>JAWHQI010000132.1:6025000-6743987 GCA_033032865.1 Dactylorhiza incarnata | reverse complement strand
ACATAAATTTCAAAATGAAAGAATTTTAGATGCGGTTTGTAGCGAAAGTGAGAGATTTAGTTTCAAATGACACTTAAACTTTAAACAACAATAACTTTTAATCCGGTTGTCTAATTTTACCCCACAACACCTCTTCGGAAAGAGCCCGGAGCACTACATTCATCGGAGCACAAGTTTTACCCAGTCCAGTTCATTTAGTTGTCGATATATTGCCGGTTGCAGCGGTAATGCGAAATTTAGCTCCAAAGGACTAACTCATTCAAGCTAGTTTAGAGGTCGATATACAGTGGGTTCTACTGGTAATGCGAGATTTTGCTCCAAATGACACATAAATTTTAAAATGAAAGAATTTTAGATGGGGTTTGTAGCGAAAGTGAGAGATTTAGCTCCAAATGACACTTAAACTTTAAACAGCAATAACTATTGATCCGGTTGTCTGATTTTACCCCACAACACCTTTTCGGAATGAGCTCCGAGCACTATATTCATTGGAGCAGAAGTTTTACCCAGTCCAGTTCATTTAGTTGTCGATATATTGCCGGTTGCAACGGTAATGCAAAATTTAGCTCCAAAGGACACCTTTTCAGAATGAGATAGGAGCCGTAAATCCAATGGAGAACAATTTTAACCCATTCAAGCTCGTTTAGAGGTCGATATACAGTGGGTTCTACTAGTAATGTAAGATTTAGGTTCAAATGACACATATTTCAAAATGAAAGAATTTTAGATGCGGTTTGTAGCGAAAGTGAGAGATTTTGCTACAAATGACACTTAAACTTTGAACAACAATAATTTTTGATCCGGTTGTCTGATTTTACCCCACAACACCTTTTCAGAATGAGCTCGGAGCACTACATTCATTGGAGCACAAGTTTTACCCATTCCAGTTAATTTAGTTGTCGATATATAGTCAGTTGCAGCGCTAATGCGAAATTTTGCTCCAAAGGACACCTTTTCAGAATGAGATAGGAGCCCTAAATCCAATGGAGAATAATTTAAACCCATTCAAGCTCGTTTAGAGGTCGATATACAATGGGTTCTACTGGTAATGCGAGATTTTGCTCCAAATGACACATAAATTTCAAAATGAAAGAATTTTAGATGCGGTTTGTAGCAAAAGTGAGAGATTTAGCTCCAAATGACACTCAAACTTAAACAGCAATAACTTTTGATCTGGTTGTCTGATTTTACCCACAACACCTTTTCGGAATAAGCTCGGAGCACTACGTTCATTGGAGCACAAGATTTACCCATTCCAGTTCATTTAGTTGTCGATATATAGCCGGTTGCAGCGGTAATGCGAAATTTAGCTCCAAAGGACACCTTTTCAGAATGAGATAGGAGCCCTAAATCAAATGGAGAACAATTCTAACTCATTCAAGCTTGATTAGAGGTCAATATACAGTGAGTTCTACTAGTAATGTAAGATTTAGGTCCAAATGACACAAATTTCAAAATGAAAGAATTTTAGATGCGGTTTGTAGCGAAAGTGAGAGATTTAGCTCCAAATTACACTTATACTTTGAACAGCAATAACTTTTGATCCGGTTGTTTGATTTGACCCCACAATACCTTTTCGGAATGAGCTCGGAGCACTACATTCATTGGAGCACAAGTTTTGCCCATTCCAGTTAATTTAGTTGTTGATATTTAGCCGGTTGCAGTGGTATTGCGAAATTTAGCTCCAAAGGACACCTTTTCAGAATGAGAAAGGAGCCCTAAATCCAATGGAGAACAATTTTAACCCATTCAAGCTCGTTTAGAGGTCGATATATAGTGGGTTCTACTAGTAATGTAAGATTTAGGTCCAAATGACACTTAAATTTCAAAATGAAAGAATTTTAGATGCGGCTTGTAGCGAAATTGAGAGATTTAGCTCCAAATTACACTTATACTTTGAACAGCAATAACTTTTGATCTGGTTGTTTGATTTTACCCCACAACACCTTTTCGGAATGAGCTCGGAGCACTTCATTCATTGAAGCACAAGTTTTACCCATTCCAGTTATTTCGTTGTCGTTATATAGCCAGTTGCAGCGGTAATGCGAAATTTAGCTCCAAATTACACCTAAACTTCTAACAGCCATAACTTTTGATTTGTATGTTTGATTGTTGCCCACAACACCTTTACGGAATATGCTCGGAGGCATACATCGAATGGAGCACAATTTTAAACCATTTCAGCTCATTTTAGAAGTCAATATACAGTCGGTTGCAATGGTAATGAGGGATTTTGCTCCTTTTGACACATAAACTGTAACAGCCATAACTTTTGATCTGGTTGTCCGATTTTTGCGTACAACACCTTTTTGGAATGGGCTCGGAGCCCTACACCCAATGGAGAACAATTTTTACCCATTCTAGTTTGTTTAATAGTCAATATACAGTCGGGTTGGTAATAAGGTATTTAGCTCGAAAGGAGACCTAAACTTCAAACATCCGTAACTTTTGATCTGGATGTCAGATTTTCACCCACAATACCTTTTCATAATGAGATGGGAGCCCTAAATCCAATGGAGACCAATTTTAACACATTCAAGCTCATTTAGAGGTCGATATACAGTGGGTTCTACTGGTAATGCGAGATTTTGCTCCAAATGACACATAAATTTCAAAATTAAAGAATTTTAGATGCAGTTTGTAGCGAAAGTGAGGAATTTAGCTCCAAATGACACTCAAACTTTAAACAACAATAACTTTTGATCTGGTTGTCTGATTTTACCCCCACAACACCTTTTCGGAATAAGCTCGGAGCACTACGTTCATTGGAGCACAAGATTTACCCATTCCATTTCATTTAGTTATCGATATATAGCCGGTTGCAGCGGTAATGCGAAATTTAGCTCCAAAGGACACCTTTTCAGAATGAGATAGGAGCCCTAAATCCAATGGGGAACAATTTTAACCCATTCAAGCTCGTTTAGAGGTCGATAGACAGTGGGTTCTACTGGTAATGTGAGATTTTGCTCCAAATGACACATAAATTTCAAAATGAAAGAATTTTAGATGCGGTTTGTAGAGAAAGTGAGAGATTTAGCTCCAAATGACACTCAAACTTTAAACAGCAATAACTTTTGATCTGGTTGTCTGATTTTACCCCCACAACACCTTTTCGGAATATGCTCGGAGCACAACATTCATTGCAGCACAAGATTTACCCATTCCAGTTCATTTAGTTGTCGATATATAGCCGGTTGCAGCGGTAATGCGAAATTTAGCTCCAAAGGACACCTTTTCAGAATGAGATAAGAGCCCTAAATCCAATGGAGAACAATTTTAACTCATTCAAGCTCGTTTAGAGGTCAATATACAGTGGGTTCTACTAGTAATGTAAGATTTAGGTCCAAATGGCACATAAATTTCAAAATGAAAGAATTTTAGATGCGGTTTGTAGCGAAAGTGAGAGATTTAGCTCCAAATGACACTTAAACTTTGAACAACAATAACTTTTGATCTGGTTGTCTGATTTTACCCCCACAACACCTTTTTGGAATGAGCTTGGAGCACTACTTTCATTGGAGCACAAATTTTACCCATTCCAGTTCATTTAGTTGTCGATATATAGCCAGTTGCAGCGGTAATGCGAAATTTAGCTCCAAAATACACCTAAACTTCTAACAGCCATAACTTTTGATTTGTATGTTTGATTGTTGCCCACAACACCTTTACAGAATATGCTTGGAGGCATACATCCAATGGAGCACAATTTTAAACCATTCCAGATCATTTTAGAAGTCAATATACAGTCGGTTGCAATGGTAATGAAGGATTTTGCTCCTCTTGACACATAAACTGTAACAGCCATAACTTTTGATCTGGTTGTCCGATTTTTGCGTACAACACCTTTTTAGAATGAGCTCAGAGCCCCACATCCAATGGAGAACATTTTTTGCCAATTCTAGTTTGTTTAGTGTTCAATATACAACCGGGTTGGTAATAAGGTATTTAGCTCGAAAGAAGACCTAAACTTCAAACATCCGTAACTTTTGATTCGGTTGTCAGATTTTCACCCACAATACCTTTTCATAATGAGATAGGAGCCCTAAATCCAATGAAGAACAATTTTAACCCATTCAAGCTCATTTAGAGGTCGATATACAGTGGGTTCTACTGGTAATGCGAGATTTTGCTCCAAATGACACATAAATTTCAAAATGAAAGAATTTTAGATGCGGTTTGTAGCGAAATTGAGAAATTTAGCTCCAAATGACACTCAAACTTTAAACATCAATAACTTTTGATCTGGTTGTCTAACTTTACCCCACAACACCTTTTTGGAATGAGATTGGAGCACTACATTCATTGGAGCACAAGTTTTACCCATTCCAGTTCATTTAGTTGTCGATATATAGCCAGTTGCAGCGGTAATGCGAAATTTAGCTCCAAAGGACACCATTTCAGAATGAGATAGGAGCCCAAAATCCAATGGAGAACAATTTTAACCCATTCAAGCTCGTTTAGATGTCGATATACAGTGTGTTCTACTGGTAATGCAAGATTTTGCTCCAAATGACACATAAATTTCAAAATGAAAGAATTTTAGATGCGGTTTGTAGCGAAAGTGAGAGATTTAGCTCCAAATTACACTTATACTTTGAACAGCAATAACTTTTGATCTGGTTGTTTGATTTTACCCCACAACACCTTTTCGGAATGAGCACTGAGCACTACATTCATTGGAGCACAAGTTTTACCCATTCCAGTTCATTTAGTTGTTGATATATAGCCGGTTGCAGTGGTAATGCGAAATTTAGCTCCAAACGACAAATTTTCAGAATGAGATAGGAGCCCTAAATCCAATGGAGAACAATTTTTACCCATTCAAGCTTGTTTAGAGGTCGATATACAGTGGGTTCTACTAGTAATGTAAGATTTAGGTCCAAATGACACATAAATTTCAAAATGAAAGAATTTTAGATGCGGTTTGTAGCGAAAGTGAGAGATTTAGCTCCAAATTACACTTATACTTTGAACAGCAATAACTTTTGATCCGGTTGTTTGATTTTACCCCACAACACCTTTTCGGAATGAGCTCGGAGAACTACATTCATTGGAGCACAAGTTTTCCCCATTCCAGTTCATTTAGTTGTCGTTATATAGCCAGTTGCAGCGGTAATGCGATATTTTGCTACAAATTACACAAATTTCAAAATGAAAGAATTTTAGATGCGGTTTGTAGCGAAAGTTAGAGATTTAGCTCCAAATGACACTCAAACTTTAAACATCAATAACTTTTGATCTGGTTGTCTGACTTTACCCCACAACACCTTTTCAGAATGAGCTCGGAGCACTACATTCATTGGAGCACAAGTTTTACCAATTCCAGTTCATTTAGTTGTCGATATATAGCCGGTTGCAGCGGTAATGCGTAATTTAACTCCAAAGAACACCTTTTCAGAATGAGATAGGAGCCCTAAATCCAATGGAGAACAATTTTAACCCATTCAAGCTCGTTTAGAGGTCGATATATAGTGGGTTCTACTGGTAATGCGAGCTTTTGCTCCAAATGACACATAAATTTCAAAATGAAAGAATTTTAGATGCGGTTTGTAGCGAAAGTGAGAGATTTAGTTCCAAATGACACTTAAACTTTAAACAGCAATAACTTTTGATCAGGTTGTCTAATTTTACCCCACAACACCTTTTCGGAATGATCCCGGAGCACTACATTCATTGGAGCACAAGTTTTACCCAGTCCAGTTCATTTAGTTGTCGATATATTGCCGGTTGCAGCGGTAATGCGAAATTTAGCTCCAAAGGACACCTTTTTCAGAATGAGATAGGAGCCCTAAATCCAATGGAGAACAATCTTAACTCATTCAAGCTCGTTTAGAGGTCGATATACAGTGGGTTCTACTGGTAATGCGAGATTTTGCTCCAAATGACACATAAATTTTAAAATGAATGAATTTTAGATGGGGTTTGTAGCGAAAGTGAGAGATTTAGCTCCAAATGACACTTAAACTTTAAACAGCAATAAGATCTGGTTGTCTGATTTTACCCCACAACACCTTTTCGGAAAGAGCTCGGAGCACTACATTCATTGGAGCACAAGTTTTACCTAGTCCAGTTCATTTAGTTGTCGATATATTGCAGGTTGCAACGGTAATGCAAAATTTAGCTCCAAAGAACACCTTTTCAGAATGAGATAGGAGCCGTAAATCTAATGGAGAACAATTTTAACCCATTAAAGCGCGTTTAGAGGTCGATATACAGTGGGTTCTACTAGTAATGTAAAATTTAGGTTCAAATGACACATATATTTCAAAATGAAAGAATTTTAGATGCTGTTTATAGCGAAAGTGAGAGATTTTGCAACAAATGACACTTAAACTTTGAACAACAATAACTTTTGATCCGGTTATCTGATTTTACCCTCACAACACCTTTTCAGAATGAGCTCGGAGCACTACATTCATTGGAGCACAAGTTTTACCCATTCCAGTTAATTTAGTTGTCGATATATAGTCAGTTGCAGCGGTAATGCGAAATTTAGCTCCAAAGAACACCTTTTTAGAATGAGATAGGAGCCCTAAATCCAATGGAGAATAATTTAAACCCATCCAAGCTCGTTTAGAGGTCGATATACAGTGGGTTCTACTGGTAATGCAGGATTTTGCTCCAAATGACACATAAATTTCAAAATGAAAGAATTTTAGATGCGGTTTGTAGCGAAAGTGAGAGATTTAGCTCCAAATGAAACTCAAACTTTAAACCGCAATAAGTTTTGATCTGGTTGTCTGATTTTACCCCACAACACCGTTTCGGAATAAGCTCGGAGCACTACGTTCACTGGAGCACAAGATTTACCCATTCCAGTTCATTTAGTTGTCGATATATAGCCGGTTGCAGCGGTAATGCGAAATTTAGCTCCTAAGGACACCTTTTCAGAATGAGATAGGAGCCCTAAATCCAATGGAGAACAATTTTAACCCATTCAAGCTTGTTTAGAGGTCAATATACAGTGGGTTCTATTAGTAATGTAAGATTTAGGTCCAAATGACACAAATTTCAACATGAAAGAATTTTAAATGCGGTTTATAACGAAAGTGAGAGATTTAGCTCCAAATGACACTTAAACTTTGAACAACTATTGATCCGGTTGTCTGATTTTACCCCACAACACCTTTTCGGAATGAGCTCGGAGCACTACATTCATTGGAGCACAAGTTTTACCCATTCCAGTTCATTTAGTTGTCGATATATAGCCAATTGCAGCGGTAATGCAAAATTTAGCTCCAAATTACACCTAAACTTCTAACACCCATAACTTTTGATTTGTATGTTTGATTGTTGCCCACAACACCTTTACGGAATATACTCGGAGGCATACATCCAATGGAGCACAATTTTAAACCATTCCAGCTCATTTTAGAAGTCAATATAAAGTCGGTTGCAATGGTAATGAGGGATTTTGCTCCTCTTGACACAAACTGTAACAGCCATAACTTTTGATCTGGTTGTCCGATATTTGCGTACAACACCTTTTTGGAATGAGCTCGGAGTCCTACATCCAATGGAGAACAACTTTTACCCATTCTAGTTTGTTTAGTGGTCAATATACAGCTGAGTTGGTAATAAGGTATTTAGCTCGAAAGGAGACCTAAACATCAAACATCCATATCTTTTCATCTGGTTGTCATATTTTCACCCACAATACCTTTTCATAATGAGATAGGAGCCCTACATCCAATGGAGAACAATTTTAACCCATTCAAGCTCATTTAGAGGTCGATATACAGTGGGTTCTACTAGTAATGCGAGATTTTGCTCCAAATGACACAAATTTCAAAATGAAAGAATTTTAGATGCGGTTTGTAGCGAAAGTGAGAGATTTAGCTCCAAATGACACTCAAACTTTAAACATCAATAACTTTTGATCTGGTTGTCTGATTTTAGCCCCACAACACCTTTTCGGAATATGCTCAGAGCACTACATTCATTGGAGCACAAGATTTACCCATTCCAGTTCATTTAGTTGTCGATATATAGCCGGTTGCAGCGGTAATGCGAAATTTAGCTCCAAAGGACACCATTCCAGAATGAGATAAGAGCCCTAAATCCAATGGAGAACAATTTTAACCCATTCAAGCTCGTTTAGAGGTCCATATACAGTGGGTTCTACTAGTAATGTAAGATTTAGGTCCAAATGGCACATAAATTTCAAAATGAAAGAATTTTAGATGCGGTTTGTAGCGAAAGTGAGAGATTTAGCTCCAAACGACACTTAAACTTTGAATAACAATAACTTTTGATCCGGTTGTCTGATTTTACCCCACAACACCTTTTTGGAATGAGCTTGGAGCACTACTTTCATTGGAGCACAAATTTTACCCATTCCAGTTCATTTAGTTGTCGATATATAGCCAGTTGCAGCGGTAATGCGAAATTTAGCTCCAAAATACACCTAAACTTCTAACAGCCATAACTTTTGATTTGTATGTTTGATTGTTGCCCACAACACCTTTACAGAATATGCTCGGAGGCATACATCCAATGGAGCACAATTTTAAACCATTCCAGATCATTTTAGAAGTTAATATACAGTCGGTTGCAATGGTAATGAGGGATTTTGCTCCTCTTGACACATAAACTGTAACAGCCATAACTTTTGATCTGGTTGTCCGATTTTTGCGTACAACACCTTTTTAGAATGAGCTCAGAGCCCCACATCCAATGGAGAACATTTTTTGCCAATTCTAGTTTGTTATTGTTCAATATACAGCCGGGTTGGTAATAAGGTATTTAGCTCGAAAGAAGACCTAAACTTCAAACATCCGTAACTTTTGATCCGGTTGTCAGATTTTCACCCACAATACTTTTTCATAATGAGATAGGAGCCCTAAATCCAATGGAGAAAAATTTTAACCCATTCAATCTCATTTATAGGTCGATATACATTGGGTTCTACTGGTAATGCGAGATTTTGCTCCAAATGACACATAAATTTCAAAATGAAAGAATTTTAGATGCGGTTTGTAGCGAAATTGAGAGATTTAGCTCCAAATGACACTCAAACTTTAAACATCAATAACTTTTGATCTGGTTGTCTGACTTTACCCCACAACACCTTTTCGGAATGAGCTTGGAGCACTACATTCATTGGAGCACAAGTTTTACCCATTCCAGTTCATTTAGTTGTCGATATATAGCCGGTTGCTGCGGTAATGCGAAATTTAGCTCCAAAGGACACCTTTTCAGAATGAGATAGGAGCCCTAAATCGAATGGAGAACAATTTTAACCCATTCAAGCTCGTTTAGAGGTCGATATACAGTGGGTTCTATTGGTAATGCAAGATTTTGCTCCAAATGACACATAAATTTCAAAATGAAAGAATTTTAGATGCGGTTTGTAGCGAAAGTGAGAGATTTAGCTCCAAATGACACTCAAACTTTAAACAGCAAAAACTTTTGACCTGGTTGTCTGATTTTACCCCACAACACCTTTTCGAAATAAGCTCGGAGCACTACGTTCATTGGAGCACAAGATTTACCCATTCCAGTTCATTTAGTTGTTGATATATAG
Source organism: Dactylorhiza incarnata (assembly GCA_033032865.1). Classification (NCBI taxonomy): domain Eukaryota; kingdom Viridiplantae; phylum Streptophyta; class Magnoliopsida; order Asparagales; family Orchidaceae; genus Dactylorhiza; species Dactylorhiza incarnata. The sequence goes on along the minus strand of JAWHQI010000132.1, from coordinate 6,734,461 downwards.
CCGGTTGCAGTGGTAATGCGGAATTTTGCTCCAAAGGACACCTTTTCAGAATGAGATAGGAGCCCTAAATCCAATGGTGAATAATTTTAACCCATTCAAGCTCGTTTAGAGGTCGATATACAGTGGGTTCTACTAGTAATTGAAGATTTAGGTCCAAATGACAAATAAATTTCAAAATGAAAGAATTTTAGATGCGGTTTGTACCGAAAGTGAGAGATTTAGCTCCAAATTACACTTATGCTTTGAACAGCAATAACTTTTGATCTGGTTGTTTGATTTTACCCCACATCACATTTTCGGAATGAGCTCGGAGCACTGCATTCATTGGAGCACAAGTTTTACCCATTCCAGTTCATTTAGTTGTTGATATATAGCCGGTTGCAGTGGTAATGCGAAATTTATCTCCAAAGGACACCTTTTCAGAATGAGATAGGAGCCCTAAATCCAATGGAGAACAATTTTAACCCATTCAAGCTCGTTTAGAGGTCGATATACAGTGGGTTCTACTAGTAAGTAAGATTTAGGTCCAAATGACACATAAATTTCAAAATGAAAGAATTTTAGATGCGGTTTGTAGCGAAAGTGAGAGGTTTAGCTCCAAATTACACTTATACTTTGAACAACAATAACTTTTGATCCGGTTGTTTGATTTTACCCCACAACACCTTTTCGGAATGAGCTCGGAGCACTTCATTCATTGGAGCACAAGTTTTACCCATTCCGGTTCATTTAGTTGACGTTATATAGCCAGTTGTAGTGGTAATGCGAAATTTAGCTCCAAATTACACCTAAACTTCTAACAGCGATAACTTTTGATTTGTATGTTTGATTGTTTCCCACAACACCTTTACAGAATATGCTCGGAGGCATACATCGAATGGAACACAATTTTAAACCATTTCAGCTCATTTTAGAAGTCAATATACAGTCGGTTGCAATGGTAATGAGGGATTTTGCTCCTCTTGACACATAAACTGTAACAGCCATAACTTTTGATCTGGTTGTCCAATTTTTGCGTACAATACCTTTTTGGAATGAGCTCGGAGTCCTACATCCAATGGAGAAAAATTTTTACCCATTCTATTTTGTTTAGTAGTCAATATACAGTCGGGTTGGTAATAAGGTATTTAGCTCGAAAGGAGACCTAAACTTTAAACATCCGTAACTTTTGATCCGGTTGCCAGATTTTCACCCACAATACCTTTTCATAATGAGATGGGAGCCCTACATCCAATGGAGAACAATTTTAACCCATTCAAGCTCATTTAGAGGTTGATATACAGTGGGTTCTACTGGTAATGCGAGATTTTGCTCCAAATGACACAAATTTCAAAATAAAAGAATTTTAGATGCGGTTTGTAGCGAAAGTGAGAGATTTAGCTCCAAATGACACTCAAACTTTAAACAACAATAACTTTTGATCTGGTTGTCTTACTTTACACCACAACACCTTTTCGGAATGAGCTCGGAGCACTACATTCATTGGAGCACAAGTTTTACCAATTCCAGTTTATTTAGTTGTCGATATATAGCCTGTTGTAGCGGTAATGCGTAATTTAGCTCCAAAGGACACCTTTTCAGAATGCGATAGGAGCCCTAAATCCAATGGAGAACAATTTTAACCCATTCAATCTCGTTTAGAGGTCGATATACAGTGGGTTCTACTGGTAATGCGAGATTTTGCTCCAAATGACACATAAATTTCAAAATTAAAGAATTTTAGATGCGGTTTGTAGCGAAAGTGAGAGATTTAGCTCCAAATGACACTAAAACTTTAAACAGCAAAAACTTTTGATCTGGTTGTCTGATTTTACCCCACAACACCTTTTCGAAATAAGCTCGGAGCACTACGTTCATTGGAGTACAAGATTTACCCATTCCAGTTCATTTAGTTGTTGATATATAGCCGGTTGCAGTGGTAATGCGGAATTTAGCTCCAAAGGACACCTTTTCAGAATGAGATAGGAGCCCTAAATCCAATGGAGAATAATTTTAACCCATTCAAGCTCGTTTAGAGGTCGATATACAGTGGGTTATACTAGTAATTGAAGATTTAGGTCCAAATGACACAAATTTCAAAATGAAAGAATTATAGATGCGGTTTGTAGGGAAAGTGAGAGATTTAGCTCCAAATTACACTTATACTTTGAACAGCAATTACTTTTGATCCGGTTGTTTGATTTTACCCCACAACACATTTTCGGAATGAGCTCGGAGCACTACATTCATTGGAGCACAAGTTTTACCCATTCCAGTTCATTTAGTTGTTGATATATAGCCGGTTGCAGTGGAAATGCGAAATTTATCTCCAAAGGACACCTTTTCAGAATGAGATAGGAGCCCTAAATCCAATGGAGAACAATTTTAAACCATTCAAGCTCGTTTAGAGGTCGATATACAGTGGGTTCTACTAGTAATGTAAGATTTAGGTCCAAATGACACATAAATTTCAAAATGAAAGAATTTTAGATGCGGTTTGTAGCGAAAGTGTGAGATTTAGCTCCAAATTACACTTATACTTTGAACAACAATAACTTTTGATCCGGTTGTTTGATTTTACCCCACAACACCTTTTCGGAATGAGCTCGAAGCACTTCATTCATTGGAGCACAAGTTTTACCCATTCCAGTTTATTTAGTTGTCGTTATATAGCCAGTTGCAGCGGTAATGCGAAATTTAGCTCCAAATTACACCTAAACTTCTAACAGCGATAACTTTTGATTTGTATGTTTGATTGTTGCCCACAACACCTTTACGGAATATGCTCGGAGGCATACATCGAATGGAGCACAATTTTAAACCATTTCAGCTCATTTTAGAAGTCAATATACAGTCGGTTGCAATGGTAATGAGGGATTTTGCTCCTCTTGACACATAAACTATAACAGCCATAACTTTTGATCTGGTTGTCCGATTTTTGCGTACAACACCTTTTTCGAATGAGCTCGGAGTCCTACATCCAATGGAGAACAATTTTTACCCATTCTATTTTGTTTAGTAGTCAATATACAGTCAGGTTGGTAATAAGGTATTTAGCTCGAAAGGAGACCTAAACTTCAAACATCCGTAATTTTTGATCCGGTTGTCAGATTTTCACCCACAATACCTTTTCATAATGAGATGGGAGCCCTACATCCAATGGAGAACAATTTTAACCCATTCAAGCTCATTTAGAGGTCGATATACAGTGGCTTCTACTGGTAATGCGAGATTTTGCTCCAAATGACACAAATTTCAAAATGAAAGAATTTTAGATGCGGTTTGTAGCGAAAGTGAGAGATTTAGCTTCAAATGACACTCAAACTATAAACAGCAAAAACTTTTGATCTGGTTGTCTGATTTTACCCCACAACACCTTTTCGGAATAAGCTCGGAGCACTACGTTCATTGGAGCACAAGATTTACCAATTCCAGTTCATTTAGTTGTCGATATATAGCCGGTTACAGCGGTAATGCGAAATTTAGCTCCAAAGGACACCTTTTCAGAATGAGATACGAGCCCTAAATCCAATGGAGAACAATTTTAACCCATTCAAGCTCGTTTAGAGGTCGATATACAGTGGGTTCTACTAGTAATATAAGATTTAGGTCCAAATGACACATAAATTTCAAAATGAAAGAATTTTAAATGCGGTTTATAACGAAAGTGAGAGATTTAGCTCCAAATGACACTTAAACTTTGAACAACAATAACTTTTGATCCGGTTGTCTGATTTTACCCCACAACACCTTTTCGGAATGAGCTCGGAGCACTACATTCATTGGAGCACAAGTTTTACCCATTCCAGTTCATTTAGTTGTCGATATATAGCCAGTTGCAGCGGTAATGCAAAATTTAGCTCCAAATTACACCTAAACTTCTAACAGCCATAACTTTTGATTTGTATGTTTGATTGTTGCCCACAACACCTTTACGGAATATGCTCGGAGTCATACATCCAATGGAGCACAATTTTAAACCATTCCAGCTCATTTTAGAAGTCAATATACAGTCGGTTGCAATGGTAATGAGGGATTTTGCTCCTCTTGACACAAACTGTAACTGCCATAACTTTTGATCTGGTTGACCGATTTTTGCGTACAACACCTTTTTGGAATGAGCTCGGAGTCCTACATCCAATGGAGAACAATTTTTAACCATTCTAGTTTGTTTAGTGGTCAATACACAGCTGGGTTGGTAATAAGGTATTTAGCTCGAAAGGAGACCTAAACATCAAACATCCGTATCTTTTCATCCGGTGGTCATATTTTCACCCACAATACCTTTTCATAATGAGATAGGAGCCCTCCATCCAATGGAGAACAATTTTAACCCATTCAAGCTCATTTAGAGGTCGATATACAGTGGGTTCTACTGGTAATGCGAGATTTTGCTCCAAATGACACAAATTTCAAAATGAAAGAATTTTAGATGCGGTTTGTAGCGAAAGTGAGAGATTTAGCTCCAAATGACACTCAAACTTTAAACATCAATAACTTTTGATCTGTTTGTCTGACTTTACCCCCACAACACCTTTTCGGAATGAGCTCGGAGCACTACATTCATTGGAGCACAAGTTTTACCAATTCCAGTTCATTTAGTTGTCGATATATAACCGGTTGCAGCGGTAATGCTTAATTTAGCTCCAAAGAACACCTTTTCAGAATGAGATAGGAGCCCTAAATCCAATGGAGAACAATTTTAACCCATTCAAGCTCGTTTAGAGGTCGATATATAGTGGGTTCTACTGGTAATGCGAGATTTTGCTCCAAATGACACATAAATTTCAAAATGAAAGAATTTTAGATGCGGTTTGTAGCGAAATTGAGAGATTTAGTTCCAAATGACACTTAAACTTTAAACATCAATAACTTTTGATCCGGCTGTCTAATTTTACCCCACAACACCTTTTCGGAAAGAGCCCGGAGCACTACATTCATTGGAGCACAAGTTTTACCCAGTCCAGTTCATTTAGTTGTCGATATATTGTCGGTTGCAGCGGTAATGCGAAATTTAGCTCCAAAGGACACCTTTTCATAATGCGATAGGAGCCCTAAATCCAATGGAGAAAATTTTTAACTCATTCAAGCTCATTTAGAGGTCGATATACAGAGGGTTCTACTGGTAATGCGAGATTTTGCTCTAAATGACACATAAATTTTAAAATGAAAGAATTTTAGATGGGGTTTGTAGCGAAAGTGAGAGATTTAGCTCCAAATGACACTTAAACTTTAAACAGCAATAAGATCCGGTTGTCTGATTTTACCCCACAACACCTTTTTGGAATGAGCTCGGAGCACTATATTCATTGGAGCATAAGTTTTACCCGGTCCAGTTCATTTAGTTGTCGATATATTGCCGGTTGCAACGGTAATGCAAAATTTAGCTCCAAAGGACACCTTTTCAGAATGAGATAGGAGCCGTAAATCCAATGGAGCACAATTTTAACCCATTCAAGCTCGTTTATAGGTCGATATACAGTGGGTTCTACTAGTAATGTAAGATTTAGGTTCAAATGACACATATATTTCAAAATGAAAGAATTTTAGATGCGGTTTGTAGCGAAAGTGAGAGATTTTGCTACAAATGACACTTAAACTTTGAACAACAATAACTTTTGATCTGGTTGTCTGATTTTACCCCACAACACCTTTTCAGAATGAGCTCAAAGCACTACATTCATTGGAGCACAAGTTTTACCCATTCTAGTTAATTTAGTTGTCGATATATAGTCAGTTGCAGCGGTAATGCGAAATTTAGCTCCAAAGGACACCTTTTCAGAATGAGATAGAAGCCTTAAATCTAATGGAGAATAATTTAAACCCATTCAAGCTCGTTTAGAGGTCGATATACAATGGGTTCTACTGGTAATGCGAGATTTTGCTCCAAATGACACATAAATTTCAAAATGAAAGAATTTATATGCGGTTTGTAGCAAAAGTGAGAGATTTAGCTCCAAATGACACTCAAACTTTAAACAGCAATAACTTTTGATCTGGTTGTCTGATTTTACCCCACAACACCTTTTCAGAATAAGCTCGGAGCACTACGTGCATTGGAGCACAAGATTTACCCATTCCAGTTCATTTAGTTGTCGATATATAGCCGGTTGCAGCGGTAATGCGAAATTTAGCTCCAAAGGACACCTTTTCAGAATGAGATAAGAGCCCTAAATCCAATGGAGAAAAATTTTAACCCATTCAAGCTTGATTAGAGGTCAATATACAGTGGGTTCTACTAGTAATGTAAGATTTAGGTCCAAATGACACAAATTTCAAAATGAAAGAATTTTAGATACGGTTTATAACGAAAGTGAGAGATTTAGCTCCAAATGACACTTAAACTTAGAACAGCAATAACATTTGATCCGTTTGTCTGATTTTACCCCACAACACCTTTTCGGAATGAGCTCGGAGCACTACTTTCATTGTACCACAAGTTTTACCCATTCCAGTTCATTTAGTTGTCGATATATAGCCAGTTGCAGCGGTAATGCAAAATTTAGCTCCAAATTACACCTAAACATCTAACAGCAATAACTTTTGATTTGTATGTTCGATTGTTGCCCACAACACCTTTATGGAATATGCTTGGAGGCATACATTCAATGGAGCACAATTTTAAACCATTCCAGCTCATTTTAGAAGTCAATATACAGTCGGTTGCAATGGTAATGAGGGATTTTGCTCCTCTTGACACATAAACTGTAACAGCCATAACTTTTGATCTGGTTGTCCGATTTTTGCGTACAACACCTTTTTGGAATGAGCTCGGAGCCCTACATCCAATGGAGAACAATTTTCACCCATTCTAGTTTGTTTAGTGGTCAATATACAGCCGGGTTGGTAATAAGGTATTTAGCTCGAAAGGAGGCCTAAACATCAAACATCCGTATCTTTTGATCCGGTTGTCAGATTTTCACCCACAATACCTTTTCATAATGAGATAGGAGCCCAACATCCAATGGAGAACAATTTTAACCCATTCAAGCTCATTTAGAGATCGATATACAGTGAGTTCTACTAGTAATGCGAGATTTTGCTCCAAATGACACATAAATTTCAAAATGAAAGAATTTTAGATGCGGTTTGTAGCGAAAGTGAGAGATTTAGCTCCAAATGACACTTAATCTTTAAACAGCTATAACTTTTGATCTGGTTGTCTGACTTTACCCCACAACACCTTTTCGGAATGAGCTCGGAGCACTACATTCATTGGAGCATAAGTTTTACCAATTCCATTTCATTTAGTTGTCGATAAATAGCCGGTTGCAGCGGTAATGCATAATTTAGCTCCAAAGGACACCTTTTTAGAATGAGATAGGAGACCTAAATCCAATGGAGAATAATTTTAACCCATTCAAGCTCGTTTAGAGGTCGATATACAGTGGGTTCTACTAATAATGTAAGATTTAGGTTCAAATGACACATACATTTCAAAATGAAAGAATTTTAGATGCGGTTTGTAGCGAAATTGAGAAATTTTGCTACAAATGACACTTAAACTTTGAACAACAATAACTTTTGATCCGGTTGTCTGATTTTACCCCACAACACCTTTTCGGAATGAGCTCGGAGCACTACATTCATTGGAGCACATGTTTTACCCATTCCAGTTAATTTAGTTGTCGATATATAGTCGGTTGCAGCGGTAATGCGAAATTTAGCTCCAAAGGACATCTTTTCAGAATGAGATAGGAGCCCTAAATCCAATGGAGAATAATTTATACCCATTCAAGCTTGTTGAACCCAAAATTGCACCTCCACGATCTACTCGAGGTAATCGGGGGAAAAGGAGGCCGCGAGCAGCTGGTTACTTGGGTCGCGAGTGAAGAGGGGAGAAGAAGAGAGGGCCGCTAGCTTGCGGCGAGGCCAGACTTCGCCCGTCACGGCAAAAGCCACTCCTGCGACGGGCTTTCCCTTTATTCAATAATCTGTCTTACAACTTGCCACTTTTAATACATGGAAATGAAATGAGTACAAGAGGATAACAGGTAAGAAAAACAAGTCGCCCAGGATGTTTTGTTGAGGCCGCCCGGCCTGTTTGTTGAGGTCGCCCGGGCTGCTTTTCTGAGGCCGCCCGGCCTGGCCGCTAGTTTTGCCCCCAACTTGCATGTCCTTTGTTCATGGTCGAGGGTCCTATTTATAGGCTCTGGGTCGATGTCGTCACCTCCGGTGAGCCGGTGACTGGATCCCTACCCGCGCGGTCTGAAGGAAGAGGCCGTCCGGCTTGGCGGCCTGACGGCGGAGGCCGCCCCTGCTGGGCGGTCTGACGGTGGAGGTCGCCCCCTGCTGGGCGGCCTGAAGGAGGAGGCTGCCCCCTGCTGGGCAGTCTGACGGCGGAGGCCGCCCCCTACCGGGCGGCCTGACGGAGGAGGCCGCCCCCTGCCGGGCGGCCTGACGGAGGAGGCCGCCCCCTGCCGGGCGGCCTGACGGAGGAGGCCGCCCCCTGCCGGGCGGCCTGACAGAGGAGGCCGCCCCCTGCCGGGCGGCTTGACGGAGGAGGCCGCCCCCTGCCGGGCGGCCTGACGGAGGAGGCCGCCCCATGCCGGGCGGCCTGACGGAGGAGGCCGCCCCATGCCGGGCGGCCTGACGGAGGAGGCAGCCCCCTGCCGGGCGGCCTGAAGGAGGCCACACGCCTTGAGCGGTCTGAAGGAGGAGGTCGCCCCTTCTTACCATTCTGGGCGCGTCATGTATAAAAACATCGCGAAAAATGCCTCCTCAGGGAGGATCGCCGATTTCTGGGTAAACAAAGCTCGTTTAGAGGTCGATATACAGTGGGTTCGTCTGGTAATGCGAGATTTTGCTCCAAATGACACATAAATTTCAAAATAAAAGAATTTTAGATGCGGTTTGCAGCGAAAGTGAGAGATTTAGCTCAAAATGACACTCAAACTTTAAACAGCAATAACTTTTGATCTGGTTGTCTGATTTTACCCCATAACACCTTTTTGGAATAAGCTCGGAGCACTATGTTCATTAGAGCACAAGATTTACCCATTCTAGTTCATTTAGTTGTCGATATATAGCCGGTTGCAGCGGTAATGCGAAATTTAGCTCCAAAGGACACATTTTCAGAATGAGATAGGAGCCCTAAATCCAATGGAGAACAATTTTAACCCATTCAAGCTTGTTTAGAGGTCAATATACTGTGGATTCTACTAGTAATGTAAGATTTAGGTCCAAATGACATAAATTTCAAAATGAAAAAATTTTACATGCGGTTTATAACGAAAGTGAAAGATTTAGCTCCAAATGACACTTAAACTTTGAACAACAATAACTTTTGATCCGGTTGTCTGATTTTACCCCACAATGGAGAACAATTTTAACCCATTCAAGCTCATTTAGAGGTCGATATACAATGGGTTCTACTGGTAATGCGAGATTTTGCTCCAAATGACACAATTTCAAAATGAAAGAATTTTAGATGCGGTTTGTAGCGAAAGTGAGAGATTTAGCTCCAAATGACACTCAAACTTTAGACATCAATAACTTTTGATCTGGTTGTCTGACTTTACCCCACAACACCTTTTAGGAATGAGCTCAGAGCACTACATTCATTGGAGCACAAGTTTTACCAATTCCAGTTCATTTAGTTGTCGATATATAGCCGGTTGCAGCGGTAATGCGTAATTTAGCTCCAAAGGACACCTTTTCAGAATGAGATAGGAGCCCTAAATCCAATGGAGAACAATTTTAACCCATTCAAGCTCGTTTAGAGGTCGATATATAGTGGGTTCTACTGGCAATGCGAGAATTTGCTCCAAATGACACATAAATTTCAAAATGAAAGAATTTTAGATGCGGTTTGTAGCGAAAGTGAGAGATTTAGTTCCAAATGACACTTAAACTTTAAACAGCAATAACTTTTGATCCGGTTGTATAATTTTACCCAGCAACCCCTTTTCGGAATGAGCCCGGAGCACTACATTCATTGGAGCACAAGTTTTACCCAGTCCAGTTCATTTAGTTGTCGATATATTGCCGGTTGCAACGGTAATGCGAAATTTAACTCCAAAGGACACCTTTTCAGAATGAGATAGGAGCCCTTAATTCAATGGAGAACAATTTTAACTCATTCAAGCTTGTTTAGAGGTCGATATACAGTGGGTTCTAATGGTAATGCGAGATTTTGCTCCAAATGACACATAAATTTTAAAATGAAAGAATTTTAGATGGGGTTTGTAGCGAAAGTGAGAGATTTAGCTCCAAATGACACTTAAACTTTAAACAACAATAACTATTGATCTGGTTGTCTGATTTTTCCCCACAACACCTTTTCGGAATGAGCTCGGAGCACTACATTCATTGGAGCACAAGTTTTACCCAGTCCAGTTCATTTAGTTGTCGATATATTGCCGGTTGCAACGGAAATGCAAAATTTAGCTCCAAAAGACACTTTTTCAGAATGAGATAGGAGCCGTAAATCCAATGGAGAACAATTTTAATTCATTCAAGCTCGTTTAGAGGTCGATATACAGTGGGTTCTACTAGTAATGTAAGATTTAGGTTCAAATGACACATTTATTTCAAAATGAAATAATTTTAGATGCGGTTTGTAGCGAAAGTGAGAAATTTTGCTACAAATGACACTTAAACTTTGAACAACAATAACTTTTGATCCGGTTGTCTGATTTTACCCCACAACACCTTTTCAGAATGAGCTCGGAGCACTACATTCATTGGAGCACAAGTTTTACCCATTCCAGTTAATTTAGTTGTCGATATATAGTCAGTTGCAGTGGTAATGCGAAATTTAGCTCCAAATGACACCTTTTCAGAATGAGATAGGAGCCCTAAATCCAATGGAGAATAATGTTCGATTCAAAAGTGCGCCTCCGAAGGAAATCGAGGGTTGCGGATTATCAGTTACTATTCGGTTAGAGAATTCGGACCGCTAGCAGCGGTCGAGGCCAGACTTCGCCCGCCGCGGCAAATGCCACTCCTGCGACGGGCTTTCCTTTGATTAAAATGAAGCGGTTACAGCGGTTATAAATGTAGGAAAAGAGAAGCCGGCCGGTCAGACTGTCCGCAAGACGGGAAACTCGAGACCGTAGCTCAAACAAGCGAGCTCCTGGATTCGAGTGTGCGTCCCTTGTGAACAATGCCGCCCCTATTTATATGCTTGGTGGCCTGCCCGAATGGGTAGGGATATAATTACCTCCTGCCCGGGTACAGGAGAAAGGGCAGGTGGTGACGGGATGCACAAAGAAAAAAAAAGAAAGAAGCCGCGCGGCTTGGCGGCTTGCTCTTCCGACCTGTCTGACCTGAGGCTGAAGATACCGGGACCAAGTCAAGGATGCAGACCGAGCGGCCTCTGGCTTGAGACCACGGTCTGCCTTCTGGATATGGCTTGGCTGATCTTCACGAGGCAACCCGGATAGTCCCTGATCTGAAACCGCGGCTTGTTCTCCGGGCTTGAACCTTGAGTCTCTATGGCACAACCCGCGCGGTCTCCTACCTGAGACCGCGAATAACCTTCTTGCCTTGGCCCTTGACGACCTTCACTCTTGGGGGCGGTTCAAAAATGACATCAGACCACCTGGCCTGGTTTACCCTGAACTGAGAGCCATTGATCCTGGAACCCAGTGGCCTGACCCAGCAGTTTGCCCGGTCTGAGAATGATCCAACCCGAGAAGCGGTTTTCCGGGTAAACATAATCCCCGCATATTTTCAAATCTCAAGAGAATTTCGAAAATATTAGTGTTGAGTCCGAGATCGTACCTCCGAGGGAAACCGAAGGCTGCGGGTTGCCGGTTACTTTTTGTGTAGAAGAATGAGACCGCTGGCAGCGGTCAAGGCCAGACTTCGCCCGCCGCGGCAAATGCCACTCCTGCGATGGGCTTTCCTTTGATTAGAAAGAAATGGTTACAGCGGGCTGCAAGTGCAGGGAAAGAGATGTCGGCCGGTCAGACAGTCCGCAAGACGTGAAACTCGAGACCGCAGCCCAAACAAGCGAGCTCCTGGATTCGAGAGTGTGTGCCTTGTGAACAGTGCCGCCCCCTATTTATAGGCTTGGGGGCCTGCCCGAATGGGCAGGGATAGAATAACCACCTGCCCGGGTACAAGAGAAACGGGCAGGCGGTGACGGGATGCACAAAGAAGAAAAAAGAAAGAAGCCGCGCGGCTTGGCGGTTTGCTTCTCCGACCTGTCTGACCCAGACCGAGCGGCCTCTGGCTTGAGACCGCGGTCTGTCTTCTGGGCATGGCTTGGCTGATCTTCATGAGGTAACCCAGGTAGTCTCTGATCTGAAACTGCGGCTTGTTCTCTGGGTTTGAATCTTGAATCACTATGGCACAACCCGCGCGGTCTCCTTCCTGAGACCGCGGATAGTCTTCTTACTTTGGCCCTTGACGACCTTCACTCTTAGGGATGGTCCAAAAATGACATCAGACCACCCGGCTTGGTTTACCCTGAGCTGAGAGCCATCGATCCTGGAACCCAGCGGCCTGACCCAACAGTTCGCCCGGTCCGAGAATGATCCAACCCGAGAAGCGGGTTTCTGGGTAAACATAATCCCCGCATATTTTCAAATCTCAAGAGGATTTCGAAAATATAAACTTTAACCGGGAGACCGCTCCGACTTGCCCTGAATTCTATAAGAGAGCCAGAGAATTCATTCTGCAGAGTTTTTTCTGAAATCACGGGATATCGCTCGCCAGCTGCGGTTCGAATTTTTAAGACCGGTAACTCTCCAACAATGGACTTTCTAGATACCGTGTTAGACCGCGTGGATCCCGCCGGAGATCAGAAGAAGGTGGAAGGTAGAAGGCGCGAATCGACAGAGAGGTCGAAAAAGGAGAAAGAACAGCAGGACCGAAAAGACCGGAAAAAAGAGGAAGCGGGCTGAGAAAGCCGCGGCGGATAATTCCAAGTCAGTAGTAGACTCAACAACTCCCAAGACTCCTGCGGAGCCCGCAGCGGACAGTTCGGGGCCTCCCCCCAGCGACTCGTTGATTCCTCCCAGAGATCTTGGCCAACTGGCTGCTAGCCCGCTGAACAAAGGGGAGGCCGCCCCTTCTGGAAAAGTTGACTCCAATAGCCCTTCGAAGAAGGTCGGCGAGGCCGACTCGTTTGACATGGAAATCACCCCATCCGGGAATCCTCACCTGCTAGTCAGAGATTTGGGGGAGGAGGCTGTTAACTCTCCAAGGCCGGACGAACTGAGTGCCCCTTTATCCGTGGACGACTACCCCAGTCCCCCAAAAGAAGCTAGCCCAGCTCCGGGTAAGAAAGAGAAGAAAAGGAAGAAGACCGGGTCAGTGACCGAGCGAATAACCAAGAAGGTCAAGAGGCTAGCCTCCAAGGAAAGGGCGGCTTTTAAGAAACTGGCCGAGTCCCTCCTCCAGAACAATCCATGACAAAAAGAGGAGCCCGACCTAGCGACTCCTCCACCCGCTAAGGTAAACGACTCGCCTGCTACCCCTGATGCGAAACCGGGCGACCTGCCTCCAGACTCGGCGAGTAGCTTATCACTTAATGGGATCTTTCAGGATATGGATGAGCTGATGGGGCGAGATAAACTCCTTGACAGCCCGATGTCTTCAAAGCGAACTGCTTCCATTACAGATAACACAGCCCAGCCTGAGGAGACCGCTCAGACGGAGGCCGAAGAGCGAGAAGCTGCTGCCCGGACCGCCCTGGAGGTCGAAGAAAGAGCGAGGGAACTCGGAGAAGTGTTGAAAGTGCAGGCGGAGGTCCCCTCGGTGATGACCGGGGAGGAGATAATGATGGTGAAGAAGGAAAGGGCGGAGCCGGTTTCAGACAAGCCGTTGCGGCCTGATCCTTTTGCGCCAGGTAAGCGCCCCATGGATTATAAAGCTGTCCGCTTCTTCATCCCGCAGCCTCATCGTAATAAATTACTGAACCCGCCGTCTAAGCGGCCTGTGCGCCCAGGCATTGATCCTATATTTATGTCCATTTTGTATGTATATGGCGTTGCACGCTATTGCTTCTTATAACCCGAGCGGCCTCTTGCAGATAGCGAGGAGCAGATTGTGAAGCCGGGCGACCTTGAGGCCAGCCTGCCTCCATTAGTCCCCCCGATATTAACCTGCGCGACGACTTCGCAAGAAGGGCCGCAACTGTTCGAGCATCTCGAGGAGGATTTCGTAAATCTGAGGGCCCGCTTGAAGGAGGTGGAAGACCGGGAGGCCGGCACTCTCCCTTGCTCTGGAGGCCGAGCGAATGGCGAGGAAGAAGGCTGAAGAGGCGCTGAAGGCGCAGGTGGAGATTGACAGAAAATCCAGGACAGAAAAGGAGAACAGCCTGGAGACTCAGCTTGAGGCCGCGCGAGCTACGGTGGAGGCCGAGAAGAGAGCTAAGGTGGCGCAAGTCGCCACTCTGACCGCTCAGCTCGAGAAGGAGAAGAAAACATCGGCTAAGTTCGAGGATGACTCGAAATACTACTAGGATAAATTCCTGCGGTTAACCAGGGAAGTCGCTGCGGGCCGGCGAAGTATGAATGATGGAATGCAGGTTGTTAGCTGCCCGACTGTTGGGGCGGGCTCAAATCCTCCCCCGGTTTGGGCGGCTGACCCTATGATTGATGAGGCCACCACAACCCCCAGCATGATTGCCGCTACGCGGGTTGAAAGGGATGCCGGGCGGCTTCATAGCACAATCAATCATCTCCATTATCATACCAGCCAGATTTATTCCCTTCTGAACACCACCAGCGACCAGGTCGCGCGACTTCACAGAGAAGATGTCTCCCCTGAACACCGTCAGCCGTGACCGGCTTTTGAGAACAATTTGTATTATGAATGCGGCTTGTCGATTTGGCCTTTGTTTAAACAATGCTTCTTTTTACTTTATGTCTTTTATTTGAATAACCCGTGCGGGTTCTTGTTTGGTCGTTATGTTTGTGTTCTGTTTCTTCTATGTTTTCCCTGAACTGATTTCAGGTCGCACGATCTGTGATGTAAGCTTGCTCCTGTTCTGCTTCTTTTGTTTTTCTGGTGAATCTAACCATGCAGGCTATTGACCGCGCGGTTAGAAATGTTTAGTCGTGGCATAGTTTTACTATTCGCAGATCATGAAAATCTATAAGTAGGGACTCTTCGAAGTCATTTCTACGATCTCCAGATGGCGCGATCTAAGAACAAGTCGCAGCGGCCTGTTAAGGTTAAAGCCGTCCGAGCTGATGCGGCTTTAGCCTTTCATTCGGCGGACCACCAAGAGTGCCGACTCACCCAGAGCGAACTGGATGAATTCATCGCAAAACACATGGCAGGGAGTAACCTGCTCGCGCGGCTTCCTTTGCGCGACGAGCGGATTAACTCTTCCAATCCACACCAAATAGCCGTCCCGGTCGACCACTTCGAATATGGCTTCAAATTTCCGCTGCCACTTGAAGTCATAGCCATTTTCGACCATTACGGGGTTGTACCCGGCCAACTTCCACCGAACTCCATCGCCTCCATATACAGTTTCATATCCTACCTTCGGTTCGAGCGAACCAGTTTTTCCCTTGACCTTTTCAGGAAGTTCTTCTCGGTGCGGGCTGTCTCCGACGTGGGGACTTCAACTTTCAAGGGGCACCTCTACTTTGGATGCCACGGACTGAAAATCGTCAACCTGGCGAACAAGGTCTCAGACTGGTCGGAGCGGTTCGTAATGCTCGAAGGCAACTTCGGGCTGCTGCAAACCAACCCGCAAGTTCGGGGGGAAGAGGCCTTCCAGATACCCCAGGTTGGAAAGATCGAGATGGACACCTTCACGTTTCTTGAGAACGAGCGGTTGGACATCAATCATTACATCCCGCTGTTCTCAGAGATAGAGGATGTCCTCCCTGAGCACAGTAAGTTCTTCTAGACCTCTTGCATATGACCGCGCGGACTGCTTTGTTTAAACTTCTTATTTTACCTTGCAGCTGCCCACATCGTCCCTGCGAACAAGCCGGTCACTCCGGCCGGCCCGGTTCTGACCCAGAGGGAGAAAAGGCAGCGGCGAAACAGGTCGCCATCATCAGAGGAAGAGGGCCCGGCGTCTCCTGATGAATATGAGCTTCTTTGTTCCTGCGGAAACCCGCCCGACCTGCAGGGCAACCCGACTGTCCTCTGGCATAGGGATAGGAGCCGCATCCGGGTGTCCACTGCACTTCCCCCATGGGGAAGTGACAAAATTAACCGCTATGCGCTAGCCGCCGGGGCCGCTATGTATGGCCGAAAGACTTTGAAGAAGCTGAGGAAGACTCCGGAAGAAGAGCTTCCCCGGCTAGCGGCGCAAGCCGGCGCATGGGGGTTCGCGGCCAATCACTTCATGGCCTTGTCGCACAGGCGGCTGGTTTCTGTCCAGAAATTTCTGGAGAAGAAGTACGAGGAGCAGGTCGCGGAGAATGCGCGACTTCAAGAAGAGAATGCGCGGCTTCAAGAAGTCGTGGCGGTGAGTTTTGACAAATGATGACGCGGCTTCTTTTATTCAGACCGAGCGACCTGATTTATTATTTTTCTTTTCTTTTTTGCAGAAACAATATGAGATGACCAACCCGGCCTTCCAAGACGAGGTGTTGCCTCACGTGGCCCAAGGGATCAACAAAGCTTTGGGTCTTATGGAAGACCGGGGCGGTCTGTGCGAAGGATTCGGGGGTACTACCTTCTCTGACCTCTTCCCTGCCCTGAAGGTTCAACTCGATGAGATCAGCCGAAGGCAGAAGGGAAAAGCCAAGGTAGGCGAGGAGGCTGAAGCCGATGCGGGCAGGGAGATCGTACTCCATCAAGGAGGTGATAGATGTGGTGGAGTCGCTGAGGAGGTCGACGCGGATGATGATGCTGATGATGATGATGATCAGGACAGCCTGTCCTCTGGAACAACTGGCTCTGCTAGCAAGACCGGGCGGTCCAGTGGTAGCGATTCATCGGATTATTCTTCCACGTCAAGTGAAGGTTATTCGCCCGACGTTGATGTGGACTCGATTTCTCCTGTCAAGAAGAAGAAGAAAAAGTCGGCAGAATAATGCCTTTGTTTTTAACTTTATTTTTTGTACAATCGCCGGTTTTTTGTTTGTTAGCCGGGCGGTTAAATTTTTGTCAAAACATTTGAAGAAATGAATAGAAATTCTACCTGTTTGATCGACCTTCTAGTATTACTTACTTGTGGCTGATGTCTTGTTTCTTTTCTTTCTTTTTACCTTTTGCCTTTTATGATCTAGCCGTGCGGTTATCCTGATCTGAAAATAAGTGATGATTTGATTGATCTTGGACGATCTATATTCGAACCGTGCGATTACTCATTTAGGTCTCTGGACGTCTGATTTCTGATAATATGAACCATAACATATAGACTCATGCGACTGTAATTTAGACCGGGCGGCTTCTTACCATTCAGAGATATTTTATCCTTGCCGATGTAAATAACGAATCATAACTTTGCGCGGTTTGAATTCTATCCTGGCAAGTAATACACTGCATCTTAGAGATAACTTTTGCTTAAGAAACAGCTCAGACTCGATCGATTAGAGCATGATCCGGGCGATCAGATATTCAGATCTTGAGATATCCACTTAATTAATTGTAAAAGATAGGTAATGCCTGCCCGGTTAGAATACAACCCGAGCAATATATTCAGATCCAGAAATATCCAATTCAACAAAAAGGAGGGATAGATAAACCCGACCGGTCAGAACACAATCCGGGCAATCATATAATTAGCTCCATAAATATCCAATTTATGACGGATGGATAAACCCGCCCGGTTAGGATATAATCCGGGCAGTCATATAATTGTCCAAAAATACCCCACCTATAAAAGATTGACAGGACCGCCCGGTTAGAATACAACCCGGGCAACAATGTAATTATCCAGAAATACCCAACTTATACACAATCAGACCGTTCGGTTTAAAAGTTCAGACCGCCCGATCTTAGTATCACAACCCTTTATTAGGGTAGAAGAGCACCTGTACCTGTTTTAATAATATCTTCCCCGAATGGTTTTATACAAAAAACCATAAGAGGTGAATACCTTCCTGTAGGGAAAAATGATAATCTACAGGCTCAGATGACCAAGTGGGCAGGTGGGCCTTGGCGGCGAACATTGCTTTCCTCAAGTGGTCATAAGAGCTGTAGAAATAAAGAGAAACAAGTACAGACCCAGATGACCAAGTGGGCAGGTGGGCCTAGGCGGCGAACATTGCTTTCCTCAAGTGGTCATAAGGGCTGTAAGCGACTCGACTGCTCTCTTGCCTAGGGCTACAAGCCGAGTTGATCAATTGGGCAGGTGGGCCTAGGCGGCGAACATTGCTTTCCTCAGAGAGATCAACTCAGTTGTGGGTCCCGCTTAGGCATCGCTCGAGAGTACCTTGGAGTATTCGATAGTCACAGACTAAGATGATCAGTTGGGCAGGTGTGGTTATGCCGCGGGGGCTATACCGACATTGCTTTCCTCAGAAGGATCATCAAAGCTGTAATTATATCCCCCTCGGGGCATGATATAGCCAACATTCACCTAGACCTCCCTTGATGCAGGGGTGTGTCGGATATCAGCCGGGATCCAAGGTTCTGAAGACCACCGCACGGGAATTGGCAAGCTACCACTACACGTGTGCGAAAACTCCCCGCTACACATGATCTTCATGGTTTTACGCTAATGACTACAATCCGAGGGGGTTCGAGCAGAACTTGGCGATGTCTCCGTAGTTCAGTGAGTTTGATATATGAGAAAATGCAGAAAAGAAACATCAGACATGGAGAAGTGTCAGTATGGAGCTTTTTATTAAAATATCTCAAAAAACTGCAAGAAAGTAAGGAAGACATTTCAAGGATAGAACCGTTTGAGATCGTCGCCACTCCAGGTGCGCGGGATTTCTTCTCCTTCACTTGTTTGGAGGCGATAAGCCCCACTTTTTAATGCCTCCTTGACAATGAAAGGTCCAGACCAATTAGGATTTAGCTTCCCGACATTACCTGTTCGGGCTGCTGCATCAATCTTTTTTTGTACGACGTCGCCGACCGCGAAATGCTTTACCCTGACATTTTTGTCAAAGTACTTTGCCATCCACCTTTTAACTTCTTCTTGCCTGATCGTTGCCTCGTCCTGAAGTTCTTCGATTAGATCCAGACTATACTTGATAACCTCGTCATTGTAGTCTATCCACGCTTCTCCTCCTTCTTTTCCGTACACAACTCTTGGAGTGACCACCTCAAACTCCACAGGAACAACAGCCTCCGAGCCATGAGACAGTTTGAATGGTGTCTCCCCTGTAGCTGAAGATGGAGTAGTACGAAGAGTCCAAAGGATGGAGGGAAGTTGATCTGCCCAGTTTCCTTTCTGATTCCAAACTCTTTTCATCAGGAGCTGCTGGATTCGCTTGTTGGCTGCTTCTACCTGACCATTGGTCCTTGGATGATGTACTGAGGAAAACCGCAGGTCAATTCCAACCTGATCGCAAAACTTTATCATCTCGGGGTTATTGAATATTGGACCATTATCAGTGACAATTGCCAGCGGAATTCCGTGTCGGCAGACTATTTCTCCCCAGATGAAGTTTCTGATGATTTGGGTAGTAGTTCTTGCCAGTGCCTTAGCCTCGATCCACTTGCTGAAGTAGTCAATCATCACTATGATAAAGCGGCGCTGACCGCTAGCCGTTGGAAAGGGTCCGATGAGATCCATCCCCCAAACTGCAAAGGGCCAGGGTGCAGTCATTGACCTAAGCAACTGAGCGGGCAGATGCTGAAGAGGAGCGAACTTTTGGCACTGCACACACTGCTTGGCAAATGCTTCAGCGTCCTTTCTCATAGTCGGCCAAAAATATCCTTGCCGCAGGATCCTTCTTTCTAAGGTTTTTGCCCCTGAATGGCTACCACACTCCCCTGAATGAACTTCCTGAAGTATGATAGGGATCTCTTCTTCTGAAACACATCGTGCTGAGGGGGAAATCAAAGTTTTTCTGTAGAGTACTCCTGCTATTAGATAATAATATGCCGCCTTCCTTTTGAATCTTCTCTGATCTTTGATGGAATGGTGGAACTCCCCCTTTGATAGGAATAACTCGTAAGGATCCTTCCATGAAAGATTATGATGAATTTGCATGAGTTCTGCCTCATCTATTGCCGGATGAAAAAGTTCAAAGGTCACTCCCCCTGATGGAAGACCGAACTTCGACAATTCATCTGCCTCCTCATTTTGCGTTCTTGGGATGTGCTCGATAAGAAATGACTTGAATCTTCCGATTTCCTTTTTGGCTAATAGCAGATATTTTCGCAGAATCGGCTCCCTTGTCTCATAATTTCCCAAGACCTGGGAGGACATCACCAGTGAATCGGTTCTAACATGTACATATTCTATGCCCAACTCCTTCGCAAGCCTTAGCCCAGCCAAGTGCTTCGTATTCTGCCTGGTTATTTGTAACTGGAAAGAAGAACTTGATAGCTTGCTCCAGCCTGATGCCATTTGGGCTGATCAATACTACTCCGGCTCCCACGGAGTTTTTGCCAGAAGCCCCATCCACATAAATGATCCAAGCCAGAGGAGATCGTACCACCTGTTCTGGACTAAGCTCTGTTGTATCTACCAGGAAGTCTGCCAAGATTTGCGCTTTGATTGCTGTTCGGGGGATGTACGATATCTCAAATTCACTTAGTTCAATAGCCCATTTTGCCAACCTCCCTGAATGATCTGGCTTTTCAAGAATATTTTTTAGAGGATGATCTGTAATAACTTGGACGGAATGAGCCTGAAAATAAGGGCGAAGCCTTCGCGCAGACATAACCAAAGCCAAGGCCAGTTTCTCCAGGATCGAATATCTGGTTTCCGCATCCTTAAGGATGTGACTGACATAGTATATTGGAAACTGCCTCCTCTTTTCTTCCCGAACGAGGACGGAACTCACCGCTTCTGGTCCGACTCCCAGATATAAGAATAGCTTTTCTCCCTCACGGGGACTTTGGAGTAGTGGAGTCGAAGTTAACTGCCCCTTCAACTGCTCGAAAGCCTTGTTACACTCCTCACTCCATTCGAACTTTGATCCCCCTCGTAATGTTTTAAAGAATGGGGCACTTCTATCTCCGGATCTGGAGATAAACCTGCTCAATCCTGCCAATCTCCCCCCAAGTTGTTGAACTTCTTTAGTATTTCGAGGAGGGGTCATATCAAGGATGGCCTTCATCTTATCTGGATTTGGTGCAAGGCCATCAGGAGTTAAGAGATGCCCAAGAAACTTTCCTTTGCTTGCCCCAAACACACATTTCAATGGGTTTAATTTTAACTTGAACCTCCGTAGAGTAGCGAACGTCTCTACGAGGTCTTTCAAGTGCAATGAGAATGTTTTACTTTTGAGAAGAAGATCATCGACGTAAACTTCGAGATTCCTGCCCTTTTGATGTTTGAAGACGGTATCCATCATTCTTTGGTATGTTGCACCCGCGTTTTTAAGACCGAAGGGCATTACGAGATAGCAGTAACATCCATCGTTTGTGATAAATGAGGTATGCGGGATGTCAGGTTTGTGCATTTTAATTTGATGGTACCCGGAGAAGGCATCGAGGAAACTCATAAAACCATACCCAACCACGGAATCAACTAAGACATCTATCCGAGGCAAAGGGTAACAATTTTAGGGCACACTTTATTAAGTTTGGTGAAGTCCACGCACATGCGCCACTTCCCACAAGATTTCTTAACCATTACAACATTCGACATCCACGTGGGATATTGAATCTCAGAAATGAAGCCCGCTTTCAGGAGTTTGGAAACCTCCTCACTGATGGGCAACGCCAGCTTGGTCGCCACTTCTCTCTTCTTTTGCTGGACTGGCTTGAACTCAGGAGATACTTTTAGATGATGACAAGCCACGTCTGGATCCACTCCTGGCATATCCTCCGCTGACCAAGCGAAGATATCCAGATTCCCCAACAGACAGGAGATTAGCTCCACTTTCTCCTCTTAGCTTCTTTTCTGCCCCCTCAGCGATAGGAACTTCTTGGGTTGCTTGGGCAGGTTCCAAGTGAGCCCCTTCTCGATCTTTTCCTTCCTCGACGGCCTCTGGAGACTCAGCAACCTCCAGAACCTCATCCATGATCTTGGGAAGCGGAACGTCAGTGATTATGTTGACAGTTCGGACGTAGCACTCCCGAGCTACTTTTGGGTTGCTTCTAACCCGATACTGCTTTCCTTCAGCAGCGAACTTGAGGGCAAGGTGAAAGGTGGACACTACCGCCCTATATGCGTTGAGAATCGGCCTCCCGAAGATAGCACAGTAGTTGCTCGGGGCATCTACTACCACGAAATTGATCAACTTTATTATTCCTCCAAGAGAGACCAGGAGCTTCACTGAACCCTCTACTTCCTTTTTCTCCCCAGAAAAACCGTAGAGGGGTCCCTCGGTGGAGAGCAGATGCTTTCCAGTCTTCAGGGCCTCGAAAGTCGGACGAAAAAGGAGATTGACAGAGATGCCGGTATCAATCAGAATCTTGTGGACTGTATAGTTTTTGATGATGGCCTTGATAACCACCGCATCATCGAAAGGATTAGCATTGGGGGGAAGGTCATCCTGACCAAATGTGACAATAGTGCTTTCGGGAGGAGAACTTGTAGTGGCTGCCACTTCCTGCTTTAGAACCCTTGCAATGCTGGATTTGCGAGATGATTCCACTCCAGCTCCCCCATGGATACAATAGATGTCCCCTAAGGGGCCCACATCATTGACTTCGACGCATTCGGTAGAAGGATGGATGTCACCATAGTAGCCGGCGTCCTCGACGTCGGCGCATTCCCAGGTCACTTCTACTGTTTCCTTCTCCTTTTTCTTCTCGGTAGTTGGTTCAGCAATTTTATCTTTCCGAACTAGACCCAGGAGTCTTTCTATAAGCAGACGAAGAGCTCGACAGTCTTCAGTTAGATGTCCCCCCTCTTTATGATACTCACAATAAAGGTTCGGATTTCGACTGCGAATATCCGACTTCAGAGGAGCAGGCCTTTTGAAATCTGGCCTCTTTTGCAGAATCTGGACTACTTCGTCCATGGTGACGTTTAGGGGAGTGAATGACTCTTGCGAATCATCGTATCGAGTTGATGGAATGACTGGAGGTGGCTGCGCGGCATACTGTTGTAAATATACCGGCATGATTTGCGGAGGGGGAGAGGATGGAGCGGGAGCGGCGGCCAACGGTGGTTTCTGATCTTAAAACCGCTGATGGCCCATAAATGGTTGCTTATTCTTGTAGTTCCTCCCCCTTTGGGAGCGGGGTTCGAAGTGGGACTGATTCGATGGTGGATGATGGATGGATGGATTCGATGGCTCCTTGTCGCTTACCAGCTTCGCGACGTAGTCTGGATTGCTCTTCTCTCCTCTGATAAACATATTTGCCAAACTTATCATTTCCTGATAAGTCTTGGGCTCCCTTATATTTGCTTCGAACTTTAGGGGGCCCTCTCTTAGGCCATGGATGAGGGCAACCCTATACAGCTCCGGGTCCACATTTTGGACTTCCATGATCTCTTTCTGGAATCGATCCACAAAACGAGCCATGTCTCGCCTTCCCGTTGTTTTATATCAAAAAGGGCCGCCGGGCCGCTCTTTCTCTTCCTTGAGGTGGAGAATCTTAGCAGGAATTCTCTTCGCAGCTCCGCGAAACAACGGATCGACCTGGGGTGCAAACCGTAAAACCATTCCCTCGCTTGTCCTTCAAAGGAGGTTACAAGAAGCTTGCACTTGGTTGCATCAGTTAAGGTTCTGAGAGCAATGGCTGACTCGAAAGCTTGCAAATGAACCGTGGGATCAGTCTCCCCATTGAACGCTGGCAGGCGAGGTTCCCTGAAATTATTAGGGGCAGGCTCCCCTCTGACTTCGTCCACAAAGGGAGAGGTTTCTTCCATGTCTTCATATAGAGGAGCAGAGTAATAAGCCGCTGGAGCTGCGGCTATTCGCGGACAAGCCGCCTGATAAGAAGACCGGGCGGCAGCTTCTGGAGGGTAGGAGTGATGAATAGGAACTTCAGGCGGGTAGGAGAGACGGGCCGCGCCCTCCTGCGGGTAGGAAAGCTGGGCAGCGTGAGAAGTCGCCCCCTGGAAGTCGAGGACTCGAGCTGGCATGTTGTGCGCGGCTTCCTGATAGAAGTTTTTCCTAGCCGCAGGGTCTTCTTGATGGAGCTGGAAATTAGCGGCTTGCGGTAGCAAATAAGGAGGAGGTGGAGGAAGGACCGGGGTCACCGCCTGATTAGTCGCGGCTTGTTGCGGAACTAGTCGCTCGGTTAGCATTGCTAAAGTCTGACTGATCGCTTCAAGTCGCTGATCAGTGACCCTCTGAGCCCGCTCGGCTTCCCTCCTTGACTGTTCCAGGGCTTCCCACAAAGAGTCCTCGCTATGATCGGAGCGGTCTCCAAGGGGGAACTGACGGTCTGACATTGTGGCGAAAAGGATTTCACCGGCAATCTGCGATCTGAAGGTCGCGTGTTTATGTTGAGTCCGAGATCGCACCTCCGAGGGAAACCGGAGGCTGCGGGTTGCCGGTTACTTTTTGTGTAGAAGAATGAGACCGCTGGCAGCGGTCAAGGCCAGACTTCGCCTGCCGCGGCAAATGCCACTCCTGCGACGGGCTTTCCTTTGATTAGAAAGAAATGGTTACAGCGTGCTGCAAGTGCAGGGAAAGAGAAGCCGGTCGGTCAGACAGTCCGCAAGACGTGAAACTCGAGACCGCAGCCCAAACAAGCGAGCTCCTGGATTCGAGAGTGCGTGCCTTGTGAACAGTGCTGCCCCCTATTTATAGGCATGGGGGCCTGCCCGAATGGGCAGGGATAGAATAACCACCTGCCCGGGTACAGGAGAAACGGGCAGGCGGTGACGGGATGCACAAAGAAGAAAAAAGAAAGAAGCCGCCTGGCTTGGCGGTTTGCTTCTCCGACCTGTCTGACCTGAGGATGAAGATACCGGGACCAAGTCAATGACCCAGACCGAGCGGCCTCTGGCTTGAGACCGCGGTCTGTCTTCTGGGCATGGCTTGGCTGATCTTCATGAGGTAACCCAGGTAGTCTCTGATCTGAAACTGCGGCTTGTTCTCTGGGTTTGAATCTTGAATAACTATGGCACAACCCGCGCGGTCTCCTTCCTGAGACCGCGGATAGTCTTCTTACTTTGGCCCTTGACGACCTTCACTCTTAGGGATGGTCCAAAAATGACATCAGACCACCCGGCCTGGTTTACCCTGAGCTGAGAGCCATCGATCCTGGAACCCAGCGGCCTGACCCAACAGTTCGCCCGGTCCGAGAATGATCCAACCCGAGAAGCGGTTTTCCGGGTAAACAATTAGCTTTAGCCGGGAGACTGCATCCGACTTGCCCTGAACTCTATAAGAGAACCAGAGAATTCATTCTGCAGAGTTTTTTCTGAAATCACGGGATATTGCTCGCCAGTTGCGGTTAGAATTTTTAAGACCGATTATTCTTCAACAATGGACTTCCTAGACACCGTGTTAGACCGCGCGGATCCCGCTGGAGATCAAAAGAAGGTGGAAGGTAAAAGGCGCGAATCGACGGAGAAGTCGAAAAAGGAGAAGGAAAAGCAGGACCGGAAGGACCAGAAAAAGAGGAAGCGGGCTGAGAAAGCCGCGGCGGATAATCCCAAGTCCGTCGTGGACTCAACAACCCTCAAGACTCCCGCGGAACCCGCAGCGGACAGTTCGGGGCCTCCCCCCAGCGACTCGCTGATTCCTCCGAGAGACCTTGGCCAACAGGCTGCTAGCCCGCTGAACAAAGGGGAGGCCGCCCCTTCTAGAAAAGTTGATCCCGGTAGCCCTTCGAAGAAGGTCGGCGAGACCGACTCGTTTGGCATGGAAATCACCCCATCCGGGAATCCTCACATGCTAGTCAGAGACTTGGGGGAGGAGGCAGTTAACTCTCCAAGGCCGGGCGAACCGAGTACCCCTTTATCTGTGGACGACTACCCCAGTCCCCCCAAAGAAGTTAGCCCAGCTCCGGGTAAGAAAGAGAAGAAAAGGAAGAAGACCGGGTCAGTGGCCGAGCGAATAACCAAGAAGGTTAAGAGACTAGCCTCCAAGAAAAGGGCGGCTTTTAAGAAACCAGCCGAGTCCCTCCTCCAGACCAATTCGCGACTAAAAGAGGAGCTTGGCCTAGCGACTCCTCCATCCACTAAGGTAAATGACTCGCCGGCTACCCCTGATGCGAAACCGGGCGACCTGCTTCCGGACTCGGCAAGTAGTTTATCATTTAATGGGATCTTTCAGGCTATGGACGAGCTGATGAGGCGAGACAAGCTTCTTGACAGCCCGCTGGCTTCAGAGCGAACTGCCCTTACCGCAGATAACACAGCCCGACCTGAGGAGACCGCCCAAACGGAGGCCGAAAAGCGAGAAGCTGCTGCCCGGACCGCCTTGGAGGTCGAAGAGCGAGAAGCTGCTGCCCGGACCGCCTTGGAGGTCGAAGAAAGAGCGAGGGAACTCGGAGAAGTGTTGAAAGTGCAGGCGGAGGTTCCCCCGGTGATGACCGGGGTGGAGATAATGACGGTGAAGAAGGAAGGGGCGGAGCGGGTTTTAAACAAGCCGTTGCGGCCTGATCCTTTTGCGCCAGGTAAGCGCCCCATGAATTATGAAGCTATCCGCTTCTTCATTCCGCGGCCTCGCCGCAATAAATTACTGAACCCGCCGCCGAGCTTCATTCCCTTAGCGGCCTGGTCCTCTTCCGCTAGGCAGAGCACAGAGA
Organism: Dactylorhiza incarnata; assembly: GCA_033032865.1. Classification (NCBI taxonomy): domain Eukaryota; kingdom Viridiplantae; phylum Streptophyta; class Magnoliopsida; order Asparagales; family Orchidaceae; genus Dactylorhiza; species Dactylorhiza incarnata. Next base: position 6,707,824 of record JAWHQI010000132.1, on the reverse strand, counting down.
GACTCTGGCGTGAGCAACGTCGGAGGATGGACCTGGAACAGTCTAAGCGGCCTGTGCGCCCAGGCATTGATCTTATATTCATGTCTATTTTTGTATTTGTATGCTCTTGCTTCTCATAACCGAGCGGCCTCTTGCAGATAGCGAGGAGCAGATTGTGAGCGGCCTCTTGAAGAAGGGCCACAACTGTTCGGGCATCTAGAGGAAGATCTGGCGAACCTGAAGGCCTGCTTGAATGAGGTGGAAGACCGGGAGGCCAGCACTCGGACTGCTCTGGAGGCCGAGCGAATGGCGAGGAAGAAGGCTGAAGAGGCGCTGAAGGCGCAGGTGGAGATCGACAGGAAGTCCAGGACAGAAAGGGAGAATGGCCTGGAGACTGAGCTTGAGCCCGCGCGAGCTGCGGTGGAGGCCACGCGAGCTGCAGTGGAGGCCGAGAAGAGAGCCAAGGTGGCGCAAGTTGCTACTCTGACCGCTCAGCTCGAGAAGGAGAAGAAAGCATCTGCTAAGTTCGAGGATGACTCGAGATATTACCAGGATAAATTCCTGCGGTTAACCAGGGAAGTCGCTGCGGGCCGGCGAAGTATGAATGATGGAACGCAGGTTGTTAGCCGCCCGACTGTTGGGGCGGGCTCAAATCCTCCCCCGGTTTGGGCGGCTGATCCAATGATTGATGAGGCCACCGCAACCCCCCGCATGATTGCCGCTACGCGGGTTGAAAGGGATGCCGGGCGGCTTCATAGCACAATCAACCACCTCCATTATCATAATAGCCAGATTTACTCCCTTCTGAACACCACCAGCGACCAGGTCGCGCGACTTCACAGAGAGGATGTCTCCCCAGAACACCGTCAGGCGTGATCGGCTTTTGAGAACAATTTGTATTATGAATGCGGCTTGTTGATTCGGCCTTTGTTTAGACAATGTTCCTTTCTATCTTGTCTTTGATTTGAATAACCCGTGCGGGTTCTTGTTTAACCGCTGTATTTTGTGTTCTGTTTCTTTTGTGTTTTATCCGAACTGATTACAGGTCGCACGATCTGTGATGTATGCTTGCTCCTGTTTTCCTGAATACCTTTGCTTCTTTTGTTTTTCTGGTGAATCTAACCATGCAGGCTATTGACCGCGCAGTTACAATGTATAGCAGCGACATAGTTTTACTATTTGCATATTGTAAAAATCTATAAGTAGGGACTCTTCGAAGTCATTTTTACGATTTCCAGATGGCACGATCTAAGAACAAGTCGCAGCGGCCTGTTAAGGTTAAAGCCGTCTGAGCAGACGCGGCCTTGGTCCTTCATTCGGCGGACCACCCGGAGTGCCGACTCACTCAGAGCGAACTGGATGAAATTATTGCAAAACACATGGCAGGGAGTAACCTGCTCGCGCGGCTTCCTTTGCGCGACGAGCGGATTAACTCTTCCAATCCGCACCAAATAGCAGTCCCGGTCGACCACTTTGAATATGGCTTCAAATTTTCGCTGCCACTTGAAGTCATAGCCATTTTCGACCATTACGGGGTTGTACCCGGCCAACTTCCACCGAACTCCATCGCCTCCATATATAGTTTCATTTCCTACCTTCGGTTCGAGCGAACCAGTTTTTCCCTTGACCTATTCAGGAAGTTCTTCTCGGTGCGGGCTGTCTCCGACTCGGGGACTTCAACTTTCAGGGGGCACCTCTACTTTGGCTGCCACGGATTGAAGATCGTCAACTTGGCGAACAAGGTCTCGGACTGGTCGGAGCGGTTCGTAATGCTCGAAGGCAACTTCGGGCTGTTGCAAACCAACCCGCAAGTTCGGGGGGAAGAGGCTTTCCAGATCCCCCAGGTTGGAAAGATAGAGATGGACACCTTCACGTTTCTTGAGAACGAGCGGTTGGACATCAATCATTACATCCCGCTGTTCTCAGAGCTAGAGGACATCCTCCCCGAGCATAGTAAGTTCCTCTAGACCGCTTGCATATGACCGCGCGGACTGCTTGATTTAAACTTCTGATTTTACCTTGCAGCTGCCCACATCGTCCTTGCGAACAAGCCGGTCACTCCGGCCGTCCCGGTTTTGACCCAGAGAGAGAAAAGGCAGCGGCGAAACAGGTCGCCATCATCAGAGGAAGAGGGCCCGGCGTCTCCTGATGAATACGAACTTCTTCATTCCTGCGGAAACCCGCCCGACCTGCAGGGCAACCCGATTGTCCTCTGACATAGGGATGGGAGCCGCATCCGGGTATCCACTGCACTTCCTCCATGGGGAAGTGACAAGATTAACCGCCATGCGCTAGCCGCCGGGGCCGCTATGTATGGTCGAAAGACTTTGAAGAAGCTGAAGAAAACTCCGGAAGAAGAGCTTCCCCGGCTAGCGGCGCAAGCTGGCGCATGGGGGTTCGCGGCCAATCACTTCATGGCCTTGTCGTACCGGCGGCTGGTTTCTGTCCAGAAATTTCTGGAGAAGAAGTACGAGGAGCAGGTCGCGGAGAATGTGCGGCTTCAAGAAGAGAATGCGCGGCTTCAAGAAGTCATGGCGGTGAGTTTGACAAATGATGACGCGACTTCTTTTGTTCAGACCGAGCGACCTAACTTATATTTCCTTTCTTGCAGAAACAATATGAGATGACCAACCCGACCTTCCAAGACGAGGTGTTGCCTCATGTGGCCCAAGGGATCAACAATGCTTTGGGTCTTATGGAAGACCGGGGCGGTCTGTGCGAAGGATTCGGGGGTACTACTTTCTCCGACCTCTTCCCTGCTTTGAAGGTCCAACTTGATGAGATCAGCCGAAGGCAGAAAGGAAAAGCCAAGGTGGGCGAGGAGGCTGAAGCCGATGCGGGCAGGGAGATTGTACTCCATCAAGGAGGTGATGGAAGCGGTGGAGCCACTGAGGAGGTCGACGCGGATGATGATGCCGGCGATGCTGATGATGATGATGAGGACAGCTTGTCCTCTGGAACAACTGGCTCCGCTAGTAAGACCAGGCACTCTAGTAGTAGCGATTCATCGAATTCTTCTTCCACGTCAAGTGAAGGTTATTCGCCCGACGTTGATGTCAATGGTGTGGACTCGAGTTCTCCTGTCAAGAAGAAGAAGAAGAAGTCGGCAGAATAATGCCTTTGTTTTAATTTTATTTTTGTATAATCGCCGGTCTTTTTTTGTTAGCCGGGCGATTAAATTTTTGTTAACACATATTCTAAAAAATGAATGGAAATTTTACCTGTCTAACTGTCCATCTATTGTTACTTACTTGTGGTTGCTATTTTGTCTTTCTTTTTTCTTTTTAACCTTTCGTTCTCTATGATTGAGCCGTGCGGTTATCTTAATCCGAGTATTGGTAATAACTGATGATCTCGGACGGCCTATATACAACTCGTGCGATTACTCGTTTAAACCTTGGGATGTCTGGTTTTTTGATGGTATGATCCCCAATGGATAGACTCGTGTGACTGTAATTCAGACCGGGCGGTTTTTTTTATCATTCAGAGTTATCTTACCCTTGCTAATATAAATAATGAATAATAACTTTGCGCGGTTCGAATTCAATCCTGGCGAGTAATCCATTGCATCCAGAGAACATTTGCTAAGTTAAAACTCAACCCAATCGGTTAGAGCATAATCCGGGCGATCAAATATTTAGAGCTTGAAATATCTAAATAAAAGATGGATAGGTCCGACCGGTTAGAATACAACCCGGGCAATATATCCAGATCCAGAAATATCCAATTTAATAGAATGGAGAGATAGATAAACCCGCCCGGTTAGAACGCAACCCGGGCAATCATATAATTAGCTCCAGAAATATCCAACTTATAAAAGATGGATAAACCCGCCCGGTTAGAATGCAACCCGGACAATCATATAATTAGCTCCAGAAATATCCAACTTATAAAAGATGGATAGACCCGCCCGGTTAGAATGCAACCCGGGCAATCATATAATTAGCTTCAGAAATATCCAACTTATAAAAGATGGATAGACCCGCCCGGTTAGAATGCAACCCTGGCAATCATATAATTAGCTCCAGAAATATCTTTACTTTATATGCAATCAGACCGTTCGGCTTAAAAATTCAGACCGCCCGGTCTTAATATCTCAACCCTTTATTAGGGTAGATGAAGACCTGCACCTGTTTTAATAATATCTTCCTCGAATGGTTTATACAAGAAACCACAAGAGGTGAATGCCGTCCTGTAGGGAAGAAGGATAATCTACAGGCTCAGATGACCAAGTGGGCAGGTGGGCCTCGGCGGCGAACATTGCTTTCCTCAAGTGGTCATAAGAGCTGTAGGAAAAAGAAAAAGAAAAAACATGTACAGACTCAGATGACCAAGTGGGCAGGTGGGCCTCGGCGGCGAACATTGCTTTCCTCAAGTGGTCATAAGAGCTGTAAGCGACTCATCTGCTCTCTTGCCTAGGGTTACAAGCCGAGTTGATCAATTGGGCAGGTGGGCCTCGGCGGCGAACATTGCTTTCCTCAGAGAGATCAACTCAGTTGTGGGCCCAACTAGGCACCGTTTCAAGAGTACCTAAGAGTATTTGATGGTCACAGGCTATGATGATCAGTTGGGCAGGTGGGCCTCGGCGGCGAACATTTCTTTCCTCAGAAAGATCATCAAAGCTGTAACTATATCCCTTTCGGGGCATGATAGAGCTGACAATCACCTAGACCTCCCTTGATGCAAGGCTGTGTCAGATATCGGTCGGGATCCAAAGTTCTGAAGACCACCGCAGCGGAATTGGCAAGCTACCACTACACGTGTGCGAAAACTCCCCGCATCACATGGTCTTGGTGGGTTTTACGCTATGACTAAAATCCGAGGGGGTTCGAGCAGAATTTGGCGATATCTCAGAGGTTCAGGGAGTAAGGTATGTATATATGTATTTATAATGTAGAGAACCATCAGACAAGGAGAAGTGTCAGTATAGGGCTTTTCATTTAATACCAAAAGAAACGTAAAGAATGAAAGAGATAGTTCAAGGATAAAATCGTTTAAGATCGTCACCGCTCCAGGTGCGTGCGATGTCTTCTCCTTCGCTGGTTTGGAGACGGTAGGCCCCATTCTTTAATACTTCTTTGACAATAAAAGGCCCTGCCCAGTTGGGATTCAGCTTTCCAACATTACCAGATCTGGCCGCAGCATCTACCTTTTTCAACACCAAATCCCCAACTGCAAACTGCTTTACCCTGATATTTTTGTCAAAATATTTTGCCATCCTCCTCTTAACTTCTTCCTGCCTGATTGTCGCCTCGTCCTGAAGTTCTTCGATCAGATCCAGACTATACCTGATGGCCTCATCGTTGTATTCTACCCATGCTTCTCCTCCCTCTTTTGCATACACAACTCTTGGAGTGACCACCTCAAACTCTATGGGAACAACAGCCTCCGAGCCATGAGATAATTTGAATGGTGTCTCCCCTGTAGCTGAAGATGGGGTAGTGCGAAGAGTCCAAAGGATGGAGGGAAGTTGGTCTGCCCAATTTCCTTTTTGATTCAAAACTCTTTTCATCAGGAGTTGCTGAATTCGCATGTTTGCAGCTTCTACTTGACCATTGGTCTTTGGATGATGTACTGAGGCGAACTGAAGGTCTATTCCAACTTGATCGCAAAAGTTTACCATCTCGGGATTATTGAACTGCGGTCCATTATCAGTGACAATTGCCAGCGGAATTCCGTGTCGGCAGACTATTTCTCCCCAGATGAAATTTTTGATAATTTGAGTAGTAGTTTTTGCCAATGCTTTTGCCTCAATCCACTTACTGAAGTAGTCGATCATTACTATGATAAAGCGGCGCTGGCCGCTAGCCATTGGAAAGGGTCCGACAAGATCCATCCCCCAAACCGCGAAGGGCCAGGGTGCAGTTATTAACCTAAGCGATTGAGCAGGCAGATGTTGAAGAGGAGCAAATTTCTGACATTGTACACAGCGCTTGGCAAATGCTTCAGCATCCTTTCTCATAGTTGGCCAAAAATATCCTTGCCGCAGGATCCTTTTCTCTAAGGTTTTTGCCCCTGAATGACTACCGCATTCCCCAGAATGAACTTCCTGAAGTATGATCGGGATCTCTTCTTCTGAAACACACCGTGCTGAGGGAGAAATCAAAGTTTTTCTATACAAAACTCCTGCTATTAAGTAGTAGTAGGCCGCCTTTCTCCTGAATCTACTTTTGTCCTTGATCGATTGATGAAACTCCCCTCTTGACAGAAATAATTCTTAAGGGTCCTTCCAGGAAGGGTGCTGATCGATCTGCATGAGCTCCTCTTCCTCCGTTGCCGGATGAAAAAGTTCTGAGGTCACCCCTCCTGATGGAAGACCAAACTTTGACAATTCGTTTGCCTCTTCATTCTGTGTTCTCGGAATGTGTTCGATGATGAAGGATTTGAATTTCCCGATTTCTTCCTTAGCTAGGAATAAATACTTTCTTAATATCGGTTCTCTTGTTTCGTAGTTCCCTAGAACCTGCGAAGCCATCACAAGAGAATCAGTTTTCACATGAACATGTTCTATCCCAAGCTCCTTTGCGAGTCTCAGGCCGGCCAAGAGTGCTTCGTATTCGGCCTGGTTATTTGTAACTGAAAAGAAGAATTTGATAGCTTGCTCCAGCCTGATGCCATTTGGACTGATCAGAACTACCCCGGCTCCCACGGAGTTTCTGCCAGAAGCCCCATCCACATAAATGATCCAAGCCAAAGGAGATTGTACTACCTGTTCAGGATTAGACTCCATCATGTCTACCAAGAAATTTGCCAATACTTGCGCCTTTATTGCCGTTCTGGGAATGTACAATATTTCGAACTCGCTTAGCTCGATTGCCCATTTGGCTAATCTTCCTGAATTCTTCTCCAGGATACTTCTTAGTGGATGATCTGAAACCACCTGAATAGGATGAGCCTGAAAATAGGGGCGGAGCCTTCGTGATGACATGACCAAAGCCAAGGCTAATTTCTCCAGGATTGAATATCTAGTTTCCGCATCTTTGAGGATGTGGCTGACATAATATATCGGAAATTGCTTCTTTTTCTCTTCCCGAACCAGGACAGAACTTATTGCATCTGGGCCCACCCCCAAGTACAAGAATAATGTTTCCCCTTCGCGAGGGCTTTGAAGAAGAGGGGTTGAAGTTAACTGCTTTTTCAACTGTTCGAAAGCATTATCGCACTCTTCATTCCATTCAAACTTAGATCCTCCCTTAAGCGTCTTGAAGAATGAAGCGCTTTTATCCCCTGACTTGGAAATGAATCGGCTCAATCCTGCCAGCCTCCCCCCAAGTTGCTGCACTTCTTTCTGATTACGAGGAGGGGTCATGTCTAGGATGGCTTTTACCTTATTTGGATTTGGTGCGAGGCCATCAGGGGTGAGAAGATGTCCGAGAAATTTCCCTTTGTTTGCCCCAAACACGCATTTCAATGGATTTAGTTTTAATTTGAACCTCCGCAGAGTAGCGAACGTCTCTACGAGGTCTTTTAGGTGGATTGAAAAAGTTTTACTTTTTAGAAGAAGATCATCAACGTATACTTCAAGATTTCTTCCTTTCTGCTTTTCAAAAACCGTGTCCATCATCCTTTGATATGTTGCACCCGCATTTTTGAGCCCGAAAGGCATGACAAGATAACAATAACACCCGCCGTGGGTAATGAAGGACGTATGCGGGATATCGGGTTTATGCATCTTAATCTGGTGGTAACCAGAAAATGCATCTAGAAAGCTCATGAAATTATATCCCACCGCGGAATCTACTAAAACATCTATCCGAGGCAAGGGATAACAATCTTTGGGGCATGCTTTATTGAGCTTTGTAAAATCTACACACATGCGCCATTTTCCCCCAGATTTTTTCACCATTACTACATTCGACATCCAAGTGGGGTATTGGATTTCAGAAATGAAATTGGCTTTAAGAAGCTTTGCAACTTCCTCTTTGATGGGTACCGCCAGCTTGGTTGCTACATCCCTCTTCTTTTGTTGGATCGGCTTGAATTCAGGGGAGATGTTGAGGTGATTGCACACAACATCTGGATCTACTCCAGGCATATCTTCTGCCGACCAGGCGAAGATGTCTAGATTCTCCAACAGGCAGGAGATTAACTGAACCTTCTCTTCTTCTGATAGCTCGGCGTTGATGATCAGCTTCCTCCCTTCCTCTTCAGCAATAGGGATTTCTTGGGTCTCCTAGGCAGGTTCCAGATACGTCCCTCTCCGCTCTGCGTTTTCCTCGGCCTCCTCAGGGAGTTTGGATACCTCATGGATGTCATCCTGAACCTTGTGAAGTGGTGCCTCGGTGATCACATTAACTGTTTTCACATAACATTCACGAGCAACCTTTGGATCACTTCGGACCCGATATTGACGCCCCTCGGCAGCGAATTTCAAGGCCAAATGACAAGTGGATACTATTGCTTTGTAAGCATTCAGGATTGGTCTTCCGAAGATTGCACAGTAGCTGCTCGGGGCTTCCACTACTACAAAGTTTATCAGCTTCGTTATGCCTCCCAGCGATACCAAAAGCTTCACGCACCCCTCCACTTCTTTCTTTTCTCCTGAGAAGCCGTAGAGGGGCCCTTCTGTGGAGAGCAAAGACTTTCCAGTCTTAAGGGCTTCAAATGTTTGGCGAAAAATGAGATTAACCGAGCTACCAGTATCAATCAGAATTTTATGTACGGGAAGATCTTCTTGGCCGAAAGTGATGACCGACCTTTCTGGAGCAGAAGTGGAGGCGGCTGCTACTTCCTGTTTGGAGACTCTCCCGATGCTGGATTTCCGAGAGGATTCTGGCCCTGCTCCTCCATGGATACAATAGATGTTGCCAAGGGGGCCAACATCATTCACTTCTATACATTCGGTGGCGGGATGTATATCCCCATAGCAACCTGCCTCTTCTACGTCAGCACACTCCCAGGTCACTTCGACCGCTTCCTTCTTCTTCTCGGTTCGTGGTTCAACCGGGGTTTCTTGCCTGATCAACCCTCGGAGCTTCCCTTCTTTCAGGAGTTTTTCTATCAACCATCGGAGGGCCCGGCAATCCTCAGTCTGGTGCCCTTCCTCTTTGTGGTACTCATAATAGAAGTTCGGATTTCGATTGCGAACTTCCGATTTCAAAGGTGGAGGTCTCTTGAAGTCAGGCCTTTTTTGGAGAATCTGAACAACCTCGTTCATGCTGACGTTAAGAGGGGTGAACGATTCTTGTGATTCATCATATCGGATGGACGAAATAGTTGGGGATGGTTGTGCGATGTACTGCGACAGATACACGGGCATTATTTGCGGAACCCCCATGGGTTGAGTGGGTGCGATGGCCAACGGCGGTTTCTGATCCTGAAACCGTTGGTGGCCAAGAAATGGTTGCTTAGGCTTGAGATTTCTTCCCCTCTGAGCACGAGGTTCGAAGTTAGGCCGAGATGAATGATTGTAGCGTTGCTGATGGGTTGATGCGGAACTAAACTGATCATTGTCGCTGAGCAACTTGGCAACATAACCAGGATTAGTCTTTTCCCCCCTGATAAACTTATTTGCCAGACTAATCATCTCTTGATATGTCTTTGGTTCCCTGATTTGGGCTTCAAATTTCAACGGCCACTCCCTAAGGCCATGCATCAAAGCGACCCTGTACAATTCCGGATCGACGTTTTGCACCTCCATTATCTCCCTTTGGAAACGGTCGACGAAGCGGGCCCACGTTTCGTTTTCCTGCTGCCGTATCTCAAATAGGGCTGCCGGACCGTTCTTCCTCTTTTTAGAGGTAGAGAATCGAAGCAGGAATTCTCTACGCAATTCCGCAAAACATCTAATGGATCGAGGATGCAGTCCATAAAACCATTCTCTGGCCTGTCCATCAAAGGACGTTACCAGGAGCTTACACTTAGTTGCATCGGTGATGGTCCTCAGAGCAACAGCCGATTCAAATGCTTGGAGATGAATTACCGGATCAGACTCCCCACTATATGTTGACAGGCGTGGTTCTCGAAAGTTATTTGGGGCCGGCTCTCCTCGGATTTCATCCGTGAAGGGAGAACTTTCCTCGGTACCCTCGTACAGAGGGAAAGCAGGGTGGTAGGGGATCTCTGCTGCGGTCATTTGCGGACAGGCCGCCTGATAGGAGTGGGCAGGGGCTCCACCCGGGTAGGATTGGTAGGCGGCGACCTCAGGCGGATAGGAAAAGTGAGCGGCCTGAGAAGCCGCCCCTTGGAAGTCGAGGACCCGAGCCGGCATACCGTGCGCGGCCTCTTGGTAAAAATTCTGTCGAGCCGCAGAACCTTCTTGTGGTGGTCGGGAATGGGCGACTTGCAGAAATGGGTATGGAGGTGGAGGAGGTAGGACAAGAGTTACTGCCTGGTTAGCCGCGGCCTGCTGGGGGGCTAACCGCTCGGTTAACAGAGTTAGAGCCTGACTGATCGCGTCCAGACGCTGATCAGTTGCTTTCTGGGCCTGGTCGGCTTCTCTCTTTGTTCGCTCCAGAGCTTCCCACAAAGAGTCATCGCTATGATCGGATCGGTCTCTTGGAGGGAACTGGCGGTCTGACATTCTGAACCAAAGATTTCACTGACTGTCCGCGATCTGAAGGTCGCGTGTTTCTGTTCGATTCAAAAGTGCGCCTCCGAAGGAAATCGAGGGTTGCGGATTATCAGTTACTATTCGGTTAGAGAATTCGGACCGCTAGATCGGTCGAGGCCGGACTTCGCCCACCGCGGCAAATGCCACTCCTGCGACGGGCTTTCCTTTGATTAAAATAAAGCGGTTACAGCGGTTATAAATGTAGGAAAAGAGAAGCCGGTCGGTCAGACAGTCCGCAAGACGGGAAACTCGAGACCGCAGCTCAAACAAGCGAGCTCCTGGATTCGAGTGTGCGTCCCTTGTGAACAGTGCCGCCCCCTATTTATAGGCTTGGGGGCCAGCCCGAATGGGCAGGGATATAATTACCTCCTGCCCGGGTACAGGAGAAACGGGCAGGTGGTGACAGGATGCACAAAGAAAAAAAAAACGTCGCGCGACTTGGCGGCTTGCACTTCCGACCTGTCTGACCTGAGGCTGAAGATACCGTGAACAAGTCAAGGATGCAGACCGAGCGGCCTCTGGCTTGAGACCACGGTCTGCCTTCTGGACATGGCTTGGCTGATCTTCACGAGGCAACCCGGATAGTCTCTGATCTGAAACCGCGGCTTGTTCTCCGGGCTTAAACCTTGAGTCTCTATGGCACAACCCGCGCGGTCTCCTACCTGAGACCGCGGATAGCCTTCTTGCCTTGGCCCTTGACGACCTTCACTCTTGGGGGCGGTCCAAAAATGACATCAGACCACCTGGCCTGGTTTACCCTGAACTGAGAGCCACTGATCCTGGAACCCAGCGGCCTGACCCAGCAGTTCGCCCGGTCTGAGAATGATCCAGCCCGAGAAGCGGTTTTCCGGGTAAACAAATAATTTAAACCCATTCAAGCTCATTTAGAGGTCGACATACAGTGGGTTCTACTGGTAATGCGAGATTTTGCTCCAAATGACACATAAAATTCAAAATGAAAGAATTTTAGATGAGGTTTGTAGTGAAAGTGAGAGATTTTGCTCCAAATGACACTCAAACTTTAAACAGCAATAACTTTTGATCTGGTTGTCTGATTTTACCCCACATCACCTTTTCGGAATAAGCTCGGAGCACTACGTTCATTGGAGCACAAGATTTACCCATTCCAGTTCATTTAGTTGTCGATATATAGCCGGTTGCAGCGGTAATGCGAAATTTAGCTCCAAAGGACACCTTTTCAGAATGAGATAGGAGCCCTAAATCCAATGGAGAACAATTTTAACCCATTCAAGTTTGATTAGAGGTCAATATACAGTGGGTTCTTCTAGTAAAGTAAGATTTAGGTCCAAATGACACAAATTTCAAAATGAAAGAATTTTAGATGCGGTTTATAACGAAAGTGAGAGATTTAGCTCCAAATGACACTTAAACTTTGAACAACAATAAATTTTGATCCGTTCGTCTGATTTTACCCCACAACACCTTTTCAGAATGAGCTCGGAGCACTACATTCATTGGACCACAAGTTTTACCCAATCCAGTTCATTTAGTTGTCGATATATAGCCAGTTGCAGCGGTAATGCAAAATTTAGCTCCAAATTACACCTAAACATCTAACAGTAATAACTTTTGATTTGTATGTTTGATTGTTTCCCACAACACCTTTTATGGAATATGCTTGGAGGCATACATTCAATGGAGCATAATTTTAAACCATTCCAGCTCATTTTAGAAGTCAATATACAGTGGGTTGCAATGGTATTGAGGGATTTTGCTCCTCTTGACACATAAACTGTAACAGCCATAACTTTTGATCTGGTTGTCCAATTTTTGCGTACAACACCTTTTTGGAATGAGCTCGGAGCCCTACATCCAATGGAGAACAATTTTTACCCATTCTAGTTTGTTTAGTGGTCAATATGCAGCCGGGTTGGTAATAAGGTATTTAGCTCGAAAGAAGACCTAAACATCACACATCCGTATCTTTTGATCCGGTTGTCAGATTTTCACCCACAATACCTTTTCATAATGAGATAGGAGCCCAACATCCAATGGAGAACAATTTTAACCCATTCAAGCTCATTTAGAGATCGATATACATTGGGTTCTACTGGTAATGCGAGATTTTGCTCCAAATGACACATAAATTTCAAAATGAAAGAATTTTAGATGCGCTTTGTAGCGAAAGTGAGAGATTTAGCTCCAAATGACACTTAAACTTTAAACAATAATAACTTTTGATCTGGTTGTCTGACTTTACCCCATAACACCTTTTCGGAATGAGCTCGGAGCACTACATTCATTGGAGCATAAGTTTTTACCAATTCCAGTTCATTTAGTTGTCGATAAATAGCCGGTTGCAGCGGTAATGCGTAATTTAGCTCCAAAGGACACCTTTTCAGAATGAGATAGGAGCCCTAAATCCAATGGAGAACAATTTTAACCCATTCAAGCTCGTTTAGAGGTCGATATAAAGTGGGTTCTACTAATAATGTAAGATTTAGGTTCAAATGACACATATATTTCAAAATCAAAGAATTTTAGATGCGGTTTGTAGCGAAATTGAGAGATTTTGCTACAAATGACACTTAAACTTTGAACAACAATAACTTTTGATCTGGTTGTCTGATTTTACCCCACAACACCTTTTCGGAATGAACTCGGAGCACTACATTCATTGGAGGACAAATTTTACCCATTCCAGTTAATTTAGTTGTCGATATATAGTCGGTTGCAGCGGTAATGCTAAATTTAGCTCCAAAGGACACCTTTTCAGAATGAGATAGGAGCCCTAAATCCAATGGAGAATAATTTAAACCCATTCAAGCTCGTTTAGAGGTTGATATACAATGGGTTCTACTGGTAATGCGAGATTTTGCTCCAAATGACACATAAATTTCAAAATAAAAGAATTTTAGATGCGGTTTGTAGCAAAAGTGAGAGATTTAGCTCCAAATGACACTCAAACTTTAAACAGCAATAACTTTTGATCTGGTTGTCTGATTTTACCCCACAACACCTTTTCAGAATAAGCTCGGAGCACTACGTGCATTGGAGCACAAGATTTACCCATTCCAGTTCATTTAGTTGTCGATATATAGCCGGTTGCAGCGGTAATGCGAAATTTAGCTCCAAAGGACACCTTTTCAGAATGAGATAGGAGCCCTAAATCCAATGGAGAACAATTTTAACCCATTCAAGCTTGATTAGAAGTCAATATACAGTGGGTTCTACTAGTAATGTAAGATTTAGGTCCAAATGACATAAATTTCAAAATGAAAGAATTTTAGATGCGGTATATAAGGAAAGTGAGAGATTTAGCTCCAAATGACACTTAAACTTTGAACAACAATAACTTTTGATCCGTTTGTCTGATTTTACCCCACAACACCTTTTCGGAATGAGCTCGGAGCACTACTTTCATTGTACCACAAGTTTTACCCATTCCAGTTCATTTAGTTGTCGATATATAGCCAGTTGCAGCGGTAATGCAAAATTTAGCTCCAAACTTCTAACAGCCATAACTTCTAACAGCCATAACTTTTGATTTGTATGTTTGATTGTTGCACACAACACCTTTACGGAATATGCTCGGAGGCATACATCGAATGGAGCACAATTTTAAACCATTTCAGCTCATTTTAGAAGTCAATATACAGTCGGTTGCAATGGTAATGAGGGATTTTGCTCCTCTTGACACAAACTGTAGCAGCCATAACTTTTGATCTGGTTGTCCGATTTTTGCGTACAACACCTTTTTGGAATGAGCTCGGAGCCCTACATCCAATGGAGAACATTTTTTACCCATTCTAGTTTGTTTAGTGGTCAATATACAGCCGGGTTGGTAATAAGGTATTTAGCTCGAAAGGAGACCTAAACATCAAACATCCGTATCTTTTGATCCGGTTGTCAGATTTTCACCCACAATACCTTTTCATAATGAGATAGGAGCCATACATCCAATGGAGAACAATTTTAACCCATTCAAGCTCATTTAGAGGTCGATATACAGTGGGTTCTACTGGTAATGCGAGATTTTGCTCCGAATGACACATAAATTTCAAAATGAAAGAATTTTAGATGCGGTTTGTAGCGAAAGTGAGAGATTTAGCTCCAAATGACACTCAAACTTTAAACAGCAATAACTTTTGATCTGGTTGTTTGACTTTACCCCACAACACCTTTTCGAAATGAGCTCGGAGCACTACATTCATTGGAGCACAAGTTTTACCAATTCCAGTTTATTTAGTTGTCGATATATAGCCGGTTGCAGCGGTATTGCGTAATTTAGCTCCAAAGGACACCTTTTCAGAATGAGATAGGAGCCCTAAATCCAATGGAGAGCAATTTTAACCCATTCAAGCTCGTTTAGAGGTCGATATACAGTGGGTTCTACTGGTAATGCAAGATATTGCTCCAAATGACACATAAATTTCAAAATGAAAGAATTTTAGATGCGGGTTGTAGCGAAAGTGAGAGATTTAGCTCCAAATGATAATTAAACTTTAAACAACAATAACTTTTGATCCGGTTGTCTAATTTTACCCCAAAATGTTTACCCGGAAAACCGCTTCTCGGGTTGGATCATTCTCGGACCGGGCGAACTGCTGGGTCAGGCCGCTGGGTTCCAGGATCAGTGGCTCTCAGTTCAGGGTAAACCAGGCCAGGTGGTCTGATGTCATTTTCGGACCGCCCCCAAGAGTGAAGGTCGTCAAGGGCCAAGACAAGAAGGCTATCCGTGGTCTCAGGTAGGAGACCGCGCGGGTTGTACCATAGAGACTCAAGGTTCAAGCCCGGAGAACAAGCCGCGGTTTCAGATCAGAGACTATCCGGGTTGCTTCGTGAAGATCAACCAAGCCATGTCCATAAGGCAGACCGTGGTCTCAAGCCAGAGGCCGCTCGGTCTGCATCATTGACTTGGTCCCGGTATCTTCAGCCTCAGGTCAGACAGGTCGGAAGAGCAAGCCGCCAAGCCGCGCGACTTCTTTCTTTTTCTTCTTTGTGCATCCCGTCACCACCTGCCCGTTTATCCTGTACCCGGGCAGGAGGTAATTATATACCTGCCCATTCGGGCAGGCCCCCAAGCCTATAAATAGGGGGCGGCACTGTTCACAAGACAGGCACACTCGAATCCAGGAGCTCGCTTGTTTGAGCTGCGGTCTCGAGTTTCCCGTCTTGCGGACTGTCTGACCGGCCGGCTTCTCTTTTCTTACATTTATAACCGCTGTAACCGCTTCATTTTAATCAAAGGAAAGCCCGTCGCAGGAGTGGCATTTGCCGCGGCGGGCAAAGTCCGGCCTCGACCGCTGCTAGCGGTCCGAATTCTCTAACCGAATAGTAACTGATAATCCGCAACCCTCGATTTCCTTCGGAGGCGCACTTTTGAATCGAACAGAAACACGCGACCTTCAGATCGCGGACAGTCAGTGAAATCTTTGGTTCAGAATGTCAGACCGCCAGTTCCCTCCAAGAGGCCGATCTGACCATAGTGATGACTCTTTGTGGGAAGCTCTGGAGCGAACAAAGAGAGAAGCCGACCAGGCCCAGAAAGCAACTGATCAGCGTCTGGACGCGATCAGTCAGGCTCTAACTCTGTTAACTGAGCGGTTAGCCCCCAGCAGGCCGCGGCTAACCAGGCAGTAACTCCTGTCCTACCTCCTCCACCTCCATACCCATTTCTGCAAGTCGCCCATTCCTGACCACCACAAGAAGGTTCTGTGGCTTTGAGTTGAATTCGGGCGGTCTTCTCCCGCTCCTCAAGGGTCCTCAACTGCTTTGCAAGAGCTTCAAGATTCCATTGAAGACGGCCCATCTCATCCTCCATCCGAGTATCTGGTACAACCCGGGATCCCGGCGAAGGCGGATCAAGCGGAGGGAGATAGGACACCAGTTCGCCCGGCTTCGGGATATAGTCACGATCATCTGCAATAAGAAAAAGATGTCAGAAAGTGTTCAAAAGAAGATCGCTCTCTTCGAAACTTCCTCGCTTATAAGCCGCAGCGGTTTGAGTTGAATTCGGGCGGACAGGTCGCCTTGCTTGCTCGGTATCAAACTTTCGGTGTTGTTCTCTCCACGACCTCTCGCTTTGCCTCTGCTTAGCAGCAGAAAATTGAGCAGCGGAGGGAAAGAAGCTGGGCGACGGGTTCAACAACGAAGCGCGCGATTTGTTTCGAGGCCGCGGCATGAAAAAACGAACGGGGTGGTAATCCGCTCCCCTTTTACCTTGCAGCAGAAGATTGGTTGGCGGCGGTGGCGGCCCGGTAAGCTGATCCCTTACTCGCTCCGCCTTCACCTGCATAAATCGGAGACCGGCCATCACAGTATCTTCGGGAGCCGGTACGGTTTCCTCGATTCTAGTCGCAACTTCAGGGAGGACGACCTCCTTAGTACTGGTCGCATCTTCAGACAGGGCAGCTCCTTTCTCTCCTGGCGGGTTGGCAGCCTGCAGTTCGGAAGAAGTTCTCAGCTGATCATCTTGCTTCTGAAGAGAATCAAAATCCCTGAGGATGTCACTTACGGAAATGCTGTGAGCATCGACGGGAGCATCGATGGGAGCATCGACGGGAGCATCGACGGGAGCATCGACGGGAGCATCGACGGGAAATGCTATGAGCATCGACGGGAGCATCGACGGGAGCATCGACGGGAGCCTGGTCGTTCGACTTGGGGGAGGGAGTAATCAAGCCCTCCGAGACTTTCTTCTCGCGCGACTTGCCTTGCAGGCTGTCCGCTCTCAGTTTCCCAGATGCTGCCTTGTTCTTGGATTTTAGCCTCTTCATCTTCTTCAGAAGCCTGTCCGCCACGGACTCCTCCCCTTTCCTCTTTTTCGGCTTCAGGACGGCTGGCTTTTCCGGGCTATCCTCAATGTTGACTACTGAAGCTTGCTGGTCGCTCGGCTTGGGGGAATAAACTGCCTCTCCTCCTTCATCTCTAATTTTTAGATGAAAATCCCTGGACAGGGTGACCTCCATCTTGAAAGACTCATCACCATCGCTCTTCGGAACGACGGTCTCCAAGTTCGTCTTATCCGGCGGAGGAGGCGGATTGTCTCCCTTGTCGGAGAAGGCTGGGGGATCAGTTGGGGATGGATTCGGGCGACTCTCCTCCTTTCTAATCGATAAGTCGACTGTCAATTCAGGATTCAGGTCGGTCGGCTTACTCGCTTCCTTTTTGGTCGATAAGTCGACCGTCAGCTCAGGAGGCAGGTCGGTCGGCCTACTCGTGGAAGCGATCGTTACTATATTGTCAGGCTGCGTCGTTTTCTTCTTCTTTCTCTTATCCTTCGAGCGATCTCTCTCGCAGCTTTTTCCGGGCTTCTCAAGAACTTCGAGCTGGGCCATTAGATCCACCATCTTTTTCGGGCTGTTCAGCCTAAAAGTTCTAACCGCAATAGGCGAGTAGTGACTCGTGATAGCAATGGAGTTATGCCAGAATAGAAGCTCCTGGAACATTTTATAACCAACATGGTGAGATCGGCGCGGTCTCCGGCTAGAACGGATATTTTCGAAATCTTCTCGGAAATTTAAAAATATGCGGGGATTATGTTTACCCAGAAGACCGCTTTCAAGAGGATTACTCATAGACCGTGCGGTTTGCGGATCCAAGTCGCCCGGCTCAGGTTATACAAGGTCCATCAACACCAACTAGCACAAGCCGGGCGGTCTGACATAATTCAGATCGCCCCTCAAGTACTAAAGATAATCCAGGCCCAAGTTCAACAGGACAAGTCGCGGTCTCAAGTCGGAGAACGGGCGGATTGCGCCATAGAGACAAGCCAAGGTTCGGGATTAAAGAACAAGCCGCGGTCTCAAGACAAAGACCGCCCGGATTGCATCGTCGCCTTGGTCGCGTCATCCAGCCTCTGGTCAGACAGGTCGAAAGGGCAAGCCGCCAAGTCGCGCGGCTTATTTCTTTTCCTTCTTTGTGTATCCTGTCACCGCCTGCCCGTTTCTCCTGTACCCGGGCAGGCGGTTATTTTATCCCTGCCCGTTCGGGCAGGCCCCCGAGCCTATAAATAGGGGGCGGCACTATTCCCAAGACACGCACACTCGAATCCAGAAGCTCGCTTGTTTGAGATGCGGTCTCGAGTTTCCCGTCTTGCGGACTGTCTGACCGGCCGGCTTCTTCTTTCCTGTACTTGTAACCGTTGTAACCACCTCATTTTAATCAAAGGAAAGCCCATCACAGGAGTGGCATTCGCTGTGACGGGCGAACTCTGGCCTTGACCGCTGCTAGCGGTCTCATTTTTCCCAACTAAAAAGTAACCGGCAACCCGCAGCCTCCGATTTCCTTCGGAGGTGCGATTTCGGACTCAACACTAGTCTCCATGACGCAACCCGGGCGGTCTCTGACTTGAGACCGCGACTTGCCCTTTGAACTTGAGCTTTGCTGGTCTTCAATCTTTGGAGGCGATCTGAATCACGGCAGACCGCCCGGTTTGTGCTGATTGGTGCTGATGGACCTTGTTAAATCTGAACCGGGCGACTTGTATACTCAGACCGCCCGGTCTACGAGTAATGCTATTCGGAAGCGATCTTCTGGGTAAACACCTACATCCAATGGAGAACAAATTTTTCTCATTCCAGTTTGTTATTGGTCAATATACAGCGGGTTGGCAAAAAGGTATTTAGCTCGAAAGGAGACCTAAACTTCAAACGTCCATAACTTTTGATCCGGTTGTCCGATTTTCACCCACAATACCTTTTCGGAATGAGATCGGAGCCCTAAATCCAATGGAGAACAATTTAAACCCATTCCATCTCGTTTAGAGGTCAATATACAGTGAGTTGTGGTGGAAATACGAGATTTTGCTCCAAATGACACATACACTTCAAAATACCAGAATTTTTTATTCGGGTTGTAGTGAAAATGAGAGATTAGCTCCAAATGACACTCAAACTTTAATCTTGGAGCACTACATTCATTGGAGCACAAGTTTTACCCATTCCAGTTCATTAAGTTGTCGATATATAGCGGGTTGCAGCGGTAATGCAAAATTTAGCTCCAAATGACACCTAAACTTCTAACAGCCATAACTTTTGATTTTTATGTTGATTTTTGCCCACAACACCTTTTCAGAATATGCTCGGAGGCATACAACCAATGGAACACAATTTTAAACCATTCCAGCTCTTTTTAAGGGTTAATATACAGCGGGTTGCAATGGCAATGAGGGATTTAGCTCCTCTTTACACATTAACTGTAATAGCCATAACTTTTGATCTGGTAGTTTGATTTTTGCGCACAACACCTTTTTGGAATGAGCTCGGAGCCCTACATCCAATGGAGAACAAGTTTTTCCCATTCCAATTTGTTATTGGTCAATATACAATGGGTTGGTAATAAAGTATTTAGCTCGAAAGGAGACCTAAACTTCAAACGTCCATAACTTTTGATCCGTTTGTCCGATTTTCACCCACAACACTTTTTCGGAATGAGCTCGGAGCACTACATTCATTGGAGCACAAGTTTTACCCATTCCAGTTCATTTAGTTGTTGGTATTTAGCCGGTTGCAGTGGTAATGCGAAATTTAGCTCCAAAGGACACCTTTTCAGAATGAGAAAGGAGCCCTAAATCCAATGGAGAACAATTTTAACCCATTCAAGCTCGTTTAGAGGTCGATATACAGTGGGTTCTACTAGTAATGTAAGATTTAGGTCCAAATGACACATAAATTTCAAAATGAAAGAATTTTAGATGCGGTTTGTAGCGAAAGTGAGAGATTTAGCTCCAAATTACACTTATGCTTTGAACAGCAATAACTTTTGATCCGGTTGTTTGATTTTACCCCACAACACCTTTTCGGAATGAGCTCGGAGCAGTTCATTCATTGAAGCACAAGTTTTACCCATTCCAGTTCATTTAGTTGTCGTTATATAGCCAGTTGCAGCGGTAATGCGAAATTTAGCTCCAAATTACACCTAAACTTCTAACAGCCATAACTTTTGATTTGTATGTTTGATTGTTGCCCACAACACCTTTACGGAATATGCTCAGAGGCATACATCGAATGGAGCACAATTTTAAACCATTTCAGCTCATTTTAGAAGTCAATATACAGTCGGTTGCAATGGTAATGAGGGATTTTGCTCCTTTTGACACATAAACTGTAACAGCCATAACTTTTGATCTGGTTGTCCGATTTTTGCGTACAACACCTTTTTGGAATGAGCTCGGAGCCCTACATTCATTGGAGCACAAGATTTACCCTTTCCGGTTCATTTAGTTGTTGATATATAGCCGGTTGCAGCGGTAATGCGAAATTTAGCTCCAAAGGACACCTTTTCAGAATGAGATAAGAGCCCTAAATCCAATGGAGAACAATTTTAACCCATTAAAGCTCGTTTAGAGGTCGATATACATTGGGTTCTACTAGTAATGTAAGATTTAGGTCCAAATGGCACATAAATTTCAAAATGAAAGAATTTTAGATGCGGTTTCTAGCGAAAGTGAGAGATTTAGCTCCAAATGACACTTAAACTTTGAACAACAATAACTTTTGATCCGGTTGTCTGATTTTACCCCACAACACCTTTTTGGAATGAGCTTAGAGCACTACTTTCATTGGAGCACAAATTTTACCCATTCTATTAAGTTTAGTGGTCAATATACAGCCGGGTTGGTAATAAGGTATTTAGCTCGAAAGGAGACCTAAACATCAAACATCCGTATCTTTTGATCCGGTTGTCAGATTTTCACCCACAATACCTTTTCATAATGAGATAGGAGCCATACATCCAATGGAGAACAATTTTAACCCATTCAAGCTCATTTAGAGGTCGATATACAGTGGGTTCTACTGGTAATGCGAGATTTTGCTCCGAATGACACATAAATTTCAAAATGAAAGAATTTTAGATGCGGTTTGTAGCGAAAGTGAGAGATTTAGCTCCAAATGACACTCAAACTTTAAACAGCAATAACTTTTGATCTGGTTGTCTGACTTTACCCCACAACACCTTTTCGGAAAGAGCCCGGAGCACTACATTCATCGGAGCACAAGTTTTACCCAGTCCAGTTCATTTAGTTGTCGATATATTGCCGGTTGCAGCGGTAATGCGAAATTTAGCTCCAAAGGACTAACTCATTCAAGCTAGTTTAGAGGTCGATATACAGTGGGTTCTACTGTTAATGCGAGATTTTGCTCCAAATGACACATACATTTTAAAATGAAAGAATTTTAGACGGGGTTTGTAGCGAAAGTGAGAGATTTAGCTCCAAATGACACTTAAACTTTAAACAGCAATAACTATTGATCCGGTTGTCTGATTTTACCCCACAAGAAATTTTCGGAATGAGCTCCGAGCACTATATTCATTGGAGCAGAAGTTTTACCCAGTCCAGTTCATTTAGTTGTCGATATATTGCCGGTTGCAACGGTAATGCAAAATTTAGCTCCAAAGGACACCTTTTCAGAATGAGATATGAGCCGTAAATCCAATGGAGAACAATTTTAACCCATTCAAGCTCGTTTAGAGGTCGATATACAGTGGGTTCTACTAGTAATGTAAGATTTAGGTTCAAATGACACATATTTCAAAATGAAAGAATTTTAGATGCGGTTTGTAGCGAAAGTGAGAGATTTTGCTACAAATGACACTTAAACTTTGAACAACAATAACTTTTGATCCGGTTGTCTGATTTTACCCCACAACACCTTTTCAGAATGAGCTCGGAGCACTACATTCATTGGAGCACAAGTTTTACCCATTCCAATTAATTTAGTTGTCGATATATAGTCAGTTGCAGCGGTAATGCGAAATTTAGCTCCAAAGGACACCTTTTCAGAATGAGATAGGAGCCCTAAATCCAATGGAGAATAATTTAAACCCATTCAAGCTCGTTTAGAGGTCGATATACAATGGGTTCTACTGGTAATGCGAGATTTTGCTCCAAATGACACATAAATTTCAAAATGAAAGAATTTTAGATGCTGTTTGTAGCAAAAGTGAGAGATTTAGCTCCAAATGACACTCAAACTTAAACAGCAATAACTTTTGATCTGGTTGTCTGATTTTACCCACAACACCTTTTCGGAATAAGCTCGGAGCACTACGTTCATTGGAGCACAAGATTTACCCATTCCAGTTCATTTAGTTGTCGATATATAGCCGGTTGCAGCGGTAATGCGAAATTTAGCTCCAAAGGACACCTTTTCAGAATGAGATAGGAGCCCTAAATCAAATGGAGAACAATTCTAACTCATTCAAGCTTGATTAGAGGTCAATATACAGTGAGTTCTACTAGTAATGTAAGATTTAGGTCCAAATGACACAAATTTCAAAATGAAAGAATTTTAGGTGCGGTTTGTAGCGAAAGTGAGAGATTTAGCTCCAAATTACACTTATACTTTGAACAGCAATAACTTTTGATCCGGTTGTTTGATTTTACCCCACAACACCTTTTCGGAATGAGCTCGGAGCACTACATTCATTGGAGCACAAGTTTTACCCATTCCAGTTCATTTAGTTGTTGATATTTAGCCGGTTGCAGTGGTAATGCGAAATTTAGCTCCAAAGGACACCTTTTCAGAATGAGAAAGGAGCCCTAAATCCAATGGAGAACAATTTTAACCCATTCAAGCTCGTTTAGAGGTCGATATATAGTGGGTTCTACTAGTAATGTAAGATTTAGGTCCAAATGACACTTAAATTTCAAAATGAAAGAATTTTAGATGCGGTTTGTAGCGAAAGTGAGAGATTTAGCTCCAAATTACACTTATACTTTGAACAGCAATAACTTTTGATCCGGTTGTTTGATTTTACCCCACAACACCTTTTCGGAATGAGCTCGGAGCACTTCTTTCATTGAAGCACAAGTTTTACCCATTCCAGTTCATTTCGTTGTCGTTATATAGCCAGTTGCAGCGGGAATGCGAAATTTAGCTCCAAATTACACCTAAACTTCTAACAGCCATAACTTTTGATTTGTATGTTTGATTGTTGCCCACAACACCTTTACAGAATATGCTCGGAGGCATACATCGAATGGAGCACAATTTTAAACCATTTCAGCTCCTTTTAGAAGTCAATATACAGTCGGTTGCAATGGTAATGAGGGATTTTGCTCCTTTTGACACATAAACTGTAACAGCCATAACTTTTGATCTGGTTGTCCGATTTTTGCGTACAACACCTTTTTGGAACGAGCTCGGAGCCCTACATCCAATGGAGAACAATTTTTACACATTCTAGTTTGTTTAGTAGTCAATATACAGTCGGGTTGGTAATAAGGTATTTAGCTCGAAAGGAGACCTAAACTTCAAACATCCGTAACTTTTGATCCGGATGTCAGATTTTCACCCACAATACCTTTTCATAATGAGATGGGAGCCCTAAATCCAATGGAGACCAATTTTAACACATTCAAGCTCATTTAGAGGTCGATATACAGTGGGTTCTACTGGTAATGCGAGATTTTGCTCCAAATGACATATAAATTTCAAAATTAAAGAATTTTAGATGCGGTTTGTAGCGAAAGTGAGGGATTTAGCTCCAAATGACACTCAAACTTTAAACAGCAATAACTTTTGATCTGGTTGTCTGATTTTACCCCACAACACCTTTTCGGAATATGCTCGGAGCACTACGTTCATTGGAGCACAAGATTTACCCATTCCATTTCATTTAGTTATCGATATATAGCCGGTTGCAGCGGTAATGCGAAATTTAGCTCCAAAGGACACCTTTTCAGAATGAGATAGGAGGCCTAAATCTAATGGGGAACAATTTTAACCCATTCAAGCTCGTTTAGAGGTCGATAGACAGTGGTTTCTACTGGTAATGCGAGATTTTGCTCCAAATGACACTCAAACTTTAAACAGCAATAACTTTTGATCTGGTTGTCTGATTTTACCCCCACAACACCTTTTCGGAATATGCTCGGAGCACAACATTCATTGGAGCACAAGATTTACCCATTCCAGTTCATTTAGTTGTCGATATATAGCCGGTTGCAGCGGTAATGCGAAATTTAGCTCCAAAGGACACCTTTTCAGAATGAGATAAGAGCCCTAAATCCAATGGAGAACAATTTTAACCCATTCAAGCTCGTTTAGAGGTCGATATACAGTGGGTTCTACTAGTAATGTAAGATTTAGGTCCAAATGGCACATAAATTTCAAAATGAAAGAATTTTAGATGTGGTTTGTAGCGAAAGTGAGAGATTTAGCTTCAAATGACACTTACACTTTGAACAACAATAACTTTTGATCTGGTTGTCTGATTTTACCCCACAACACCTTTTTGGAATGAGCTTGGAGCACTACTTTCATTGGAGCACAAATTTTACCCATTCCAGTTCATTTAGTTGTCGATATATAGCCAGTTGCAGCGGTAATGCGAAATTTAGCTCCAAAATACACTTAAACTTCTAACAGCCATAACTTTTGATTTGTATGTTTGATTGTTGCCCACAACACCTTTACAGAATATGCTTGGAGGCATACATCCAATGGAGCACAATTTTAAACCATTCCAGATCATTTTAGAAGTCAATATACAGTCGGTTGCAATGGTAATGAGGGATTTTGCTCCTCTTGACACATAAACTGTAACAGCCATAACTTTTGATCTGGTTGTCCGATTTTTGCGTACAACACCTTTTTAGAATGAGCTCAGAGCCCCACATCCAATGGAGAACATTTTTTGCCAATTCTAGTTTGTTATTGTTCAATATACAGCCGGGTTGGTAATAAGGTATTTAGCTCGAAAGAAGACCTAAACTTCAAACATCCGTAACTTTTGATCCGGTTGTCAGATTTTCACCCACAATACCTTTTCATAATGAGATAGGAGCCCTAAATCCAATGGAGAACAATTTTAACCCATTCAAGCTCATTTAGAGGTCGATATACAGTGGGTTCTACTGGTAATGCGAGATTTTGCTCCAAATGACACATAAATTTCAAAATGAAAGAATTTTAGATGCGGTTTGTAGCGAAAGTGAGAGATTTAGCTCCAAATGACACTCAAACTTTAAACAGCAATAACTTTTGATCTGGTTGTCTGATTTTACCCCCACAACACCTTTTCGGAATATGCTCGGAGCACAACATTCATTGGAGCACAAGATTTACCCATTCCAGTTCATTTAGTTGTCGATATATAGCAGGTTGCAGCGGTAATGCGAAATTTAGCTCCAAAGGACACCTTTTCAGAATGAGATAAGAGCCCTAAATCCAATGGAGAACAATTTTAACCCATTCAAGCTCGTTTAGAGGTCGATATACAGTGGGTTCTACTAGTAATGTAAGATTTAGGTCCAAATGGCACATAAATTTCAAAATGAAAGAATTTTAGATGCGGTTTGTAGCGAAAGTGAGAGATTTAGCTTCAAATGACACTTACACTTTGAACAACAATAACTTTTGATCTGGTTGTCTGATTTTACCCCACAACACCTTTTTGGAATGAGCTTGGAGCACTACTTTCATTGGAGCACAAATTTTACCCATTCCAGTTCATTTAGTTGTCGATATATAGCCAGTTGCAGCGGTAATGCGAAATTTAGCTCCAAAATACACTTAAACTTCTAACAGCCATAACTTTTGATTTGTATGTTTGATTGTTGCCCACAACACTTTACAGAATATGCTTGGAGGCATACATCCAATGGAGCACAATTTTAAACCATTCCAGATCATTTTAGAAGTCAATATACAGTCGGTTACAATGGTAATGAGGGATTTTGCTCCTCTTGACACATAAACTGTAACAGCCATAACTTTTGATCTGGTTGTCCGATTTTTGCGTACAACACATTTTTAGAATGAGCTCAGAGCCCCACATCCAATGGAGAACATTTTTTGCCAATTCTAGTTTGTTATTGTTCAATATACAGCCGGGTTTGTAATAAGGTATTTAGCTCGAAAGAAGACCTAAACTTCAAACATCCGTAACTTTTGATCCGGTTGTCAGATTTTCACCCACAATACCTTTTCATAATGAGATAGGAGCCCTAAATCCAATGGAGAACAATTTTAACCCATTCAAGCTCATTTAGAGGTCGATATACAGTGGGTTCTACTGGTAATGCGAGATTTTGCTCCAAATGACACATAAATTTCAAAATGAAAGAATTTTAGATGCGGTTTGTAGCGAAATTGAGAGATTTAGCTCCAAATGACACTCAAACTTTAAACATCAATAACTTTTGATCTGGTTGTCTAACTTTACCCCACAACACCTTTTCGGAATGAGATTGGAGCACTACATTCATTGGAGCACAAGTTTTACCCATTCCAGTTCATTTAGTTGTCGATATATAGCCGGTTGCAGCGGTAATGCGAAATTTAGCTCCAAAGGACACCATTTCAGAATGAGATAGGAGCCCAAAATCCAATGGAGAACAATTTTAACCCATTCAAGCTCGTTTAGATGTCGATATACAGTGGGTTCTACTGGTAATGCAAGATTTTGCTCCAAATGACACATAAATTTCAAAATGAAAGAATTTTAGATGCGGTTTGTAGCGAAAGTGAGAGATTTAGCTCCAAATTACACTTATACTTTGAACAGCAATAACTTTTGATCTGATTGTTTGATTTTACCCCACAACACCTTTTCGGAATGAGCACTGAGCACTACATTCATTGGAGCACAAGTTTTACCCATTCCAGTTCATTTAGTTGTTGATATATAGCCGGTTGCAGTGGTAATGCGAAATTTAGCTCCAAAGGACAAATTTTCAGAATGAGATAGGAGCCCTAAATCCAATGGAGAACAATTTTAACCCATTCAAGCTTGTTTAGAGGTCGATATACAGTGGGTTCTACTAGTAATGTAAGATTTAGGTCCAAATGACACATAAATTTCAAAATGAAAGAATTTTAGATGCGGTTTGTAGCGAAAGTCTGAGATTTAGCTCCAAATTACACTTATACTTTGAACAGCAATAACTTTTGATCCGGTTGTTTGATTTTACCCCACAACACCTTTTCGGAATGAGCTCGGAGCACTACATTCATTGGAGCACAAGTTTTACCCATTCCAGTTCATTTAGTTGTCGTTATATAGCTAGTTGCAGCGGTAATGCGAAATTTAGCTGCAAATTACACCTAAACTTCTAACAGCCATAGCTTTTGATTTGTATGTTTGATTGTTGCCCACAACACCTTTACGGAATATGCTCAAAGGCATACATCGAATGGAGCACAATTTTAAACCATTTCAGCTCATTTTAGAAGTCAATATACAGTCGGTTGCAATGGTAATGAGGGATTTTGCTCCTTTTGACACATAAAATGTAACAGCCATAACTTTTGATCTGGTTGTCCGATTTTTGCGTACAACACCTTTTTGGAATGAGCTCGGAGCCCTACATCCAATGGAGAACAATTTTTACCCATTCTAGTTTGTTTAGTAGTCAATATACAGTCGGCTGGTAATAAGGTATTTAGCTCGAAAGGAGACCTAAACTTCAAACATCCGTAACTTTTGATCCGGTTGTCAGATTTTCACCCACAATACCTTTTCATAATGAGATGGGAGCCCTAAATCCAATGGAGAACAATTTTAACACATTCAAGCTCATTTAGAGGTCGATATACAGTGGGTTATACTGGTAATGCGAGATTTTGCTCCAAATGACACAAATTTCAAAATGAAAGAATTTTAGATGCGGTTTGTAGCGAAAGTGAGAGATTTAGCTCCAAATGACACTCAAACTTTAAACATCAATAACTTTTGATCTGGTTGTCTGACTTTACCCCACAACACCTTTTCAGAATGAGCTCGGAGCACTACATTCATTGGAGCAGAAGTTTTACCAATTCCAGTTCATTTAGTTGTCGATATATAGCCGGTTGCAGCGGTAATGCGTAATTTAGCTCCAAAGAACACCTTTTCAGAATGCGATAAGAGCCCTAAATCCAATGGAGAACAATTTTAACCCATTCAAGCTCGTTTAGAGGTCTATATATAGTGGGTTCTACTGGTAATGCGAGATTTTGCTCCAAATGACACATAAATTTCAAAATGAAAGAATTTTAGATGCGGTTTGTAGCGAAAGTGAGAGATTTAGTTCCAAATGACACTTAAACTTTAAACAGCAATAACTTTTGATCAGGTTATCTAATTTTACCCCACAACACCTTTTCGGAATGATCCCGGAGCACTACATTTATTGGAGCACAAGTTTTACCCAGTCCAGTTCATTTAGTTGTCGATATATTGCCGGTTGCAGCGGTAATGCGAAATTTAGCTCCAAAGGACACCTTTTCAGAATGAGATAGGAGCCCTAAATCCAATGGAGAACAATCTTAACTCATTCAAGCTCGTTTAGAGGTTGATATACAGTGGGTTCTACTGGTAATGCGAGATTTTGCTCCAAATGACACATAAATTTTAAAATGAAAGAATTTTAGATGGGGTTTGTAGCGAAAGTGAGAGATTTAGCTCCAAATGACACTTAAACTTTAAACAGCAATAAGATCTGGTTGTCTGATTTTACCCCACAATACCTTTTCGGAAAGAAATCGGAGCACTACATTTATTGGAGCACAAGTTTTACCTAGTCCAGCTCATTTAGTTGTCGATATATTGCAGGTTGCAACGGTAATGCAAAATTTAGCTCCAAAGGACACCTTTTCAGAATGAGATAGGAGCCGTAAATCTAATGGAGAACAATTTTAACCCATTTAAGCGCGTTTAGAGGTCGATATACAGTGGGTTCTACTAGTAATGTAAGATTTAGGTTCAAATGACACATATATTTCAAAATGAAAGAATTTTAGATGCGGTTTATAGCGAAAGTGAGAGATTTTGCTACAAATGACACTTAAACTTTGAACAACAATAACTTTTGATCCGGTTGTCTAATTTTACCCTCACAACACCTTTTCAGAATGAGCTCGGAGCACTACATTCATTGGAGCACAAGTTTTACCCATTCCAGTTAATTTAGTTGTCGATATATAGTCAGTTGCAGCGGTAATGCGAAATTTAGCTCCAAAGAACACCTTTTTAGAATGAGATAGGAGCCCTAAATCCAATGGAGAATAATTTAAACCCATCCAAGCTCGTTTAGAGGTCGATATACAGTGGGTTCTACTGGTAATGCGAGATTTTGCTCCAAATGACACATAAATTTCAAAATGAAAGAATTTTAGATGCGGTTTGTAGCGAAAGTGAGAGATTTAGCTCCAAATGAAACTCAAACTTTAAACCGCAATAAGTTTTGCTCTGGTTGTCTGATTTTACCCCACAGCACCGTTTCGGAATAAGCTCGGAGCACTACGTTCATTGGAGCACAAGATTTACCCATTCCAGTTCATTTAGTTGTCGATATATAGTCGGTTGCAGCGGTAATGCGAAATTTAGCTCCTAAGGACACCTTTTCAGAATGAGATAGGAGCCCTAAATCCAATGGAGAACAATTTTAACCCATTCAAGCTTGTTTAGAGGTCAATATACAGTGGTTTCTATTAGTAATGTAAGATTTAGGTCCAAATGACACAAATTTCAACATGAAAGAATTTTAAATGCGGTTTATAACGAAAGTGAGAGATTCAGCTCTAAATGACACTTAAACTTTGAACAACTATTGATCCGGTTGTCTGATTTTACCCCACAACACCTTTTCGGAATGAGCTCGGAGCACTACATTCATTGGAGCACAAGTTTTACTCATTCCAGTTCATTTAGTTGTCGATATATAGCCAATTGCAGCGGTAATGCAAAATTTAGCTCCAAATTACACCTAAACTTCTAACACCCATAACTTTTGATTTGTATGTTTGATTGTTTCCCACAACACCTTTACGGAATATACTCGGAGGTATACATCCAATGGAGCACAATTTTAAACCATTCCAGCTCATTTTAGAAGTCAATATAAAGTCGGTTGCAATGGTAATGAGGGATTTTGCTCCTCTTGACACAAACTGTAACAGCCATAACTTTTGATCTGGTTGTCCGATATTTGCGTACAACACCTTTTTGGAATGAGCTCGGAGTCCTACATCCAATGGAGAACAATTTTTACCCATTCTAGTTTGTTTAGTGGTCAATATACAGCTGAGTTGGTAATAAGGTATTTAGCTCGAAAGGAGACCTAAACATCAAACATCCATATCTTTTCATCCGGTTGTCATATTTTCACCCACAATACCTTTTCATAATGAGATAGGAGCCCTACATCCAATGGAGAACAATTTTAACCCATTCAAGCTCATTTAGAGGTCGATATACAGTGGGTTCTACTAGTAATGCGAGATTTTGCTCCAAATGACACAAATTTCAAAATGAAAGAATTTTAGATGCGGTTTGTAGCGAAAGTGAGAGATTTAGCTCCAAATGACACTCAAACTTTAAACATCAATAACTTTTGATCTGGTTGTCTGATTTTACCGCCACACACCTTTTTGGAATATGCTCGGAGCACTACATTCATTGGAGCACAAGATTTACCCATTCCAGTTCATTTAGTTGTCGATATATAGCCGGTTGCAGCGGTAATGCGAAATTTAGCTCCAAAGAACACCTTTTCAGAATGAGATAAGAGCCCTAAATCCAATGGAGAACAATTTTAACCCATTCAAGCTCGTTTAGAGGTCCATATACAGTGGGTTCTACTAGTAATGTAAGATTTAGGTCCAAATGGCACATAAATTTCAAAATGAAAGAATTTTAGATGCGGTTTGTAGCGAAAGTGAGAGATTTAGCTCCAAATGACACTTAAACTTTGAACAACAATAAATTTTGATCCGGTTGTCTGATTTTACCCCACAACACCTTTTTGGAATGAGCTTGGAGCACTACTTTCATTGGAGCACAAATTTTACCCATTCCAGTTCATTTAGTTGTCGATATATAGCCAGTTGCAGCGGTAATGCGAAATTTAGCTCCAAAATACACCTAAACTTCAAACAGCCATAACTTTTGATTTGTATGTTTGATTGTTGCCCACAACACCTTTACAGAATATGCTCGGAGGCATACATCCAATGGAGCACAATTTTAAACCATTCCAGATCATTTTAGAAGTCAATATACAGTCGGTTGCAATGATAATGAGGGATTTTGCTCCTCTTGACACATAAACTGTAACAGCCATAACTTTTGATCTGGTTGTCTGATTTTTGCGTACAACACCTTTTTAGAATGAGCTCAGAGCCCCACATCCAATGGAGAACATTTTTTTTACCCATTCTAGTTTGTTTAGTGTTCAATATACAGCCGGGTTGGTAATAAGGTATTTAGCTCGAAAGAAGACCTAAACTTCAAACATCCGTAACTTTTGATCCGGTTGTCAGATTTTCACCCACAATACCTTTTCATAATGAGATAGGAGCCCTAAATCCAATGGAGAACAATTTTAACCCATTCAATCTCATTTAGAGGTCGATATACATTGGGTTCTACTGGTAATGCGAGATTTTGCTCCAAATGACACATAAATTTCAAAATGAAAGAATTTTAGATGCGGTTTGTAGCGAAATTGAGAGATTTAGCTCCAAATGACACTCAAACTTTAAACATCAATAACTTTTGATCTGGTTGTCTGACTTTACCCCACAACACCTTTTCGGAATGAGCTTGGAGCACTATATTCATTGGAGCACAGTTTTACCCATTCCAGTTCATTTAGTTGTCGATATATAGCCGGTTGCAGCGGTAATGCGAAATTTAGCTCCAAAGGATACCTTTTCAGAATGAGATAGGAGCCCTAAATCCAATGGAGAACAATTTTAACCCATTCAAGCTCGTTTAGAGGTCGATATACAGTGGGTTCTATTGGTAATGCAAGATTTTGCTCCAAATGACACATAAATTTCAAAATGAAAGAATTTTAGATGCGGTTTGTAGCGAAAGTGAGAGATTTAGCTCCAAATGACACTCAAACTTTAAACAGCAAAAAATTTTGATCTGGTTGTCTGATTTTACCCCACAACACCTTTTCGAAATAAGCTCGGAGCACTACGTTCATTGGAGCACAAGATTTACCCATTCCAGTTCATTTAGTTGTTGATATATAGCCGGTTGCAGTGGTAATGCGGAATTTAGCTCCAAAGGACACCTTTTCAGAATGAGATAGGAGCCCTAAATCCAATGGAGAATAATTTTAACCCATTCAAGCTCGTTTAGAGGTCGATATACAGTGGGTTCTACTAGTAATTGAAGATTTAGGTCCAAATGACAAATAAATTTCAAAATGAAAGAATTTTAGATGAGGTTTGTAGCGAAAGTGAGAGATTTAGCTCCAAATTACACTTATGCTTTGAACAACAATAACTTTTGATCCGGTTGTTTGATTTTACCCCACAACACATTTTCGGAATGAGCTCGGAGCACTACATTCATTGGAGCACAAGTTTTACCCATTCCAGTTCATTTAGTTGTTGATATATAGCCGGTTGCAGTGGCAATGCGAAATTTATCTCCAAAGGACACCTTTTCAGAATGAGATAGGAGCCCTAAATCCAATGGAGAATAATTTTAACCCATTCAAGCTCGTTTAGAGGTCGATATACAGTAAGTTCTACTAGTAAGTAAGATTTAGGTCCAAATGACACATAAATTTCAAAATGAAAGAATTTTAGATGCGGTTTGTAGCGAAAGTGAGAGATTTAGCTCCAAATTACACTTATACTTTGAACAACAATAACTTTTGATCCGGTTGTTTGATTTTACCCCACAACACCTTTTCGGAATGAGCTCGGAGCACTTCATTCATTGGAGCACAAGTTTTACCCATTCTAGTTCATTTAGTTGACGTTATATAGCCAGTTGTAGCGGTAATGCGAAATTTAGCTCCAAATTACACCTAAACTTCTAACAGCGATAACTTTTGATTTGTATGTTTGATTGTTGCCCACAACACCTTTACGGAATATGCTCGGAGGCATACATCGAATGAAGCACAATTTTAAACCATTTCAGCTCATTTTAGAAGTCAATATACAGTCGGTTGCAATGGTAATGAGGGATTTTGCTCCTCTTGACACATAAACTGTAACAGCCATAACTTTTGATCTGGTTGTCCGATTTTTGCGTACAACACCTTTTTGGAATGAGCTCGGAGTCCTACATCCAATGGAGAACAATTTTTACCCATTCTATTTTGTTTAGTAGTCAATATACAGTCGGGTTGGTAATAAGGTATTTAGCTCGAAAGGAGACCTAAACTTCAAACATCCATAACTTTTGATCCGGTTGTCAGATTTTCACCCACAATACCTTTTCATAATGAGATGGGAGCCCTACATCCAATGGAGAACAATTTTAACCCATTCAAGCTCATTTAGAGGTCGATATACAGTGGGTTCTACTGGTAATGCAAGATTTTGCTCCAAATGACACAAATTTCAAAATAAAAGAATTTTAGATGCGGTTTGTAGCGAAAGTGAGAGATTTAGCTCCAAATGACACTCAAACTTTAAACAGCAATAACTTTTGATCTGGTTGTCTGACTTTACACCACAACACCTTTTCGGAATGAGCTCGGAGCACTACATTCATTGGAGCACAAGTTTTACCAATTCCAGTTTATTTAGTTGTCGATATATAGCCTGTTGTAGCGGTAATGCGTAATTTAGCTCCAAAGGACACCTTTTCAGAATGCGATAGGAGCCCTAAATCCAATGGAGAACAATTTTAACCCATTCAATCTCGTTTAGAGGTCGATATACAGTGGGTTCTACTGGTAATGCGAGATTTTGCTCCAAATGACACATAAATTTCAAAATTAAAGAATTTTAGATGCGGTTTGTAGCGAAAGTGAGAGATTTAGCTCCAAATGACACTCAAACTTTAAACAGCAAAAACTTTTGATCTGGTTGTCTGATTTTACCCCACAACACCTTTTCGAAATAAGCTCGGAGCACTACGTTCATTGGAGCACAAGATTTACCCATTCCAGTTCATTTAGTTGTTGATATATAGCCGGTTGTAGTGGTAATGCGGAATTTAGCTCCAAAGGACACCTTTTCAGAATGAGATAGGAGCCCTAAATCCAATGGAGAATAATTTTAACCCATTCAAGCTCGTTTAGAGGTCGATATACAGTGGGTTTTACTAGTAATTGAAGATTTAGGTCCAAATGACACATAAATTTCAAAATGAAAGAATTTTAGATGCGGTTTGTAGCGAAATTGAGAGATTTAGCTCAAAATTACACTTATACTTGAACAGCAATAACTTTTGATCCGGTTGTTTGATTTTACCCCACAACACATTTTTGGAATGAGCTCGGAGCACTACATTCATTGGAGCACAAGTTTTACCCATTCCAGTTCATTTAGTTGTTGATATATAGCCGGTTGCAGTGGTAATGCGAAATTTATCTCCAAAGGACACCTTTTCAGAATGAGATAGGAGCCCTAAATCCAATGGAGAACAATTTTAACCCATTCAAGCTCGTTTAGAGGTCGATATACAGTGGGTTCTACTAGTAATGTAAGATTTAGGTCCAAATGACACATAAATTTCAAAATGAAAGAATTTTAGATGCGGTTTGTAGTGAAAGTGTGAGATTTAGCTCCAAATTACACTTATACTTTGAACAACAATAACTTTTGATCCGGTTGTTTGATTTTACCCCACAACACCTTTTCGGAATGAGCTCGGAGCACTTCATTCATTGGAGCACAAGTTTTACCCATTCCAGTTCATTTAGTTGTCGTTATATAGCCAGTTGCAGCGGTAATGCAAAATTTAGCTCCAAATTACACCTAAACTTCTAACAGCGATAACTTTTGATTTGTATGTTTGATTGTTGCCCACAACACCTTTACGGAATATGCTCGGAGGCATACATCGAATGGAGCACAATTTTAAACCATTTCAGCTCATTTTAGAAGTCAATATACAGTCGGTTGCAATGGTAATGAGGGATTTTGCTCCTCTTGACACATAAACTGTAACAGTCATAACTTTTGATCTGGTTCTCCGATTTTTGCGTACAACACCTTTTTGGAATGAGCTCGGAGTCCTACATCCAATGGAGAACAATTTTTACCCATTCTATTTTGTTTAGTAGTCAATATACAGTCGGGTTGGTAATAAGGTATTTAGCTCGAAAGGAGACCTAACCTTCAAACATCCGTAACTTTTGATCCGGTTGTCAGATTTTCACCCACAATACCTTTTCATAATGAGATGGGAGCCCTACATCCAATGGAGAAAATTTTTAACCCATTCAAGCTCATTTAGAGGTCGATATATAGTGGGTTCTACTGGTAATGCGAGATTTTGCTCCAAATGACACAAATTTCAAAATGAAAGAATTTTAGATGCGGTTTGTAGCGAAAGTGAGAGATTTAGCTCCAAATGACACTCAAACTATAAACAACAAAAACTTTTGATCTGGTTGTCTGATTTTACCCCACAACACCTTTTCGGAATAAGCTCGGAGCACTACGTTCATTGGAGCACAAGATTTACCAATTCCAGTTCATTTAGTTGTCGATATATAGCCGGTTGCAGCGGTAATGCGAAATTTAGCTCCAAAGGACACCTTTTTAGAATGAGATACGAGCCCTAAATCTAATGGAGAACAATTCTAACCCATTCAAGCTCGTTTAGAGGTCGATATACAGTGGGTTCTACTAGTAATGTAAGATTTAGGTCCAAATGACACATAAATTTCAAAATGAAAGAATTTTAAATGCGGTTTATAACGAAAGTGAGAGATTTATCTCCAAATGACACTTAAACTTTGAACAGCAATAACTTTTGATCCGGTTGTCTGATTTTACCCCACAACACCTTTTCGGAATGAGCTCGGAGCACTACATTCATTGGAGCACAAGTTTTACCCATTCCAGTTCATTTAGTTGTCGATATATAGCCAGTTGCAGCGGTAATGCAAAATTTAGCTCCAAATTACACCTAAACTTCTAACAGCCATAACTTTTGATTTGTATGTATGATTGTTGCCCACAACACCTTTACGGAATATGCTCGGAGGCATACATCCAATGGAGCACAATTTTAAACCATTCCAGCTCATTTTAGAAGTCAATATACAGTCGGTTGCAATGGTAATGAGGGATTTTGCTCCTCTTGACACAAACTGTAACTGCCATAACTTTTGATCTGGTTGTCCGATTTTTGCGTACAACACCTTTTTGGAATGAGCTCGGAGTCCTACATCCAATGGAGAACAATTTTTAACCATTCTAGTTTGTTTAGTGGTCAATACACAGCTGGGTTGGTAATAAGGTATTTAGCTCGAAAGAAGACCTAAACATCAAACATCCGTATCTTTTCATCCGGTGGTCATATTTTCACCCACAATACCTTTTCATAATGAGATAGGAGCCCTCCATCCAATGGAGAACAATTTTAACCCATTCAAGCTCATTTAGAAGTCGATATACGGTGGGTTCTACTGGTAATGCGAGATTTTGCTCCAAATGACACAAATTTCAAAATGAAAGAATTTTAGATGCGGTTTGTAGCGAAAGTGAGATATTTAGCTCCAAATGACACTCAAACTTTAAACATCAATAACTTTTGATCTGGTTGTCTGACTTTACCCCCACAACACCTTTTCGGAATGAGCTCGGAGCACTACATTCATTGGAGCACAAGTTTTACCAATTCCAGTTCATTTAGTTGTCGATATATAGCCGGTTGCAGCGGTAATGCTTAATTTAGCTCCAAAGAACACCTTTTCAGAATGAGATAGGAGCCCTAAATCCAATGGAGAACAATTTTAACCCATTCAAGCTCGTTTAGAGGTCGATATATAGTGTGTTCTACTGGTAATGCGAGATTTTGCTCCAAATGACACATAAATTTCAAAATGAAAGAATTTTAGATGCGGTTTGTAGCGAAAGTGAGAGATTTAATTCCAAATGACACTTAAACTTTAAACAGCAATAACTTTTGATCCGGCTGTCTAATTTTACACCACAACACCTTTTCGGAAAGAGCCCGGAGCACTACATTCATTGGAGCACAAGTTTTACCCAGTCCAGTTCATTTAGTTGTCGATATATTGTCGGTTGCAGCGGTAATGCGAAATTTAGCTCCAAAGGACACCTTTTCAGAATGAGATAGGAGCCCTAAATCCAATGGAGAAAATTTTTAACTCATTCAAGCTCATTTAGAGGTCGATATACAGAGGGTTCTACTAGTAATGCGAGATTTTGCTCTAAATGACACATAAATTTTAAAATGAAAGAATTTTAGATGGGGTTTGTAGCGAAAGTGAGAGATTTAGCTCCAAATGACACTTAAACTTTAAACAGCAATAAGATCCGGTTGTCTGATTTTACCCCACAACACCTTTTCGGAATGAGCTCGGAGCACTACATTCATTGGAGCATAAGTTTTACCCGGTCCAGTTCATTTAGTTGTCGATATATTGCCGGTTGCAACGGTAATGCAAAATTTAGCTCCAAAGGACACATTTTCAGAATGAGATAGGAGCCGTAAATCCAATGGAGCACAATTTTAACCCATTCAAGCTCGTTTATAGGTCGATATATAGTGGGTTCTACTAGTAATGTAAGATTTAGGTTCAAATGACACATATATTTCAAAATGAAAGAATTTTCGATGCGGTTTGTAGCGAAAGTGAGAGATTTTGCTACAAATGACACTTAAACTTTGAACAAGAATAACTTTTGATCCGGTTGTCTGATTTTACCCCACAACACCTTTTCAGAATGCGCTCGGAGCACTACATTCATTGGAGCACAAGATTTACCCATTCCAGTTAATTTAGTTGTCGATATATAATCAGTTGCAGCGGTAATGCGAAATTTAGCTTCAAAGGACATCTTTTCAGAATGAGATAGGAGCCTTAAATCTAATGGAAAATAATTTAAACCCATTAAAGCTCGTTTAGAGGTCGATATACAATGGGTTCTACTGGTAATGCGAGATTTTGCTCCAAATGACACATAAATTCCAAAATGAAAGAATTTTAGATGCGGTTTGTAGCAAAAGTGAGAGATTTAGCTCCAAATGACACTCAAACTTTAAACAGCAATAACTTTTGATCTGGTTGTCTGATTTTACCCCACAACACCTTTTCGGAATAAGCTCGGAGCACTACATGCATTGGAGCACAAGATTTACCCATTCCAGTTCATTTAGTTGTCGATATATAGTCGGTTGCAGTGGTAATGCGAAATTTAGCTCCAAAGGACACCTTTTCAGAATGAGATAAGAGCCATAAATCCAATGGAGAACAATTTTAACCCATTCAAGCTTGATTAGAGGTCAATATACAGTGGGTTCTACTAGTAATGTAAGATTTAGGTCCAAATGACACAAATTTCAAAATGAAAGAATTTTAGATACGGTTTATAACGAAAGTGAGAGATTTAGCTCCAAATGACACTTAAACTTTGAACAGCAATAACTTTTGATCCGTTTGTCTGATTTTGCCCCACAACACCTTTTTGGAATGAGCTCGGAGCACTACTTTCATTGTACCACAAGTTTTACCCATTCTAGTTCATTTCGTTGTCGATATATAGCCAGTTGCAGCGGTAATGCAAAATTTAGCTCCAAATTACATCTAAACATCTAACAGCAATAACTTTTGATTTGTATGTTTGATTGTTGCCCACAACACCTTTATGGAATATGCTTGGAGGCATACATTCAATGGAGCACAATTTTAAACCATTCCAGCTCATTTTAGAAGTCAATATACAGTCGGTTGCAATGGTAATGAGGGATTTTGCTCCTCTTGACACATAAACTGTAACAGCCATAACTTTTGATCTGGTTGTCCGATTTTTGCGTACAACACCTTTTTGGAATGAGCTCGGAGCCCTACATCCAATGGAGAACAATTTTCACCCATTCTAGTTTGTTTAGTGGTCAATATATAGCCGGGTTGGTAATAAGGTATTTAGCTCGAAAGGAGACCTAAACATCAAACATCCGTATCTTTTGATCCGGTTGTCAGATTTTCACCCACAATACCTTTTCATAATGAGATAGGAGCCCAACATCCAATGGAGAACAATTTTAACCCATTCAAGCTCATTTAGAGATCGATATACAGTGGGTTCTACTAGTAATGCGAGATTTAGCTCCAAATGACACATAATCTTTAAACAGCTATAACTTTTGATCGGGTTGTCTGACTTTACCCCACAACACCTTTTCGGAATGAGCTCGGAGCACTACATTCATTGGAGCATAAGTTTTACAAATTCCATTTCATTTAGTTGTCGATAAATAGTTGGTTGCAGCGGTAATGCATAATTTAGCTCCAAAGGACACCTTTTCAGAATGAGATAGGAGACCTAAATCCAATGGAGAATAATTTTAACCCATTCAAGCTCGTTTAGAGGTCGATATACAGTGGGTTCTACTAATAATGTAAGATTTAGGTTCAAATGACACATACAATTCAAAATGAAAGAATTTTAGATGCGGTTTGTAGCGTAATTGAGAGATTTTGCTACAAATGACACTTAAACATTGAACAACAATAACTTTTGATCCGGTTGTCTTATTTTACCCCACAACACCTTTTCGGAATGTGCTCGGAGCACTACATTCATTGGAGCACAAGTTTTACCCATTCCAGTTAATTTAGTTGTCGATATATAGTCGGTTGCAGCGGTAATGCGAAATTTAGCTCCAAAGGACATCTTTTCAGAATGAGATAGGAGCCCTAAATCCAATGGAGAATAATTTATACCCATTCAAGCTCGTTTAGAGGTCGATATACAGTGGGTTCTACTGGTAATGCGAGATTTTGCTCCAAATGACACATAAATTTCAAAATAAACGAATTTTAGATGCGGTTTGTAGCGAAAGTGAGAGATTTAGCTCAAAATGACACTCAAACTTTAAACAGCAATAACTTTTGATCTGGTTGTCTGATTTTACCCCATAACACCTTTTCGGAATAAGCTCGGAGCACTATGTTCATTAGAGCACAAGATTTACCCATTCCAGTTCATTTAGTTGTCGATATATAGCCGGTTGCAGCGGTAATGCGAAATTTAGCTCCAAAGGACACCTTTTCAGAATGAGATAGGAGCCCTAAATCCAATGGAGAACAATTTTAACCCATTCAAGCTTGTTTAGAGGTCAATATACTGTGGATTCTACTAGTAATGTAAGATTTAGGTCCAAATGACATAAATTTCAAAATGAAAAAATTTTAGATGCGGTTTATAACGAAAGTGAAAATTTAGCTCCAAATGACACTTAAACTTTGAACAACAATAACTTTTGATCCGGTTGTCTGATTTTACCCCACAATGGAGAACAATTTTAACCCATTCAAGCTCATTTAGAGGTCGATATACAATGGGTTCTACTGGTAATGCGAGATTTTGCTCCAAATGACACAATTTCAAAATGAAAGAATTTTAGATGCGGTTTGTAGCGAAAGTGAGAGATTTAGCTCCAAATGACACTCAAACTTTAAACATCAATAACTTTTGATCTGGTTGTCTGACTTTACCCCCACAACACCTTTTAGGAATGAGCTCAGAGCACTACATTCATTGGAGCACAAGTTTTACCAATTCCAGTTCATTTAGTTGTCGATATATAGCCAGTTGCAGCGGTAATGCGTAATTTAGCTCCAAAGGACACCTTTTCAGAATGAGATAGGAGCCCTAAATCCAATGGAGAACAATTTTAACCCATTCAAGCTCGTTTAGAGGTCGATATATAGTGGGTTTTACTGGCAATGCGAGAATTTGCTCCAAATGACACATAAATTTCAAAATGAAAGAATTTTAGATGCGGTTTGTAGCGAAAGTGAGAGATTTAGTTCCAAATGACACTTAAACTTTAAACAGCAATAACTTTTGATCCGGTTGTATAATTTTACCCAGCAACACCTTTTCGGAATGAGCCCGGAGCACTACATTCATTGGAGCACAAGTTGTACCCAATCCAGTTCATTTAGTTGTCGATATATTGTCGGTTGCAGCGGTAATGCGAAATTTAACTCCAAAGGACACCATTTCAGAATGAGATAGGAGCCCTTAATTCAATGGAGAACAATTTTAACTCATTCAAGCTTGTTTAGAGGTCGATATACCGTGGGTTCTAATGGTAATGCGAGATTTTGCTCCAAATGACACATAAATTTTAAAATGAAAGAATTTTAGATGGGGTTTGTAGCGAAAGTGAGAGATTTAGCTCCAAATGACACTTAAACTTTAAACAACAATAACTATTGATCTGGTTGTCTGATTTTACCCCACAACACCTTTTCGGAATGAGCTCGGAGCACTACATTCATTGGAGCACAAGTTTTACCCAGTCCAGTTCATTTAGTTGTCGATATATTGCCGGTTGCAACGGAAATGCAAAATTTAGCTCCAAAGGACACTTTTTCAGAATGAGATAGGAGCCGTAAATCCAATGGAGAACAATTTTAATTCATTCAAGCTCGTTTAGAGGTCGATATACAGTGGGTTCTACTAGTAATGTAAGATTTAGGTTCAAATGACACATTTATTTCAAAATGAAATAATTTTAGATGCGGTTTGTAGCGAAAGTGAGAAATTTTGCTACAAATGACACTTAAACTTTGAACAACAATAACTTTTGATCCGGTTGTCTGATTTTACCCCACAACACCTTTTCAGAATGAGCTCGGAGCACTACATTCATTGGAGCACAAGTTTTACCCATTCCAGTTAATTTAGTTGTCGATATATAGTCAGTTGCAGCGGTAATGAGAAATTTAGCTCCAAATGACACCTTTTCAGAATGAGATAGGAGCCCTAAATCCAATGGAGAATAATGTTCGATTCAAATGTGCGCCTCCGAAGGAAATCGAGGGTTGCGGATTATCAGTTACTATTCGGTTAGAGAATTCGGACCGCTAGCAGCGGTCAAGGCCAGACTTCGCCCGCCGCGACAAATGCCACTCCTGCGACGGGCTTTCCTTTGATTAAAATGAAGCGGTTACAGCGGTTATAAATGTAGGAAAAGAGAAGCCGGTCGGTCAGACAGTCCGCAAGACGGGAAACTCGAGACCGTAGCTCAAACAAGCGAGCTCCTGGATTCGAGTGTGCGTCCCTTGTGAACAGTGTCGCCCCCTATTTATATGCTTGGGGGCCTGCCCGAATGGGTAGGGATATAATTACCTCCTGCCCGGGTACATGAGAAACGGGCAAGGTGGTGACGGGATGCACAAAGAAAAAAAAAAAAAAGAAGCCGCGCGGCTTGGCGGCTTGCTCTTCCGACCTGTCTGACCTGAGGCTGAAGATACCGGGACCAAGTCAAGGATGCAGACCGAGTGGCCTCTGGCTTGAGACCACGGTCTGCCTTCTGGACATGGCTTGGCTGATCTTCACGAGGCAACCCGGATAGTCTCTGATCTGAAATCGCGGCTTGTTCTCCGGGCTTGAACCTTGAGTCTCTATGGCACAACCCGCGCGGTCTCCTACCTGAGACCGCGGATAGCCTTCTTGCCTTGGCCCTTGACGACCTTCACTCTTGGGGGCGGTCCGAAAATGACATTAGACCACCTGGCCTGGTTTACCCTGAACTGAGAGCCATTGATCCTGGAACCCAGTGGCCTGACCCAGCAGTTCGCCCGGTCTGAGAATGATCCAACCCGAGAAGCGGTTTTTCGGGTAAACATAATTCCCGCATATTTTCAAATCTCAAGAGAATTTCAAAAATATTAGTGGCGAGTCCGAGATCGCACCTCCGAGGGAAACCGGAGGCTGCGGGTTGCCGGTTACTTTTTGTGTAGAAGAATGAGACCGCTGGCAGCGGTCAAGGCCAGACTTCGCCCGCCGCGGCAAATGCCACTCCTGCGACGGGCTTTCCTTTGATTAGAAAGAAATGGTTACAGCGGGCTGCAAGTGCAGGGAAAGAGATGTCGGCCGGTCAGACAGTCCGCAAGACGTGAAACTCGAGACCGCAGCCCAAACAAGCGAGCTCCTGGATTCGAGAGTGCGTGCCTTGTGAACAGTGCCGCCCCCTATTTATAGGCTTAGGGGCCTGCCCGAATGGGCAGGGATAGAATAACCACATGCCCGGGTACAAGAGAAACGGGCAGGCGGTGACGGGATGCACAAAGAAGAAAAAAGAAAGAAGCCGCGCGGCTTGGCGGTTTGCTTCTCCGACCTGTCTGACCCAGACCGAGCGGCCTCTGGCTTGAGACCGCGGTCTGTCTTCTGGGCATGGCTTGGCTGATCTTCATGAGGTAACCCAGGTAGTCTCTGATCTGAAACTGCGGCTTGTTCTCTGGGTTTGAATCTTGAATAACTATGGCACAACCCGCGCGGTCTCCTTCCTGAGACCGCGGATAGTCTTCTTACTTTGGCCCTTGACGACCTTCACTCTTAGGGATGGTCCAAAAATGACATCAGACCACCCGGCCTGGTTTACCCTGAGCTGAGAGCCATCGATCCTGGAACCCAGCGGCCTGACCCAACCGTTCGCCCGGTCCGAGAATGATCCAACCCGAGAAGCGGTTTTCCGGGTAAACATAATCCCCGCATATTTTCAAATCTCAAGAGGATTTCGAAAATATAAACTTTAACCGGGAGACCGCTCCGACTTGCCCTGAATTCTATAAGAGAACCAGAGAATTCATTCTGCAGAGTTTTTTCTGAAATCACGGGATATCGCTCGCCAGCTGCGGTTGGAATTTTTAAGACCGGTAACTCTCCAACAATGGACTTTCTAGATACCGTGTTAGACCGCGTGGATCTCGCCGGAGATCAGAAGAAGGTGGAAGGTAGAAGGCGCGAATCGACGGAGAGGTCGAAAAAGGAGAAAGAACAGCAGGACCGAAAAGACCGGAAAAAGAGGAAGCGGGCTGAGAGAGCCGCGCCGGATAATTCCAAGTCAGTAGTAGACTCAACAACTCCCAAGACTCCTGCGGAGCCCGCAGCGGACAGTTCGGGGCCTCCCCCCAGCGACTCGTTGATTCCTCCCAGAGATCTTGGCCAACTGGCTGCTAGCCCGCTGAACAAAGGGGAGGCCGCCCCTTCTGGAAAAGTTGACTCCAATAGCCCTTCGAAGAAGGTCGGCGAGGCCGACTCGTTTGACATGGAAATCACCCCATCCGGGAATCCTCACCTGCTAGTCAGAGATTTGGGGGAGGAGGCGGTTAACTCTCCAAG
Organism: Dactylorhiza incarnata; assembly: GCA_033032865.1. Taxonomy (NCBI): domain Eukaryota; kingdom Viridiplantae; phylum Streptophyta; class Magnoliopsida; order Asparagales; family Orchidaceae; genus Dactylorhiza; species Dactylorhiza incarnata. Next base: position 6,663,301 of record JAWHQI010000132.1, on the reverse strand, counting down.
GCCGGGCGAACTGAGTGCCCCTTTATCTGTGGACGACTACCCCAGTCCCCCAAAAGAAGCTAGCCCAGCTCCGGGTAAGAAAGAGAAGAAAAGGAAGAAGACCGGGTTAGTGACCGAGCGAATAACCAAGAAGGTCAAGAGGCTAGCCTCCAAGGAAAGGGCGGCTTTTAAGAAACCGGCCGAGTCCCTCCTCCAGAACAATCCGCGACAAAAAGAGGAGCCCGGACTAGCGACTCCTCCACCCACTAAGGTAAACGACTCGCCTGCTACCCCTGATGCGAAACCGGGCGACCTGCCTCCGGACTCGGCGAGTAGCTTATCACTTAATGGGATCTTTCAGGATATGGATGAGCTGATGGGGCGAGATAAACTCCTTGACAGCCCGATGTCTTCAAAGCGAACTGCTTCCATTACAGATAACACAGCCTAGTCTGAGGAGACCGCTCAGACGGAGGCCGAAGAGCGAGAAGCTGCTGCCCGGACCGCCCTGGAGGTCGAAGAAAGAGCGAGGGAACTCGGAGAAGTGTTGAAAGTGCAGGCGGAGGTCCCCTCGGTGATGACCGGGGAGGAGATAATGATGGTGAAGAAGGAAAGGGCGGAGCCGGTTTCAGACAAGCCGTTGCGGCCTGATCCTTTTGCGCCAGGTAAGCGCCCCATGGATTATAAAGCTATCCGCTTCTTCATCCCGCGGCCTCGTCGTAATAAATTACTGAACCCGCCGCCGAGCTTCTTTCCCTTAGCGGCTTGGTCCCCTTCCGCTAGGCAGAAAACGGAGAGACTCTGGCGTGAGCAACGTCGGAGGATGGACCCGGAACGGTCTAAGCGGCCTGTGCGCCCAGGCATTGATCCTATATTTATGTCCATTTTGTATGTATATGGCATTGTACGCTATTGCTTCTTATAACCCGAGCGGCCTCTTGCAGATAGCGAGGAGCAGATTGTGAAGCCGGGCGACCTTGAGGCCATCCTGCCTCCATTAGTCCCCCCGATATTAACCTGCGCGACGACTTCGCAAGAAGGGCCGCAACTGTTCGAGCATCTCGAGGAGGATCTCGTAAATCTGAGGGCCCGCTTGAAGGAGGTGGAAGACCGGGAGGCCGGCACTCGGATTGCTCTGGAGGCCGAGCGAATGGCGAGGAAGAAGGCTGAAGAGGCGCTGAAGGCGCAGGTGGAGATTGACAGAAAATCCAGGACAGAAAGGGAGAACGGCCTGGAGACTCAGCTTGAGGCCGCGCGAGCTACGGTGGAGGCCGAGAAGAGAGCTAAGGTGGCGCAAGTCGCCACTCTGACCGCTCAGCTCGAGAAGGAGAAGAAAACATCGGCTAAGTTCGAGGATGACTCGAAATACTACCAGGATAAATTTCTGCGGTTAACCAGGGAAGTCGCTGCGGGCCGGCGAAGTATGAATGATGGAATGCAGGTTGTTAGCCGCCCGACTGTTGGGGCGGGCTCAAATCCTCCCCCGGTTCGGGCGGCTGACCCTATGATTGATGAGGCCACCGCAACCCCCAGCATGATTGCCGCTACGCGGGTTGAAAGGGATGCCGGGCGGCTTCATTGCACAATCAATCATCTCCATTATCATACCAGCCAGATTTATTCCCTTCTGAACACCACCAGCGACCAGGTCGCGCGACTTCACAGAGAAGATGTCTCCCCTGAACACCGTCAGCCGTGACCGGCTTTTGAGAACAATTTGTATTATAAATGCGGCTTGTCGATTTGGCCTTTGTTTAAACAATGCTTCTTTTTACTTTATGTCTTTTATTTGAATAACCCGTGCGGGTTCTTGTTTGGTCGTTGTGTTTGTGTTCTGTTTCTTCTATGTTTTCCCTGAACTGATTTCAGGTCGCACGATCTGTGATGTAAGCTTGCTCCTGTTCTGCTTCTTTTGTTTTTCTGGTGAATCTAACCATGCAGGCTATTGACCGCGCGGTTAGAAATGTTTAGTCGTGGCATAGTTTTACTATTCGCAGATCATGAAAATCTATAAGTAGGGACTCTTCGAAGTCATTTCTACGATCTCCAGATGGCGCGATCTAAGAACAAGTCGCAGCGGCCTGTTAAGGTTAAAGCCATCCGAGCTGATGCGGCTTTAGCCTTTCATTCGGCGGACCACCAAGAGTGCCGACTCACCCAGAGCGAACTGGATGAATTCATCGCAAAACACATGGCAGGGAGTAACCTGCTCGCGCGGCTTCCTTTGCGCGACGAGCGGATTAACTCTTCCAATCCACACCAAATAGCCGTCCCGGTCGACCACTTCGAATATGGCTTCAAATTTCCGCTGCCACTTGAAGTCATAGCCATTTTCGACCATTACGGGGTTGTACCCGACCAACTTCCACCGAACTCCATCGCCTCCATATACAGTTTCATATCCTACCTTCGGTTCGAGCGAACCAGTTTTTCCCTTGACCTTTTCAGGAAGTTCTTCTCGGTGCGGGCTGTCTCCGACGTGGGGACTTCAACTTTAAGGGGGCACCTCTACTTTGGATGCCACGGACTGAAAATAGTCAACCTGGCGAACAAGGTCTCAGACTGGTCGGAGCGGTTCGTAATGCTCGAAGGCAACTTCGGGCTGCTGCAAACCAACCCGCAAGTTCGGGGGGAAGAGGCCTTCCAGATCCCCCAGGTTGGAAAGATCGAGATGGACATCAATCATTACATCCCGCTGTTCTCAGAGCTAGAGGATGTCCTCCCTGAGCACAGTAAGTTCTTCTAGACCGCTTGCATATGACCGCGCGGACTGCTTTGTTTAAACTTCTTATTTTACCTTGCAGCTGCCCACATCGTCCCTGCGAACAAGCCGGTCACTCCGGCCGGCCCGGTTCTGACCCAGAGGGAGAAAAGGCAGCGGCGAAATAGGTCGCCATCATCAGAGGAAGAGGGCCCGACGTCTCCTGATGAATATGAGCTTCTTCGTTCCTGCGGAAACCCGCCCGACCTGCAGGGCAAACCGACTGTCCTCTGGCATAGGGATGGGAGCCGCATCCGGGTGTCCACTGCACTTCCCCCATGGGGAAGTGACAAAATTAACCGTCATGCGCTAGCCACCGGGGCCGCTATGTATGGCCGAAAGACTTTGAAGAAGATGAGGAAGACTCCGGAAGAAGAGCTTCCCCGACTAGCGGCGCAAGCCGGCGCATGGGGGTTCGCGGCCAATCACTTCATGGCCTTGTCGCACAGGCGGCTGGTTTCTGTCCAGAAATTTTTGGAGAAGAAGTACGAGGAGCAGGTCGCGGAGAATGCGCGGCTTCAAGAAGAGAATGCGCGGCTTCCAGAAGTCGTGGCGGTGAGTTTTGACAAATGATGACGCGGCTTCTTTTATTCAGACCGAGCGACCTGATTTATTATTTTTCTTTTCTTTTTTGCAGAAACAATATGAGATGACCAACCCGGCCTTCCAAGACGAGGTGTTGCCTCATGTGGCCCAAGGGATCAACAAAGCTTTGGGTCTTATGGAAGACCGGGGCGGTCTGTGCGAAGGATTCGGGGGTACTACCTTCTCCGACCTCTTCCCTGCCCTGAAGGTTCAACTCGATGAGATCAGCCGAAGGCAGAAGGGAAAAGCCAAGGTAGGCGAGGAGGCTGAAGCCGATGCGGGCAGGGAGATCGTACTCCATCAAGGAGGTGATATAAGTGGTGGAGCCGCTGAGGAGGTCGACGCGGATGATGATGCTGATGATGATGATGATCAGGACAGCCTATCCTCTGGAACAACTGGCTCTGCTAGCAAGACCGGGCGGTCCAGTGGTAGCGATTCATCGGATTATTCTTCCACGTCAAGTGAAGGTTATTCGCCCGACATTGATGTGGACTCGATTTCTCCTGTCAAGAAGAAGAAGAAAAAGTCGGCAGAATAATGCCTTTGTTTTTAACTTTATTTTTTGTACAATCGCCGGTCTTTTGTTTGTTAGCCGGGCGGTTAAATTTTTGTCAAAACATTTGAAGAAATGAATAGAAATTCTACCTGTTTGATCGACCTTCTAGTATTACTTACTTGTGGCTGATGTCTTGTTTCTTTTCTTTCTTTTTACCTTTTGCCTTTTATGATCTAGCCGTGCGGTTATCCTGATCTGAAAATAAGTGATGATTTGATTGATCTTGGACGATCTATATTCGAACCGTGCGATTACTCATTTAGGTCTCTGGACGTCTGATTTCTGATAATATGAACCATAACATATAGACTCATGCGACTGTAATTTAGACCGGGCGGCTTCTTACCATTCAGAGATATTTTATCCTTGCCGATGTAAATAACGAATCATAACTTTGCGTGGTTTGAATTCTATCCTGGCAAGTAATACACTGCATCTTAGAGATAACTTTTGCTTAAGAAACAGCTCAGACTCGATCGATTAGAGCATGATCCGGGCGATCAGATATTCAGATCTTGAGATATCCACTTAATTAATTGTAAAAGATAGGTAATGCCTGCCCGGTTAGAATACAACCCGAGCAATATATTCAGATCCAGAAATATCCAATTCAACAAAAAGGAGGGATAGATAAACCCGACCGGTCAGAACACAATCCGGGCAATCATATAATTAGCTCCATAAATATCCAATTTATAACGGATGGATAAACCCGCCCGGTTAGGATATAATCCGGGCAGTCATATAATTGTCCAAAAATACCCCACCTATAAAAGATTGACAGGACCGCCCGGTTAGAATACAACCCGGGCAACCATGTAATTATCCAGAAATACCCAACTTATACACAATCAGACCGTTCGGTTTAAAAGTTCAGACCGCCCGATCTTAGTATCACAACCATTTATTAGGGTAGAAGAGCACCTGTACCTGTTTTAATAATATCTTCCCCGAATAGTTTTATACAAAAAACCATAAGAGGTGAATACCTTCCTGTAGGGAAAAAGGATAATCTACAGGCTCAGATGACCAAGTGGGCAGGTGGGCCTTGGCGGCGAACATTGCTTTCCTCAAGTGGTCATAAGAGCTGTAGAAATAAAGAGAAACAAGTACAGACCCAGATGACCAAGTGGGCAAGTGGGCTTAGGCGGCGAACATTGCTTTCCTCAAGTGGTCATAAGGGTTGTAAGCGACTCGACTGCTCTCTTGCCTAGGGCTACAAGCCGAGTTGATCAATTGGGCAGGTGGGCCTAGGCGGCGAACATTGCTTTCCTCAGAGAGATCAACTCAGTTGTGGGTCCCGCTTAGGCATCGCTCGAGAGTACCTTGGAGTATTCGATAGTCACAGACTAAGATGATCAGTTGGGCAGGTGTGGTTATGCCGCGGGGGCTATACCGACATTGCTTTCCTCAGAAGGATCATCAAAGCAGTAATTATATCCCCCTCGGGGCATGATAGAGCCAACATTCACCTAGACCTCCCTTGATGCAGGGGTATGTCGGATATCAGCCGGGATCCAAGGTTCTGAAGACCACCGCACGGGAATTGGCAAGCTACCACTACACGTGTGCGAAAACTCCCCGCTACACATGATCTTCATGGTTTTACGCTAATGACTACAATCCGAGGGGGTTCGAGCAGAACTTGGCGATGTCTCCGTAGTTCAGTGAGTTTGATATATGAGAAAATGCAGAAAAGAAACATCAGACATGGAGAAGTGTCAGTATGGAGCTTTTTATTAAAATATCTCAAAAAACTGCAAGAAAGTAAGGAAGACATTTCTAGGATAGAACCGTTTGAGATCGTCGCCACTCCAGGTGCGCGGGATTTCTTCTCCTTCACTTGTTTGGAGGCGATAAGCCCCACTTTTTAATGCCTCCTTGACGATGAAAGGTCCAGACCAATTAGGATTTAGCTTCCCGACATTACCTGTTCAGGCTGCTGCATCAATCTTTTTTAGTACAACGTCGCCGACCGCGAAATGCTTTACCCTGACATTTTTGTCAAAGTACTTTGCCATCCTCCTTTTAACTTCTTCTTGCCTGATCGTTGCCTCGTCCTGAAGTTCTTCGATTAGATCCAGACTATACTTGATAGCCTCGTCATTGTAGTCTACCCACACTTCTCCTCCTTCTTTTCCGTACACAACTCTTGGAGTGACCACCTCAAACTCCACAGGAACAACAACCTCCGAGCCATGAGACAGTTTGAATGGTGTCTCCCCTGTAGCTGAAGATGGAGTAGTACGAAGAGTCCAAAGGATGGAGGGAAGTTGATCCGCCCAGTTTCCTTTCTGATTCCAAACTCTTTTCATCAGGAGCTGCTGGATTCGCTTGTTGGCTGCTTCTACCTGACCATTGGTCCTTGGATGATGTACTGAGGAAAACCGCAGGTCAATTCCAACCTGATCGCAAAACTTTATCATCTCGGGGTTATTGAATTGTGGACCATTATCAGTGACAATTGCCAGCGGAATTCCGTGTCGGCAGACTATTTCTCCCCAGATGAAGTTTCTGATGATTTGGGTAGTAGTTCTTGCCAGTTCCTTAGCCTCGATCCACTTGCTGAAGTAGTCAATCATCACTATGATAAAGCGGCGCTGACCGCTAGCCGTTGGAAAGGGTCCGATGAGATCCATCCCCCAAACTGTAAAGGGCCAGGGTGCAGTCATTGACCTAAGCAACTGAGCGGGCAGATGCTGAAGAGGAGCGAACTTTTGGCACTGCACACACCGCTTGGCAAATGCTTCAGCGTCCTTTCTCATAGTCGGCCAAAAATATCCTTGCCGCAGGATCCTTCTTTCTAAGGTTTTTGCTCCTGAATGGCTACCACACTCCCAGAATGAACTTCCTGAAGTATGATAGGGATCTCTTCTTCTGAAACACATCGTGCTGAGGGGGAAATCAAAGTTTTTCTGTAGAGTACTCCTGCTATTAGATAATAATATGCCGCCTTCCTTTTGAATCTTCTCCGATCTTTGATGGAATGGTGGAACTCCCCCTTTGATAGGAATAACTCGTAAGGATTCTTCCATGAAAGATTATGATCAATTTGCATGAGTTCTGCCTCATCTATTGCCGGATGAAAAAGTTCAAAGGTCACTCCCCCTGATGGAAGACCGAACTTCGACAATTCATCTGCCTCCTCATTTTGCGTTCTTGGGATGTGCTCAATAAGAAATGACTTGAACCTTCCGATTTCCTTTTTGGCTAATAGCAGATATTTTCGCAGAATCGGCTCCCTTATCTCATAATTTCCCAAGACCTGGGAGGACATCACCAGTGAATCGGTTCTAACATGTACATATTATATGCCCAACTCCTTCGCAAGCCTTAGCCCAGCCAAGTGCTTCGTATTCTGCCTGGTTATTTGTAACTGGAAAGAAGAACTTGATAGCTTGCTCCAGCCTGATGCCATTTGGGCTGATCAACACTACTCCGGCTCCCACGGAGTTTTTGCCAGAAGCCCCATCCACATAAATGATCCAAGCTAGAGGAGATCGTATCACCTGTTCTGGACTAAGCTCTGTTGTATCTACTAGGAAGTCTGCCAAGATTTGCGCTTTGATTGCTGTTCGGGGGATGTACGATATCTCAAATTCACTTAGTTCAATAGCCCATTTTGCCAACCTCCCTGAATGATCTGGCTTTTCAAGAATATTTTTTAGAGGATGATCTGTAATAACTTGGACGGAATGAGCCTGAAAATAAGAGCGAAGCCTTCGCGCAGACATAACCAAAGCCAAGGCCAGTTTCTCCAGGATCGAATATCTGGTTTCCGCATCCTTAAGGATGTGGCTGACATAGTATATTGGAAACTGCCTCCTCTTTTCTTCCCGAACGAGGACGGAACTCACCGCTTCTGGTCCGACTCCTAGATATAAGAATAGCTTTTCTCCCTCACGGGGACTTTGGAGTAGTGGAGTCGAAGTTAACTGCCACTTCAACTGCTCGAAAGCCTTGTTACACTCCTCACTCCATTCGAACTTTGATCCCCCTCGTAATGTTTTAAAGAATGGGGCACTTCTATCTCCGGATCTGGAGATAAACCTGCTCAATCCTGCCAATCTCCCCCCAAGTTGTTGAACTTCTTTAGTATTTTGAGGAGGGGTCATATCAAGGATGGCCTTCATCTTATCTGGATTTGGTGCAAGGCCATCAGGAGTTAAGAGATGCCCAAGAAACTTTCCTTTGCTTGCCCCAAACACACATTTCAATGGGTTTAATTTTAACTTGAACCTCCGTAGAGTAGCGAACGTCTCTACGAGGTCTTTCAAGTGCAATGAGAATGTTTTACTTTTGAGAAGAAGATCATCGACGTAAACTTCGAGATTCCTGCCCTTTTGATGTTTGAAGACGGTATCCATCATTCTTTGGTATGTTGCACCCGCATTTTTAAGACCGAAGGGCATTACGAGATAGCAGTAACACCCATCGTTTGTGATAAATGAGGTATGCGGGATGTCAGGTTTGTGCATTTTAATTTGATGGTACCCGGAGAAGGCATCGAGGAAACTCATAAAACCATACCCAACCGCGGAATCAACTAAGACATCTATCCGAGGCAAAGGGTAACAATCTTTAGGGCACACTTTATTAAGTTTGGTGAAGTCCACGCACATGCGCCACTTCCCACAAGATTTCTTAACCATTACAACATTCGACATCCACGTGGGATATTGAATCTCAGAAATGAAGCCCGCTTTCAGGAGTTTGGAAACCTCCTCACTGATGGGCAACGCCAGCTTGGTCGCCACTTCTCTCTTCTTTTGCTGGACTGGCTTGAACTCAGGAGATACTTTTAGATGATGACAAGCCACGTCTGGATCCACTCCTGGCATATCCTCCGCTGACCAAGCGAAGATATCCAGATTCCCCAACAGACAGGAGATTAGCTCCACTTTCTCCGCTGCCACTTGAAGTCATCGCCATTTTTGACCACTACGGGGTTGTACCCGACCAGCTTCCACCGAACTCCATAGCATCCATATACAGTTTTATTTCATATCTGCGGTTCGAGAGGACCAGATTTTCCATTGATTTGTTTAGGAAATTCTTTTCGGTGCGGGTTGTCTTCGACGTGGGGACTTCAACTTTCAGGGGGCACCTTTACTTTGGCTGTCACGGACTGAAGATCGTCAATTTGGCGAACAAGGTCTCGGACTGGTCGGCGCAGTTTGTAATGTTCGAAGGCGACTTCGAACTATTACATACCAACCCGCAAGTTCGGGGGGAGGAGGCTTTCCAAATCCCTCAAGTCAGAAATATCGAGCTGGACACCTTCGTGTTTCTTGAGAACGAGCGGTTGGACATCAATCATTACATCCCGCTGTTCTTAGAGCTAGAGGATGTCCTCCCCGAGCACAGTAAGTTCTTCTAGACCGCTTGCATATGACCGTGCGGACTGCTTTGTTTAAACTTATTATTTTACCTTGCAGCTGCCCACACCGTCCCTACGAACAAGCCGGTCACTCCGGCCGGCCCGGTTTTGACTCAGAGGGAAAAAAAGCAGCGGCGAAACAGGTCGCCATCATCAGAGGAAGAGGGCCCGGCATCCATCGATGAATATGAGCTTCTTCGTTCCTGCGGAAACCCGCCCGACCTGCAGGGCACCCGACTGTCCTCTGGCATAGGGATGGGAGCCGCATCCGGGAATCCACTGCACTTCCCCCATGGGGAAGTGACAAAATTAACCGCCATGCGCTAGCCGCCGGGGCCGCTATGTATGGCCGAAAGACTTTGAAGAAGCTGAGGAAGACTCCGGAAGAAGAGCTTCCCCGGCTAGCGGCGCAAGCCGGCGCTTGGGGGTTCGCGGCCAATCACTTCATGGCCTTGTCGCACAGGCGGCTGGTTTCTGTCCAGAAATTTCTGGAGAAGAAGTACGAGGAGCAGGTCGCGGAGAATGCGCGGCTTCAAGAAGAGAATGCGCGGCTTCAAGAAGTCGTGGCGGTGAGTTTGGCAAATGATGACGCGGCTTCTTTTATTCAGACCGAGCGACCTGATTTATTATTTTTCTTTTCTTTTTTGCAGAAACAATATGAGATGACCAACCCGGCCTTCCAAGACGAGGTGTTGCCTCATGTGGCCCAAGGGATCAACAAAGCTTTGGGTCTTATGGAAGACCGGGGCGGTCTGTGCGAAGGATTCAGGGGTACTACCTTCTCCGACCTCTTCCCTGCCCTGGAGGTTCAACTTGATGAGATCCGCCGAAGGCAGAAGGGAAAAGCCAAGGTGGGCGAGGAGGCTGAAGCTGATGCGGGCAGGGAGATCGTACTCCATCAAGGAGGTGGTGGAAGTGCTGGAGCCGCTGAGGAGGTCGACGCGGATGATGATGCTGATGATGACGATGATGAGGACAGCTTGTCCTCTGGAACAACTGGCTCTGCTAGCAAGACCGGGCGGTCCAGTGGTAGCGATTTATCGGACTATTCTTCCACGTCAAGTGAAGGTTATTCGCCCGACGTTGATGTGGACTCGATTTCTCCTGTCAAGAAGAAGAAGAAGAAGTCGGCAGAATAATGCCTTTGTTTTTAGCTTCATTTTTGTACAATCGCCGGTCTTTATTTGTTAGTCGGGCGGTTAACTTTTTGTCAAAATATTTAAAGGAATGAATAGAAATTTTACCTGTTTGATCGACCTTTTAGTATTACTTACTTGTGGCTGATGTCTTGTTTCTTTTCTTTCTTTTCACCTTTTGCTTTTTATGATCTAGCCGTGCGGTTATCCTGATATGAGCATAAGTGATGATTTGATGATCTTGGACGATCTATATTCGAACCGTGCGATTACTCATTTAGGTCTCAGGACGTCTGATTTCTGATAATATGAACCATAACATATAGACTCATGCGACTATAATTTAGACCGGGCGGCTTCTTATCATTCAGAGATATTTTATCCTTGCCGATGTAAATAACGAATCATAACTTTGCGCGGTTTGAATTCTATCCCGGCAAGTAATACACTGCATCTTAGAGATAACTTTTTGCTTTTAAGAAATAATTCAACTCGATCGATTGAAGAATAATCCGGGCGATCAGATATTTAGATCTTGAGATATCCAACTTAATTAATTGTAAAAGATAGGTAATGCCCGCCCGGTTAGAATACAACCCGAGCAATATATTCAGATCCAGAAATACCCAATTCAACAGAATGGAGGGATAGACAAACCCGACCGGTCAGAATATAATCCGGGCAATCATACAATTAGCTCCATAAATATCCAATTTATAATGGATGGATAAACTCGCCCGGTTAGAAGAATATAATCCGGGCAATCATATAATTATCCAAAAATACCCAACCTATAAAAGATTGAGAGGACCGCCCGGTTAGAAAACAACCCGGGCAACCATGTAGTTATCCAGAAGTACCCAACTTATAAACGATTAGACTGTTCGGTTAAAAAGTTCAGACCGCCCGATCTTGGTATCACAACTTTTTATTAGGGTAGAAAACACCTGTACCTGTTTTAATAATATCTTCCCCGAATGGTTTTATACAAAAAACCACAAGAGGTGAATACCTTCCTGTAGGGAAAAAGGATAATCTACAGGCTCAGATGACCAAGTGGGCAGGTGGGCCTTGGCGGCGAACATTGCTTTCCTCAAGTGGTCATAAGAGCTATAGAAATAAAGAGAAACAAGTACAGACCCAGATGACCAAGTGGGCAGGTGGGCCTAGGCGGCGAACATTGCTTTCCTCAAGTGGTCATAAGGGCTGTAAGCGACTCGACTGCTCTCTTGCCTAGGGCTACAAGCCGAGTTGATCAATTGGGCAGGTGGGCCTAGGCGGCGAACATTGCTTTCCTCAGAGAGATCAACTCAGTTGCGGGTCCCGCTTAGGCATCGCTCGAGAGTACCTTGGAGTATTCGATAGTCACAGACTAAGATGATCAGTTGGGCAGGTGTGGTTATGCCGCGGGGGCTATACCGACATTGCTTTCCTTAGAAGGATCATCAAAGCTGTAATTATATCCCCCTCGGGGCATGATAGAGCCAACATTCACCTAGACCTCCCTTGATGCAGGGGTGTGTCGGATATCAGCCGGGATCCAAGGTTCCGAAGACCACCGCACAGGAATTGGCAAGCTACCACTACACGTGTGCGAAAACTCCCCGCTACACATGATCTTCATGGTTTACGCTAATGACTACAATCCGAGGGGGTTCGAGCAGAACTTGGCGATGTCTCCATGGTTCAGTGAGTTTGATATATGAGAAAAATTGCAGAAAAGAAACATCAGACATGGAGAAGTGTCAGTATGGAGCTTTTTATTAAAATATCTCAAAAAACTGCAAGAAAGTAAGGAAGACATTTCAAGGATAGAACCGTTTGAGATCGTCGCCACTCCAGGTGCGCGGGATTTCTTCTCCTTCACTTGTTTGGAGGCGATAAGCCCCACTTTTTAATGCCTCCTTGACGATGAAAGGTCCAGACCAATTAGGATTTAGCTTCCCGACATTACCTGTTCGGGCTGCTGCATCAACCTTTTTTAGTACGACGTCGCCGACCGCGAAATGCTTTACCCTGACATTTTTGTCAAAGTACTTTGCCATCCTCCTTTTAACTTCTTCTTGCCTGATTGTTGCCTCGTCCTGAAGTTCTTCGATTAGATCCAGACTATACTTGATAGCCTCGTCATTGTAGTCTACCCACGCTTCTCCTCCTTCTTTTCCGTACAAAACTCTTGGAGTGAGCACCTCAAACTCCACAGGAACAACAGCCTCCGAGCCATGAGACAGTTTGAATGGTGTCTCCCCTGTAGCTGAAGATGGAGTAGTACGAAGAGTCCAGAGGATGGAGGGAAGTTGATCCGCCCAGTTTCCTTTCTGATTCCAAACCCTTTTCATCAGGAGCTGCTGGATTCGCTTGTTGGCTGCTTCTACCTGACCATTGGTCCTTGGATGATGCACTGAGGAGAACCGCAGGTCAATTCCAACCTGATCGCAAAATTTTATCATCTCGGGATTATTGAATTGTGGACCATTATCAGTGACAATTGCCAGCGGAATTCCGTGTCGGCAGACTATTTCTCCCAAGATGAAGTTTCTAATGATTTGGGTAGTAGTTCTTGCTAGTTCCTTAGCCTCGATCCACTTGCTGAAGTAGTCAATCATTACTATGATAAAGCGGCGCTGACCGCTAGCCATTGGAAAGGGTCCGATGAGATCCATCCCCCAAACTGCAAAAGGCCACGACGCAGTTATTGATCTGAGTGACTGAGCAGGCAAATGCTGAAGAGGGGCGAACTTTTGGCACTGCACACATTGCTTGGCAAATGCTTCAGCATCCTTTCTCATAGTCGGCCAAAAATATCCTTGCCGCAGGATCCTCTTTTCTAAGGTTTTTGCCCCTGAATGGCTACCACATTCCCCAGAATGAACTTCCTGAAGTACGATAGGGATCTCTTCTTCTGAAACACATCGTGCTGAGGGGGAAATCAAAGTTTTTCTGTAGAGAACTCCTGCTATTAGATAATAATATGCCGCCTTCCTTTTGAATCTTCTCCGATCTTTAATGGAATGGTGGAACTCGCCCTTTGATAGGAATAGCTCGTAAGGATCCTTCCATGAAGGATTATGATCAATTTGCATGAGTTCTGCCTCATCTATTGCCGGATGAAAGAGTTCAAAGGTCACTCCCCCTGATGGAAGACCGAACTTCGACAATTCATCTGCCTCCTCATTTTGCGTTCTTGGAATGTGCTCGATAATAAATGGCTTGAATCTTGCGATTTCCCTTTTGGCCAATAGCAGATATTTTCGCAGAATTGGCTCCCGTGTCTCATAATTTCCCAAGACCTGGGAGGCCATCACCAGTGAGTCGGTTCTAACATGTACATATTCTATGCCCAACTCTTTCGCAAGCCTTAGCCCAGCCAGAAGTGCTTCGTATTCTGCCTGGTTATTTGTAACTGGAAAGAAGAACTTGATAGCTTGCTCCAGCCTGATGCCATTTGGGCTGATCAACACTACTCCGGCTCCCACGGAGTTTCTGCCAGAAGCCCCATCCACATAGATGATCCAAGCCAGAGGAGATCGTACCACCTGTTCAGGATTAAGCTCTGTTGTATCTACCAGGAAGCCTGCCAAGATTTGCGCTTTGATTGCTGTTCGGGGGATGTATGATATCTCAAATTCACTTAGTTCAATAGCCCACTTTGCCAACCTCCCTGAATGGTCTGGCTTTTCAAGAATATTCCTTAAAGGATGATCTGTAACAACTTGGACGGAATGAGCCTGAAAATAAGGGCGAAGCCTTCGCGCGGACATAATCAAAGCCAAGGCCAGTTTCTCCAGGATCGAATATCTGGTTTCTGCATCCTTAAGGATGTGGCTGACATAGTATATTGGAAACTGCCTCCTCTTCTCTTCCTGAACGAGGACAGAACTCACCGCTTCTGGTCCGACTCCTAGATATAAGAATAGTTTTTCCCCCTCACGGGGACTTTGAAGTAGTGGAGTCGAAGTTAACTGTCCCTTCAGCTGCTCGAAAGCCTTGTTACACTCCTCGCTCCATTCGAACTTTGATCCCCCTCGCAATGTTTTAAGGAATGGGGCACTTTTATCTCCGGATTTGGAGATAAACCTGCTCAATCCTGCTAATCTTCCCCCAAGTTGTTGAACTTCTTTAGTATTTTGAGGAGGGGTCATATCAAGGATGGCCTTTACCTTATCTGGATTTGGTGCAAGGCCATCAGGAGGTAAGAGATGCCAAAGAAATTTTCATTTGCTTGCCCCGAACACACATTTCAATGGGTTTAATTTTAACTTGAACCTCCGTAGAGTAGCGAACGTCTCTACGAGGTCTTCCAAGTGCAATGAGAATGTTTTACTTTTAAGAAGAAGGCCATCAACGTAAACTTCGAGATTCCTGCCCTTTTGATGTTTAAAGACGGTATCCATCATTCTTTGGTATGTTGCACCCGCATTTTTAAGACCGAAGGGCATTACGAGATAGCAGTAACACCCATTGTTTGTGATAAATGAGGTATGCGGGATGTCAGGTTTGTGCATTTTAATTTGATGATACCCGGAGAAGGCATCGAGGAAACTCATAAAACCATACCCAACCGCGGAATCAACTAAAACATCTATCCGAGGCAAAGGGTAACAATCTTTAGGGCACGCTTTATTAAGTTTGGTGAAGTCCACGCACATGCGTCACTTCCCACCAGATTTCTTAACCATTACAACATTCGACATCCACGTGGGATATTGAATCTCAGAAATGAAACCCGCTTTTAGGAGTTTGGAAACCTCCTCTCTGATGGGCAACGCCAGCTTGGTCGCCACTTCTCTCTTCTTTTGCTGGACGGGCTTGAACTCAGGAGATACGTTTAGATGATGACAAGCCACGTCTGGATCCACTCCTGGCATATCCTCCGCTGACCAAGCGAAGATATCCAGATTTCCCAACAGACATGAGATTAGCTCCACTTTCTCCTCTTCTGCCAATTCAGCGTTGATGACCAGCTTCTTCTCTGCCCCCTCAGCAATAGGAACTTCTTGGGTCGCTTGGGCAGGTTCCAAGTGAGCCCCTTCTCGATCTTTTCCTTCCTCGGCGGCCTCTGGAGACTCAGCAACCTCCAAAACCTCATCCATGATCTTGGGAAGTGGAGCGTCGCTGACCATGTTGACAGTTCGGACGTAGCACTCCCGAGCTACCCTTGGGTTGCTTCTGACCCGATACTATTTTCCATCAGCAGCGAACCTGAGGGCAAGATGAAAGGTGGACACTACCGCCCTATACGCATTGAGAATCGGTCTCCCGAAGATAGCACAGTAGTTGCTCGGGGCATCTACTACCACGAAATTGATCAGCTTTATTATTCCTCCAAGAGAGACCAGGAGCTTCACTGAACCCTCTACTTCTTTCTTCTCCCCAGAAAAACTGTAGAGGGGCCCATCGGTGGAAAGCAGATGCTTTCTAGTCTTCAGGGCCTCGAAAGTTGGGCGGAAAAGGAGATTGACGGAGCTGCCAATATCAATCAAAATCTTGTGGACGGTATAGTTTTCGATGACGGCCCTGATAACCACCGCATCATCGAAATGATTAGCATTGGGGGGAAGGTCATCCTGACCAAACGTGACAATAGTGCTTTCGGGAGGAGAACTTGTAGTGGCTGCCACTTCCTGCTTTAGAACCCTCGCAATGCTGGATTTGCGAGATGATTCTGCTCCAGCTCCCCCATGGATACAATAGATGTCCCCTAAGGGGCCCACATCATTGACTTCGACGCATTCGGTAGAAGGATGGATGTCACCATAGTAGCCGGCGTCCTCGACGTCGGCGCATTCCCAGGTCACTTCTACTGTTTCCTTCTCCTTTTTCTTCTCGGTAGTTGGCTCAGCAATTTTATCTTTCTGAACTACACCCCAGAGCTTTCCTTCTCCCAGGAGTCTTTCTATAAGCAGACGAAGAGCTCGACAGTCTTCAGTTAGATGTCCCCCCTCTTTATGATACTCACAATAAAGGTTCGGATTTCGACTGCGAATATCTGACTTCAGAGGAGCAGGCCTTCTGAAATCTGGCCTCTTCTGCAGAATCTAGACTACTTCGTCCATGGTGACGTTTAGGGGAGTGAATGACTCTTGCGAATCATCGTATTGAGTTGATGGAATGACTGGAGGTGGCTGCACGACATACTGTTGTAAATATACCGGCATGATTTGCGGAGGGAGAGCGGATGGAGCGGGAGCGACGGCCAGCGGTGGTTTCTGATCTTGAAACCGCTGATGGCCCATAAATGGTTGCTTATTTTTGTAGTTCGTCCCCCTTTGGGAACGGGGTTCGAAGTGGGACTGATTCGATGGTGGATGACGGAAGGATGGATTCGATGGCTCCTTGTCGCTTACCAGCTTCGCGACGTAGTCTGGATTGCTCTTCTCTCCTCTGATAAACATATTTGCCAAACTTATCATTTCCTGATAAGTCTTAGGCTCCCTTATATTTGCTTCGAACTTTAGGGGGCCCTCCCTTAGGCCATGGATGAGGGCAACCCTATACAGCTCCGGGTCCACATTTTGGACTTCCATGATCTCTCTCTGGAATCGATCCACAAAACGAGCCCATGTCTCGCCTTCCCGTTGTTTTATATCGAAAAGGGCCGCCGGGACGCTCTTTCTTTTCCTTGAGGTGGAGAATCTCAGCAGGAATTCTCTTCGCAGCTCCGTGAAACAACGGATCGACCTAGGGTGCAAACCGTAAAACCATTCCCTCGCTTGTCCTTCAAAGGAGGTTACAAGAAGCTTGCACTTGGTTGCATCAGTTAAGGTTCTGAGAGCAATGGCTGACTCGAAAGCTTGTAAATGAACCGTGGGATCAGTCTCCCCATTGAACGTTGGCAGGCGAGGTTCCCTAAAATTATTAGGGGCAGGCTCCCCTCTGACTTCGTCCACAAAGGGAGAGGTTTCTTCCATGTCTTCATATAGAGGAGTAGAGTAATAAGCTGCTGGAGCTGCGGCTATTCACGGACAAGCCGCCTGATAAGAAAACCGGGCGGCAGCTTCTGGCGGGTAGGAGTGACGAACAGGAACTTCAGGCGGGTAAGAGAGACGGGCCGCGCCCTCCTGCGGGTAGGAAAGATGGGCAGCGTGTGAAGTCGCCCCTGGAAGTCGAGGACTCGAGCTGGCATGTTGTGCGCGGCTTCCTGATAGAAGTTTTTCCTAGCCGCAGGGTCTTCTTGATGGAGCTGGAAATTAGCGGATTGCGGTAGCGAGTAAGGAGGAGGTGGAGGAAGGACCGGGGTGACCGCCTGATTAGTCGCGACTTTTTGCAGAACTAGTCGCTCAGTTAGTATTGCTAAAGTCCGACTGATCTCTTCAAGTCGCTGATCAGTGGCCCTCTGAGCCCGCTCGGCTTCTCTCTTTGACTGCTCCAGGGCTTCCCACAAGGAGTCCTCGCTATGATCGGAGCGGTCTCCAAGGGGGAACTGACGGTCTGACATTTTGGCGAAAAGGGATTTCACCGACAATCCGCGATCTGAAGGTCACGTGTTTCTGTTGAGTCCGAGATCGCACCTCCGAGGGAAACCGGAGGCTGCGGGTTGCCGGTTACTTTTTGTGTAGAAGAATGAGACCGCTAGTAGCGGTCAAGGCTAGACTTCGCCCGCCGCGGCAAATGCCACTCCTGCGACGGGCTTTCCTTTGATTAGAAAAAAGTGGTTACAGCGGGCTGCAAGTGCAGAAAAAGAGAAGCCGGCCGGTCAGACAGTCCGCAAGACGTGAAACTCGAGACCGCAGCCCAAACAAGCGAGCTCCTGGATTCGAGAGTGCGTACCTTGTGAACAGTGCTGCCCCCTATTTATTGGCTTGGGGGCCTGCCCGAATGGGCAGGGATAAAATAACCACCTGCCCGGGTACAGGAGAAACGGGCAGGCGGTGACGGGATGCACAAAGAAGAAAAAGAAAGAAGCCGCGCGGCTTGGCGGCTTGCTTCTCCGTCCTGTCTGACCTGAGGCTGAAGATACCGGGACCAAGTCAATGATCCAGACCGAGCGGCCTCTGGCTTGAGACCGCGGTCTGTCTTCTGGGCATGGCTTGGCTGATCTTCATGAGGTAACCCGGGTAGTCTCTGATCTGAAACTGCGGCTTGCTCTTCCGGGTTTGAATCTTGAATCACTATGGCACAACCCGCGCGGCCTCCTTCCTGAGACCGCAGATAGCTTTCTTACTTTGGCCCTTGACGACCTTCACTCGTGGGGACGGTCCGAAACTGACATCAGACCACCCGGCCTGGTTTACCTTGAGCTGAGAGCTACTGATCCTGGAACCCAGCGGCCTGACCCAGCAGTTCGCTCGGTCCGAGAATGATCCAACCCGAGAAGCGGTTTTCCGGGTAAACACTTGTGAAGTGGTGCCTCGGTGATCACATTAACTGTTTTCACATAACATTCACGAGCAACCTTTGGATCACTTCGGACCCGATATTGACGCCCCTCGGCAGCGAATTTCAAGGCCAAATGAAAAGTTGATACTATTGCTTTGTAAGCATTCAGGATTGGTCTTCCGAAGATTGCACAGTAGCTGCTCGGGGCTTCCACTACTACAAAGTTTATCAGCTTCGTTATGCCTCCCAGCGATACCAAAAGCTTCACACACCCCTCCACTTCTTTCTTTTCTCCTGAGAAGCCGTAGAGGGGCCCTTCTGTGGAGAGCAAAGACTTTCCAGTCATAAGGGCTTCAAATGTTTGGCAGAAAATGAGATTAACCGAGCTACCAGTATCAATCAGAATTTTATGTACGGTGTAGTCTCGATGACTGCCTTTATCACTACTGCATCATCGAAAGGATTTGCATTTGGGGGAAGATCTTCTTGGCCGAAAGTGACGACCGACCTTTCTGGAGCAGAAGTGGAGGCGGCTGCTACTTCCTGTTTGGAGACTCTCCCGATGCTGGATTTCCGAGAGGATTCTGGCCCTGCTCCTCCATGGATACAATAGATGTTGCCAAGGGGGACAACATCATTCACTTCTATACATTCGGTGGCGGGATGTATATCCCCATAGCAACCTGCCTCTTCTACGTCAGCACACTCCCAGGTCACTTCGACCGCTTCCTTCTTCTTATCGGTTCGTGGTTCAACCGGGGTTTCTTGCCTGATCAACCCTCGGAGCTTCCCTTCTTTCAGGAGTTTTTCTATCAACCATCGGAGGGCCCGGCAATCCTCAGTCTGGTGCCCTTCCTCTTTGTGGTACTCACAATAGAAGTTCGGATTTCGATTGCGAACTTCCGATTTCAAAGGTGGAGGTCTCTTGAAGTCAGGCCTTTTTTGGAGAATCTGAACAACCTCGTTCATGCTGACGTTAAGAGGGGTGAACGGTTCTTGTGATTCATCATATCGGATGGACGGAATAGTTGGGGATGGTTGTGCGATGTACTGCGGCAGATACACGAGCATTATTTGCGGAACCCCCATGGGTTGAGTGGGTGCGATGGCCAACGGCGGTTTCTGATCCTGAAACCGTTGATGGCCAAGAAATGGTTGCTTAGGCTTGAGATTTCTTCCCCTCTGAGCACGAGGTTCGAAGTCAGGCCAAGATGAATAATTATAGCGTTGCTGATGGGTTGATGCGGAACTAAACTGATCATTGTCGCTTAGCAACTTGGCAACATAACAAGGATTAGTCTTTTCCCCCCTGATAAACTTATTAGCTAGACTAATCATCTCTTGATATGTCTTTGGTTCCCTGATTTGGGCTTCAAATTTCAACGGCCCCTCCCTAAGGCCATGCATCAAAGCGACCCTGTATAATTCTGGATCGACGTTTTGCACTTCCATTATCTCCCTTTGGAAACGGTCGATGAAGAGGGCCCACGTTTCGTTTTCCTGCTGTCGTATCTCAAATAGGGCTGCCGGACCGTTCTTCCTCTTTTTAGAGGTAGAGAATCGAAGCAGGAATTCTCTACGCAATTCCGCAAAACATCTAATGGATCGAGGATGCAGTCCATAAAACCATTCTCTGGCCTGTCCATCAAAGGACGTTACCAGGAGCTTACACTTAGTTGCATCGGTGATGGTCCTCAGAGCAACAGCCAATTCAAATGCTTGGAGATGAATTGCCGGATCGGACTCCCCACTATATGTTGACAGGCGTGGTTCTCGAAAGTTATTTGGGGCCGGCTCTCCTCGGATTTCGTCCGTGAAGGGAGAACTTTCCTCGGTATCCTCGTACAGAGGGAAAGCAGGGTGGTAGGGGATCTCTGCTGTGGTCATTTGTGGACAGGCCGCCTGATAGGAGCGGGCAGGGGCTCCAGCCGGGTAGGACTGGTAGGTGGCGACCTCAGGCGGATAGGAAAAGTGAGCGGCCTGAGAAGCCGGCCCTTGGAAGTCGAGGACCCGAGCCGGCATACCGTGCGCGGCCTCTTGGTAAAAATTCTGCCGAGCCGCAGAACCTTCTTATGGTGGTCGGGAATGGGCGACTTACAGAAATGGGTATGGAGGTGGAGGAGGTAGGACAGGAGTTACTGCCTGGTTAGCCGCGGCCTGCTGGGGGCTAACCGCTCGGTTAACAGAGTTAGAGCCTGACTGATCGCGTCCAGACGCTGATCAGTTGCTTTCTGGGCCTGGTCGGCTTCTCTCTTTGTTCGCTCCAGAGCTTCCCACAAAGAGTCATCACTATGGTCAGATCGGTCTCTTGGAGGGAACTGGCGGTCTGACATTCTGAACCAAAGATTTCACTGACTGTCCGCGATCTGAAGGTCGCGTGTTTCTGTTCGATTCAAAAGTGCGCCTCCGAAGGAAATCGAGGGTTGCGGATTATCAGTTACTATTCGGTTAGAGAATTCGGACCGCTAGCAGCGGTCGAGGCCGAACTTTGCCCGCCGAGACAAATGCCACTCCTGCGACGGGCTTTCCTTTGATTAAAATGAAGCGGTTACAGCGGTTATAAATGTAAGAAAAGAGAAGCCGGCCGGTCAGACAGTCCGCAAGACGGGAAACTCGAGACCGCAGCTCAAACAAGCGAGCTCCTGGATTCGAGTGTGCCTGTCTTGTGAACAGTGCCGCCCCCTATTTATAGGCTTGGGGGCCTGCCCGAATGGGCAGGTATATAATTACCTCCTGCCCGGGTACAGGAGAAACGGGCAGGTGGTGACGGGATGCACAAAGAAGAAAAAGAAAGAAGCCGCGCGGCTTGGCGGCTTGCTCTTCCGACCTGTCTGACCTGAGGCTGAAGATACCGGGACCAAGTCAATGATGCAGACCGAGCGGCCTCTGGCTTGAGACCACGGTCTGCCTTCTGGACATGGCTTGGTTGATCTTCACGAGGCAACCTGGATAGTCTCTGATCTGAAACCGCGGCTTGTTCTCCGGGCTTGAACCTTGAGTCTCTATGGTACAACCCGCGCGGTCTCCTACCTGAGACCGCGGATAGCCTTCTTGTCTTGGCCCTTGACGACCTTCACTCTTGGGGGCGGTCCAAAAATGACATCAGACCACCTGGCCTGGTTTACCCTGAACTGAGAGCCACTGATCCTGGAACCCAGCGGCCTGACCCAGCAGTTCGCTGGTCCGAGAATGATCCAACCCGAGAAGCGGTTTTCCGGGTAAACATTTTGGGGTAAAATTAGACAACCGGATCAAAAGTTATTGTTGTTTAAAGTTTAAGTATCATTTGGAGCTAAATCTCTCACTTTCGCTACAACCCGCATCTAAAATTCTTTCATTTTGAAATTTATGTGTCATTTGGAGCAATATCTCGCATTACCAGTAGAACCCACTGTATATCGACCTCTAAACGAGCTTGAATGGGTTAAAATTGCTCTCCATTGGATTTAGGGCTCCTATCTCATTCTGAAAAGGTGTCCTTTGGAGCTAAATTACGCAATACCGCTGCAACCGGCTATATATCGACAACTAAATGAACTGGAATTGGTAAAACTTGTGCTCCAATGAATGTAGTGCTCTGAGCTCATTTCGAAAAGGTGTTGTGGGGTAAAGTCAGACAACCAGATCAAAAGTTATTGCTGTTTAAAGTTTGAGTGTCATTTGGAGCTAAATCTCTCACTTTCGCTACAAACCGCATCTAAAATTCTTTCATTTTGAAATGTATGTGTCATTCGGAGCAAAATCACGCATTACCAGTAGAACCCACTGTATATCGACCTCTAAATGAGCTTGAATGGGTTAAAATTGTTCTCCATTGGATGTATGGCTCCTATCTCATTATGAAAAGGTATTGTGGGTGAAAATCTGACAACCGGATCAAAAGATACGGATGTTTGATGTTTAGGTCTCCTTTCGAGCTAAATACCTTATTACCAACCCGGCTGTATATTGACCACTAAACAAACTAGAATGGGTAAAAAATGTTCTCCATTGGATGTAGGGCTCCGAGCTCATTCCAAAAAGGTGTTGTACGCAAAAATCGGACAACCAGATCAAAAGTTATGGCTGCTACAGTTTGTGTCAAGAGGAGCAAAATCCCTCATTACCATTGCAACCGACTGTATATTGACTTCTAAAATGAGCTGGAATGGTTTAAAATTGTGCTCCATTGGATGTATGCCTCCGAGCATATTCCGTAAAGGTGTTGTGTGCAACAATCAAACATACAAATCAAAAGTTATGGCTGTTAGAAGTTTATGTATAATTTGGAGCTAAATTTTGCATTACCGCTGCAACTGGCTATATATCGACAACTAAATGAACTGGAATGGGTAAAACTTGTGGTACAATGAAAGTAGTGCTCCGAGCTCATTCCGAAAAGGTGTTGTGGGGTAAAATCAGACAAACGGATCAAAAGTTATTGTTGTTCAAAGTTTAAGTGTCATTTGGAGCTAAATCTCTCACTTTCATTATAAACCGCATCTAAAATTCTTTCATTTTGAAATTTGTGTCATTTGGACCTAAATCTTACATTACTAGTAGAACCCACTGTATATTGACTTCTAATCAAGCTTGAATGGGTTAAAATTGTTCTCCATTGGATTTAGGGCTCCTATCTCATTCTGAAAAGGTGTCCTTTGGAGCTAAATTTCGCATTACCGCTGCAACCGGCTATATATCGACAACTAAATGAACTGGAATGGGTAAATCTTGTGCTCCAATGCACGTAGTGCTCCGAGCTTATTCTGAAAAGGTGTTGTGGGGTAAAATCAGACAACCAGATCAAAAGTTATTGCTGTTTAAAGTTTGAGTGTCATTTGTAGCTAAATCTCTCACTTTTGCTACAAACCGCATCTAAAATTCTTTCATTTTGAAATTTATGTGTCATTTGGAGCAAAATCTCGCATTACCAGTAGAACCCATTGTATATCGACCTCTAAACGAGCTTGAATGGGTTTAAATTATTCTCCATTGGATTTAGGGCTCCTATCTCATTCTGAAAAGGTGTCCTTTGGAGCTAAATTTAGCATTACCGCTGCAACCGACTATATATCGACAACTAAATTAACTGGAATGGGTAAAATTTGTGCTCCAATGAATGTAGTGCTCCGAGTTCATTCCGAAAAGGTGTTGTGGGGTAAAATCAGACAACCAGATCAAAAGTTATTGTTGTTCAAAGTTTAAGTGTCATTTGTAGCAAAATCTCTTAATTTCGCTACAAACCGCATCTAAAATTCTTTGATTTTGAAATATATGTGTCATTTGAACCTAAATCTTACATTATTAGTAGAACCCACTGTATATCGACCTCTAAACGAGCTTGAATGGGTTAAAATTGTTCTCCATTGGATTTAGGGCTCCTATCTCATTCTGAAAAGGTGTCCTTTGGAGCTAAATTACGCATTACCGCTGCAACCGGCTATTTATCGACAACTAAATGAACTGGAATTGTTAAAAACTTATGCTCCAATGAATGTAGTGCTCCGAGCTCATTCCGAAAAGGTGTTGTGGGGTAAAGTCAGACAACCAGATCAAAAGTTATTGTTGTTTAAAGTTTAAGTGTCATTTGGAGCTAAATCTCTCACTTTCGCTACAAAGCGCATCTAAAATTCTTTCATTTTGAAATTTATGTGTCATTTGGAGCAAAATCTCGCATTACCAGTAGAACCCAATGTATATCGATCTCTAAATGAGCTTGAATGGGTTAAAATTGTTCTCCATTGGATGTTGGGCTCCTATCTCATTATGAAAAGGTATTGTGGGTGAAAATCTGACAACCGGATCAAAAGATACGAATGTGTGATGTTTAGGTCTTCTTTCGAGCTAAATACCTTATTACCAACCCGGCTGCATATTGACCACTAAACAAACTAGAATGGGTAAAAATTGTTCTCCATTGGATGTAGGGCTCCGAGCTCATTCCAAAAAGGTGTTGTACGCAAAAATTGGACAACCAGATCAAAAGTTATGGCTGTTACAGTTTATGTGTCAAGAGGAGCAAAATCCCTCATTACCATTGCAACCGACTGCATATTGACTTCTAAAATGAGCTGGAATGGTTTAAAATTGTGCTCCATTGAATGTATGCCTCCAAGCATATTCCATAAAAGGTGTTGTGGGAAACAATCAAACATACAAATCAAAAGTTATTACTGTTAGATGTTTAGGTGTAATTTGGAGCTAAATTTTGCATTACCGCTGCAACTGGCTATATATAGACAACTAAATGAACTGGATTAGGTAAAACTTGTGGTCCAATGAATGTAGTGCTCCGAGCTCATTCTGAAAAGGTGTTGTGGGGTAAAATCAGACGAACGGATCAAAATTTATTGTTGTTCAAAGTTTAAGTGTCATTTGGAGCTAAATCTCTCACTTTCGTTATAAACCGCATCTAAAATTCTTTCATTTTGAAATTTGTGTCATTTGGACCTAAATCTTAGTTTACTAGAAGAACCCACTGTATATTGACCTCTAATCAAACTTGAATGGGTTAAAATTGTTCTCCATTGGATTTAGGGCTCTTATCTCATTCTGAAAAGGTGTCCTTTGGAGCTAAATTTCGCATTACCGCTGCAACCGGCTATATATCGACAACTAAATGAACTGGAATGGGTAAATCTTGTGCTCCAATGAACGTAGTGCTCCGAGCTTATTCCAAAAAGGTGATGTGGGGGTAAAATCAGACAACCAGATCAAAAGTTATTGCTGTTTAAAGTTTGAGTGTCATTTGGAGCAAAATCTCTCACTTTCACTACAAACCGCATCTAAAATTCTTTCATTTTGAATTTTATGTGTCATTTGGAGCAAAATCTCGCATTACCAGTAGAACCCACTGTATGTCGACCTCTATATGAGCTTGAATGGGTTTAAATTATTTGTTTACCCGGAAAACCGCTTCTCGGGCTGGATCATTCTCGGACCGGGCGAACTGCTGGGTCAGGCCGCTGGGTTCCAGGATCAGTGTCTCTCAGTTCAGGGTAAACCAGGCCAGGTGGTCTGATGTCATTTTCGGACCTCCCCCAAGAGTAAAGGTCGTCAAGGGCCAAGGCAAGAAGGCTATCCGCGGTCTCAGGTAGGAGACCGCGCGGGTTGTGCCATAGAGACTCAAGGTTTAAGCCCGGAGAACAAGCCGCTGTTTCAGATCAGAGACTATCCGGGTTGCCTCGTGAAGATCAGCCAAGCCATGTCCAGAAGGCAGACCGTGGTCTCAAGCCAGAGGCCGCTCGGTCTGCATCCTTGACTTGTTCATGGTATCTTCAGCCTCAGGTCAGACAGGTCGGAAGAGCAAGCCGCCAAGTCGCGCGGTTTTTTTTTTCTTTGTGCATCCCGTCACCACCTGCCCGTTTCTCCTGTACCCGGGCAGGAGGTAATTATATCCCTGCCCATTCGGGCAGGCCCCCAAGCCTATAAATAGGGGGCGGCACTGTTCACAAGGGACGCACACTCGAATCCAGGAGCTCGCTTGTTTGAGCTGCGGTCTCGAGTTTCCCGTCTTGCGGACTGTCTAACCGGCCGGCTTCTCTTTTCCTACATTTATAACCGCTGTAACCGCTTCATTTTAATCAAAGGAAAGCCCGTCGCAGGAGTGGCATTTGACGCGGTGGGCGAAGTCCGGCCTCGACCGATCTAGCGGTCCGAATTCTCTAACCGAATAGTAACTGATAATCCGCAACCCTCGATTTCCTTCGGAGGCGCACTTTTGAATCGAACAGAAACACGCAACCTTCAGATCGCGGACAGTCAGTGAAATCTTTGGTTCAGAATGTCAGACCGCCAGTTCCCTCCAAAAGACCGATCCGATCATAACGATGACTCTTTGTGGGAAGCTCTGGAGCGAACAAAGAGAGAAGCCGACCAGGCCTAGAAAGCAACTGATCAGCGTCTGGACGCGATCAGTCAGGCTCTAACTCTGTTAACCGAGCGGTTAGCCCCCCAGCAGGCCGCGGCTAACCAGGCAGTAACTCTTGTCCTACCTCCTCCACCTCCATACCCATTTCTGCAAGTCGCCCATTCCCGACCACCACAAGAAGGTTCTGCGGCTCGGCAGAATTTTTACCAAGAGGCCGCGCACGGTATGCCGGCTCGGGTCCTCGACTTCCAAGGGGCGGCTTCTCAGGCCGCTCACTTTTCCTATCCGCCTGAGGTCACCGCCTACCAATCCTACCCGGCTGGAACCCCTGGCCGCTCCTATCAGGCGGCCTGTCCGCAAATGACCGCAGCAGAGATCCCCTACCACCCTGCTTTCCCTCTGTACGAGGATACCGAGGAAAGTTCTCCCTTCACGGACGAAATCCGAGGAGAGCCGGCCCCAAATAACTTTCGAGAACCACGCCTGTCAACATATAGTGGGGAGTCCGATCCGGTAATTCATCTCCAAGCATTTGAATCGGCTGTTGCTCTGAGGACCATCACCGATGCAACTAAGTGTAAGCTCCTGGTAACGTCCTTTTGGTGGACAGGCCAGAGAATGGTTTTATGGAATGCATCCTCGATCCATTAGATGTTTTGCGGAATTGCGTAGAGAATTCCTGCTTCGATTCTCTACCTCTAAAAAGAGGAAGAACGGTCCGGCAGCCCTATTTGAGATACGGCAGCAGGAAAACGAAACGTGGGCCCGCTTCGTCGACCGTTTCCAAAGGGAGATAATGGAGGTGCAAAACGTCGATCCGGAATTATACAGGGTCGCTTTGATGCATGGCCTTAGGGAGTGGCCGTTGAAATTTGAAGCCCAAATCAGGGAACCAAAGACATATCAAGAGATGATTAGTCTGGCTAATAAGTTTATCAGGGGGGAAAAGACTAATCCTGGTTATGTTGCCAAGTTGCTCAGCGACAATGATCAGTTTAGTTCCGCATCAACCCATCAGCAACGCTACAATCATTCATCTCGGCCTGACTTCGAACCTCGTGCTCAGAGGGGAAGAAATCTCAAGCCTAAGCAACCATTTCTTGGCCACCAACGGTTTCAGGATCAGAAACCGCCGTTGGCCATCGCACCCACTCAACCCATGGGGTTCCGCAAATAATGCCCGTGTATCTGCCGCAGTACATCGCACAACCATCCCCAACTATTCCGTCCATCCGATATGATGAATCACAAGAATCGTTCACCCCTCTAAACGTCAGCATGAACGAGGTTGTTCAGATTCTCCAAAAAAGGCCTGACTTCAAGAGACCTCCACCTTTGAAATCGAAAGTTCGCAATCGAAATCCGAACTTCTATTGTGAGTACCACAAAGAGGAAGGGCACCAGACTGAGGATTGCCGGGCCCTCCGATGGTTGATAGAAAAACTTCTGAAAGAAGGGAAGCTCCGAGGGTTGATCAGGCAAGAAACCCCGGTTGAACCACGAACCGAGAAGAAAAAGGAAGCGGTCGAAGTGACCTGGGAGTGTGCTGACGTAGAAGAGGCAGGTTGCTATGGGGATATACATCCCGCCACTGAATGTATAGAAGTGAATGATGTTGGCCCCCTTGGCAACATCTATTGTATCCATATAGGAGCAGGGCCAGAATCCTCTCGGAAATCCAGCATCGGGAGAGTCTCCAAACAGGAAGTAGCAGCCGCCTCCACTTCTGCTCCAGAAAGGTCGGTCGTCACTTTCGGCCAAGAAGATCTTCCCCCAAATGCAAATCCTTTCGATGATGCATCAGTGATAAAGGCAGTCATCGAGAACTACACCGTACATAAAATTCTGATTGATACTGGTAGCTCGGTTAATCTCATTTTCCGCCAAACATTTGAAGCCCTTAAGACTGGAAAGTCTTTGCTCTCCACAGAAGGGCCCCTCTACGACTTCTCAGGAGAAAAGAAAGAAGTGGAGGGGTGCGTGAAGCTTTTGGTATCGCTGGGAGGCATAACGAAGCTGATAAACTTTGTAGTAGTGGATGCCCCGAGCAGCTACTGTGCAATCTTCGGAAGACCAATCCTGAATGCTTACAAAGCAATAGTATCCACTTTTCATTTGGCCTTGAAATTCGCTGCCGAGGGGCGTCAATATCGGGTCCGAAGTGATCCAAAGGTTGCTCGTGAATGTTATGTGAAAACAGTTAATGTGATCACCGAGGCACCACTTCACAAGGTTCAAGATGACATCCATGAGGTATCCAAACTCCCTGAGGAGGCCGAGGAAAACGCAGAGCGGAGAGGGACGTATCTGGAACCTGCCCAGGAGACCCAAGAAATCTCTATTGCTGAAGAGGAAGGGAGGAAGCTGATCATCAACGCCGAGCTATCAGAAGAAGAGAAGGTTCAGTTAATCTCCTGCCTGTTGGAGAATCTAGACATCTTCGCCTGGTCGGCGGAAGATATGCCTGGAGTAGATCCAGATGTTGTGTGCCATCACCTCAACATCTCCCCTGAATTCAAGCCGATCCAACAAAAGAAGAGGGATGTAGCAACCAAGCTGGCGGTACCCATCAAAGAGGAAGTTGCAAAGCTTCTTAAAGCCAATTTCATTTCTGAAATCCAATACCCCACTTGGATGTCGAATGTAGTAATGGTGAAAAAATATGGGGGAAAATGGCGCATGTGTGTAGATTTTACAAAGCTCAATAAAGCATGCCCCAAAGATTGTTATCCCTTGCCTCGGATAGATGTTTTAGTAGATTCCGCGGTGGGATATAATTTCATGAGCTTTCTAGATGCATTTTCTGGTTACCACCAGATTAAGATGCATAAACCCGATATCTCGCATACGTCCTTCATTACCCACGACGGGTGTTATTGTTATCTTGTCATGCCTTTCGGGCTCAAAAATGCGGGTGCAACATATCAAAGGATGATGGACACGGTTTTTGAAAAGCAGAAAGGAAGAAATCTTGAAGTATACGTTGATGATCTTCTTCTAAAAAGTAAAACTTTTTCAATCCACCTAAAAGACCTCGTAGAGACGTTCGCTACTCTGCGGAGGTTCAAATTAAAACTAAATCCATTGAAATGCGTGTTTGGGGCAAACAAAGGGAAATTTCTCGGACATCTTCTCACCCCTGATGGCCTCGCACCAAATCCAAATAAGGTAAAAGCCATCCTAGACATGACCCCTCCTCGTAATCAGAAAGAAGTGCAGCAACTTGGGGGGAGGCTGGCAGGATTGAGCCGATTCATTTCCAAGTCAGGGGATAAAAGCGCTCCATTCTTCAAGACGCTTAGGGGAGGATCTAAGTTTGAATGGAATGAAGAGTGCGATAATGCTTTCGAACAGTTGAAAAAGCAGTTAACTTCAACCCCTCTTCTTCAAAGCCCTCGCGAAGGGGAAACATTATTCTTGTACTTGGGGGTGGGCCCAGATGCAATAAGTTCTGTCCTGGTTCGGGAAGAGAAAAAGAAGCAATTTCTGATATATTATGTCAGCCACATCCTCAAAGATGCGGAAACTAGATATTCAATCCTGGAGAAATTAGCCTTGGCTTTGGTCATGTCATCACGAAGGCTCCGCCCCTATTTTCAGGCTCATCCTATTCAGGTGGTTTCGGATCATCCACTAAGAAGTATCCTGGAGAAGCCGGATCATTCAGGAAGATTAGCCAAATGGGCAATCGTGCTGAGCGAGTTCGAAATATTGTACATTCCCAGAACGGCAATAAAGGCGCAAGTATTGACAGATTTCTTGGTAGACACGATGGAGTCTAATCCTGAACAGGTTGTACAATCTCCTTTGGCTTGGATCATTTATGTGGATGGGGCTTCTGGCAGAAACTCCGTGGGAGCCGGGGTAGTTCTGATCAGTCCAAATGGCATCAGGCTGGAGCAAGCTATCAAATTCTTCTTTTCAGTTACAAATAACCAGGCCGAATACGAAGCACTCTTGGCCGGCCTGAGACTCGCAAAGGAGCTTGGGATAGAACATGTTCATGTGAAAACTGATTCTCTTATGATGGCTTCGCAGGTTCTAGGGAACTACGAAACAAGAGAACCGATATTAAGAAAGTATTTATTCCTAGCTAAGGAAGAAATCGGGAAATTCAAATCCTTCATCATCGAACACATTCCGAGAACACAGAATGAAGAGGCAGACGAATTGTCAAAGTTTGGTCTTCCATCAGGAGGGGTGACCTCGGAACTTTTTCATCCGGCAACGGAGGAAGAGGAGCTCATGCAGATCGATCAACACCCTTCCTGGAAGGACCCCTATGAATTATTTCTGTCAAGAGGGGAGTTTCATCAATCGATCAAGGACAAAAGTAGATTCAGGAGAAAGGCGGCCTACTACTACTTAATAGCATGAGTTTTGTATAGAAAAACATTGATTTCTCCCTCAGCACGGTGTGTTTCAGAAGAAGAGATCCCGATCATACTTCAGGAAGTTCATTCTGGGGAATGCGGTAGTCATTCAGGGGCAAAAACCTTAGAGAAAAGGATCCTGCGGCAAGGATATTTTTGGCCAACTATGAGAAAGGATGCTGAAGCATTTGCCAAGCGCTGTGTACAATGTCAGAAATTTGCTCCTCTTCAACATCTGCTCGCTCAATCGCTTAGGTCAATAACTGCACCCTGGCCCTTCGCGGTTTGGGGGATGGATCTTGTCGGACCCTTTCCAATGGCTAGCGGCCAGCGCCGCTTTATCATAGTAATGATCGACTACTTCAGTAATTGGATTGAGGCAAAAGCATTGGCAAAAACTACTACTCAAATTATCAAAAATTTCATCTGGGGAGAAATAGTCTGCCGACACGGAATTCCGCTGGCAATTGTCACTGATAATGGACCGCAGTTCAATAATCCCGAGATGGTAAACTTTTGCGATCAAGTTGGAATAGACCTTCAGTTCGCCTCAGTACATCATCCAAAGACCAATGGTCAAGTAGAAGCTGCAAACATGCGAATTCAGCAACTCCTGATGAAAAGAGTTTTGAATCAAAAAGGAAATTGGGCAGACCAACTTCCCTCCATCCTTTGGACTCTTCGCACTACCCCATCTTCAGCTACAGGGGAGATACCATTCAAATTATCTCATGGCTCGGAGGCTGTTGTTCCCGTAGAGTTTGAGGTGGTCACTCCAAGAGTTGTGTATGCAAAAGAGGGAGGAGAAGCATGGGTAGAATACAACGATGAGGCCATCAGGTATAGTCTGGATCTGATCGAAGAACTTCAGGACGAGGCGACAATCAGGCAGGAAGAAGTTAAGAGGAGGATGGCAAAATATTTTGACAAAAATATCAGGGTAAAGCAGTTTGCAGTTGGGGATTTGGTGTTGAAAAAGGTAGATGCTGCGGCCAGATCTGGTAATGTTAGAAAGCTGAATCCCAACTGGGCAGGGCCTTTTATTGTCAAAGAAGTATTAAAGAATGGGGCCTACCGTCTCCAAACCAGCGAAGGAGAAGACATCGCACGCACCTGGAGCGGTGACGATCTTAAACGATTTTATCCTTGAACTATCTCTTTCATTCTTTACGTTTCTTTTGGTATTAAATGAAAAGCCCTATACTGACACTTCTCCTTGTCTGATGGTTCTCTACATTATAAATACATATATACATACCTCACTCCCTGAACCTCTGAGATATCGCCAAATTCTGCTCGAACCCCCTCGGATTGTAGTCATAGCGTAAAACCCACCAAGACCATGTGATGCGGGGAGTTTTCGCACACATGTAGTGGTTGCTTGCCAATTCCGCTGCGGTGGTCTTCAGAACTTTGGATCCCGGCCGATATCTGACACAGCCCTGCATCAAGGGAGGTCTAGGTGATTGTCAGCTCTATCATGCCCCGAAAGGGATATAGTTACAGCTTTGATGATCTTTCTGAGGAAAGAAATGTTCGCCGGCGAGACCCACCTGCCCAACTGATCATCATAGCCCGTGACCATCAAATACTCTTAGGTACTCTTGAAACGGTGCCTAGTTGGGCCCACAACTGAGTTGATCTCTCTGAGGAAAGCAATGTTCGCCGCCGAGGCCCACCTGCCCAATTGATCAACTCGGCTTGTAACCCTAGGCAAGAGAGCAGATGAGTCGCTTACAGCTCTCATGACCACTTGAGGAAAGCAATGTTTGCCGCCGAGGCCCACCTGCCCACTTGGTCATCTGAGTCTGTACATGTTTTTTCTTTTTCTTTTTCCTACAGCTCTTATGACCACTTGAGGAAAGCAATGTTCGCCGCCGAGGCCCACCTGCCCACTTGGTCATCTGAGCCTGTAGATTATCCTTCTTCCCTACAGGACGGCATTCACCTCTTGTGGTTTCTTGTATAAACCATTCGAGGAAGATATTATTAAAATAGGTGCAGGTCTTCATCTACCCTAATAAAGGGTTGAGATATTAAGACCGGGCGGTCTGAATTTTTAAGCCGAACGGTCTGATTGCATATAAAGTAAAGATATTTCTGGAGCTAATTATATGATTGCCAGGGTTGCATTCTAACCGGGCGGGTCTATCCATCTTTTATAAGTTGGATATTTCTGGAGCTAATTATATGATTGCCCGGGTTGCATTCTAACCGGGCGGGTCAATCCATCTTTTATAAGTTGGATATTTCTGGAGCTAATTATATGATTGCCCGGGTTGCATTCTAACCGGGCGGGTTTATCCATCTTTTATAAGTTGGATATTTCTGGAGCTAATTATATGATTGCCCGGGTTGCGTTCTAACCGGGCGGGTTTATCTATCTCTCCATTCTATTAAATTGGATATTTCTGGATCTGGATATATTGCCTGGGTTGTATTCTAACCAGTCGGACCTATCCATCTTTTATTTAGATATTTCAAGCTCTAAATATTTGATCGCCCGGATTATGCTCTAACCGATTGGGTTGAGTTTTAACTTAGCAAATGTTCTCTGGATGCAATGGATTACTCGCCAGGATTGAATTCGAACCGCGCAAAGTTATTATTCATTATTTATATTAGCAAGGGTAAGATAACTCTGAATGATAAAAAAAACCGCCCGGTCTGAATTACAGTCACACGAGTCTATCCATTACGGATCATACCATCAAAAAACCGGACATCCCAAGGTTTAAACGAGTAATCGCACGAGTTGTATATAGGCCGTCCGAGATCATCAGTTATTACCAATACTCAGATTAAGATAACCGCACGGCTCAATCATAGAGAACGAAAGGTTAAAAAGAAAAAAGAAAGACAAAATAGCAACCACAAGTAAGTAACAATAGATGGACAGTTAGACAGGTAAAATTTCCATTCATTTTTTAGAATATGTGTTAACAAAAATTTAACCGCCCGGCTAACAAAAAAAGACCGGCGATTATACAAAAATAAAATTAAAACAAAGGCATTATTCTGCCGACTTCTTCTTCTTCTTCTTGACAGGAGAACTCGAGTCCACACCATCGACATCAACGTCGGGCGAATAACCTTCATTTGACGTGGAAGAAGAATCCGATGAATCGCTACCACTAGACTGCCTGGTCTTACTAGCGGAGCCAGTTGTTCCAGAGGACAAGCTGTCCTCATCATCATCATCATCATCGCCGACATCATCATCCGCGTCGACCTCCTCAGTGGCTCCACCGCTTCCATCACCTCCTTGATGGAGTACAATCTCCCTGCCCACATCGGCTTCAGCCTCCTCGCCCACCTTGGCTTTTCCTTTCTGCCTTTGGCTGATCTCATCAAGTTGGACCTTCAAAGCAGGGAAGAGGTCGGAGAAAGTAGTACCCCCGAATCCTTCGCACAGACCGCCCCGGTCTTCCATAAGACCCAAAGCATTGTTGATCCCTTGGGCCACATGAGGCAACACCTCGTCTTGGAAGGTCGGGTTGGTCATCTCATATTGTTTCTGCAAGAAAGGAAAAATAAGTTAGGTCGCTCGGTCTGAACAAAAGAAGTCGCGTCATCATTTGTCAAACTCACCGCCATGATTTCTTGAAGCCGCGCATTCTCTTCTTGAAGCCGCACATTCTCCGCGACCTGCTCCTCGTACTTCTTCTCCAAAAATTTTTGGACAGAAACCAGCCGCCGGTATGACAAGGCCATGAAGTGATTGGCCGCGAACCCCCATGCGCCAGCTTGCGCCGCTAGCCGGGGAAGCTCTTCTTCCGGAGTTTTCTTCAGCTTCTTCAAAGTCTTTCGACTATACATAGCGGCCCCGGCGGCTAGCGCATGGCGGTTAATCTTGTCACTTCCCCATGGAGGAAGTGCAGTGGATACCCGGATGCGGCTCCCATCCCTATGCCAGAGGACAATCGGGTTGCCCTGCAGGTCGGGCGGGTTTCCGCAGGAATGAAGAAGTTCGTATTCATCAGGAGACGCCGTGCCCTCTTCCTCTGATGATGGCAACCTGTTTCGCCGCTGCCTTTTCTCTCTCTGGGTCAAAACCGGGCCGGCCGGAGTGACCGGCTTGTTCGCAGGGACGATGTGGGCAGCTGCAAGGTAAAATCAGAAGTTTAAATCAAGCAGTCCGCGCGGTCATATGCAAGCGGTCTAGAGGAACTTACTATGCTCGGGGAGGACGTCCTCTAGCTCTGAGAACAGTGGGATGTAATGATTGATGTCCAACCGCTCGTTCTCAAGAAACGTGAAGGTGTCCATCTCTATCTTTCCAACCTGGGGGATCTGGAAAGCCTCTTCCCCCCCGAACTTGCGGGTTGGTTTGCAACAGCCCGAAGTTGCCTTCGAGCATTACGAACCGCTCCGACCAGTCCGAGACCTTGTTCGCCAAGTTGACGATCTTCAATCCGTGGCAGCCAAAGTAGAGGTTCCCCCTGAAAGTTGAAGTCCCCGAGTCGGAGACAGCCCGCACCGAGAAGAACTTCCTGAATAGGTCAAGGGAAAAACTGGTTCGCTCGAACCGAAGGTAGGAAATGAAACTATATATGGAGGCGATGGAGTTCGGTGGAAGTTGGCCGGGTACAACCCCGTAATGGTCGAAAATTGCTATGACTTCAAGTGGCAGCGAAAATTTGAAGCCATATTCAAAGTGGTCGACTGGGACTGCTATTTGGTGCGGATTGGAAGAGTTAATCCGCTCGTCGCGCAAAGGAAGCCGCGCGAGCAGGTTACTCCCTGCCATGTGTTTTGCAATAAATTCATCCAGTTCGCTCTGGGTGAGTCGGCACTCCGGGTGGTCCGCCGAATGAAAGGCCAAGGCCGCGTCTGCTCGGACGGCTTTAACCTTAACAGGCCGCTGCGACTTGTTCTTAGATCGCGCCATCTGGAAATCGTAAAAATGACTTCGAAGAGTCCCTACTTATAGATTTTTACGATATGCAAATAGTAAAACTATGTCGCTGCTATACATTCTAACCGCGCGGTCAATAGCCTGCATGGTTAGATTCACCAGAAAAACAAAAGAAGCAAAGGTATTCAGGAAAACAGGAGCAAGCATACATCACAGATCGTGCGACCTGTAATCAGTTCGGATAAAACACAAAAGAAACAGAACACAAAATACAGCGGTTAAATAAGAACCCGCACGGGTTATTCAAATCAAAGACAAGATAGAAAGGAACATTGTCTAAACAAAGGCCGAATCAACAAGCCGCATTCATAATACAAATTGTTCTCAAAAGCCGATCACGGCTGACGGTGTTCTGGGGAGACATCCTCTCTGTGAAGTCGCGCGACCTGGTCGCTGGTGGTGTTCAGAAGGGAGTAAATCTGGCTGGTATGATAATGGAGGTGGTTGATTGTGCTATGAAGCCGCCCGGCATCCCTTTCAACCCGCGTAGCGGCAATCATGCGGGGGGTTGCGGTGGCCTCATCAATCATTGGATCAGCCGCCCGAACCGGGGGAGGATTTGAGCCCGCCCCAACAGTCGGGCGGCTAACAACCTGCGTTCCATCATTCATACTTCTCCGGCCCGCAGCGACTTCCCTGGTTAACCGCAGGAATTTATCCTGGTAATATCTCGAGTCATCCTCGAACTTAGCAGATGCTTTCTTCTCCTTCTCGAGCTGAGCGGTCAGAGTAGCAACTTGCGCCACCTTGGCTCTCTTCTCGGCCTCCACTGCAGCTCGCGTGGCCTCCACCGCAGCTCGCGCGGGCTCAAGCTCAGTCTCCAGGCCATTCTCCCTTTCTGTCCTGGACTTCCTGTCGATCTCCACCTGCGCCTTCAGCGCCTCTTCAGCCTTCTTCCTCGCCATTCGCTCGGCCTCCAGAGCAGTCCGAGTGCCGGCCTCCCGGTCTTCCACCTCCTTCAAGCAGGCCTTCAGGTTCGCCAGATCTTCCTCTAGATGCCCGAACAGTTGTGGCCCTTCTTCAAGAGGCCGCTCACAATCTGCTCCTCGCTATCTGCAAGAGGCCGCTCGGTTATGAGAAGCAAGAGCATACATATAAAAAAATAGACATGAATATAAGATCAATGCCTGGGCGCACAGGCCGCTTAGACTGTTCCAGGTCCATCCTCCGACGTTGCTCACGCCAGAGTCTCTCTGTGCTCTGCCTAGCGGAAGAGGACCAGGCCGCTAAGGGAATGAAGCTCGGCGGCGGGTTCAGTAATTTATTGCGGCGAGGCCGCGGAATGAAGAAGCGGATAGCTTCATAATTCATGGGGCGCTTACCTGGCGCAAAAGGATCAGGCCGCAACGGCTTGTTTAAAACCCGCTCCGCCCCTTCCTTCTTCACCGTCATTATCTCCACCCCGGTTATCACCGGGGGAACCTCCGCCTGCACTTTCAACACTTCTCCGAGTTCCCCCGCTCTTTCTTCGACCTCCAAGGCGGTCCGGGCAGCAGCTTCTCGCTCTTCGACCTCCAAGGCAGTCCCGGCAGCAGCTTCTCGCTTTTCGGCCTCCGTCTGGGCGGTCTCCTCAGGTCAGGCTGTGTTATCTGCGGTAAGGGCAGTTCGCTCTGAAGCCAGCGGGTTGTCAAGAAGCTTGTCTCGCCTCATCAACTCGTCCATAGCCTGAAAGATCCCATTAAATGATAAACTACTTGCCGAGTCCGGAAGCAGGTCGCCCGGTTTCGCATCAGGGGTAGCCGGCGAGTCATTTACCTTAGTGGATGGAGGAGTCTCTAGGCCAAGCTCCTCTTTTAGTCGCGAATTGGTCTGGAGGAGGGACTCGGCTGGTTTCTTAAAAGTCGCCCTTTCCTTGGAGGCTAGTCTCTTAACTTTCTTGGTTATTCGCTCGGCCACTGACCCGGTCTTCTTCCTTTTCTTCTCTTTCTTACCCGGAGCTGGGCTAACTTCTTTAGAGGGACTGGGGTAGTCGTCCACGGATAAAGGGGTACTCGGTTCGCCCGGCCTTGGAGAGTTAACCGCCTCCTCCCCCAAGTCTCTGACTAGCAAGTGAGGATTCCCGGATGGGGTGATTTCCATGCCAAACGAGTCGGTCTCGCCGACCTTCTTCGAAGGGCTACCGGGATCAACTTTTCTAGAAGGGGCGGCCTCCCCTTTGTTCAGCGGGCTAGCAGCCTGTTGGCCAAGGTCTCTCGGAGGAATCAGCGAGTCGCTGGGGGGAGGCCCCGAACTGTCCGCTGCGGGTTCCGCGGGAGTCTTGAGGGTTGTTGAGTCCACGACGGACTTGGGATTATCCGCCGCGGCTTTCTCAGCCCGCTTCCTCTTTTTCTGGTCCTTCCGGTCCTGCTTTTCCTTCTCCTTTTTCGACTTCTCCGTCGATTCGCGCCTTTTACCTTCCACCTTCTTTTGATCTCCGGCGGGATCCACGCGGTCTAACACGGTGTCTAGGAAGTCCATTGTTGAAGAATTATCGGTCTTAAAAATTCTAACCGCAACTGGCGAGCAATATCCCGTGATTTCAGAAAAAACTCTGCATAATGAATTCTCTGGCTCTCTTATAGAGTTCAGGGCAAGTCGGATGCAGTCTCCCGGCTAAAGCTAATTGTTTACCCGGAAAACCGCTTCTCGGGTTGGATCATTCTCGGACCGGGCGAACTGTTGGGTCAGGCCGCTGGGTTCCAGGATCGATGGCTCTCAGCTCAGGGTAAACCAGGCCGGGTGGTCTGATGTCATTTTTGGACCATCCCTAAGAGTGAAGGTCGTCAAGGGCCAAAGTAAGAAGACTATCCGCGGTCTCAGGAAGGAGACCGCGCGGGTTGTGCCATAGTGATTCAAGATTCAAACCCAGAGAACAAGCCGCAGTTTCAGATCAGAGACTACCTGGGTTACCTCATGAAGATCAGCCAAGCCATGCCCAGAAGACAGACCGCGGTCTCAAGCCAGAGGCCGCTCGGTCTGGGTCATTGACTTGGTCCCGGTATCTTCATCCTCAGGTCAGACAGGTCGGAGAAGCAAACCGCCAAGCCAGGCGGCTTCTTTCTTTTTTCTTCTTTGTGCATCCCGTCACCGCCTGCCCGTTTCTGCTGTACCCGGGCAGGTGGTTATTCTATCCCTGCCCATTCGGGCAGGCCCCCAAGCCTATAAATAGGGGGCGGCACTGTTCACAAGGCACGCACTCTCGAATCCATGAGCTCGCTTGTTTGGGCTGCGGTCTCGAGTTTCACGTCTTGCGGACTATCTGACCGGCCGGCTTCTCTTTCCCTGCACTTGCAGCCCGCTGTAACCATTTCTTTCTAATCAAAGGAAAGCCCGTCGCAGGAGTGGCATTTGCCGCGGCGGGCGAAGTCTGGCCTTGACCGCTGCCAGCGGTCTCATTCTTCTACACAAAAAGTAACCGGCAACCCGCAGCCACTGATCAGCGACTTGAAGCGATCAGTCAGACTTTAGCAATGCTAACCGAGCGACTAGTTCCGCAACAAGCCGCGGCTAATCAGGCGGTGACCCCGGTCCTTCCTCCACCTCCTCCTTATTCGCTACCGCAAGCCGCTAATTTCCAGCTCCATCAAGAAGACCCTGCGGCTAGGAAAAACTTCTATCAGGAAGCCGGGCACAACATGCCCGCTCGAGTCCTCGACTTCCAGGGGGCGACTTCTCACGCTGCCAATCTTTCCTACCCGCAGGAGGGCGCGGCCTGTCTCTCCTACCCGCCTGAAGTTCCTATTCATCACTCCTACCCGCCAGAAGCTGCCGCCCGATCTTCTTATCAGGCGGCTTGTCCGCGAATAGCCGCAGCTCCAGCGGCTTATTACTCTGCTCCTCTATATGAAGACATGGAAGAAACCTCTCCCTTTGTGGACGAAGTCAGAGGGGAGCCTGCCCCTAATAATTTCAGGGAACCTCGCCTGCCAGCGTTCAATGGGGAGACTGATCCCACGGTTCATTTGCAAGCTTTCGAGTCAGCCATTACTCTCAGAACCTTAACTGATGCAACCAAGTGCAAGCTTCTTATAACCTCCTTTGAAGGACAAGCGAGGGAATGGTTTTACGGTTTGCACCCCAGGTCGATCCGTTGTTTCGCGGAGCTGCGAAGAGAATTCCTGCTAAGATTCTCCACCTCAAGGAAGAGAAAGAGCGGCATGGCGGCCCTTTTCGATATAAAACAACGGGAAGGCGAGACATGGGCTCGTTTTGTGGATCGATTCCAGAAAGAGATCATGGAAGTCCAAAATGTGGACCCGGAGCTGTATAGGGTTTCCCTCATCTATGGCCTAAGAGAGGGCCCCCTAAAGTTCGAAGCAAATATAAGGGAGCCCAAGACTTATCAGGAAATGATAAGTTTGGCAAATATGTTTATCAGAGGAGAGAAGAGCAATCCAGACTACGTCGCGAAGCTGGTAAGCGACAAGGAGCCATCGAATCCATCCTTCCGTCATCCACCATCGAATCAGTCCCACTTCGAACCCCGCTCCCAAAGGGGGAGGAACTACAAGAATAAGCAACCATTTATGGGCCATCAGCGGTTTCAAGATCAGAAACCACCGTTGGCCGCCGCTCCCGCTCCATCCGCTCCCCCTCCGCAAATCATGTCGGTATATTTACAACAGTATGTCGCGCAGCCACCTCCAGTCATTCCATCAACTCGATACGATGATTCGCAAGAGTCATTCACTCCCCTAAACGTCACCAAGGACGAAGTAGTCCAGATTCTGCAAAAGAGGCCAGATTTCAAAAGGCCTGCTCCTCTGAAGTCGGATATTCGCAGTCGAAATCCGAACCTTTATTGTGAGTATCATAAAGAGGGGGGACATCTAACTGAAGACTGTCGAGCTCTTCATCTGCTTATAGAAAGACTCCTGGGAGAAGGAAAGCTCCGGGGTCTAGTTCGGAAAGATAAAATTGCTGAACCAACTACCGAGAAGAAAAAGGAGAAGGAAACAGTAGAAGTGACCTGGGAATGCGCCGACATCGAGGACGCCGGCTACTATGGTGACATCCATCCTTCTACCGAATGCGTCGAAGTCAATGATGTGGGCCCCTTAGGGGACATCTATTGTATCCATGGGGGAGCTGGAGCAGAATCATCTCGCAAATCCAGCATTGCGAGGGTTCTAAAGCAGGAAGTGGCAGCCACTACAAGTTCTCCTCCCGAAAGCACTATTGTCACGTTTGGTCAGGATGACCTTCCCCCCAATGCTAATCATTTCGATGATGCGGTGGTTATCAGGGCCGTCATCGAAAACTATACCGTCCACAAGATTTTGATTGATATTGGCAGCTCCGTCAATCTCCTTTTCCGCCCAACTTTCGAGGCCCTGAAGACTAGAAAGCATCTGCTTTCCACCGATGGGCCCCTCTACAGTTTTTCTGGGGAGAAGAAAGAAGTAGAGGGTTCAGTGAAGCTCCTGGTCTCTCTTGGAGGAATAATAAAGCTGATCAATTTCGTGGTAGTAGATGCCCCGAGCAACTACTGTGCTATCTTCGGGAGACCGATTCTCAATGCGTATAGGGCGGTAGTGTCCACCTTTCATCTTGCCCTCAGGTTCGCTGCTGAAGGAAAATAGTATCGGGTCAGAAGCAACCCAAGGGTAGCTCGGGAGTGCTACGTCCGAACTGTCAACATGGTCAGCGACGCTCCACTTCCCAAGATCATGGATGAGGTTTTGGAGGTTGCTGAGTCTCCAGAGGCCGCCGAGGAAGGAAAAGATCGAGAAGGGGCTCACTTGGAACCTGCCCAAGCGACCCAAGAAGTTCCTATTGCTGAGGGGGCAGAGAAGAAGCTGGTCATCAACGCTGAATTGGCAGAAGAGGAGAAAGTGGAGCTAATCTCATGTCTGTTGGGAAATCTGGATATCTTCGCTTGGTCAGCGGAGGATATGCCAGGAGTGGATCCAGACGTGGCTTGTCATCATCTAAACGTATCTCCTGAGTTCAAGCCCGTCCAGCAAAAGAAGAGAGAAGTGGCGACCAAGCTGGCGTTGCCCATCAGAGAGGAGGTTTCCAAACTCCTAAAAGCGGGTTTCATTTCTGAGATTCAATATCCCACGTGGATGTCGAATGTTGTAATGGTTAAGAAATCTGGTGGGAAGTGACGCATGTGCGTGGACTTCACCAAACTTAATAAAGCGTGCCCTAAAGATTGTTACCCTTTGCCTCGGATAGATGTTTTAGTTGATTCCGCGGTTGGGTATGGTTTTATGAGTTTCCTCGATGCCTTCTCCGGGTATCATCAAATTAAAATGCACAAACCTGACATCCCGCATACCTCATTTATCACAAACAATGGGTGTTACTGCTATCTCGTAATGCCCTTCGGTCTTAAAAATGCGGGTGCAACATACCAAAGAATGATGGATACCGTCTTTAAACATCAAAAGGGCAGGAATCTCGAAGTTTACGTTGATGGCCTTCTTCTTAAAAGTAAAACATTCTCATTGCACTTGGAAGACCTCGTAGAGACGTTCGCTACTCTACGGAGGTTCAAGTTAAAATTAAACCCATTGAAATGTGTGTTCGGGGCAAGCAAATGAAAATTTCTTTGGCATCTCTTACCTCCTGATGGCCTTGCACCAAATCCAGATAAGGTAAAGGCCATCCTTGATATGACCCCTCCTCAAAATACTAAAGAAGTTCAACAACTTGGGGGAAGATTAGCAGGATTGAGCAGGTTTATCTCCAAATCCGGAGATAAAAGTGCCCCATTCCTTAAAACATTGCGAGGGGGATCAAAGTTCGAATGGAGCGAGGAGTGTAACAAGGCTTTCGAGCAGCTGAAGGGACAGTTAACTTCGACTCCACTACTTCAAAGTCCCCGTGAGGGGGAAAAACTATTCTTATATCTAGGAGTCGGACCAGAAGCGGTGAGTTCTGTCCTCGTTCAGGAAGAGAAGAGGAGGCAGTTTCCAATATACTATGTCAGCCACATCCTTAAGGATGCAGAAACCAGATATTCGATCCTGGAGAAACTGGCCTTGGCTTTGATTATGTCCGCGCGAAGGCTTCGCCCTTATTTTCAGGCTCATTCCGTCCAAGTTGTTACAGATCATCCTTTAAGGAATATTCTTGAAAAGCCAGACCATTCAGGGAGGTTGGCAAAGTGGGCTATTGAACTAAGTGAATTTGAGATATCATACATCCCCCGAACAGCAATCAAAGCGCAAATCTTGGCAGGCTTCCTGGTAGATACAACAGAGCTTAATCCTGAACAGGTGGTACGATCTCCTCTGGCTTGGATCATCTATGTGGATGGGGCTTCTGGCAGAAACTCCGTGGGAGCCGGAGTAGTGTTGATCAGCCCAAATGGCATCAGGCTGGAGCAAGCTATCAAGTTCTTCTTTCCAGTTACAAATAACCAGGCAGAATACGAAGCACTTCTGGCTGGGCTAAGGCTTGCGAAAGAGTTGGGCATAGAATATGTACATGTTAGAACCGACTCACTGGTGATGGCCTCCCAGGTCTTGGGAAATTATGAGACACGGGAGCCAATTCTGCGAAAATATCTGCTATTGGCCAAAAGGGAAATCGCAAGATTCAATCCATTTATTATCGAGCACATTCCAAGAACGCAAAATGAGGAGGCAGATGAATTGTCGAAGTTCGGTCTTCCATCAGGGGGAGTGACCTTTGAACTCTTTCATCCGGCAATAGATGAGGCAGAACTCATGCAAATTGATCATAATCCTTCATGGAAGGATCCTTACGAGCTATTCCTATCAAAGGGCGAGTTCCACCATTCCATTAAAG
The DNA here is from genome assembly GCA_033032865.1 of Dactylorhiza incarnata. Lineage (NCBI taxonomy): Eukaryota > Viridiplantae > Streptophyta > Magnoliopsida > Asparagales > Orchidaceae > Dactylorhiza > Dactylorhiza incarnata. The sequence goes on along the minus strand of JAWHQI010000132.1, from coordinate 6,619,702 downwards.
ATCGGAGAAGATTCAAAAGGAAGGCGGCATATTATTATCTAATAGCAGGAGTTCTCTACAGAAAAACTTTGATTTCCCCCTCAGCACGATGTGTTTCAGAAGAAGAGATCCCTATCGTACTTCAGGAAGTTCATTCTGGGGAATGTGGTAGCCATTCAGGGGCAAAAACCTTAGAAAAGAGGATCCTGCGGCAAGGATATTTTTGGCCGACTATGAGAAAGGATGCTGAAGCATTTGCCAAGCAATGTGTGCAGTGCCAAAAGTTCGCCCCTCTTCAGCATTTGCCTGCTCAGTCACTCAGATCAATAACTGCGTCGTGGCCTTTTGCAGTTTGGGGGATGGATCTCATCGGACCCTTTCCAATGGCTAGCGGTCAGCGCCGCTTTATCATAGTAATGATTGACTACTTCAGCAAGTGGATCGAGGCTAAGGAACTAGCAAGAACTACTACCCAAATCATTAGAAACTTCATCTTGGGAGAAATAGTCTGCCGACACGGAATTCCGCTGGCAATTGTCACTGATAATGGTCCACAATTCAATAATCCCGAGATGATAAAATTTTGCGATCAGGTTGGAATTGACCTGCGGTTCTCCTCAGTGCATCATCCAAGGACCAATGGTCAGGTAGAAGCAGCCAACAAGCGAATCCAGCAGCTCCTGATGAAAAGGGTTTGGAATCAGAAAGGAAACTGGGCGGATCAACTTCCCTCCATCCTCTGGACTCTTCGTACTACTCCATCTTCAGCTACAGGGGAGACACCATTCAAACTGTCTCATGGCTCGGAGGCTGTTGTTCCTGTGGAGTTTGAGGTGCTCACTCCAAGAGTTGTGTACGGAAAAGAAGGAGGAGAAGCGTGGGTAGACTACAATGACGAGGCTATCAAGTATAGTCTGGATCTAATCGAAGAACTTCAGGACGAGGCAACAATCAGGCAAGAAGAAGTTAAAAGGAGGATGGCAAAGTACTTTGACAAAAATGTCAGGGTAAAGCATTTCGCGGTCGGCGACGTCGTACTAAAAAAGGTTGATGCAGCAGCCCGAACAGGTAATGTCGGGAAGCTAAATCCTAATTGGTCTGGACCTTTCATCGTCAAGGAGGCATTAAAAAGTGGGGCTTATCGCCTCCAAACAAGTGAAGGAGAAGAAATCCCGCGCACCTGGAGTGGCGACGATCTCAAACGGTTCTATCCTTGAAATGTCTTCCTTACTTTCTTGCAGTTTTTTGAGATATTTTAATAAAAAGCTCCATACTGACACTTCTCCATGTCTGATGTTTCTTTTCTGCAATTTTTCTCATATATCAAACTCACTGAACCATGAAGACATCGCCAAGTTCTGCTCGAACCCCCTCGGATTGTAGTCATTAGCGTAAACCATGAAGATCATGTGTAGCGGGGAGTTTTCGCACACGTGTAGTGGTAGCTTGCCAATTCCTGTGCGGTGGTCTTCGGAACCTTGGATCCCGGCTGATATCCGACACACCCCTGCATCAAGGGAGGTCTAGGTGAATGTTGGCTCTATCATGCCCCGAGGGGGATATAATTACAGCTTTGATGATCCTTCTAAGGAAAGCAATGTCGGTATAGCCCCCGCGGCATAACCACACCTGCCCAACTGATCATCTTAGTCTGTGACTATCGAATACTCCAAGGTACTCTCGAGCGATGCCTAAGCGGGACCCGCAACTGAGTTGATCTCTCTGAGGAAAGCAATGTTCGCCGCCTAGGCCCACCTGCCCAATTGATCAACTCGGCTTGTAGCCCTAGGCAAGAGAGCAGTCGAGTCGCTTACAGCCCTTATGACCACTTGAGGAAAGCAATGTTCGCCGCCTAGGCCCACCTGCCCACTTGGTCATCTGGGTCTGTACTTGTTTCTCTTTATTTCTATAGCTCTTATGACCACTTGAGGAAAGCAATGTTCGCCGCCAAGGCCCACCTGCCCACTTGGTCATCTGAGCCTGTAGATTATCCTTTTTCCCTACAGGAAGGTATTCACCTCTTGTGGTTTTTTGTATAAAACCATTCGGGGAAGATATTATTAAAACAGGTACAGGTGTTTTCTACCCTAATAAAAAGTTGTGATACCACGATCGGGCGGTCTGAACTTTTTAACCGAACAGTCTAATCGTTTATAAGTTGGGTACTTCTGGATAACTACATGGTTGCCCGGGTTGTATTCTAACCGGGCGGTCCTCTCAATCTTTTATAGGTTGGGTATTTTTGGATAATTATATGATTGCCCGGATTATATTCTTCTAACCGGGCGAGTTTATCCATCCATTATAAATTGGATATTTATGGAGCTAATTGTATGATTGCCCGGATTATATTCTGACCGGTCGGGTTTGTCTATCCCTCCATTCTGTTGAATTGGGTATTTCTGGATCTGAATATATTGCTCGGGTTGTATTCTAACCGGGCGGGCATTACCTATCTTTTACAATTAATTAAGTTGGATATCTCAAGATCTAAATATCTGATCGCCCGGATTATTCTTCAATCGATCGAGTTGAATTATTTCTTAAAAGCAAAAAGTTATCTCTAAGATGCAGTGTATTACTTGCCGGGATAGAATTCAAACCGCGCAAAGTTATGATTCGTTATTTACATCGGCAAGGATAAAATATCTCTGAATGATAAGAAGCCGCCCGGTCTAAATTATAGTCGCATGAGTCTATATGTTATGGTTCATATTATCAGAAATCAGACGTCCTGAGACCTAAATGAGTAATCGCACGGTTCGAATATAGATCGTCCAAGATCATCAAATCATCACTTATGCTCATATCAGGATAACCGCACGGCTAGATCATAAAAAGCAAAAGGTGAAAAGAAAGAAAAGAAACAAGACATCAGCCACAAGTAAGTAATACTAAAAGGTCGATCAAACAGGTAAAATTTCTATTCATTCCTTTAAATATTTTGACAAAAAGTTAACCGCCCGACTAACAAATAAAGACCGGCGATTGTACAAAAATGAAGCTAAAAACAAAGGCATTATTCTGCCGACTTCTTCTTCTTCTTCTTGACAGGAGAAATCGAGTCCACATCAACGTCGGGCGAATAACCTTCACTTGACGTGGAAGAATAGTCCGATAAATCGCTACCACTGGACCGCCCGGTCTTGCTAGCAGAGCCAGTTGTTCCAGAGGACAAGCTGTCCTCATCATCGTCATCATCAGCATCATCATCCGCGTCGACCTCCTCAGCGGCTCCAGCACTTCCACCACCTCCTTGATGGAGTACGATCTCCCTGCCCGCATCAGCTTCAGCCTCCTCGCCCACCTTGGCTTTTCCCTTCTGCCTTCGGCGGATCTCATCAAGTTGAACCTCCAGGGCAGGGAAGAGGTCGGAGAAGGTAGTACCCCTGAATCCTTCGCACAGACCGCCCCGGTCTTCCATAAGACCCAAAGCTTTGTTGATCCCTTGGGCCACATGAGGCAACACCTCATCTTGGAAGGCCGGGTTGGTCATCTCATATTGTTTCTGCAAAAAAGAAAAGAAAAATAATAAATCAGGTCGCTCGGTCTGAATAAAAGAAGCCGCGTCATCATTTGCCAAACTCACCGCCACGACTTCTTGAAGCCGCGCATTCTCTTCTTGAAGCCGCGCATTCTCCGCGACCTGCTCCTCGTACTTCTTCTCCAGAAATTTCTGGACAGAAACCAGCCGCCTGTGCGACAAGGCCATGAAGTGATTGGCCGCGAACCCCCAAGCGCCGGCTTGCGCCGCTAGCCGGGGAAGCTCTTCTTCCGGAGTCTTCCTCAGCTTCTTCAAAGTCTTTCGGCCATACATAGCGGCCCCGGCGGCTAGCACATGGCGGTTAATTTTGTCACTTCCCCATGGGGGAAGTGCAGTGGATTCCCGGATGCGGCTCCCATCCCTATGCCAGAGGACAGTCGGGTGCCCTGCAGGTCGGGCGGATTTCCGCAGGAACGAAGAAGCTCATATTCATCGATGGATGCCGGGCCCTCTTCCTCTGATGATGGCGACCTGTTTCGCCGCTGCTTTTTTTCCCTCTGAGTCAAAACCGGGCCGGCCGGAGTGACCGGCTTGTTCGTAGGGACGGTGTGGGCAGCTGCAAGGTAAAATAATAAGTTTAAACAAAGCAGTCCGCACGGTCATATGCAAGCGGTCTAGAAGAACTTACTGTGCTCGGGGAGGACATCCTCTAGCTCTAAGAACAGCGGGATGTAATGATTGATGTCCAACCGCTCGTTCTCAAGAAACACGAAGGTGTCCAGCTCGATATTTCTGACTTGAGGGATTTGGAAAGCCTCCTCCCCCCGAACTTGCGGGTTGGTATGTAATAGTTCGAAGTCGCCTTCGAACATTACAAACTGCGCCGACCAGTCCGAGACCTTGTTCGCCAAATTGACGATCTTCAGTCCGTGACAGCCAAAGTAAAGGTGCCCCCTGAAAGTTGAAGTCCCCACGTCGAAGACAACCCGCACCGAAAAGAATTTCCTAAACAAATCAATGGAAAATCTGGTCCTCTCGAACCGCAGATATGAAATAAAACTGTATATGGATGCTATGGAGTTCGGTGGAAGCTGGTCGGGTACAACCCCGTAGTGGTCAAAAATGGCGATGACTTCAAGTGGCAGCGGAAATTTGAAGCCATATTCAAAATGGTCTACGGGAACGGCTATCTGATGCGGGTTGGAAGTGTTTGCCCGGAAAACCGCTTCTTAGGTTGGACCGTTATCAGACCGCTCGGACTCCTGGGCCAAGCCGCTGGGTCCCGGGATCGGCGGTTCTCAGTTCAAGAAGGGCCAGGCCGGGCGGCCTGGTGTCATTTCCGGATCGCCCCCAAAGGGATAAGATCGTCAAAGAGCCAAGGCAAGAAGATCATCCGCGGTCTCAGCTAGAAGACCGCGCGGGTTGTCCCATAGAAACTCGAAGTTCCAGCCCCGAAGAACAGGCCGGGGCTCCGGATCGAAGGCTATCCAAGTTACCTCGTGAAGATCGGCTAAGTCATGGCCAGGAGGCAGACCGCGGCCTCAATCTCCAAACCGCGCAGTCTGCATTATTGACTTGGTCCCGGTGTCCTCAGCCGCAAGCAAGACAGGTCGAGAAGGCAGGCCGTCAGGTCGCGCGGCCTCTTTCTTCTTTATGCATCCCGTCACCGCCTGCCCGTTTCTCCTGTACCCGGGCAGGAGGTTATTTTATCCCTGCCCATTCGGGCAGGCCCCCAAGCCTATAAATAGGGGGCGGCACTGTTCACAAGACACGCACACTCGAATCCAAGAGCTCGCTTGTCTGAGCTCCGGTCTCGAGTTTCTGGTCTCGCGAACTGTTGACCGGCCGACTTCTGCTTTCTCGCATTTGTAACCGCTACTTTTCAATCAAAGGAAAGCCCGTCGCAGGAGTGGCATTTGCCGCGACGGGCGAAGTCTGGCCTCGACCGCTGCTAGCGGTCTGAATTCTCTAGCTAAATAGTAACCGATAGTCCGCAGCCTTCAATTTTCTTCGTAAGCGCACTTTTGAATCGAACAGAAACACGCGACCTTCAGATCGCGGACTATCAGCGAAATCTTTGGTTCAAAATGTCAGACCGCCAGTTCCCTCCAAGAGACCGGTCCGATCATAGCGATGACTCCCTGTGGGAGGCTCTGGAGCGGACTAAGAGAGAAGCCGACCAGGCTCAGAAAGCAACTGATCAGCGTCTGGACGCGATCAGTCAGGCTCTAGCTCTACTAACCCAGCGGTTAGCCCCCCAACAGGCCGCGGTTAACCCGGCCATGACCCCTGTTCTACCTCCTCCACCTCCATACCCATTTGCGCAGGTTGCTCACTCCCAACCGCCACCAGAAGGTTCTGCGGATCGGCAGAATTTCTACCAAGAGGCCGCGCGGCGTATGCCGGCTCGAGTCCTTGACTTCCAGGGGGCGGCTTCTCAGGCCGCTCGCTTTTCCTATCCGCCTGAGGTCGCCGCCTACCAGTCCTACCCGGCCGGAGCACCTGCCCGCTCCTATCAGGCGGCCTGTCCGCAAGTGACCGCGGCAGAGGTCCCCTATAACCCTGCTTTCCCTCTGTACGAGGATGCCGAGGAGAGTTCCCCCTTCACCGACGAAATTCGAGGAGAGCCGGCCCCAAACAACTTTCGAGAACCACGCATGTCAGCATATAGTGGTGAGTCCGATCCAGCAATACACCTCCAGGCATTTGAATCGGCTGTTGCTCTGAGGACCATCACTGATGCAACAAAGTGCAAGCTCCTGGTGACGTCCTTTGATGGGCAGGCCAGAGAATGGTTTTATGGATTGCATCCTCGATCTATCAGATGCTTTGCGGAATTGCGTAGAGAATTTCTGCTTCGATTCTCTACCTCTAAGAAAAGGAAGAATGGTCCGGCAGCCCTATTCGAGATACGACAGCAAGAAAACGAAACATGGGCCCGTTTCGTCGATCGTTTCCAAAGGGAAATAATGGAGGTGCAAAACGTCGACCCAGAGTTATATAGGGTCGCTCTGATGCATGGCCTTAGAGAGGGGCCGTTGAAATTTGAGGCTCAAATCAGGGAGCCAAAAACATACCAGGAGATGATTAGTCTGGCTAACAAATTCATCAGGGGGGAAAAGACTAATCCTGGTTATGTTGCCAAATTGCTCAGCGACAATGATCAGTTCAATCCCGCATCAACTCATCAGCAACGTTATAATCATCCATCTCGGCCTGATTTCGAACCCCGGGCTCAGAGGGGGAGAAATCTTAAGCCTAAACAACCATTTCTCGGCCATCAACGGTTTCAAGATCAGAAACCGCCGTTGGCCATCGCACCCACTCAACCCATGGGAGTTCCGCAAATAATGCCCGTGCATCTGCCACAATACATCGCACAACCATCTCCACCTATCCCGTCCATCCGATATGATGAATCACAGGATTCATTCACCCCTCTCAACGTAACCATGAATGAGGTCGTGCAGATTCTTCAGAAGAGGCCTGACTTTAAAAGGCCCCCTCCTTTGAAATCAGAAGTTCGCAATCGGAACCCGAACCTTTATTGTGAATATCATAAAGAAGAGGGGCATCAGACTGAGGATTGCCGGGCCCTCCGGTGGTTGATAGAAAAGCTCCTGAAAGAGGGAAAGCTTCGGGGGTTGATTCGGCAAGAAACTCCGGTTGAACCGCGAGCTGAGAAGAAGAAGGAGGTAGTCGAAGTGACATGGGAGTGTGCAGATGTGGAAGAAGCAGGTTGCTATGGGGATATACATCCCACAACCGAATGTATAGAGGTGAATGACGTTGGCCCTCTTGGCAACGTCTATTGCATTCATGGTGGGGCAGGAGTAGAATCTTCTCGAAAGTCTAGCATCGGGAGAGTTATGAAGCAAGAAGTGGCAGTCGCTTCCACTTCTACTCCAGAAAGGGCGGTCGTTACCTTTGGCCAGGAAGATCTGTCCCCAAATGCAAATCCTTTTGATGATGCAGTGGTGATAAAGGCGGTTATTGAAAACTACACCGTGCATAAAATCCTGGTTGATACCGGCAGCTCAGTTAATCTCATCTTCCGCGAAACGTTTGAAGCCCTTAAGACTGGGAAGTCTTTGCTCTCCACAGAAGGGCCCCTCTATGGCTTCTCGGGAGAGAAGAAAGAAGTAGAGGGGTGCGTAAAGCTTTTGGTATCGCTGGGGGGTATAACGAAGCTGATAAACTTCGTGGTGGTGGAAGCCCCAAGCAGCTACTGTGCAATTTTCGGAAGGCCAATTTTGAACGCTTACAGAGCTGTAGTATCTACTTTTCATTTGGCCTTGAAATTCGCCGCTGAGGGACGTCAATATCGGATCCGAAGCGATCCAAGGGTTGCACGTGAATGTTATGTGAAGACAGTTAATATGATCACCAAGGCACCACTTTGCGAGGCTCAAAATGACATCCACAAGGTGTCCAAATTCCCTGAGGAAATCAAAGAAAGCACAGAGCGGAAAGGAGTTTTCCTGGAACCTGCCCAGGAGACCCAAGAGATCCCCATTGCTGAGGGGGAAGAGAAAAGGCTTATCATCAACGCCGAGCTGTCGGAGGAGGAAAAAGCTCAACTAACCTCCTGTCTGTTGGAGAACTTGGACATCTTCGCCTGGTCAGCGGAGGACATGCCTGGGGTAGATCCAGATGTAGCGTGCCATCACCTCAACGTCTCTCCTGAATTCAAGCCGATCCAGCAAAAGAAGAGGGAGGCGGAAACAAAGCTGGCATTGCCCATCAGAGAGGAGGTTTCCAAACTCCTGAAAGCGGGTTTTGTTTCTGAAATTCAATATCCAACGTGGATGTCAAACATTGTAATGGTTCCGAAATCTGGTGGGAAGTGGCGCATGTGCGTGGACTTCACGAAGCTCAATAAAGCGTGCCCCAAAGATTGTTATCCCTTGCCTCGGATAGATGTTTTAGTTGATTCCGCGGTAGGATATAATTTCATGAGCTTCCTAGATGCGTTTTCTGGTTATCACCAGATTAAGATGCACAAACCTGATATCCCGCATACATCCTTCATTACCAATGATGGATGTTATTGTTATCTTGTCATGCCCTTCGGGCTCAAAAATGCGGGGGCGACATATCAGAGGATGATGGACACAGTGTTCAAAAAACAGAAAGGGAGAAATCTTGAAGTATATGTAGATGATCTTCTTCTAAAAAGTAAAACTTTTTCAATCCATCTGAAAGACCTTGTAGAGACGTTCGCTACTCTGCGGAGGTTTAAATTAAAACTGAATCCTTTGAAATGTGTGTTTGGGGCCAACAAAGGAAAATTTCTGGGACATCTTCTCACTCCCGATGGCCTCGCACCAAATCCCGATAAAATAAAAGCCATCCTGGATATGAACCCTCCCCGTAACCCGAAAGAGGTGCAACAAATTGGGGGGAGGCTTGCAGGATTGAGCCGGTTCATTTCCAAGTCGGGGGACAAAAGCGCTCCATTTTTCAAAACACTTAGGGGGGGATCTAAGTTCGAATGGAGTAAGGAGTGCGACAATGCTTTTGAACAGTTGAAAAAACAGTTAACCTCAACCCCTCTTCTTCAAAGCCCTCGCGAAGGGGAAACACTATTCTTATACTTGGGAGTGGGCCCAGATGCGATAAGCTCTGTCCTGGTGCGGGAAGAGAAAAAGAAGCAGTTTCCGATATATTATGTCAGCCACATCCTCAAAGATACGGAAACTAGATATTCAATCTTGGAGAAATTAGCTTTGGCTTTGGTCATGTCATCACGGAGGCTCCGCCCCTATTTTCAGGCTCATCCCATTCAGGTGGTCTCGGATCATCCACTAAAAAGTATCTTAGAAAAGCCGGATCATTCAGGAAGGTTGGCTAAATGGGCAATTGAGCTAAGCGAGTTCGAAATATCATACGTTCCCAGAACGGCAATAAAGGCACAAGTATTGGCAGATTTCTTAGTGGACACGACGGAGTCTAATCCAGAACAGAGAGTACAATCTCCCTTGGCTTGGGTCATTTATGTGGATGGGGCTTCTGGCAGAAACTCCGTGGGAGCCGGGGTGGTTCTGATCAGTCCAAATGGCGTCAGGCTGGAGCAGGCTATCAAATTCTTCTTTTCAGTTACAAATAACCAGGCCGAATACGAAGCATTCTTGGCTGGCTTGAGACTCGCGAAGGAGCTTGGGATAGAACATGTTCATGTGAAAACTGATTCTCTTGTGATGGCCTCGCAGGTTCTGGGGAATTATGAAACAAGAGAACCGATGTTGAGAAAATATCTATTCCTAGCGAAGAAAGAGATTGGGAGATTCAAATCCTTCATCATCGAACACATTCCGAGAACACAGAATGAAGAGGCAGACGAATTATCAAAGTTTGGTCTTCCATCCGGAGGGGTGACCTCAGAACTTTTTCATCCGGCAACAGATGGGACGGAAGAAGAGGAGCTCATGCAGATCGATCAAAATCCTTCCTGGAAAGATCCTTATGAACTATTTCTGTCAAAAGGGGAGTTTCATTCGTCAATCAAGGACAGAAATAGATTCAGAAGAAAGGCAGCCTACTACTACTTGATGGCAGGAGTCTTGTATAGGAAAACTCTGATTTCTCCCTCAGCACGGTGTGTTTCAGAAGAGGAGGTCCCGGCTATACTTCAGGAAATTCATTCGGGAGAGTGCGGTAGTCATTCAGGAGCAAAGACTTTGGAGAAAAGGATCTTGCGGCAGGGATATTTTTGGCCGACCATGAGGAAAGACGCTGAAGCATTTGCCAGGCGATGTGTCCAGTGCCAAAAGTTCGCTCCTCTTCAGCATTTGCCTGCTCAGTCACTCAGGTCGATAACCGCGCCGTGGCCTTTTGCAGTATGGGGAATGGATCTTATGGGACCTTTTCCAATGGCCAGCGGTCAACGCCGCTTCATCCTTGTAATGATCGACTATTTCAGTAAGTGGATTGAGGCAAAAAGCGCTAGCAAAAACAACAACTCAGATCGTCAGAAACTTCATCTGGGGGGAAATAATTTGCCGGCATGGAATTCCGTTAGCAATTGTTACCGATAACGGTCCACAGTTCAATAATTCTGAGATGAAAAGCTTCTGCGATCAGACAGGAATTGATCTGCGATTTTCCTCAGTACATCATCCCAGGACCAATGGCCAGGTGGAAGCAGCGAACAGGCAAATCCGGCAGCTCTTGATGAAAAGGGTCTTAAATCAAAAAGGGAATTGGGCGGACCAGCTTCCTTCCATCCTTTGGACTCTTCGTACTACGCCATCTTCAGCTACAGGGGAGACGTCGTTCAAACTATCCCATGGCTCAGAGGCCGTTGTTCCCGTAGAATTTGAAGTGGTCACTCCAAGGGTTATATATGCAAAAGAGGGAGGAGAATCATGGATGGATGAAAATGATGAGGCTATGAGGTACAGTCTGGATCTGATCGAGGAGCTTCAAGACGAGGCAACTATCAGACAGGAGGAAGTTAAAAGGAGGATGGCAAAATATTTTGACAAGAATGTCAGGGTAAAACAGTTCGCAAGCGGTGATTTGGTATTAAAGAAGGTAGATGCTGCGGCCAGGTCTGGTAATGTTGGAAAGCTGGATCCTAATTGGGCAGGACCTTTTATCATCAAAGAAGTATTAAAGAATGGGGCCTACCGTCTCCACACCAGTGAAGGGGAAGACATCCCGCATACTTGGAGCGGTGACGATCTTAAATGATTCTATCCTTGAATTATCTCTTTTACTCTCTACATTTCTTTTGATATTAAATAAAAAGCCCTATACTGACACCTCTTCTTGTTTGATGGTTCCATGCATTGTGAATTTCAATATACATATCTCACTCCCCAAACCTCTGAGATATCGCCAAATTCTGCTTGAACCCCCTCGGATTGTAGTCGTAGCGTAAAACCCACCAAGACCATGTGATGCGGGGAGTTTTCGCACACATGTAGTGGTAGCTTGCCAATTCCGCTGCGGTGGTCTTCAGAATCTTGGATCCCGGCCGATATCTGACACACCCCTGCATCAAGGGAGGTCTAGGTGATTGTCAGCTCTATCATGCCCCGAAGGGATATAGTTACAGCTTTGATGATCTTTCTGAGGAAAGCAATGTTCGCCGCCGAGGCCCACCTGCCCAACTGATCATCATAGTCTGTGACCATCGAATACTCTTAGGTACTCTCGAAACGGTGCCTAGTCGGGCCCACAACTGAGTTGATCTCTCTGAGGAAAGCAATGTTCGCCGCCGAGGCCCACCTGCCCAATTGATCAACTCGGCTTGTAACCCTAGGCAAGAGAGCGGATGAGTCGTTTACAGCTCTTATGACCACTTGAGGAAAGCAATGTTCGCCGCCGAGGCCCACCTGCCCACTTGGTCATTTGAGTCTGTACATACCTCTTTTATTCTCTCTACAGGGAGGCATTTGCCTCTTATGGTTTCTTGTATAAAACCATTCGAGGAGGATATGGCTAAGACAGGTGCAGGTGTTCGTCTACCCTAATAAGGGGTTATAATATTAAGACCATGCGGTCTGTACATACCTCTTTTATTCTTTCTACAGGGAGGCATTTGCCTCTTATGGTTTCTTGTATAAAACCATTCGAGGAGGATATGGCTAAGACAGTTGCAGGTGTTCGTCTACCCTAATAAGGGGTTATAATATTAAGACCATGCGGTCTGTACATACCTCTTTTATTCTCTCTACAGGGAGGCATTTGCCTCTTATGGTTTCTTGTATAAGAACAATTCGAGGAAGATTTGGTTAAGACAGGTACAGGTGTTCGCCTACCCTAATAAAGGGTTATGATAAATGAGACCGAGCGGTCTGAACATCCAAACCGAGCGGTCTGATTGGATATAAGTTGGGATATTCTCTGACAGGTATATGATTACCCGGGTTGTTATTTAACCGGGCGATCTTATCGAATTCTTTAGATATCTCCGGAGCCGGTTATCTGTTACCCAGGTTGTTATATAACCGGGCGGTCATATCAATGTTTTATAAGATGGAAACCTCCGAAGATGATCATCTATTACCCAGGTGACAGTCAAATCGGGCGGGATTATTCATCCTTTATAAAGTTGGATACTTCTGGAGCTAATTGTGTGATCGCTCGGGTTACACTTTGACCGATCGGATATATCTATCTCTCTATTCCATCAAGTTAATACTTCTAGATCTGGCTATATGATCCGGGTTGAATTTTAAACCAGCCGGGCACTATCTATTCCTGAGTGAATAAGTCGAAATTGGATATTTTCGGATCTGAATATATGGTCGCTCGGATTGTGTTCTAACCGGCCAGGTCAAGCTATTTCTTAGCGAGAATTATCTCTAGACACAATGGATTGCTCGCCGGGACTGAATTCGAACCGCGTGAAAGTTGTTCATTATTCATAGCAGCAAGTATAAAGTATCTTCAAATGAAAAGAAGCCGCCCGGTCTATATTATAGTCGCATAAGTCTATGCGTTATGGACCATACTATCAGAAATGAGGCGTGTTGAGATCTAAACAAGCAATCGCACGGTTCGGACAAAGGATCGTCGAAGATAATCCATCATCACCTATACTCGGACCAAGATGTTCTCGCGGTTGGATCATAACGAGCAAAGAAAAGAGACAAGGTATCACAAGTAAGTAATAAAAGAAGGACAATCAGACAGGTAAAATCTCTTTCATTTTTTCAAAATGTGTTTACAAAATATTGACCGCCCGGCCAACAAAAAGAAACCGGCGGTTACAAAAATTAAAACAAAAGACAAAGGCACTAGTCTGCCGATTCTTTCTTCTTCTTCTTAACAGGAGAATTTGAGTCCGCGCCATCGATGTCCACCTCCGGCGAATAACCTTCGCTTAATGAGGAGGAGCCGGACGAACTGCTGTCACTAGACCGCCCGGTCTTGCTTGCAGAGCCGGTGGATCCAGAGGACAAGCTGTCCTCATCGTCATAGTCATCAGCATCTCCATCCGCGTCGGCCTCTTCAGCGGCTTCATCACTTCCATCGCCTCCTTGATGGAGCACGATCTCCCTGCCCGCGTCGGCTTCGGCCTCCTCGCCCACCTTGGATTTTCCTTTTTTCCGCCGGCTGATTTCGTCAAGCTGGACCTCCAAGGCGGGGAAAAGGTCGGAGAAGGTGGTTCCGCCGAATCCTTCGGACAGACCGCCCCGGTCTCCCATGAGACCCAAGGCCTTGTTGATCCCTTGGGCCACATGAGGTAGCACCTCGTCCTGGAAGGCCGGGTTGGTCATCTCGTATTGTCTCTGCAAAAGAAAGGCAAAATGAATTAGGTCGCCCGGGCTGATCGAAGGGGACCGCATTGTCTTTTTGAAAAACTCACCGCCACGACTTCCTGAAGCCGCGCGTTCTCCTCTCGAAGCCGCGTATTCTCCGCGGCCTGCTCCTCGTACTTCTTCTCCAGGTGTTTCTGAACAGAAACTAGCCGCTTATACGCCAGGGCCATGAAGTGGTTGGCCGAAAACCCCCAGGCGCCGGCTTGAGCCGCTAGCCGGGGGAGCTCTTCTTCAGGGGTTCTCATCAGCTTCCTTAAGGTCTTTCGACCATACAAGGCGGCCCCAGCGGCTAGGGCATGGCGTTCAATTTTGTCGCTCCCCCATGGAGGAAGAGCGGTGGATACTCGGATCCGGCTTCCGTCCCTATGCCAAAGGACGGTCGGATTGCCCTGCAGATCGGGCGGGTTCCCACAAGAGCGGAGGAGCTCGTAATCATCAGGAGAAGCCGGGCCTTCTTCCTCAGATGATAGCGATCTATTTCGCTTCAGCCTCTTCTCCCTTTGAGTCAAAACCGGGACGACTGGGGTGACCGGCTTGTTCGCAGGAACGGCGTGGGCAGCTGAAAAGAGAAAACAAAAGTGTAAGTAACGAAGTCCGCGCGGTTACATACAGGCGGTCTGAAAGAACTTACTATGCTCAGGGAGGATATCCTCCAGCTCCGAGAACAGCGGGATGTAGTGGTTGATATCCAACCGCTCGTTCTCAAGGAACGCGAAGGTGTCCGCCTCAATCTTTCCGACCTGAGGGATCTGGAAAACTTCTTCCCCTCGGACTTGCGGGTTGGTCTGCAACAGTCCGAAGTTGCCTTCGAGCATTACAAACCGCTCCGACCAGTCGGAGACTTTGTTCGCCAAGTTGACGATCTTCAACCCATGACAGCCGAAGTAGAGGTGCCCCCTGTAAGTTGAAGACCCCGAGTCGGAGGCAGCCCGCACCGAGAAGAACTTTCTGAATAGGTCGAGGGAGAACCTGATTCGCTCGAACCGCAGGTAGGAGATGAAGCTATATATTGAAGCGATGGAGTTCGGCGGAAGCTGACCGGGCACAACCCCATAATGGTCAAAGATGGCGATGACTTCAAGCGGCAGTGGAAACTTGAAGCCATATTCGAAGTGGTCAACTGGGACGGCGATCTGGTGCGGATTGGAAGAGTTAATCCGCTCGTCACGCAAAGGAAGTCGCGCGAGCAGATTACTCCCTACCATGTGACTGGCAATGAAATTGTCCAGTTCGTTCTGAGTGAGGCGGCATTCCGGATGGTCCGCCGAATGGAATGCCAAGGCCGCGTCAGCTCGGACGGCTTTTACTTTAACAGGTCGCTGCGACTTGTTCTTGGATCGCGCCATCTGTAAATCGTGAGAATGACTTCGGAAAATTCCCTACTTATAGATTTCTATGATCTGTGAATAGTAAAATCATATCGCGGCTATACATTCTAACCGCACGGTCAATGGCCTATATGGTTAAATTCACCAGAGAAATAAAAGAAGCAAAGGCATCCAGGAAAAACAGAAACAAGCATACATCACAGTTCGCCCGGCCAGAAGTCAGTTCGAATAAAACATAAGATCTAAACAAAGTCACCAAATATAGCGGTTAAAAAGAAGACCGCACGAGTTATTCAAAATAAGAGAGGAAAAAATTGTTCAAATCAATGGGCCACATTCATAATGCAAGTTCTCAAAAGGTGGTCACGGCTGACGGCGCTCTGGGGAGACATCCTCTCGGTGAAGTCGCGCGACCTGGTCACTCGTTGTATTCAGGAGAGAGTAAATCTGGCTTGTATGATAATGAAGGTGGTTGATTGTGCTATGAAGCCGCCCGGCATCCCTTTCGACCCGCGTAGCGACAATCATACGGGGGGTTGCGGCGGCCTCGTCAATCATTGGATCAACCGCCCGGACTGGGGGAGGATTCGAGCCCGCCCCAATAGTCGGGCGGCTAACAGCTACCACCCCATCATTCATATTTCGCCGACCAGCGGCGACTTCTCTGGTTAAACGCAGGAATTTATCCTGGTAATATTTCGAGTCGCTCTCAAATTTAGCAGAGGCTCTCTTCTCCTTCTCCAGTTGAGCGGTCAGAGCAGCTCGCGTAGCCACCACCGCTGCCCGCGCGGCCTCAAGCTGCGTCTCCAGGACTTTCTCCTTTTCTGAGCCGGATTTCCTGCTGATCTCCGACTGCGCCTTCAGTGCCTCTTCAGCCTTCTTCCTCGCAATCTGCTCAGCCTCCAGAGCGGTCCGAGTGGCGGCCTCCCGGTCTTGTACCTCCTTCAAGCAGGCTCTCAGGTTGATCAGATCTCCCTCGAGATGGTCAAACAGCTGCGGCCCTTCCGGCAAGGTTGTCGCACAGGTTGAAATCAGGGGAGCTAGCGAAGGCAGGCTGGCCTCAAGGTCGCCCGGTTTCATGATCTGGTCCGCGCTATCTGAAAGAAGCCGTTCGGTTATGAGAAATAAGAGCATGCAACGCTATATATAAGTAAATATGAACATAAATACGAGAGCAGTGCCTGGGCGGGCAGGCCATTTAGACCGTCCCGAGTTCATCCTCTGACATTGCTCACGCCAGAGTCTCTCCGTACTTGGCCTAATGAAAGGGAGCCGGGCCGCTAAAGAAAAGAGGCTCGGCGGCGGGTTCACTAATTTATTATGGCAAGGCCGTGGAATGGAAAAGCGGACAGCTTTGTAGTCCGTAGAATCCTTACCTGCCGCAAGAGGATCAGGCCGCGACGGCTTGTTCAAGGCCCGTTCCGCCCTCTCCTTCTTCACCGTCATTATCTCCTCCCCGGTCATCACTAGGGGAACCTCCTCCCGCGCTCTCAGAACTTCTTCAAGCTCCCTCGTTCTCTCTTCGACCTCCAAGGCAGTCCGGGCGGCAGCTTCTCTTTCTTCGGTCTCCGTCCGAGCGGTCTCTTCAGGCCGGACTGTATCATCAGTGGCAGGAGCGTTTCGTTCGGAAACGATCGGGCTGTCAAGAAGCTGGTCTCGCTTCACCAGCTCATCCATATCCCGGAAAATCCCATTAAAAGATAAGCTGCTCGCCGGGTCCGGAGGCAGTTCGCCCGGTTTCGTATCAGGGGTAGCTGGTGATTCATTTGACTTGTTGGATGGAGGAGTCGCGAGGCCTAGCTCCTCCTTTAATCGCGAGTTGGTCTGGAGGAGGGAGTCGGTCGGTTTCTTGAGAGCCGCCCTTTCCTTAGCGGCTAGCCTCTTGACCTTCTTTGTTATCCGCTCGGTCACGGACCCGGTCTGCTTCCTCTTCCTTTCTCTCTTACCCGGAGCTGGGTGAACTTCTTTTAGGGGGCTGGGATAATCATCCACGGACAGAGGAGTATTCGGTTCGCCCGTCCTGGGGGAACTAACCGCCCCTTCCTCTAGATCCCTGACAAGCAGGTGAGGGTTCCCGGATGGGGTGATTTCCACTCCAAACGAGGCAGTTTCGCCGACCTTCTTCGAAGGGCTGTCTGAAACAATATTTTCAGAAGTGGCAGCCACCTCTTTGCTCGGCAAGCTAGCGGTCTGTTGGTTGAGGTCGCTAGGAGGGATCGACGAGACATCAGGGGGGAGGCCCGAACTGTTTACCACGGGCTCTGCAGAAGTTTTGGGGGTTGATAAGTCTACGACTGGCTTGGGGCTAGCCGCTGCGGCCTTCTCAGCCCGCTTCCTCTTCTTCCGATCTTTCCGGTCTTGCTTTTCTTTCTCCTTATTCGGCTTCTCCAACGGTTCGCGCCTCTTGTCTTCTGCCCTCTTCTGGTCTCCGCTGGGATCCACGCGGTCTAGCACAGTATCCAGGAAGTCCATTGCTGAAGAATTGCCGGTCTTAAAAATTCTGACCGCAACTAGCGAGTAATACCCCGTGATTTCAAGGAAAAACTCCGTAGAATGAATTCTCTGGCTCTCTTATAGAATTCAAGGCAGGTCGGATGCGGTCTCCCGGTCAAAGCTAATATTTTCGAAATTCTTTTGAGATTTGAAAATATGCGGGGATTATGTTTGCCCGGAAAACCGCTTCTTAGGTTGGACCGTTATCAGACCGCTCGGACTCCTGGGCCAAGCCGCTGGGTCCCGGGATCGGCGGTTCTCAGTTCAAGAAGGGCCAGGCCGGGCGGCCTGGTGTCATTTCCGGATCGCCCCCAAAGGGATAAGATCGTCAAAGAGCCAAGGCAAGAAGATCATCCGCAGTCTCAGCTAGAAGACCGCGCGGGTTGTCCCATAGAAACTCGAAGTTCCAGCCCCGAAGAACAGGCCGGGGCTCCGGATCGAAGGCTATCCAAGTTACCTCGTGAAGATCGGCTAAGTCATGGCCAGGAGGCAGACCGCGGCCTCAATCTCCAAACCGCGCAGTCTGCATTATTGACTTGGTCCCGGTGTCCTCAGCTCAAGCAAGACAGGTCGAGAAGGCAGGCCGTCAGGTCGCGCGGCCTCTTTCTTCTTTATGCATCCCGTCACCGCCTGCCCGTTTCTCCTGTACCCGGGCAGGAGGTTATTTTATCCCTGCCCATTCGGGCAGGCCCCCAAGCCTATAAATAGGGGGCGGCACTGTTCACAAGACACGCACACTCGAATCCAAGAGCTCGCTTGTCTGAGCTCCGGTCTCGAGTTTCTGGTCTCGCGAACTGTTGACCGGCCGACTTCTGCTTTCTCGCATTTGTAACCGCTACTTTTCAATCAAAGGAAAGCCCGTCGCAGGAGTGGCATTTGCCGCGACGGGCGAAGTCTGGCCTCGACCGCTGCTAGCGGTCTGAATTCTCTAGCTAAATAGTAACCGATAGTCCGCAGCCTTCAATTTTCTTCGTAAGCGCACTTTTGAATCGAACAGGAAGAGTTAATCCGCTCGTCGCGCAAAGGAAGCCGCGCGAGCAGATTACTCTCTGCCATGTGTTTCGCAATGAATTCGTCTAGTTCGCTCTGGGTAAGACGGCACTCCGGGTGGTCCGCCGAGTGAAAGGCCAAGGCCGTATCCGATCGAACGGCTTTAACCTTGACAGGCCGCTGTGACTTGTTCTTAGATCGCGCCATTTGAAATCGTAAGAATGACTTCGAAGAGCCCCTACTTATAGATTTTTACGATCTGCGAATAGTAAAACTATGCCACGGCTATACATTTCTAACCGCGCGGTCAATAGCCTGCATGGTTAAATTCACCAGAAAAACAAAAGAAACAAAGGGAACAGAAGCGAGCATACATCACAGATCGTGCGACCTGAAATCAATTCGGATAAAGCATAGAAGAAACAGAACACAAACACAGCGGATAAACAAGAACCCGCACGGGTTATTCAAATAAAAGACAAAATAAAAAAGAGCATTGTTTAAACAAAGCCACATTCATAATAGAAAATGTTTTCAAAAGACGGTCACGGCTGACGGTGTTCAGGGGAGACGTCTTCTCTGTGAAGTCGCGCGACCTGGTCGCTGGTGGTGTTCAGAAGGGAATAAATCTGGCTGGTTTGATAATGGAGATGGTTGATTGTGCTATGAAGCCGCCCGACATCCTTTTCAACCCGCGTAGCGGGAATCATGCGGGGGGTTGCGGTGGCCTCTTCAATCATAGGATCAGCAGCCCGAACCGGGGGAGGATTTGAGCCCGCCCCAACAGTCGGACGGATAACAACCTGCATTCCATCATTCATACTTCGCCGGCCCGCAGCGACTTGCCTGGTTAACCGCAGGAATTTATCCTGGTAGTACTTCGAGTCATCCTCGAACTTAGCCGATGTTTTCTTCTCCTTCTCGAGCTGAGCGGTCAGAGTAACGACTTGCGCCACTTTAGCTCTCTTCTCGGCCTCTACCGTAGCTCGCGCGGCCTCAACCTGCGCCTTCAGCGCCTCTTCAGCCTTTATCCTCGCCATTCGCTCGGCCTCCAGAGCAGTCCGAGTGCCGGCCTCTCGGTCTTCTACCTCCTTCAAGCGGGCCCTCAGATTCACCAGATCCTCCTCGAGATGCTCGAACAGTTGCTGCCCTTCTTGCGAAGTCGTCGCGCAGGTTAATATCGGGGGGACTAATGGAGGCAGGCTGGCCTCAAGGTCGCCCGGCTTCACAATCTGCTCCTCGCTATCTGCAAGAGGCCGCTCGGGTTATAAGAAGCAAGAGCATACAACGCTATATACATACAAAATGGACATAAATATAGGATCAATGCCTGGGCGGACAGGCCGCTTAGACTGTTCCGGGTCCATCCTCCGACGTTGCTCACGCCAGAGTCTCTCCGTTTTCTGCCTAGCGGAAGGGGACCAGGCCGCTAAGGGAAAGAAGCTCGGCGGCGGGTTCAGTAATTTATTACGACGAGGCCGCGGGATGAAGAAGCGGACAGCTTTATAATCCATGGGGCGCTTACCTGGCACAAAAGGATCAGGCCGCAGCGGTTTGTCTAAAACCCGCTCCGCTCCTTCCTTCTTCACCATCATTATCTCCTCCCCGGTCATCACCGAGGGGACCTCCGCCTGCACTTTCAGCACTTCTCCGAGTTCTCTTGCTCTTTCTTCGACCTCCAGGGCGGTTCGGGCAGCAGCTTCTCGCTCTTCGACCTCCGTCTGAGCGGTCTCCTCAGGCTGGGCTTTGTTATCTGTAATGGAAGCAGTTCGCTTTGAAGACATCGGGCTGTAAAGAAGTTTATCTCGCCCCATCAGCTCATCCATATCCTGAAAGATCCCATTAAGTGATAAGCTACTCGCCGAGTCCAGAGGCAGGTCGCCCGGTTTCGCATCAGGGGTAGCTGGCGAGTCGTTTACCTTAGCGGGTGGAGGAGTCGCTAGGTCGGGCTCCTCTTTTTGTCGCGGATTATTCTGGAGGAGGGACTCGGCCGGTTTCCTAAAAACCGCCCTTTCCTTGGATGCTAGTCTCTTGACCTTCTTGGTTATTCGCTCGGTCACTGACCCGGTCTTCTTCCTTTTCTTCTCTTTCTTACCCGGAGCTGGGCTAGCTTCTTTGGGGGGACTGGGGTAGTCGTCCACGGATAAAGGGGCACTCAGTTCGCCCGGCCTTGGAGAGTTAACCGCCTCCTCCCCCAAATCTCTGACTAGTAGATGAGGATTCCCGGATGGGGTAATTTCCATGTCAAACGAGTCGGCCTCGCCGACCTTCTTCGAAGGGCTATTGGAGTCAACTTTTCCAGAAGGGGCGGCCTCCCCTTTGTTCAGCGGGCTAGCAGCCAGTTGGCCAAGATCTCTGGGAGGAATCGACGAGTAGCTGGGGGGAGGCCCCGAACTGTCCGCTGCGGGCTCCGCAGGAGTCTTGGGAATTGTTGAGTCTACTACTGACTTGGAATTATCCGTCGCGGCCTTCTCAGCCCGCTTCCTCTTTTTCCGGTCTTTTCGGTCCTGCTGTTCTTTCTCCTTTTTCGACCTCTCCGTCGATTCGCGCCTTCTATCCTCCACCTTCTTCTGATCTTAAGCGGGATCCACGCGGTCTAACACGGTATCTAGAAAGTCCATTGTTGAAGAGTTACCGGTCTTAAAAACTCCAACCGCAGCTGGCGAGCGATATCCCGTGATTTTAGAAAAAACTCTGCAGAATGAATTCTCTGGCTCTCTTATAGAATTCAGGGCAAGTCGGAGCGGTCTCCCGGCTAAAGTTTATATTTTCGAAATCCTCTTGAGATTTGAAAATATGCGGGGATTATGTTTACCCGGAAAATCGCTTCTCGGGTTGGATCATTCTCGGACCGAGCGAACTGCTGGGTCAGGCCGCTGGGTTCCAGGATCAGTAGCTCTCAGCTCAAGGTAAACCAGGTCGGGTGGTCTGATGTCAGTTTCGGACCGTCCCCAGGAGTGAAGGTCGTCAAGGGCCAAAGTAAGAAGGCTATCTGCGGTCTCAGGAAGGAGGCCGCGCGGGTTGTGCCATAGTGATTCAAGATTCAAACCCGGAAGAGCAAGCCGCAGTTTCAGATCAGAGACTACCCGGGTTACCTCATGAAGATCAGCCAAGCCATGCCCAGAAGACAGACCGCGGTCTCAAGCCAGAGGCCGCTCGGTCTGGATCATTGACTTGGTCCCGATATCTTCAGCCTCAGGTCAGACAGGTCGGAGAAGCAAGCCGCCAAGCCGCGCGGCTTCTTTCTTTTTCTTCTTTATGCATCCCGTCACCGCCTGCCCGTTTCTCCTGTACCCGGGCAGGTGGTTATTTTATCCCTGCCTATTCGGGCAGGCCCCCAAGCCTATAAATAGGGGGCGGCACTGTTCACAAGGTACTCACTCTCGAATCCAGGAGCTCGCTTGTTTGGGCTGCGGTCTCGAGTTTCACGTCTTGCGGACTGTCTGACCGCCCGACTTCTCTTTTTCTGCACTTGCAGCCCGCTGTAACCACTTTTTTCTAATCAAAGGAAAGCCCGTCGCAGGAGTGGCATTTGCCGCGGCGGGCGAAGTCTGGCCTTGACCGCTACTAGCGGTCTCATTCTTCTACACAAAAAGTAACCGGCAACCCGCAGCCTCCGGTTTCCCTCGGAGGTGTGATCTCGGACTCAACAACAAGGTTCAGGATGACATCCATGAGGTATCCAAACTCCCTGAGGAGGCCGAGGAAAACGTAGAGCGGAGAGGGTCGTATCTGGAACCTGCCCAGGAGACCCAAGAAATCCCTATTGCTGAAGAGGAAGGGAAGAAGCTGATCATCAACGCCGAGCTATCAGAAGAAGAGAAGGTTCAGTTAATCTCCTGCCTGTTGGAGAATCTAGACATCTTCGCCTGGTCGGCGGAAGATATGCCTGGAGTAGATCCAGATGTTGCGTGCCATCACCTCAAAATCTCTCCTGAATTCAAGCCGATCCAACAAAAGAAGAGGGATGTAGCAACCAAGCTGGCGGTACCCATCAAAGAGGAAGTTGCAAAGCTTCTTAAAGCCAATTTCATTTCTGAAATCCAATACCCCACTTGGATGTCGAATGTAGTAATGGTGAAAAAATCTGGGGGAAAATGGCGCATGTGTGTAGATTTTACAAAGCTCAATAAAGCATGCCCCAAAGATTGTAATCCCTTGCCTCGGATAGATGTTTTAGTAGATTCCGCGGTGGGATATAATTTCATGAGCTTTCTAGATGCATTTTATGGTTACCACCAGATTAAGATACATAAACCCGATATCCCGCATACGTCCTTCATTACCAACGACGGGTGTTATTGTTATCTTGTCATGCCTTTCGGGCTCAAAAATGCGGGTGCGACATATCAAAGGATGATGGACACGGTTTTTGAAAAGCAGAAAGGAAGAAATCTTGAAGTATACGTTGATGATCTTCTTCTAAAAAGTAAAACTTTTTCAATCCACCTAAAAGACCTCGTAGAGACATTCGTGCGGAGGTTCAAATTAAAACTAAATCCATTGAAATGCGTGTTTGGGGCAAACAAAGGGAAATTTCTCGGACATCTTCTCACCCCTGATGGCCTCGCACAAAATCCGGGTAAGGTAAAAGCCATCCTAGATATGACCCCTCCTCATAATCAGAAAGAGGTGCAACAACTTGGGGGGAGGCTGGCAGGATTGAGCCGATTCATTTCTAAATCAGGAGATAAAAGCGCTCCATTCTTCAAGACACTCAGGGGAGGATCTAAGTTTGAATGGAATGAAGAGTGCGATAATGCTTTCGAACAGTTGAAAAAGCAGTTAACCTCAACCCCTCTTCTTCAAAGCCCTCGCGAAGGGGAAACAATATTCTTGTACTTGGGGGTGGGCCCAGATGCAGTAAGCTCTGTCCTAGTTCGGGAAGAGAAAAAGAAGCAATTTCTGATATATTATGTCAGCCACATCCTCAAAGATGCGGAAACAAGATATTCAATCCTGGAGAAATTAGCCTTGGCTTTGGTCATGTCATCACGAAGGCTCCGCCCCTATTTTCTGGGTCATCCTATTCAGGTGGTTTCGGATCATCCACTAAGAAGTATCTTGGAGAAGCCGGATCATTCAGGAAGATTAGCCAAATGGGCAATCGAGCTGAGCGAGTTCGAAATATTGTACATTCCCAGAACGGTAATAAAGGCGCAAGTATTGGCAGATTTCTTGGTAGACACGATGGAGTCTAATCCTGAACAGGTAGTACAATCTCCTTTGGCTTGGATCATTTATGTGGATGGGGCTTCTGGCAGAAACTCCGTGGGAGCCGGGGTAGTTCTGATCAGTCCAAATGGCATCAGGCTGGAGCAAGTTTTCAAACTCTTCTTTTCAGTTACAAATAACCAGGCCGAATACGAAGCACTCTTGGCCGGCCTGAGACTCGCAAAGGAGCTTGGGATAGAACATGTTCATGTGAAAACTGATTATCTTGTGATGGCTTCGCAGGTTCTAGGGAACTACGAAACAAGAGAACCGATATTAAGAAAGTTTCTATTCCTAGCTAAGGAAGAAATCGGGAAATTCAAATCCTTCATCATCGAACACATTCCGAGAACACAAAATGAAGAGGCAGACGAATTGTCAAAGTTTGGTCTTCCATCAGGAGGGGTGACCTCGGAACTTTTTCATCCGGCAACGGAGGAAGAGGAGTTCATGCAGATCGATCAGCACCCTTCCTGGAAGGACCCTTATGAATTATTTCTGTCAAGAGGGGAGTTTCATCAATCGATCAAGGACAAAAGTAGATTCAGGAGAAAGGCGGCCTACTACTACTTAATAGCAGGAGTTTTGTATAGAAAAACTTTGATTTCTCCCTCAGCACGGTGTGTTTCAGAAGAAGAGATCCCGATCATACTTCAGGAAGTTCATTCTGGGGAATGCGGTAGTCATTCAGGGGCAAAAACCTTAGAGAAAAGGATCCTGCGGCAAGGATATTTTTGGCCAACTATGAGAAAGGATGCTGAAGCATTTGCCAAGCGCTGTGTACAATGTCAGAAATTTGCTCCTCTTCAACATCTGCCCGCTCAATCGCTTAGGTCAATAACTGCACCCTGACCCTTCGCGGTTTGGGGGATGGATCTTGTCGGACCCTTTCCAATGGCTAGCGGCCAGCGCCGCTTTATCATAGTAATGATCGACTACTTCAGTAAGTGGATTGAGGCAAAAGCATTGGCAAAAACTACTACTCAAATTAACAAAAATTTCATCTGGGGAGAAATAGTCTGCCGACACAGAATTCCGCTGGCAATTGTCACTGATAATGGACCGCAGTTCAATAATCCCGAGATGGTAAACTTTTGCGATCAAGTTGGAATAGACCTTCGGTTCGCCTCAGTACATCATCCAAGGACCAATGGTCAAGTAGAAGCTGCAAACAGGCGAATTCAGCAACTCATGATGAAAAGAGTTTTGAATCAAAAAGGAAATTGGGCAGACCAACTTCCCTCCATCCTTTGGACTCTTCGCACTACCTCATCTTCAGCTACAGGGGAGACACCATTCAAATTATCTCATGGCTCGGAGGCTGTTGTTCCTGTAGAGTTTGAGGTGGTCACCCCAAGAGTTGTGTATGCCAAAGAGGGAGGAGAAGCATGGGTAGAATACAACGATGAGGCCATCAGGTATAGTCTGGATCTGATCAAGGAACTTCAGGACGAGGCAACAATCAGGCAAGAAGATGTTATGAGGAGGATGGCAAAATATTTTGACAAAAATATCAGGGTAAAGCAGTTTGCAGTTGGGGATTTGGTGTTGAAAAAGGTAGATGCTGCGGCCAGATCTGGTAATGTTGGAAAGCTGAATCCCAACTGGGCAGGGCCTTTTATTGTCAAAGAAGTATTAAAGAATGGGGCCTACCGTCTCCAAACCAGCGAAGGAGAAGACATCGCACGCACCTGGAGCGGTAACGATCTTAAACGATTTTATCCTTGAACTATCTCTTTCATTCTTTACGTTTCTTTTGGTATTAAAAAGCCCTATACTGACACTTCTCCTTATCTGATGGTTCTCTACATTATAAATACATATATACATATCTCACTCCCTGAACCTCTGAGATATCGCCAAATTCTGCTCGAACCCCCTCGGATTGTAGTCATAGCGTAAAACCCACCAAGACCATGTGATGCGGGGAGTTTTCGCACACATGTAGTGGTAGCTTGCCAATTCCGCTGCGGTGGTCTTCAGAACTTTGGATCCCGCCCGATATCTGACACACCCCTGCATCAAGGGAGGTCTAGGTGATTGTCAGCTCTATCATGCCCCGAAAGGGATATAGTTACAGCTTTGATGATCTTTCTGAGGAAAGCAATGTTCGCCGCAGAGTTTTCTCGGGTTGGATCATTCTCGGACCGGGCGAACTGTTGGGTCAGGCCGCTGGGTTCCAGGATCAGTGGCTCTCAGTTCACGGTAAACCAAGCCAGGTGGTATGATGTCATTTTCGGACCGCCCCCAAGAGTGAAGGTCATCAAGGGCCAAGACAAGAAGGCTATCCGCGGTCTCAGGTAGGAGACCGCGCGGGTTGTACCATAGAGACTCAAGGTTCAAGCCCGGAGAACAAGCCGCGGTTTCAGATCAGAGACTATCCTGGTTGCCTCGTGAGGATCAACCAAGCCATGTCCAGAAGGCAGACCGTGGTCTCAAGCCAGAGGCTGCTCGGTCTGCATCATTGACTTGGTCCCGGTATCTTCAGCCTCAGGTCAGACAGGTCGGAAGAGCAAGCCGCCAAGCCGCGCGGCTTCTTTCTTTTTCTTCTTTGTGCATCCCGTCACCACCTGCCCGTTTCTCCTGTACCCGGGCATGAGGTAATTATATCTCTGCCCATTCGGGCAGTCCCCCAAGCCTATAAATAGGGGGTGGCACTGTTCACAAGACAGGCACACTTGAATCCAGGAGCTCGCTTGTTTGAGCTGCGGTCTCGAGTTTCTGGTCTTGCGGACTGTCTGACCGGCCGGCTTCTCTTTTCATACATTTATAACCGCTTTAACCGCTTCATTTTAATCAAAGGAAAGCCCGTCGCAGGAGTGGCATTTGCCGCGACGGGCGAAGTCCGGCCTCGACCGCTGCTAGCGGTCCGAATTCTCTAACCGAATAGTAACTGATAATCCGCAACCCTCGATTTCCTTCGGAGGCGCACTTTTGAATCAAACACAAAACACCTTTTCAGAATGAGCCCGGAGCACTACATTCATTGGAGCACAAGTTTTACCCAGTCCAGTTCATTTAGTTGTCGATATATTGCCGGTTGCAGCGGTAATGCGAAATTTAGCTCCAAAGGACACCTTTTCATAATGAGATAGGAGCCCTAAATCCAATGGAGAACAATTTTAACCCATTCAAGCCGTTTAGAGGTCGATATACAGTGGGTTCTACTGGTAATGCGAGATTTTGCTCCAAATGACACATAAATTTTAAAATGAAAGAATTTTAGATGAGGTTTGTAGCGAAAGTGAGAGATTTAGCTTCAAATGACACTTAAACTTTAAACAGCAATAACTATTGATCATGTTGTCTGATTTTACCCCACAACACCTTTTCGGAATGAGCTCGGAGCACTACATTCATTGGAGCACAAGTTTTACCCAGTCCAGTTCATTTAGTTGTCGATATATTACCGGTTGCAACGGTAATGCAAAATTTAGCTCCAAAGGACACCTTTTCAGAATGAGATAGGAGCCGTAAATCCAATGGAGAACAATTTTAACTCATTCAAGCTCGTTTAGAGGTCAATATACAGTGGGTTCTACTAGTAATGTAAGATTTAGGTTCAAATGGCACATATATTTCAAAATAAAAGAATTTTAGATGCGGTTTGTAACGAAAGTGAGAGATTTTGCTACAAATGACACTTAAACTTTGAACAACAATAACTTTTGATCCGGTTGTCTGATTTTACCCCACAACACCTTTTCGGAATGAGCTCGGAGCACTACATTCATTGGAGCACAAGTTTTACTCATTCCAATTAATTTAGTTGTCGATATATAGTCGGTTGCAGCGGTAATGCAAAATTTAGCTCCGAAGGACACCTTTTGAGAATGAGATAGGAGCCCTAAATCCAATGGAGAATAATTTAAACCCATTCAAGCTCGTTTGGAGGTCGATATAGATTGTTTTATACCTGCTTTCAGTTCTCTTTTGCAAAGGTTAGCAGGTGTTCGCGAGGTCTCTTCAGGTACTCGCGTTATGTTTTATGCCTGCTGTGAGTTCTCTTTTGCAGAGATTAGCAGGTGTTGGCGAGGTCTCTTCAGGTACTCGCGTTATATTGTATACCTGCTTTCAGTTCACTTTTGCAGAGGTTAGCAGGTGTTCGCGAGGTCTCTTTCGGTACTCGCGTTATGTTATATACCTGCTGTGAGTTCTCTTTTGCAGAGATTAGCAGGTGTTCGCGAGGTCTCTTCAGGTTCTCGCGTTATAGATTCTTTTACCTGCTTTTAAGTTCTCTTTTGCAGAGATTTGCAGGTGTTCGCGAGTTCTCTTCAGGTACTCGCGTTATATTATATTTCATACCTACTTTGAGTTATCTTTTGCAGAGATTTGCAGGTGTTCGCGAGTTCTCTTCAGGTACTCGCGTTATATTATATTTCATACCTGCTTTTAGTTATCTTTTGTAGAGATTAACAGGTATTCGCGAGGTCTCTTCAGGTACTCGCGTTATATTTCATACCTGCTTTGAATTATCTTTTGCAGAGATTAGCAGGTATTCGCGAGTTCTCTTCAGGTACTCGCGTGTTATAGATTGTTTTTTACCTGCGCTTTAGTTCTCTTTTGCAGATATTAGCAGGTGTTCGCGAGTTCTTTTCAGGTACTCGCGTTATAGATTGTTTTATACCTGCTTTCGAGTTCTCTTTTGCAGAGATTAGCAGGTGTTCGCGAGTTATTTTCAGGTACTCGCGTTATGTTTCACACCTGCTTTGAATTCTCTTTTGCAAAGATTTGTAGGTGTTCGCGAGTTCACTTCAGGTACTCGCGTTATGTTTTATACCTGCTGTGAGTTCTCTTTTGCAGAAATTAGCAGGTGTTCGCGAGGTCTCTTCAGGTACTCGCGTTATATTGTATACCTGCTTTCAGTTCTCTTTTGCAGAGATTAGCAGGTATCCGCGAGTTCTCTTCAGGTACTCGCGTTATAGTTTCACTTATACCTACTTTGAGTTCTCTTTTGCCGAGATTAGCAGGTGTTCGCGAGTTCTCTTCAGGTACTCGCGTCATGTTTTATACCTGCTTTTAAGTTCTCTTGTGCAGAGATTAGCAGGTGTTCGCGAGTTCTCTTCAGGTACTCGCGTTATGTTTTATACCTGCTTTCAGCTCTCTTTTGCAGAGATTAGCAGGTGTTCGCGAGGTCTCTTCAGGTACTCACATTATGTTTTATACCTGCTGTGAGTTCTCTTTT
Organism: Dactylorhiza incarnata; assembly: GCA_033032865.1. Lineage (NCBI taxonomy): Eukaryota > Viridiplantae > Streptophyta > Magnoliopsida > Asparagales > Orchidaceae > Dactylorhiza > Dactylorhiza incarnata. Next base: position 6,590,755 of record JAWHQI010000132.1, on the reverse strand, counting down.
GCAGAGATTAACAGGTGTTCGCGAGGTCTCTTCAGGTACTCGCGTTATGTTTTATACCTGCTGTGAGTTCTCTTTTGCAGAGATTAGCAGGTGTTCGCGAGGTCTCTTCAGGCACTCGCGTTATATTGTATACCTGCTTTCAGTTCTCTTTTGCAGAGGTTAGCAGGTGTTCGCGAGGTCTCTTCAGGTACTCGCGTTATGTTTTATGCCTGCTGTGAGTTCTCTTTTGCAGAGATTAGCAGGTGTTCGCGAGGTCTCTTCAGGTACTCGCGTTATATTGTATACCTGCTTTCAGTTCTCTTTTGCAGAGGTTAGCAGGTGTTCGCGAGGTCTCTTCAGGTACCCGCGTTATGTTTTATGCCTGCTTTGAGTTCTATTTTGCAGAGATTAGCAGGTGTGCGCGGGGTCTCTTCAGGTACTCGCGTTATATTGTATACCTGCTTTCAGTTCTCTTTTGCAGAGGTTAGCAGGTGTTCGAGGGGTCTCTTCAGGTACTCGCGTTATATTGTATACCTGCTTTCAGTTCTCTTTTGCAGAGGTTAGCAGGTGTTCGCGGGGTCTTTTCAGGTACTCGCGTTATGTTTTATGCCTGCTTTGATTTCTCTTTTGCAGAGATTAGCAGGTGTTCGCGGGGTCTCTTCAGGTAGTCGCGTTATATTGTATACCTGCTTTCAGTTCTCTTTTGCAGAGGTTAGCAGGTGTTCGCGAGGTCTCTTCAGGTACTCGCGTTATATTGTATACTTGCTTCGAGTTCTCTTTTGCAGAGAAACTAGCAGGTGTTCGCGAGTTCTGTCCAGATACTCGCGCCATGTTCTTTCTTTACTTATCGAGTTCTCCTCAGAGACTAGTAGATGATTACTAGTCTACCTCAGAGGACAAAATGAGCCTTTGTTCGCAAGTTCCCATCAGGTATTTATGAATTGTGTTTTATACTTGCTGTAACTCTCCAACCTCACAGGAGAAAGAATAAGCATTTACTAGTACCTTTGTGGAGAGGCATCAGGTACTCTTCCCCTCTCTGTCTTTTCCACTCTTTTGACAGTTTACCAGTAGCGGATCACGATTTTTGTGGGTCAATACCTACTTTTTCGAAGTTTCATAGAAATTTGAAAAAGTGCGGGGATTATGTTGGCGATCCTCCCCTCCGAGGCCTCTTTTCCTACATTTTTGTAGAATACGCGCCCGGGAAGGATAAGACCTCACACAAAGGCTCTTTTTACTCCCAAAGTGGTAAGAAGGGGCGACCTCCTCCTTCAAACCGCCCAGGTGAGGCGGCCTCCTTCGTCAAACCGCCCGGGTAGGCGGCCTCTCCCTTCAAGTCGCCCAGGTGGGGCGGCTTCTCCCTTCAAGTCGCCCAGGTGGGGTGGCTTCTCTCCTTCAGGTCGCCCAGCAGGGGCGGTCTCTTTCTTCAGGTCGCCCAGTAGGGGGAGGTCTCCTTCATCAGGTCGCCCAGCAGGGGCGGTCTCCTTCTTCAGGTCGCCCAGCAGGGGGCTGTCTCCTTCATCAGGTCGCCCAGCAGGGGCGGTCTCCTTCTTCAGGTCGCCCAGCAGGGGGCGGTCTCCTTCATCAGGTCGCCCAGCAGGGGCGGTCTCCTTCTTCAGTTCGCCCAGTCGGGGGCGGTCTCCTTCATCAGGTCGCCCATCATGGGCGGTCTCCTTCTTTAGGTTGCCCAGCAGGGGTGGTCTCCTCCTTCAGACCGCGCGGGTAGGCGGCCTCCTCCTTCAGACTGCGCGGGTAGGCGGCCTCCTCCTTCAGACCGTGCGGGTAGGCGACCATGAAGAAAGCACAGGTAGGTGGAGGGACAAAACCGGCGGCTAGAAACAGTCAAACCGCACCAAGTTGCGACCTGTCCGGGCGACCTCGGCGGGCAGGCCGGGCGACCTCGACGAACAGGCCGGACGACCTCGGAAAACAGTCCGAGCGGCCTCGTCGAACAGGCCGGGCGACCTCGGCGAACAGGCCGGCCGACCTTTGCAAACAGGCCGAGCGACTTACTTTTCTTACCCGCAACTCTCTTGTATTTTCTCTTGTTTCCATGTATTAAGCACAACAAGCTGTAATACAGATTATTAAATAAAGGGAAAGCCCGCCGCAGGACTGGCATTTGCCGTGGCGAGCGAAGTCTTGCCTCGCCGCAAAATAGCGGCCCTCTCCTCTTCTTCTCTTCTCAGCTCTTCATTTGCGACTCAAGTAACCAGCTGCTCGACCACTGCCCCCTCTCTTTCCTCTGGGATTGAGCGTCGAGGGCGTGGGGACGATTTTGGATTCAACACAACCGGCAATATATCGACAACTAAATGAACTGGACTGGGTAAAACTTGTGCTCCAATGAATGTAGTGCTCCGAGCTCATTCCGAAAAGGTGTTGTGGGGTAAAATCAGACAACCGGATCAATAGTTAATGCTGTTTAAAGTTTAAGTGTCATTTGGAGCTAAATCTCTCACTTTCGCTACAAACCCCATCTAAAATTCTTTCATTTTAAATTTATGTGTCATTTGGAGCAAAATCTCGCATTACCAGTAGAACCCACTGTATATCGACCTCTAAACGAGCTTGAATGGGTTAAAATTGTTCTCCATTGGATTTAGGGCTCCTATCTCATTCTGAAATGGTGTCCTTTGGAGCTAAATTTCGCATTACCGCTGCAACCGACAATATATCGACAACTAAATGAACTGGACTGGGTAAAACTTGTGCTCCAATGAATGTAGTGCTCCGGGCTCATTCCAAAAAGGTGTTATGGGGTAAAATTAGACAACCAGATCAAAATTTATTGCTGTTTAAAGTTTAAGTGTCATTTGGAGCTAAATCTCTCACTTTCGCTACAAACCGCATCTAAAATTCTTTCATTTTGAAATTTATGTGTCATTTGGAGCAAAATCTCGCATTACCAGTGGAACCCGCTGTATATTGACCTCTAAACGAGCTTGAATGGGTTAAAATTGTTCTCCATTGGATTTAGGGCTCCTATCTCATTCTAAAAAGGTGTCCTTTGGAGCTAAATTACGCATTACCGCTGCAACCGACTATATATCGACAACTAAATGATTTGGAATTGGTAAAACTTGTGCTCCAATGAATGTAGTGCTCCGAGCTCATTCCGAAAAGGTGTTGTGGGGTAAAGTCAGACAACCAGATCAAAAGTTATTGCTGTTTAAAGTTTGAGTGTCATTTGGAGCTAAATCTCTCACTTTCGCTACAAACCGCATCTAAAATTCTTTCACTTTGAAATATGTGTCATTTGGAGCAAAATCTCGCATTACCAGTAGAACCCACTGCATATCGACCTCTAAATGAGCTTGAATGGGTTAAAATTGTTCTCCTTTGGATGTAGGGCTCCTATGTCATTATGAAAAGGTATTGAGGGTGAAAATCTGACAACCGGATCAAAAGATACGGATGTTTGATGTTTAGGTCTCCTTTCGAGCTAAATACCTTATTACCAACCCGGCTGTATATTGACCACTAAACAAACTAGAATGGGTAAAAATTGTTCTCCATTGGATGTAGGGCTCAGAGCTCATTCCAAAAAGGTGTTGTACTCAAAAATCGGAAAACCAGGATCAAAAGTTATGGCTGTCAGTTTATGTGTCAAGAGGAGCAAAATCCCTCATTACCATTGCAACCGACTGTATATTGACTTCTAAAATGAACTGGAATGGTTTAAAATTGTGCTCCATTGGATGTATGCCTCCGAGCATATTCCATAAAGGTGTTGTGGGCAACAATCAAACATACAAATCAAAAGTTATGGCTGTTAGAAGTTTAGGTGTAATTTGGAGCTAAATTTTGCATTACCGCTGCAACTAGCTATATATCGACAACTAAATGAACTGGAATGGGTTAAACTTGTGCTCCAATGAATGTAGTGCTCCAAGCTCATTCCAAAAAGGTGTTGTGGGGTAAAATCAGACAACCGGATCAAAAGTTATTGCTGTTCAAAGTTTAAGTGTCATTTGGAGCTAAATCTCTCACTTTCGTTATAAACCACATCTAAAATTCTTTCATTTTGAAATTTGTGTCATTTGGACCTAAATCTTACATTACTAGTAGAACCCACTGTATATTTACCTCTAAACAAGCTTGAATGGGTTAAAATTGTTCTCCATTGGATTTAGGGCTCCTATCTCATTCTGAAAAGGTGTCCTTTGGAGCTAAATTTCGCATTACCGCTGCAACCGACTATATATCGACAACTAAATTAACTGGAATGGGTAAAACTTGTGCTCCAATGAATGTAGTGGTCCGAGCTAATTCCAAAAAGGTGTTGTGGGGCAAAATCAGATAACCGGATCAATAGTTATTGCTGTTTAAAGTTTAAGTTTTATTTGGAGCTAAATCTCTCACTTTCGCTACAAACCCCATCTAAAATTCTTCTATTTTGAAATTTATGTGTCATTTCGAGCAAAATCTCGCTTTACCAGTAGAACCCACTGTATATCGACCTCTAAACGAGCTTGAATGGGTTTAAATTATTCTCCATTGGATTTAGGGCTCCTATCTCATTCTGAAAAGGTGTCCTTTGGAGCTAAATTTCGCATTACCGCTGCAACCGACTATATATCGACAACTAAATTAACTGGAATGGGTAAAACTTGTGCTCCAGGGAATGTAGTGGTCCGAGCTAATTCCGAAAAGGTGTTGTGGGGTAAAATCAGATAACCGGATCAATAGTTATTGCTGTTTAAAGTTTAAGTTTTATTTGGAGCTAAATCTCTCACTTTCGCTACAAACCCCATCTAAAATTCTTTCATTTTAAAATTTATGTGTCATTTGGAGCAAAATCTCGCATTACCAGTAGAACCCACTGTATATCGACCTCTAAACGAGCTTGAATGGGTTAAAATTGTTCTCCATTAGATTTAGGGCTCCTATCTCATTCTGAAAAGGTGTCCTTTGGAGCTAAATTTCGCATTGCCGCTGCAACCTGCAATATATCGACAACTAAATGAACTGGACTGGGTAAAACTTGTGCTCCAATGAATGTAGTGCTCCGGGCTCATTCCGAAAAGGTGTTGTGGGGTAAAATTAGACAACTAGATCAAAAGTTATTGTTGTTTAAAGTTTAAGTGTCCTTTGGAGCTAAATCTCTCACTTTTGCTACAAACCGTATCTAAAATTCTTTCATTTTGAAATTTATGTGACATTTGGAGCAAAATCTCGCATTACCAGTAGAACCTGTTGAGTCCGAGATCGCACCTCCGAGGGAAACCGGAGGCTGCGGGTTGCCGGTTACTTTTTGTGTAGAAGAATGAGACCGCTAGCAGCGGTCGAGGCCAGACTTCGCTCGCCGCGGCAAATGCCACTCCTGCGACGGGCTTTCCTTTGATTAAAAAGAAGTGGTTACAGCGGGCTGCAAGTGCAGGAAAAGAGAAGCCGGCTGGTCAGACAGTCCGCAAGACGAGAAACTCGAGTCCGCAGCTCAAACAAGCGAGCTCCTAGGTTCGAGTGTGCGTGTCTTGGGAACAGTGCCGCCCCCTATTTATAGGCTTGGGGGCCTGCCCGAGCGGGCAGGGATAAAATAACCGCCAGCCCGGGTACAGGAGAAGCCGGCAGGCGGTGACAGGATACACAAAGAAGGAAAGAAAGAAGCCGCGCGGCTTGGCGGCTTGCCCTTCCGACTTGTCTGACCAGAAGCTAAAGATGATGCGGCCAAGGCGACGATGCTACCCGCTCGATCTCTGTCTTGAGACCGCGGCTTGTTCTTTGACTTTGGACCTTGGCTTATCTCCACGGCATAAACCACGCGACCTCCGACTTGAGACCGCGACTTGCCCTGCTGGACTTGGGCCTGGACTATCTTTAGTACTTGGCGGTGGCCTGAGTTATGCCAGACCGCCCGACCTGTGCTAGCTGGTGTCGATGGATCTCGTTTAACCTGAGTCGGGCGACTTGGATCCGCAAACCGCTCGGTCTGCGAGTAGTCCTCTTGAAAGCGGTTTCCCGGGTAAACATAATCCCCGCATATTTTTAAATTTCCGTGAAGATTTCGAAAATATCAGTGCTAGCCGGAGACCGCGCCGTCTTCACCCCGTTGGTTATAAATGTTCCAGAAGCTTCGATTCTGGCATAACTCCATTGTTACCACGAGTCACTACTCGCCTATTGCGGTTAGGGCTTTCAGATTGAACAGCCCGAAAAAGATGGTGAACCTGATGGCTGAGCTCGAAGTTCTTGAGAAGTCCGGAAAGAAAAGCGAGAGAGACCGCTCGAAAGAGAAGAAGAAGAAAAAGTCGAAGCGGCCTGATAAGACCGTAACAATTGCTTCTACGAGTAAACCGACCGACCTGCCTGCAGAGTTGACAATCGACTTGTCATCTAAACAGGAGGGGAACAAGCCGACCGAACCGCTTCCTGAGCAAACAGTGGTCCTGTCGACTAAAGATGAGGCGAATTGTATGAACCCGTCCCCAGCTGATCCACCAACCTTCTCTGACAAAGGGAACAACCCGCCTTCTCCGCCGGGTAAGACAAACTTGGAGACTGCATCCCAAAAAGGCGATGGGGATGAGTCTTTCAAGATGGAGGTCACCCCGTCCGGGGATTTTCATCTAAAAATTAAAGATAAAGGGGGAGAGGCGGTTGACTCCCCCAAGTCGACCGATCTGGAAGCTCTAGTTATTAACGTCGAGGACAGCTCGGACAGACCGACCGTCCTGAAGTCGAAAAAGAGAAAGAAGGAGGAGTCCGCTGCGGACAGACTTCTCAAGAAGATGAAGAGGCTGAAGGCCAAGAATAAGGCAGCATCTGGGAAACCGAAAGCGGACAGCCTGCAAGGCAAGTCGCGCGAAAATGAAGTTTCGGAAGGCTTGAGTACTCCTCCCCAGCCGAACGACCAGGTTCCAATTGATGCTCATAGCATTTCCGTAAGCGACCTCCTTAAGGATTTTGATTCTTTTCAGTAGCAAGATGATCAGCTGAGAACTTCTTCCGAACTGCAGGCTGCTAACCCGCCAGGAGACAAAGGATCCGCCCCGTCTGAGGATGCCACCAGCTTTAAGGAGGCCATCCCTCCTGAGGTCGCGACTGAAAGAACCATACCGGTACCTGAAGATACCGTGACGGCCGGTCTGCTGTTTATGCAGGTGAAGGCGGAGCGAGTAAGAGATCAACTTGCCAGGCTGCCCCCGCCGCAATCCAATCTTTTGCTGCAAGTTAAAAGGGGAGCGGATTACCACTCCGTTCATTTTTTCATGCCGAGGCCTCGAAACAAGTCGCGCGCTTCGTTGTTCAACCCGTCGCCCAGCTTCTTTCCCTCCGCTGCTCAACTTTCTGCTGCTAAGCGGAGGCAAAATGAGAGATCGTGGAGAGAACAACGCCGAAAGTTCAATACCGAGCTAACAAGGCGACCCATCCGCCCAAATTCAATTCAAACTGTCGCGGCTTGTAAGCGAGGAAAATTCGATGAAAGCGGTTTCCTTTTGAATACTCCTTGATTATTTTCTCTTATTGCAGATGACCGTGACTCTATCCCGAAGCCGGGCGAACTGGTGACCTATCTTCCCCCTCTCGATCCACCCCTGTTGAGTTCTTCTCGGCCAGATACTCGGATGGAGGACGAAATGTCCCGGCTTTAAAAGAATCTGGAAACCCTTGCTAAGCAGCTGAGGGCTGTGGAGGAGAGAGAGAAGGTCGCCCAAGATGAGAAAGCTGCTCTTCGGGTTGAATTGGAAACCGAACGGAAGGAGAGCCGAGCAGCGCTGGAGACCGAGCGGAGAGAGCGTCGAGAGAAAGAAAAAGCGCAGCAAGACCAAGTGGTTGCGCTGACCGCCCGGATTGATCGCGGAAAGAAGGAAGTCCGCAAGCTCGAAGAGGATTGTGCCTATTATAGGGACAAATACCTTCATTTGGCAAAGGAAGCCGGCGGAAGTCGGCACCCTATTAACGTAGTTGATGAAGGCCGGCGAGGGTCAAGCCGCCCGGATGCAAAGACGAGCTCGTCTCTTCCTGTAGCCGGGACGACCCGCCCAATTGTTAGTGTTAATGAGTCCGCAGCGACCTTGCCTACTCGCGTGATTCCCGCGTCGCGAGTAGAGAGAGATGTCGCGCGGATTCATAGCATGATCAACCGCCTTAATCATAATATGAACCAAATGCAGGGAACTGTACTTCAAATCGGCGACCATGTCGCGCGGCTTCACAGGGAGGACGAACCGAGCGATACCCGTCCATAACGAGTGGCTTTGAGATATGAACTTTGTAATAATATTTCTATTCGGTCTCTTGGACAATTTGCTTGAATCTGACTCTATAATATTCGATCTGCCATTCAGGCCGTGCGGCTTAAATATTTGAATTTACTTTTTTGCCTTCTTGTTGTGTTGATTGATGCCTGAGTTATTTTACATAAACCGATCTGCTTGTTTTCATGATTCTTCAATTTGCTTGTTTGAATTATGCGGTCTGTGTTTGACTTTTGTGATGATGTACCCGCACGGGTTGACCGGTCTAGCCGTTATTTGACCTTTGCTAAATGCATATCATCCGTTCTTATAAGTAGCGCCCTTCCGAAATTCCTTTTACCAAAATTTCAAGATGGGAGTAAAGCGCCAGTCGAAGCGACCTGCGAAGACCTCTGCTACCCGCTCCGAAGCCGTTGTGGCCTTTCACTCTGCAGACCACGAGGAGTGTCGTTTAACAAAGGCCGAGCTGGACGAATTCGTCGAGAAGCACATGGCCGATAGTCCGCTGCTCGCGCGGCTTCCGCTCCGTGATGAGCGGATGAATTCGTCTGGCCCAAACCTAATCGCGATCCCAATCGACCATTTCGATTGCGGATTTAAATTCCCGATTTCAATTGAACTCGCCATGGTCTTTGACCATTACGGAGTTGTTCCCGGTCAGATTTCTCCCAACTCGATGGCCGGGATATGTAGCTTCATCTCCTACCTGCGATCTGAGAGAGTCCGCTTCTCTATGGACCTCTTCAGGAAGATATTCTCGGTGCACGCCATCCCTGACTCTGAATCGGATGTCTCAAAGGCCATCTCTACTTTGGCTGCCGCGGGTTGAAGATGGTCAATCTGGCGAACAAAGTCACGGCCTGGCCGGAGAGATACTTGATCTTCGAAGGCCGACTTGGCCTGTTGAACCCGAATCCACAAGTGCGGCCTGAGGAGGCCTTTCAACCGGTCCCAATAAGCGAAGTAGAGAAGGGAATCTGCAAGCTTCTCAAGGATGAGCGGCTTAACATAAGTTATTATATCCCTCTACTTGCCGAGCTAGAGAACGTTCGGCTTGAAGATAGTAAGCTTCCCTTTGCTTCCGACTTCAATATTAACCGCTCGATCTCTCGTGCTGACTCTTCTTCTTTTATAGCCCAAGCCGTTGTTCCTGCTAACAAGCCGATCAGTCCGACCGGTTTAGTCTTGACTCAGACGGAGAAGAGAAAAAGGCAAGCCAGGAACAAGCCGCTGCCGTCTGATGGGGAGGATTCGGGTTCCTCGGGCGACTTCGCCGCCCTTCGCTCCTTCAGCAAGGTGAAGGATCTAAAAGGCCACCCGGTCTTGACTTGGCACCCGGACAGCGATAGTGTCCAGATCTCTACTGCGCTTCCCCACTGGGCAAACGAGAAGTCGGGCCGGCATGCTGAGGCCGCCAGCATCGCTATGTTCGGCCGACGGAACTTCAGGAGGTTGAGGAAAATTCCTGACGAAGAGCTCGCCAGGGAGGCCGCGCAGGTTAGCGCCGAGAGCTTCATCACCAACACCTTCATGGGGATGACCCTTAAGAAGTTTGTTAAAGAAAACGCTCTTCAAGAGAAGGAAATTGCCGAACTGAAGAAAGAAAATGCGCGGCTAAAGGAAGCCGAGTCGGTAAGTCATCACCTGGCCAGCATCAACACCAATGTTCTCAGACCGCACGGTCTTACCTTACTCTTTTCTTTTGCAGGCTAAGTATGATGAGACCGACCCGGTCTATCAGCAGGAACTCTTCCCTCATGTCGCCGAGGGAATTGATAATGCTTTTAACCGCTTGCGGGAGCTCAAGGGGTTCGCGCCCGGTTTCGAGCATTTCACCTTCTCGGACGCCTATCCGATCTTGCAAAAGAAGTTAGAAAAGATCAGGCGGAAAGCCAAAGGAAAGAATAAAGCCGACGGATCCAGTTTGGAGGAGAGCGATGATGAAGATGACGAGGTCGAAGAACCCGGAGCAGCTAGGAGTGGTGAGAGTGGCTCGGAGTCCGAATCCAGCGATTCTGAAGAAGATGCTGGTCGCAAATCGGGCGAATTGAGCAGCTCATCCTCGTCGGGTAGCGAGGGTTATTCTCCTGACGTTTCGATTGATGGCAGCGAACATTCAAGTGCTCCTGCGTCTAAGAAACTCAAGTCGCACAATCAGTAGCTGTATTTTGCTTTTTATTTTGAATAGACGTCGGCTTGATGTTGTTAGCCGGACGGCTTGAAATATAATGTAAACAATGTTTTAATAATGAAATGAAAAGTTTTTACCTGTCTATCCGTCTACCTTCTGCGACTTACTTGCGATTGTTTGCGATCTCTTTTTGTGTTAAATCTAACCAAGTCGTGCGACTTAATGTTAGCTCATCCGGTTAGGATAGCGATCTTCATAAGATTCCGGTAAAGTATCTACAAACCCACTCGCATAGCTTGCTTCTTTTAATCCGAATCGAATTTATCCGATTTATTCTGAGAAAATGCTAACTTATTACGAATGTATTACGACATCCCGGAGACCAGACACAATTGAGCCGCGCGGTTACTACTAGACCCGGCATACTTGCTTTCCAGGATAACGAAGGACAAGTCATGAGAACAATTTTCAGACCGAGCGGTCAGCGTTTTAACTCAGGCGACTTGCAGCTAACATTGCTGTAAATCCCACCTCCATGAATTCAATTAGATAACCGATCCGGAATTTGAAATAATCAAGCAGAATATCCAGTCTCAAGAAGATCAGTTGATAGACCGTGCGATTAGCAGATTTAATACTTGCAACGAGAATCATAACCTGACGAGCTGTATATAGAATTCATGCGATTAGCAGCTTTAATACATGCAACGAGAATCATAACCTGACGAGCTGTATATAGAATTCGTGCGATTAGCAGGTTTAATACTTGCAACGAGAATCATAACCTGACCAGCCGTATATAGAATTCGTGCGATTAGCAGGTTTAATACTTGCAACGAGAATCATAACCTGACAAGCCGTATATAGAATTCGTGCGATTAGCAGGTTTAATACTTGCAACGAGAATCATAACCGCCTGATTGAAAAAGGTCCTGTGATTATCCGATCGGATTGAATGGAAACCTTGATACCTTAATGATACCCTGCTCACTTCAAACCGTCCGGTCTAAAAACCGAACCGCATGATATCTTTGGAACCTGCTGATTTTTGACCGCCTGGTTTAATAACCAGACCGCCAGGTTTAATAACCAGACCGCCAGGATTAATAACCAGACCGCCTGGAAGCCTTGGTACCTGCTTATTTCAAACCGCCCGGTTTGAGTATTAAGTCGTCCGGTTTATGCTGCACATAGAAATCCTGCTTTTTCCTCCAAATGGTCTATAATGACCATATGGGACGAGATAATCCCTGGTAATGCAATAAAGATGATTACAAACTCAGATGACCAAGTGGGCAGGTGGGCCTAGGCGGCGAACATTGCTTTCCTCAAGTGGTCATAAGAGCTGTAGAAATAAAGAGAAACAAGTACAAACCTAGATGACCAAGTGGGCAGGTGGGCCTAGGCGGCGAACATTGCTTTCCTCAAGTGGTCATAAGGGCTGTAAGCGACTCGACTGCTCTCTTGCCTAGGGCTACAAGCCGAGTTGATCAATTGGGCAGGTGGGCCTAGGCGGCAAACATTGCTTTCCTCAGAGAGATCAACTCAATTGTGGGTCCCGCTTAGACATCGCTTGAGAGTACCTTGGAGTATTCGATAGTCACAGACTAAGATGATCAGTTGGGCAGTGTGGTTATGCCGCGGGGGCTATACCGACATTGCTTTCCTCAGAAGGATCATCAAAGCTATAATTATATCCCTCTCGAGGCATGATAAAGCCAACATTCACCTAGACCTCCCTTGATGCAGGGGTGTGTTGGATATCAGCCGGGATCCAAGGTTCTGAAGACCACCGCACGGGAATTGGCAAGCTACCACTACACGTGTGCGAAAACTCCCCGCTACACATGATCTTCATGGTTTTATGCTAATGACTACAATCCGAGGGGGTTCGAGCAGAACTTGGCGATGTCTCCGTGGTTCAGTGAGTTTGATATGTGAGAAAATGCAGAAAGGAAACATCAAACATGGAGAAGTGTTAGTATGGTGCTTCTTATTAAAATATCTCAAAAATTGCAAGAAAGTAAAGAAGACATTTTAAGGATAGAACCGTTTGAGATCGTCGCCACTCTAGGTGCGCGGGATGTCTTCTCCTTCACTTGTTTGGAGGCGATAAGCCCCACTTTTTAATACCTCTTTGACGATGAAAGGTCCAGCCCAATTAGGATTTAGCTTCCCGACATTGCCTGTTCGGGCTGCTGCATCAACCTTTTTTAATACGACGTCGCCGACCGCAAAATGCTTTACCCTGACATTTTTGTCAAAGTACTTTGCCATCCTCCTTTTAACTTCTTCTTGCCTGATTGTTGCCTCGTCCTGAAGTTCTTCGATTAGATCCAAACTATACTTGATAGCCTCGTCATTGTATTCTACCCACGCTTCTCCTCCTTCTTTTCCGTACACAACTCTTGGAGTGACAACCTCAAACTCCACAGGAACAACAGCCTCCGAGCCATGAGACAGTTTGAATGTTGTCTCCCCTGTAGCTGAAGATGGAGTAGTACGAAGAGTCCAAAGGATGGAGGGAAGTTGATCCGCCCAGTTTCCTTTCTGATTCCAAACTCTTTTCATCAGGAGCTGCTGGATTCGTTTGTTGGCTGCTTCTACCTGACCATTGGTCCTTGGATGATGTACTGAGGAAAACCGCAGGTCAATTCCAACCTGATCGCAAAATTTTATCATCTCGGGATTATTGAATTGTGGACCATTATCAGTGACAATTGCCAGCGGAATTCCGTGTCGGCAGACTATTTCTCCCCAGATGAAGTTTCTGATGATTTCGGTGGTAGTTCTTGCCAGTGCCTTAGCCTCGATCCACTTACTGAAGTAGTCAATCATCACTATGATAAAGCGGCGCTGACCGCTAGCCATTGGAAAGGGTCCGATGAGATCCATCCCCCAAACTGCGAAGGGCCAGGGCGCAGTTATCGATCTGAGTGACTGAGCGGGCAGATGCTGAAGAGGAGCGAACTTTTGGCACTGCACACACCGCTTGGCAAATGCTTCAGCATCCTTTCTCATAGTCGGCCAAAAATATCCTTGCCGCAGGATCCTTTTTCTAAGGTTTTTGCCCCTGAATGGCTACCGCATTCCCTAGAATGAACTTCCTGAAGTACGATAGGGATCTCTTCTTCTGAAACACATCGTGCTGAGGGAGAAATCAAAGTTTTTCTGTAGAGAACTCCTGCTATTAGATAATAATATGCCGCCTTCCTTTTGAATCTTCTCCGATCTTTGATGGAATGGTGGAACTCCCCCTTTGATAGGAATAACTCGTAAGGATCCTTCCATGAAGGATTACGATCAATTTGCATGAGTTTTGCCTCATCTATTGTCGGATGAAAGAGTTCAAAGGTCACTCCCCCTGATGGAAGACCGAACTTCGACAATTCATCTGCCTCCTCATTTTGCATTCTTGGGATGTGCTCGATAATAAATGACTTGAATCTTCCGATTTCCTTTTTGGCTAATAGCAGATATTTTCGCAGAATCGGCTCCCTTGTCTCATAATTTCCCAAGACCTGGGAGGCCATCACCAGTGACTCGGTTCTAACATGTACATATTCTATGCCCAACTCCTTCGCAAGCCTTAGCCCAGCCAGAAGTGCTTCGTATTCTGCCTGGTTATTTGTAACTGGAAAGAAGAACTTGATAGCTTGCTCCAGCCTGATGCCATTTGGGCTGATCAACACTACTCCGGCTCCCACGGAGTTTCTGCCAGAAGCCCCATCCACATAAATGATCCAAGCCAGAGGAGATCGTACCACCTGTTCAGGACTAAGCTCTGTTGTATCTACCAGGAAGTCTGCCAAGATTTGCGCTTTGATTGCTGTTCGGGGGATGTACGATATCTCAAATTCACTTAGTTCAATAGCCCGTTTTGCCAACCTCCCTGAATGATCTGGCTTTTCAAGAATATTCTTTAAAGGATGATCAGTAACAACTTGGACGGAATGAGCCTGAAAATAAGGGCGAAGCCTTCGCGCAGACATAACCAAAGCCAAGGCCAGTTTCTCCAGGATCGAATATCTGGTTTCTGCATCCTTAAGAATGTGGCTGACATAGTATATTGGAAACTGCCTCCTCTTTTCTTCCTGAACGAGAACGGAACTCACCGCTTCTGGTCCGACTCCCAGATATAAGAATAGCTTTTCTCCCTCACGGGGACTTTGGAGTAGTGGAGTCGAAGTTAACTGTCCCTTCAGCTGCTCGAAAGCCTTGTTACACTCCTCGCTCCATTCGAACTTTGATCCCCCTCGCAATGTTTTAAAGAATAGGGCACTTTATCTCCGGATTTGGAGATAAACCTGCTCAATCCTGCCAATCTCCCCCCAAGTTGTTGAACTTCTTTAGTATTTCGAGGAGGGGTCATATCAAGGATGGCCTTCACCTTATCTGGATTTGGTGCAAGGCCATCAGGAGTTAAGAGATGCCCAAGAAATTTTCCTTTGCTTGCCCCGAACACACATTTCAATGGGTTTAATTTTAACTTGAACCTCCGTAGAGTAGCGAACGTCTCTACGAGGTCTTCCAAGTGCAATGAGAATGTTTTACTTTTGAGAAGAAGGTCATCAACGTAAACTTCGAGATTCCTGCCCTTTTGATGTTTAAAGACGGTATCCATCATTCTTTGGTATGTTGCACCCGCGTTTTTAAGACCGAAGGGCATTACGAGATAGTAGTAACACCCATCGTTTGTGATAAATGAGGTATGCGGGATGTCAGGTTTGTGCATTTTAATTTGATGGTACCCGGAGAAGGCATCGAGGAAACTCATAAAACCATACCCAACCGCGGAATCAACTAAGACATCTATCCGAGGCAAAGGGTAACAATCTTTAGGGCACGCTTTATTAAGTTTGGTGAAGTCCACGCACATGCGCCACTTCCCACAAGATTTCTTAACCATTACAACATTCGACATCCACGTGGGATATTGAATCTCAGAAATGAAACCCGCTTTTAGGAGTTTGGAAACTTCCTCTCTGATGGGCAACGCCAGCTTGGTCGCCACTTCTCTCTTCTTTTGCTGGACGGGCTTGAACTCAGGAGATACGTTTAGATGATGACAAGCCACGTCTGGATCCACTCCTGGCATATCCTCCGCTGACCAAGCGAAGATATCCAGATTCCCCAACAGACAGGAGATTAGCTCCACTTTCTCCTCTTCTGACAACTCAGCGTTGATGACCAGCTTCTTTTCTGCCCCCTCAGCGATAGGAACTTCTTGGGTCGCTTGGGCAGGTTCCAAGTGAGCCCCTTATCGATCTTTTCCTTCCTCGACGGCCTCTGGAGACTCAGCAACCTCCAAAACCTCATCCATGATCTTGGGAAGCGGAACGTCAGTGATCATGTTGACAGTTCGGACGTAGCACTCCCGAGCTACTTTTGGGTTGCTTCTAACCCGATTCTGCTTTCCTTCAGCAGCGAACTTGAGGGCAAGGTGAAAGGTGGACACTACCGCCCTATACGCATTGAGAATCGGCCTCCCGAAGATAGCACAGTAGTTGCTCGGGGCATCTACTACCACGAAATTGATCAACTTTATTATTCCTCCAAGAGAGACCAGGAGCTTCACTGAACCCTCTACTTCCTTCTTCTCCCCAGAAAAACCGTAGAGGGGTCCCTCGGTGGAGAGCAGATGCTTTCCAGTCTTCAGGGCCTCGAAAGTCGGACGGAAAAGGAGATTGACAGAGCTGCCGGTATCAATCAGAATCTTGTGGACTGTATAGTTTTCGATGATGGCCTTGATAACCACCGCATCATCGAAAGGATTAGCATTGGGGGGAAGGTCATCCTGACCAAACGTGACAATAGTGCTTTCGGGAGGAGAACTTGTAGTGGCTGCCACTTCCTGCTTTAGAACCCTTGCAATGCTGGATTTGCGAGATGATTCCGCTCCAGCTCCCCCATGGATACAATAGATGTCCCCTAAGGGGCCCACATCATTGACTTCGACGCATTCGGTAGAAGGATGGATGTCACCATAGTAGTCGGCGTCCTTGACGCCGGCGCATTCCCAGGTCACTTCTACTGTCTCCTTCTCCTTTTTCTTCTCGGTAGTTGGCTCAGCAATTTTATCTTTCCGAACTAGACCCCGGAGCTTTCCTTATCCCAGGAGTCTTTCTATAAGCAGACGAAGAGCTCGACAGTCTTCAGTTAGATGTCCCCCCTCTTTATGATACTCACAATAAAGGTTCGGATTTCGATTGCCAATATCCGACTTCAGAGGAGCAGGCCTTTAAAAATCTGGCCTCTTTTGCAGAATCTGGACTACTTCGTCCATGGTGACGTTTAGGGGAGTGAATGACTCTTGCGAATCATCGTATTGAGTTGATGGAATGACTGGAGGTGGCTGCGCGACATACTGTTGTAAATATACCGGCATGATTTGCGGAGGTGGAGCGGATGGAGCGGGAGCGACGGCCAACGGTGGTTTCTGATCTTGAAACCGCTGATGGCCCATAAATGGTTGCTTATTTTTGTAGTTCCTCCCCCTTTGGGAACGGGGTTCAAAGTGGGATTGATTCGATGGTGGATGACGGAAGGATGGATTCGATGGCTCCTTGTCGCTTACCAGCTTCGCGACGTAGTCTGGATTGCTCTTCTCTCCTCTGATAAACATATTTGCCAAACTTATCATTTCCTGATAAGTCTTAGGCTCCCTTATATTTGCTTCGAACTTTAGGGGGCCCTCTCTTAGGCCATGGATGAGGGCAACCCTATACAGCTCCGGGTCCACATTTTGGACTTCCATGATCTCTTTCTGGAATCGATCCACAAAACGAGCCCATGTCTCGCCTTCCCGTTGTTTTATATCGAAAAGGGCCGCCGGGCCGGTCTTTCTCTTCCTTGAGGTGGAGAATCTCAGCAGGAATTCTCTTCGCAGCTCCGCGAAACAACGGATCGACCTGGGATGCAAACCGTAAAACCATTCCCTCGCTTGTCCTTCAAAGGAGGTTACAAGAAGCTTGCACTTGGTTGCATCAGTTAAGGTTCTGAGAGCAATGGCTGACTCGAAAGCTTGCAAATGAACCGTGGGATCAGTCTCCCCATTGAAAGCTGGCAGGCGAGGCTCCCTGAAATTATTAGGGGCAGGCTCCCCTCTGACTTCGTCCACAAAGGGAGAAGTTTCTTCCATGTCTTCATACAGAGGAGCAGGCTAATAAGCCGCCGGAGCTGCGGCTATTCGCGGACAAGCCGCCTGATAAGAAGACCGGGCAGCAGCTTCTGGCGGGTAGGAGTGATGAGTAGGAACTTCAGGCGGGTAGGATAGACGGGCCGCGCCCTCCTGCGGGTAGGAAAGGTGGGCAGCGTGAGAAGTCGCCCCCTGGAAGTCGAGGACTCGAGCTGGCATGTTGTGCGCGGCTTCCTGATAGAAGTTTTTCCTAGCCGCAGGGTCTTCTTGGTGGAGCTGGAAATTAGCGGCTTGTGGTAGCGAGTAAGGCGGAGGTGGAGGAAGGACCGGGGTCACCGCCTGATTAGCCGCGGCTTGCTGCGGAACTAGTCGCTCAGTTAGCATTGCTAAAGTCTGACTGATCGCTTCAAGTCGCTGATCAGTGGCCCTCTGAGCCCGTTCGGCTTCTCTCCTTGATTGCTCCTGGGCTTCCCACAAAGAGTCCTCGCTATGATCGGAGCGGTCTCCAAGGGGGAACTGACGGTCTGACATCGTGGAGAAAAGGATTTCACCGACAATCCGCGATCTGAAGGTCGCGTGTTTCTGTTGTGTCCGAGATCGCACCTCCGAGGGAAACCGGAGGCTGCGGGTTGCCGGTTACTTTTTGTGTAGAAGAATGAGACCGCTAGCAGCGGTCAAGGCCAGACTTCGCCTGCCGCGGCAAATGCCACTCCTGCGACGGGCTTTCCCTTGATTAGAAAGAAGTGGTTACAGCGGGCTGCAAGTGCAGGAAAAGAGAAGCCGGCCGGTCAGACAGTCCGCAAGACGAGAAACTCGAGTCCGCAGCTCAAAACAAGCGAGCTCCTAGATTCGAGTGTGCGTGTCTTGGGAACAGTGACGCCCCCTATTTATAGGCTTGGGGGCCTGCCCGAGCGGGCAGGGATAAAATAACCGCCTGCCCGGGTACAGGAGAAACGGGCAGGCGGTGACGGGATACACAAAGAAGGAAAGAAAGAAGCCGCGCAGCTTGGCGGCTTGCCCTTCCGACTTGTCTGACCAGAAGCTAAAGATGATGCGGCCAAGGCGACGATGCTACCCGCTCGATCTCTATCTTGAGACCGCGGCTTGTTCTTTGACTTTAGACCTTGGCTTATCTCCATGGCATAATCCGCGCGACCTCCGACTTGAGACCGCGACTTGCCCTGCTGGACTTGGGCCTGGACTATCTTTAGTACTTGGCGGCGGCCTGAGTTATGCCAGACCGCCCGACCTGTGCTAGTTGGTGTTGATGGATCTCGTTTAACCTGAGCCGGGCGACTTGGATCCGCAAACCGCTCGGTCTGCGAGTAGTCCTCTTGAAAGCGGTTTCCCGGGTTAACAGAACCCACTGTATATCGACCTCTAAACGAGCTTGAATGGGTTAAAATTGTTCTCCATTGGATTTAGGGCTCCTATCTCATTCTAAAAAGGTGTCCTTTGGAGCTAAATTACGCATTACCGCTGCAACCGGCTATATATCGACAACTAAATGAACTGAAATTGGTAAAACTTGTGCTCCAATGAATGTAGTGCTCCGAGCTCATTCTGAAAAGTTGTTGTGGGGTAAAGTCAGACAACCAGATCAAAAGTTATTGATGTTTAAAGTTTGAGGGTCATTTAGTGCTAAATCTCTCACTTTCGCTACAAACTGCATCTAAAATTCTTTCATTTTGAAATTTGTGTCATTTGGAGCAAACTCTCGCATTACCAGTAGAACCCACTGTATATCGACCTCTAAATGAGCTTGAATGGGTTAAAATTGTTCTCCTTTGGATGTAGGGCTCCTATCTCATTATGAAAAGGTATTGTGGGTGAAAATCTGACAACTGGATCAAAAGATACGGATGTTTGATGTTTAGGTCTCCTTTCGAGCTAAATACCTTATTACCAACCCGGCTGTATATTGACCACTAAACAAACTAGAATGGGTAAAAAATTGTTCTCCATTGGTTGTAGGGCTCCGAGCTCATTCCAAAAAGGTGTTGTACGCAAAAATCGGACAACCAGATCAAAAGTTATGGCTGTTACAGTTTATGTGTCAAGAGGAGCAAAATCCCTCATTACCATTACAACCGACTGTATATTGACTTCTAAAATGTGCTGCAATGGTTTAAAATTGTGCTCCATTGGATGTATGCCTCCGAGCATATTCTGTAAAGGGGTTGTGGGCAACAATCAAACATACAAATCAAAAGTTATGGCTGTTAGAATGTAGTGCTCCGAGCTCATTCCGAAAAGGTGTTGTGGGGTAAAATCAGACAACCGGATCAAAAGTTATTGATGTTCAAAGTTTAAGTGTCATTTGGAGCTAAATCTCTCACTTTCGTTATAAACCGCATCTAAAATTCTTTCATTTTGAAATTTGTGTCATTTGGACCTACATCTTACATTACTCGTAGAACCCACTGTATATTGACCTCTAAACAAGCTTGAATGAGTTAAAATTGTTCTCCATTGGATTTAGGGCTCCTATCTCATTCTGAAAAGGTGTCATTTGGAGCTAAATTTCGCATTACCGCTGCAACCAGCTATATATCGACAACTAAATGAACTGGAATGGGTAAATCTTGTGCTCCAATGAACGTAGTACTCCGAGCTTATTTCGAAAAGGTGTTGTGGGGGTAAAATCAGACAACCAGATCAAAAGTTATTGCTGTTTAAAGTTTGAGTGTCATTTGGAGCTAAATCTCTCACTTTCGCTACAAACCGCATCTAAAATTCTTTCATTTTGAAATTTATGTGTCATTTGGAGCAAAATCTCGCATTACCAGTAGAACCACTGTATATCGACCTCTAAACGAGCTTGAATGGGTTAAAATTGTTCTCCATTGGATTTAGGGCTCCTTTCTCATTCTGAAAATGTGTCCTTTGGAGCTAAATTTCGCATTACCGCTGCAACCGACAATATATCGACAACTAAATGACCTTGGACTGGGTAAAACTTGTGCTCCAATGAATGTAGTGCTCCGGGCTCATTTCGAAAAGGTGTTGTGGGGTAAAATTAGACAAACGGATCAAAAGTTATTGCTGCCTAAAGTTTGATTGTCATTTGGAGCTAAATCTCTCACTTACGCTACAAACCGCATTTAAAATTCTTTCATTTTGAAATTTATGTGTCATTTGGAGCAAAATCTCGCATTACCAGTAGAACCCACTGTATATCGACCTCTAAACGAGCTTGAATGGGTTTAAATTATTCTCCATTGGATTTAGGGCTCCTATCTCATTCTGAAAAGGGTTTCCTTTGGAGCTAAATTTCGCATTACCGCTGCAACCGACTATATATCGACAACTAAATTAACTGGAATGGGTAAAGCTTGTGCTCCAATGAATGTAGTGCTCCGAGCTCATTGCGAAAAGGTGTTGTGGGGTAAAATCAGACAACCAGATCAAAAGTTATTGTTGTTCAAAGTTTAAGTGTCATTTGTAGCGAAATCTCTCACTTTCGCTATAAACTGCATCTAAAATTCTTTAATTTTGAAATATATGTGTCATTTGAACCTAAATCTTACATTGCTTGTAGAACCCACTGTATATCGACCTCTAAACGAGCTTAAATGGGTTAAAATTGTTCTCCATTGGATTTACGGCTCCTATCTCATTCTGAAAAGGTGTCCTTTGGGCTAAATTTTGCATTACAGTTGCAACCGGCAATATATCGACAACTAAATGAACTGGACTGGGTAAAACTTGTGCTCCAATGAATGTAGTGCTTCGAGCTCATTCCAAAAAGGGTTTGTGGGGTAAAATCAGAAAACCGGATCAATAGTTATTGTTGTTTAAAGTTTAAGTGTCATTTGGAGCTAAATCTCTCACTTTCGCTATAAACCCCATCTAAAATTCTTTCATTTTAAAATTTATGTGTCATTTCGAAGAAAATCTCGCATTACCAGTAGAGCCCACTGTATATCGACCTCTAAACGAGCTTGAATGGGTTAAAATTGTTCTCCATTGGATTTAGGGCTCCTATGTCATTATGAAAAGGTGTCCTTTGGAGCTAAATTTCGCATTACCGCTGCAACTGGCAATATATCGACAACTAAATGAACTGGACTGGGTAAAACTTGTGCTCCGATGAATGTAGTGCTCCGGGCTCATTCCGAAAAGGTGTTGTGGGGTAAAATTAGACAACCGGATCAAAAGTTATTGCTGCTTAAAGTTTAAGTGTCATTTGGAGCTAAATCTCTCACTTTTGCTACAAACCGCATTTAAAATTCTTTAATTTTGAAATTTATGTGTCATTTGGAGCAAAATCTCGCATTACCAGTAGAACCCACTGTATATCGACCTCTAAACGAGCTTGAATGGGTTAAAATTGTTCTCCATTGGATTTAGGGCTCCTATCTCATTCTGAAAAGGTGTCCTTTGGAGCTAAATTATGCATTACCGCTGCAACCGGCTATATATCGACAACTAAATGAACTGGAATTGGTAAAACTTGTGATCCAATGAATGTAGTGCTCCGAGCTCATTCTGAAAAGGTGTTGTGGGGTAAAGTCAGACAACCAGATCAAAAGTTATTGCTGTTTAAAGTTTGAGTGTCATTTGGAGCTAAATATCTCACTTTCGCTACAAACCGCATCTAAAATTCTTTCATTTTGAAATTTATGTGTCATTTGGAGCAAAATCTCGCATTACCAGTAGAACCCACTATATATCGACCTCTAAATGAGCTTGAATGGGTTAAAATTGTTCTCCATTGGATGTAGGGCTCCTATCTCATTATGAAAAGGTATTGTGGGTGAAAATCTGACAACCTGATCAAAAGATACGGATGTTTGATATTTAGGTCTCCTTTCGAGCTAAATACCTTATTACCAACCCGGCTATATATTGACCACTAAACAAACTAGAATGGGTAAAAATTGTTCTCCATTGGATGTAGGGCTCCGAGCTGATTCCAAAAAGGTGTTGTACGCAAAAATCGGACAACCAGATCAAAAGTTATGGCTGTTACAGTTTATGTGTCAAGAGGAGCAAATCCCTCATTACCATTGCAACCGACTGTATATTGACTTCTAAAATGATCTGGAATGGTTTTAAAATTGTGCTCCATTGGATGTATGCCTCCGAGCATATTCTGTAAAGGTGTTGTGGGCAACAATCAAACATACAAATCAAAAGTTATGGCTGTTAGAATGTAGTGCTCCGAGCTCATTCCGAAAAGGTGTTGTGGGGTAAAATCAGACAACCGGATCAAAAATTATTGTTGTTCATAGTTTAAGTGTCATTTGGAGCTAAATCTCTCACTTTCGTTAAAAACCACATCTAAAATTCTTTCATTTTGAAATTTGTGTCATTTGGACCTAAATCTTACATTACTAGAAGAACCCACTGTATATTGACCTCTAAACAAGCTTGAATGAGATAAAATTGTTCTCCATTGGATTTAGGGCTCCTATCTCATTCTGAAAAGGTGTCATTTGGAGCTAAATTTCGCATTACCGCTGCAACCGGCTATATATCGACAACTGAATGAACTGGAATGGGTAAATCTTGTGCTCCAATGAACGTAGTACTCCGAGCTTATTCTGAAAAGGTGTTGTGGGGGTAAAATCAGACAACCAGATCAAAAGTTATTGTTGTTCAAAGTTTAAGTGTCATTTGTAGCGAAATCTCTCACTTTCGCTATAAACCGCATCTAAAATTCTTTAATTTTGAAATATATGTGTCATTTGAACCTAAATCTTACATTACTTGTAGAACCCACTGTATATCGACCTCTAAATGAGCTTAAATGGGTTAAAATTGTTCTCCATTGGATTTACGGCTCCTATCTCATTCTGAAAAGGTGTACTTTGGGCTAAATTTTGCATTACGGTTGCAACCGGCAATATATCGACAACTAAATGAACTGGACTGGGTAAAATTTGTGCTCCAATGAATGTAGTGCTCCGAGCTCATTCCAAAAAGGTGTTGTGGGGTAAAATCAGAAAATCGGATCAATAGTTATTGCTGTTTAAATTTTAAGTGTCATTTGGAGCTAAATCTCTCACTTTCGCTACAAACCCCATCTAAAATTCTTTCATTTTAAAATTTATGTGTCATTTGGAACAAAATCTCGCTGTTGAGTCCGAAATCGCACCTCCGAGGGAAACCGGAGGCTGCGGGTTGCCGGTTACTTTTTATGCAGATGAATGAGACTGCTAGAAAGAGAAGAAGAAGAAAAAGGCGACGCGACCTGATAAGACCGTAACAATTGCTTTTACAAGTAAACCGATCGACCCGCCTGCAGGGTTGACAGTCGGCATGTCATCTGGATAGGAGGCGAGTAATCCGACCGAACTGCTTCCTGAGCAATCAGCCGTCCTGTCAACTAAAAATGAGGCGAGCTGTCCGAACCTACCCCCATCTGATCCCCCAACCTTCTCTGATAAAGGAAACAGTCCGCCTTCCCCGCCGGGTAAGACAGACTTGGAGACTGCTTCCCAGAAAGGTGATGGGGACGAGTCTTTCAAGATGGAAGTTACCCCGTCCAGGGTTTTTCATTTAAACATCAGGGATGAAGGGGGAGAGGCAGTTGACTCCCCCAAGCCGTCCGATCAGGAAGCTCCAGTAATTAATGTTGAGGACAGTCTGGAAAAACCAACCGCCCCGAAGTCGAAGAAGAGAAAGAAGGAGGAGTCCACAGCGGACAGGCTTCTCAAGAAAATGAAGAAGCTAAAGGCCAAAAACAAGGCAGCGTCTGGGAAAGCGAGAGCGGACAACCTGCAAGGCAAGTCGCGCGAGAATGAAGTCTCGGAGGGCTTGATTACTCCTTCCCCCCATCCGAACGACCAGGTTCCAGTCGATGCTCATAGCATTTCCGTAAGTGAACTCCTCAAGGATTTCGATTCTTTTCAGAAGCAGGATGATCAGCTGAGAACTTCTTCCGAACTGCAGGCTGCCAACCCGCCAGGAGAGAAAGGATTCGCCCTGTCTGAGGATGCGACCAGCCTTAAAGAGGCCATCCTTCCTGAGGCCGCGACTGAAAGAACCATACCGGTACCTGAAGATACCGTGACGGCCGGTCTGCGGTTTATGCAGGTGAAGGCAGAGCGAGTAAGAGATCAACTTGCCAGGCCGCCCCCGCCGCAACCCAATCTTTTGCTGCAAGGTAAAGAGGAAGCGGATTACCGCCCTGTTCGTTTTTTCAGGCCGCGGCCTCGAAACAAGTCGCGCGCTTCGTTGTTGAACCCGTCGCCCAGCTTCTTTCCCTCCGCTGCTCAACTTTCTGCTGCTAAGCGGAGGCAAAGTGAGAGATCATGGAGAGAACAACGCCGAAAGTTCGATACCGAGCTAACAAGGCGACCTGTCCGCCCGAATTCAGTTCAAACTGCCGCGGCTTGTAAGCGAGGAAAATTTGATGAAAGCGGTTTCCTTTTGAATACTCCTTGACTATTTTCTCTTATTGCAGATGACCGTGACTCTATCCCGAAGCCGGGCGAACTGGTGACCTATCTTCCCCCTCTTGATCCACCCCTGCTGAGTTCTTCTCTGCCGGATACTCGGATGGAGGACGAGATGTCCCAGCTTCAAAATAATCTTGAAACCCTTGCTAAGCAGTTGAGGGCTATGGAGGAGAGAGAGAAGGCCGCCCAAGATGAGAAAGCTGCTCTTCGGGTTGAATTGGAAACCGAAAGGAAGGAAAGCCGAGCAGCGCTGGAGGCCGAGCGGAGAGAGCGTCGAGAGAAAAAAAAGGCGCAGCAGGACCAGGTGGCTGCGTTGACCGTCCGGATTGATCGTGGAAAGAAGGAAGTCCGCAAGCTCGAAGAGGACTGTGCCTATTATAGGGACAGATACCTTCATTTGGCAAAGGAAGCCGGCGGAAGTCGGCGCCCTATTAACGTGGTTGACGAAGGCCGGCGGGGGTCAAGCCGCCCAGGTGCAGGGACGAGCTCGTCTCTTCCTGTAGCCGAGATGATCCACCTAGTTGTTAGTGTTCATGAGTCCGCAGCGACCTTGCCTACTCGCATGATCCCCGTGACGCGAGTAGAGAGAGATGCCGCGCGGATTCATAGCATGATCAACTGCCTTAATCATAATATGAACCAAATGCAGGGAACTGTTCTTCAAATCGGCGATCATGTCGCACGACTTCACATGGAGGATGAACCGAGCGATATCCGTCCGTAACGAGTGGCTCTAAGATATGAATTTGTAATAATATTTCTATTCGGTCCCTTGGACAATTGCTTGAATATGACTCTATAATGTTCGATCCGCCATCCAGGCCGTGCGGCTTAAATATTGAATTTACTTTTTTGCCTTCTTGCTGTGCTGATTGATGTCTGTGAGTTATTTTACAAAAACCGATCTGCTTGTTTTCGTGATTCTTTAATTCGCTTGTTTGAATTATACAGTCTGTGGTTGACTTTTGTAATGATGTATCCGTACGGGTTGATCGGTCTAGCCGTGATTTGACCTTTGCTAAATGCAGATCAGCCGTTCTTATAAGTAGCGCCCTCCCGAAATTCCTTTTACCAAATTTCAAGATGGGAGTAAAGCGCCAGCTGAAGCGACCTGCCAAGACTTCTGCTACCCGCTCCGAAGCCACTGTGGCCTTTCATTCTGCAGACCTCGAGGAGTGTCGTTTGACAAAGGCCGAGCTGGAGGAATTCGTCGAGAAGCACATGACTGACAGTTCGCTGCTCGCGCGGCTTCCGCTCCGTGATGAGCGGATGAATTCGTCTGGCCCAAACCATATCGCGATCCCAATCGACCATTTCGATTGCGGATTTAAATTCCCGATTTCCATTGAGCTCGCCATGGTCTTTGACCATTATGGAGTTGTTCCCGGCCAGATTTCTCCCAACTCGATGGCCGGGATATGTAGCTTCATCTCCTACCTGCGATCTGAGAGAGTCCGCTTCTCTATAGACCTCTTCAGGAAGATATTCTTGGTGCGGGCCATTCCGGACTCTGAATCGGATGTCTTCAAAGGCCACCTCTACTTTGGCTGCCGTGGGTTGAAGATGGTCAATCTGGCGAACAAAGTCACGGCCTGGCCGGAGAGGTACTTGATCTTCGAAGGCCGACTTGGGCTGTTGAACCCGAATCCGCAAGTGCGGCCTGAGGAGGCTTTTCAACCGGTCCCAATAAGCGAAGTGGAGAAGGGAATCTGCAAGCTTCTCAAGGATGAGCGGCTTAACATAAGCTACTATATCCCTCTACTTGCCGAGCTAGAGAACGTTCGGCTTGAAGATAGTAAGCTTCCCTTTGCTTCCGACTTCAATGTTAACCGCTCGATCTCTTGTGCTGACTCTTCTCCTTTTGTAGCCCAAGCCGTTGTTCCTGCCAACAAGCCGATAAGCCCGGCCGGTTTAGTCTTGACTCAGACGGAGAAAAGAAAGAGGCAAGCCAGGAACAAGCCGCTGCCGTCCGATGGGGAAGATTCGGGTTCCTCAGGCGACTTCGCCGCCCTCCGCTCCTTCAGCAAAGTGAAGGATCTAAAAAGCTGCCCGGTCTTGACCTGGCATCCGGACAGTGATAGTGTCCAGGTCTCGACTGCGCTTCCCCACTGGGCGAATGAGAAGTCGGGCCGGCATGCTGAGGCCGCTAGCATCGCCATGTTCGGCCGACGGAACTTCAGGAGGTTAAGGAAAATTCCTGTGGAAGAGCTCGCCAGAGAGGCCGCGCGGGTTGGTGCCGAGATCCTCATCACCAACGCCTTCATGGGAATGACCTTCAAGAGGTTGTTTAAAGAAAACGCTCTCCAAGAGAAGGAAATTGCCGAACTGAAGAAAGAAAATGCGCGGCTAAAGGAAGCCGAGTCGGTAAGTCATCACCTGGCCAGCCTCAACACCAATGTTCTCAGACCCCACGGTCTTATCTTACTCTTTTCTTTTGCAGGCTAAGTATGATGAGACCGACCCGGTCTATCAGCAGGAACTCTTCCCTCATGTCGCCGAGGGAATTGATAATGCTTTTAACTGTTTGCGGGAGCTCAATGGGTTCGCGCCAGGTTTCGAGCATTTCACCTTCTCGGACGCCTATCCGATCTTGCAAAAGAAATTAGAAAATATCAGGCGGAAAGCTAAAGGAAAGAATAAAGCCGACGGATCCAGTTCGGAGGAGAGCGATGATGGAGATGATGAGGCCGAAGAACCCGGAGCGGCTAAGAGTGGTGAGAGTGACTCGGAGTCCGAATCCAGCGATTCTGAAGAGGATGCTGGTCGCAAATCGGGCGAATTGAGCAGCTCATCCTCGTCGGGTAGCGAGGGTTATTCTCCTGACGTTTCGATTGATGGCAGCGAACCTTCAAGTGCCCCTGCGTCTAAGAAACTCAAGTCGCACAATCAGTAGCCGTATTTTGTTTTTTATTTTGAATAGCCGTCGGTCGGCTTGATGTTGTTAGCCGGACAGCTTAAAATATAATGTAAATGTTTTGATCATGAAATGAAAAGTTTTTACCTGTCTATCCTTCTACCTTCTGCGACTTACATGTGATTGTTTGCGATTTCTTTGTGTTAAATTTAAACAAGTCATGCTACTTAATGTTAATTCATCCGGTTAGGATAGTGATTCTCATAAGATTCTGGCAAAGCATCTATAAAAAACCCACTCGCATAGTTTGCTTCTTTTAATCTGAATCGAATTTGTCCGATTTATTCTGGGAAGGTGCTAACTTAT
Source organism: Dactylorhiza incarnata (assembly GCA_033032865.1). Lineage (NCBI taxonomy): Eukaryota > Viridiplantae > Streptophyta > Magnoliopsida > Asparagales > Orchidaceae > Dactylorhiza > Dactylorhiza incarnata. Next base: position 6,562,674 of record JAWHQI010000132.1, on the reverse strand, counting down.
TACGAATGTATTACGACATCCCGGAAACCGGACATAATTGAGCCGCGCGGTTACTACTAGACCCGGCATACTTGCTTTCCAGGATAAAGAACGACAAGTCATGAGAACAATTTTCAGACCGAGCGGTCAGCGTTTTAACTCAGGCGACTTGCAGCTAACATCGCTGTAAATCCCACCTCCGTGAATGCAATCAGATAACCGATCCAGAATTTGAAATAATCAAGCCGTGCGACCGTAAACAGAATATCCAGTCTCAAGAAGATCAGTTGATAGACCGTGCGATTAACATTTAATCCGAATAATCTATATGACAGTTATATATAACATTGACTGGCAAGCCGTACGAGCTGTATATAGAATTCGTGCGATTAGCAGGTTTAATACTTGCAACGAGAATCATAACCTGACAAGCCGTACGAGCTGTATATAGAATTCGTGCGATTAGCAGATTTAATACTTGCAATGAGAATCATAACCTGACCAGCCGTACGAGCTGTATATAAAATTCGTGCGATTAGCAGGTTTAATACTTGCAACGAGAATCATAACCGCCTGATTGAAAAGATCCTGTGATTATCCGATCGGATTGAATGGAAACCCATAAGGATGATAAATTCATAATCCGGATAATAAGGTCGGCCGGTCATGATTATGCTTGCTTCCCTGATATTTACCTTGATACCTTAATGATACCCTGTTTATTTCAAACCGTCCGGTCTAAAAACCGAACCGCATGACATCTTTGGAACCTGCTGATTTTAGACCGCCTGGTTTAATAACCTGACCTCCAGGTTTAATAACCAGACCGCCTGAAAGCCCTGGTACCTGCTTATTTCAAACCGCCCGGTTTGAGTATTAAGTCGTCCGGTTTATGCTGCGCATAGAAATCCTGCTTTTTCCTCCAAATGGTCTATAATGACCATATGGGATGAGATAATCCCTTATAATGCAATAAAGATGATTACAGACTCAGATGACCAAGTGGGCAGGTGGGCCTAGGCGGCGAACATTGCTTTCCTCAAGTGGTCATAAGAGCTGTAGAAATAAAGAGAAACAAGTACAGACCCAGATGACCAAGTGCGCAGGTGGGCCTAGGCGGCGAACATTGCTTTCCTCAAGTGGTCATAAGAGCTGTAAGCGACTCGGCTGCTCTCTTGCCTAGGGCTACAAGCCGAGTTGATCAATTGGGCAGGTGGGCCTAGGCGGCGAACATTGCTTTCCTCAGAGAGATCAACTCAGTTGTGGGTCCCACTTAGGCATCGCTTGAGAGTACCTTGGAGTATTCGATAGTCACAGACTAAGATGATCAGTTGGGCAGGTGTGGTTATGTCGCGGGGGCTATACCGACATTGCTTTCCTCAGAAGGATCATCAAAGCTGTAATTATATCCCTCTCGGGGCATGATAGAGCCAACATTCACCTAGCCCTCCCTTGATGTAGGGGTGTGTTGGATATCAGCCGGGATCCAAGGTTCTGAAGACCACCGCACGGGAATTGACAAGCTACCACTACACGTGTGCGAAAACTCCCCGCTACACATGATCTTCATGGTTTTACGCTAATGACTACAATCCGAGGGGGTTCGAGCAGAACTTGGCGATGTCTCAGTGGTTCAGTGAGTTTGATATATGAGAAAATGCAGAAAGGAAACATCAAACATGGAGGAGTGTCAGTATGGTGCTTCTTATTAAAATATCTCAAAAACTGCAGGAAAGTAAAGAAGACATTTTAAGGGTAGAACCGTTTGAGATCGTCGCCACTCCAGGTGCGCGGGATGTCTTCTCCTTCACTTGTTTGGAGGCGATAAGCCCCACTTTTTAGTACCTCCTTGACGATGAAAGGTCCAGCCCAATTAGGATTTAGCTTCCCGACATTTCCTGTTCGGGCTGCGGCATCAACCTTTTTTAGTACGACGTCGCCGACCGCAAAACGCTTTAGCCTGACATTTTTGTCAAAGTACTTTGTCATCCTCCTTTTAACTTCTTCTTGCCTGATTGTTGCCTCATCCTGAAGTTCTTCGATTAGATCCAGACTATACTTGATAGCCTCGTCATTGTACTCTACCCACGCTTCTCCTCCTTCTTTTTCGTACACAACTCTTGGAGTGACCACCTCAAACTCCACAGGAACAACAGCCTCCGATCCATGAGACAGTTTGAATGGTGTCTCCCCTGTAGCTGAAGATGGAGTAGTACGAAGAGTCCAAAGGATGGAGGGAAGTTGATCTGCCCAGTTTCCTTTCTGATTCCAAACTCTTTTCATCAGGAGCTGCTGGATTCGCCTGTTGGCTGCTTCTACCTGACCATTGGTCCTTGGATGATGTACTGAGGAAAACCGCAGGTCAATTCCAACCTGATCGCAAAATTTTATCATCTCGGTATTATTGAACTGTGGACCATCATCAGTGACAATCGCCAGCGGAATTCCGTGTCGGCAGACTATTTCTCCCCAGATGAAGTTTCTGATAATTTGGGTAGTAGTTCTTGCCAGTTCCTTAGCCTCGATCCACTTACTGAAGTAGTCAATCATCACTATGATAAAGCGGCGCTGACCGCTAGCCATTGGAAAGGGTCCGATGAGATCCATCCCCCAAACCGCGAAGGGCCAGGGTGCAGTTATTGACCTAAGCGACTGAGCGGGCAGATGCTGAAGAGGAGCAAACTTTTGGCACTGAACACAACGCTTGGCAAATGCTTCGGCATCCTTTCTCATGGTTGGCCAAAAATACCCCTGCCTTAGGATTCTCTTTTCTAGAGTTTTTGCACCTGAATGGCTACCGCATTCCCCGGAATGAACTTCCTGAAGTATAATAGGGATCTCTTCTTCTGAAACACATCGTGCTGAGGGGGAAATCAAAGTTTTTCTGCAGAGAACTCCTGCTATTAGATAATAATATGCTGCCTTCCTTTTGAATCTTCTCCGATCTTTAATGGAATGATGGAACTCTCCTTTTGACAGAAATAGTTCATAAGGATCCTTCCAGGAGGGATTCTGATCAATCTGCATGAGCTCTTCTTTCTCCGTGGCCGGATGGAAAAGTTCTGAGGTCACCCCTCCTGATGGAAGACCAAACTTTGATAACTCGTCTGCCTCTTCATTTTGTGTCCTTGGAATGTGCTCGATGATGAAGGATTTGAATTTCCCGATCTCTTCCTTAGCTAGCGACAGATACTTTCTCAGCATTGGTTCTCTTGTTTCGTAGTTCCCTAGAACTTGCGAGGCCATTACAAGAGAATCAGTTTTTACATGAACATGTTCTATCCCAAGCTCTTTTGCGAGTCTTAGGCCGGCCAAGAGTGCTTCGTATTCAGCCTGGTTGTTTGTTACTGGGAAAAAGAATTTGATTGCCTGCTCGAGTTTGATGCCATTTGGACTGAGAAGAACTACTCCGGCTCCCACGGAGGGTCTCCCTGAAGCTCCATCTACGTAGATGATCCAGGCATAAGGAGATTTTTCCACCCGTTCAGGGTTAGACTCCATCGTGTTTACCAAGAAGTCTGCCAGTACTTGTGCCTTAATTGCTGTTCTGGGAATGTGTAGTATTTCAAACTCGCTCAGCTCAATTGCCCATTTGGCCAGTCTTCCTGAATGATCTGGCTTCTCCAGGATACTTCTTAGTGGATGATCTGTAACCACTTGAATAGGATGAGCCTGAAAATAGGGGCGAAGCCTTCGTGAGGACATCACTAAGGCCAAGGCTAATTTCTCCAGAATTGAATATCTAGTTTCTGCATCTTTAAGGATATGCCTGACATAATATATTGGAAATTGCTTCTTCTTCTCCTCCCGAACCAGGACAGAGCTTATGGCATCTGGACCTACCCACAAGTACAAGAATAACGTTTCCCCTTCACGAGGGCTTTGAAGAAGAGGGGTTGAGGTTAACTGCTTTTTCAACTGTTCGAAAGCATTATCGCACTCTTCATTCCATTCAAACTTAGATCCTCCCCTAAGTGTCTTGAAGAATGGAGCGCTTTTATCTCCTGATTTGGAAATGAATCGGCTCAATCCTGCCAGCCTCCCCCCAAGTTGTTGTACCTCTTTCTGATTACGAGGAGGGGTCATATCTAGGATAGCTTTTACTTTATCCGGATTTGGTGCGAGGCCATCAGGGGTAAGAAGATGCCCGAGAAATTTCCCTTTGTTTGCCCCGAATATGCATTTTGATGGGTTTAGCTTTAATTTGAACCTCCGTAGAGTAGCGAACGTCTCTACGAGGTCTTTCAGGTGGATTGAAAAAGTTTTACTTTTTAGAAGGAGATCATCAACGTATACTTCAAGATTTCTTCCTTTCTGTTTTTCAAAAACCGTGTCCATCATCCTCTAATATGTCGCACCCGCGTTTTTGAGCCCGAAAGGCATGACGAGATAACAATAACACCCATCATTGGTAATGAAGGACGTATGCGGGATATCAGGCTTATGCATCTTAATCTGGTGGTAACCAGAAAATGCATCTAGGAAACTCATGAAATTATATCCCACCGCGGAATCTACCAAAACATCTATCCGAGGCAAGGGATAACAATCCTTGGGACATGATTTATTGAGTTTAGTGAAATCTACACACATACGTCATTTCCCCCCAGATTTTTTCACCATCACTACATTCGACATCCAGGTGGGATACTGGATTTCAGAAATGAAATTGGCTTTAAGAAGTTTTGCAACTTCTTCTTTGATGGGTACCGCCAGCTTGGTTGCTACCTCCCTCTTCTTCTGTTGGATTGGCTTGAATTCAGGAGAAATGTTGAGGTGATGGCACGTGACATCTGGATCTACATCAGGCATATCTTCTGTTGACCAGGCGAAGATGTCTAGATTCTCCAACAGGCAGGAGATCAACTGAACCTTTTGTTCTTCTGATAGCTCGGCGTTGATGATCAGCTTCTTTCCTTCCTCTTCAGCAATAGGAACCTCTTGGGTCTCCTGGGCAGGTTCCAGGTAAGTCCCTATCCGTTCTGCGCTTTCCTCGGCGGCCCCTGAAGACTCAGCAACCTCCAAAACCTCATCCATGATCTTGGGAAGTGGAGCGTCGGTGACCATGTTGACTGTTCGGACGTAGCACTCCCGAGCTAGCTTTGGGTTGCTTCTGACCCGATACTGCTTTCCTTCAGCAGCGAACTTGAGGGCAAGGTGAAAGGTGGACACTACTGCCCTATACGCAATGAGAATCGGCCTCCCGAAGATAGCACAGTAGTTGCTCGGGGCATCTACTACTACAAAATTGATCAACTTTATTACTCCTCCAAGAGAGACCAGGAGCTTCACTGAACCCTCTACTTCCTTCTTCTCCCCAGAAAAACCGTAGAGGGGCCCATCGGTGGAAAGCAGATGCTTTTCGGTCTTCAGGGCCTCGAAAGTCGGGCGGAAAAGGAGATTGACGGAGCTGCCGGTATCAATCAGAATCTTGTGGACTGTATAGTTTTCGATGATGGCCTTGATAACCACCGCATCATCGAAAGGATTAGCATTGGGGGGAAGGTCATCCCAACCAAACGTGACGATAGTGCTTTCGGGAGGAGAACTTGTAGTGGCTGCCACTTCCTGCTTCAGAACTCTCGCAATGCTGGATTTGCGAGATGATTCCGTTCCAGCTCCCCCATGGATACAATAGATGTCCCCTAAGGGGCCCACATCATTGACTTCGACGCATTCGGTAGAAGGATGGATGTCACCATAGTAGCCGGCATCCTCGACGTCGGCGCATTCCCAGGTCACTTCTACTGTTTCCTTCTCCTTTTTCTTCTCGGTAGTTGGCTCAGCAGGTTTATCTTTCCAAACTAGACCCCGGAGCTTTCTTTCTCCCAGGAGTCTTTCTATAAGTAGACGAAGAGCTCGACAGTCTTCAGTTAGATGTCCCCCCTCTTTATGATATTCACAATAAAGGTTCGGATTTCGATTGCGAATATCCGACTTCAGAGGAGCAGGCCTTTTGAAATCTGGCCTCTTTTGCAGAATCTGGACTACTTCGTCCATGGTGACGTTTAGGGGAGTGAATGACTCTTGCGAATCATCGTATTGAGTTGATGGAATGACTGGAGGTGGCTGCGCGGCATACTGTTGCAAATATACCGACATGATTTGCGGATGGGGAGCGGATGGAGCGGGAGCGACGGCCAACGGTGGTTTCTGATCTTGAAACCGCTGATGGCCCATAAATGGTTGCTTATTTTTGTAGTTCCACCCCCTTTGGGAACGGGGTTCAAAGTGGGACTGGTTCGATGGTGGATGACGGAAGGACGGATTTGACTGCTCCTTGTCGCTTACCAGCTTCGCGACGTAGTCCGGATTGCTCTTCTCTCCTCTGATAAACATATTTGCCAAACTTATCATTTCCTGATAAGTCTTAGGCTCCCTAATATTTGCTTCGATCTTTAGGGGGGCCTCTCTTAGGCCATGGATGAGGGCAACCCTATACAGCTCCGGGTCCACATTTTGGACTTCCATGATCTCTTTCTGGAAGCGGTCCACAGAACGAGCCCACGTCTCGCCTTCCCGTTGTTTTATATCAAAAAGGGCCGCCGGGCCACTCTTTCTCTTCCTTGAGGTAGAGAATCTCAGCAGGAATTCTCTTCGCAGCTCCGCGAAACAACGGATCGACCTGGGGTGCAAACCGTAAAACCATTCCCTCGCTTGTCCTTCAAAGGAGGTTACAAGAAGCTTGCACTTAGTTGCATCAGTTAAAGTTCTGAGAGCAATGGCTAACTCGAAAGCTTGTAAATGGACCGTGGGATCAGTCTCCCCATTGAAAGCTGGCAGGCGAGGCTCCCTGAAATTATTAGGGGCAGGTTCCCCTCTGACTTCGTCCACAAAGGGAGAAGTTTCTTCCATGTCTTCATACAGAGGAGCAGCGTAATAAGCCGCCGGAGCTCCGGCTATTCGCGGACAAGCCGCCTGATAAGAAGACCGGGCAGCAACTTCTGGCGGGTAGGAGTGATGAATCGGAACTTCAGGCGGGTAGGAGAGACGGGCCGCGCCCTCCTGCGGGTAGGAAAGGTGGGCAGCGTGAGAAGTCGCCCCCTGGAAGTCGAGGACTCGAGCTGGCATGTTGTGCGCGGCTTCCTGATAGAAGTTTTTCCTAGCCGTAGGGTCTTCTTGGTGGAGCTGGAAATTAGCGGCTTGCGGTAGCGAGTAAGGAGGAGGTGGAGGAAGGACCGGAGTCACCGCCTGATTAGCCGCGGCTTGTTGCAGAACTAGTCGCTCGGTTAGCATTGCTAAAGTCTGACTGATCGCTTCAAGTCGCTGATCAGTGGCCCTCTGAGCCCGCTCGGCTTCTCTCCTTGATTGCTCCAGGGCTTCCCACAAAGAGTCCTCGCTATGATCGGAGCGGTCTCCAAGGGGGAACTGACGGTCTGACATCGTGGCGAAAAGGATTTCACCGACAATCCGCGATCTGAAGGTCGCGTGTTTCTGTTGAGTCCGAAATCGCACCTCCGAGGGAAACCGGAGGCTGCGGGTTGCCGGTTACTTTTTATGCAGAAGAATGAGACCGCTAGCAGCGGTCAAGGCCACACTTCGCCCGCCGCGGCAAATGTCACTCCTGCGACGGGCTTTCCTTTGATTAGAAAGAAGGGGTTACAGCGGGTTACAAGTGCAGGAAAAGAGAAGTCGACCGGTCAGACAGTCCGCAAGATGAGAAACTCGAGTCCGCAGCTCAAACAAGCAAGCTCCTAGCTTCGAGTGTACGTGTCTTGGGAACAGTGTCGCCCCCTATTTATAGGCTTGGGGGCCTGCCCGAACGGGCAGGGATAAAATAACCGCCTGCCCGGGTACAGGAGAAACGGGCAGGCGGTGACGGGATACACAAAGAAGGAAAGAAAGAATCCGCGCGGCTTGGCGGCTTGCCCTTCCGACTTGTCTGTCTAGAAGATAAAGATGATGCGACCAAGGAGACGATGCTATCCGAGCGGTCTATATTTTGAGACAACGGCTTGTTCTTTGACCTTGAATCTGGGCTTATCTCCATAGCATAAACCGCGCGATCTCCGACTTGAGACCGCGACTTGCCCTGTTGGACTTGGGCTTGGACTATCTTTAATACTTGGCGACGGTCTGAGTTATGCCAGACCGCCCGACCTGTTGCTAGCTGGTGTCAATGGATCTCGTTTAACCTGAGCCGGGCGACTTGGATCCGCAAACCGCTCGGCCTGCGAGTAATCCTCTTGAAAGCGGTTTCCCGGGTAAACACTCGCATTACCAGTAGAACCCACTGTATATCGACCTCTAAACGAGCTTGAATGGGTTAAAATTGTTCTCCATTGGATTTAGGGCTCCTATGTCATTATGAAAAGGTGTCCTTTGGAGCTAAATTTCGCATTACCGCTGCAACCGGCAATATATCGACAACTAAATGAACTGGACTGGGTAAAACTTGTGCTCCAATGAATGTAGTGCTCTGGGCTCATTCCGAAAAGGTGTTGTGGGGTAAAGTTAGACAACCGGATCAAAAGTTATTGTTGCTTAAAGTTTAAGTGTCATTTGGAGCTAAATCTCTCACTTTCGCTACAAACCGCATTTAAAATTCTTTCATTTTGAAATTTATGTGTCATTTGGAGCAAAATCTCGCATTACCAGTAGAACCCACTGTATATCGACGTCTAAACGAGCTTGAATGGGTTAAAATTGTTCTCCATTGGATTTAGGGCTCCTATCTCATTCTGAAAAGGTGTCCTTTGGAGCTAAATTACGCATTACCGCTGCAACCGGCTATATATCGACAACTAAATGAACTGGAATTGGTAAAACTTGTGCTCCAATGAATGTAGTGCTCTGAGCTCATTCTGAAAAGGTGTTGTTGATGCAGAAATTGTCCCCACGCCCTCGAGAAGGAAAGAGAGGGGGTAGTGGTCGAGTAGCTGGTTACTTGAGTCGCAAATGAAGAGCTGAACGAGAGAAAAGAAGAGGGGGCCGCTAGCTTGCGGCGAGGCCAGACTTCGCCCGCCGCGGCAAATGCCACTCCTGCGGCGGGCTTTCCCTTTATTTAATAATCTGTATTACAGCTCGTTGTGTTTAGTACATGGAAATACAATGAATACAAGAGAGTTGCGGGTAAGAAAAGAAAGCCGTTCGGGCTGTTTGCTGAGGTCGCCCGGACAAGTCGCCCGGGCTGTTTGCTGAGGCCGCCCGGCCTGTTGTTGAGAACACCCGAACTGGCAGTTAGGAGTTCGTCGGTTAGACCGCGAGTAGGTGCGGTCTGGCTATTTCTAGCCGCCAGTTTTGTCCCCCAACTTGCCTGTCCTCTGTTCATGGTCGAGGGTCCTATTTATAGGCTCTGGGTCGATGTCGTCACCTCCGGTGAGCCGGTGACCGGATCCATACCCGCGCGGTCTGAACAATGGAGACCGCCTACCCGCGCGGTCTGAAGGACGAGACCGCCTACCCGCGCGGTCTAAAGGAGGAGGCCGCCCCTGCTGGGTTTGAAGGGGGAGGCCGCCTACCCGCGTGGTCTGAAGGACGAGACCGCCTACCCGCGCGGTCTAAAGGAGGAGGCCGCCCCTGCTAGGTCTGAAGGGGGAGGCCGCCTACCCGCGCGGTCTGAAGGACGAGACCGCCTACCCGCGCGGTCTAAAGGAGGAGGCCGCCCCTGCTGGGTCTGAAGGGGGAGGCCGCCTACCCGCGCGGTCTGAAGGACGAGACCGCCTACCCGCGCGGTCTAAAGGAGGAGGCTGCCCCGGCTGGGCGACCTGAGGAAGGAGACCACCCCTGCTGGGCGGGCAGGAGATCCCTAGACGCATGACCTGTAGGAGAAACGCAGAAAAAATCTCTTCGAAAAGGATCGCCGATTTCTGGGTAAACAGGTGTTGTGGGGTAAAGTCAGACAACCAGATCAAAAGTTATTGTTGTTTATAGTTTGAGTGTCATTTTGAGCTAAATATCTCACTTTCGCTACAAACCGCATCTAAAATTCTGTCATTTTGAAATTTATGTGTCATTCGGAGCAAAATCTCGCATTACCAGTAGAACCCACTATATATCGACCTCTAAATGAGCTTGAATGGGTTAAAATTGTTCTCCATTGGATGTAGGGCTCCTATCTCATTATGAAAAGGTATTGTGGGTGAAAATCTGACAACCTGATCAAAAGATACGGATGTTTGATATTTAGGTCTCCTTTCGAGCTAAATACCTTATTACCAACCCGGCTATATATTGACCACTAAACAAACTAGAATGGGTAAAAATTGTTCTCCATTGGATGTAGGGCTCCGAGCTGATTCCAAAAAGGTGTTGTACGCAAAAATCGGACAACCAGATCAAAAGTTATGGCTGTTACAGTTTATGTTTCAAGAGGAGCAAAATCCCTCATTACCATTGCAACCGACTGTATATTGACTTCTAAAATGAGCTGGAATGGTTTTAAATTTGTGCTCCATTGGATGTATGCCTCCGAGTATATTCTGTAAAGGTGTTGTGGGCAACAATCAAACATACAAATCAAAAGTTATGGCTGTTAGAATGTAGTGCTCCGAGCTCATTCCGAAAAGGTCTTGTGGGGTAAAATCAGACAACCGGATCAAAAATTATTGTTGTTCATAGTTTAAGTGTCATTTGGAGCTAAATCTCTCACTTTCGTTATAAACCACATCTAAAATTCTTTCATTTTGAAATTTGTGTCATTTGGAACTAAATCTTACATTACTAGTAGAACCCACTGTATATTGACCTCTAAACCAGCTTGAATGAGTTAAAATTGTTCTCCATTGGATTTAGGGCTCCTATCTCATTCTGAAAAGGTGTCATTTGGAGCTAAATTTTGCATTACCGCTGCAACCGGCTATATATCGACAACTAAATGAACTGGAATGGGTAAATCTTGTGCTCCAATGAACGTAGTACTCCGAGCTTATTCCGAAAAGGTGTTGTGGGGGTAAAATCAGACAACCAGATCAAAAGTTATTGCTGTTTAAAGTTTGAGTGTCATTTGGAGCTAAATCTCTCACTTTCGCTACAAACCGCATCTAAAATTCTTTCATTTTGAAATTTATGTGTCATTTAGAGCAAAATCTCGCATTACCAGTAGAACCCTCTGTATATCGACCTCTAAATGAGCTTGAATGAGTTAAAAATTTTCTCCATTGGATTTAGGGCTCCTATCGCATTATGAAAAGGTGTCCTTTGGAGCTAAATTTCGCATTACCGCTGCAACCGACAATATATCGACAACTAAATGAACTGGACTGGGTAAAACTTGTGCTCCAATGAATGTAGTGCTCCGGGCTCATTCCAAAAAGGTGTTGTGGGGTAAAATTAGACAACCGGATCAAAAGGTATTGCTGCTTAAAGTTTAAGTGTCATTTGGAGCTAAATCTCTCACTTTCGCTACAAACCGCATTTAAAATTCTTTCATTTTGAAATTTATGTGTCATTTGGAGCAAAATCTCGCATTACCAGTAGAACCCACTGTACATCGACCTCTAAACGAGCTTGAATGGGTTTAAATTATTCTCCATTGGATTTAGGGCTCCTATCTCATTCTGAAAAGGGTTTCCTTTGGAGCTAAATTTCGCATTACCGCTGCAACCAACTATATATCGACAACTAAATTAACTGGAATGGGTAAAACTTGTGCTAAAATGAATGTAGTGCTCCGAGCTCATTCAGAAAAGGTGTTGTGGGGTAAAATCAGACAACCAGATCAAAAGTTATTGTTGTTCAAAGTTTAAGTGTCATTTGTAGCAAAATCTCTCACTTTCGCTATAAACCGCATCTAAAATTCTTTAATTTTGAAATATATGTGTCATTTGAACCTAAATCTTACATTACTTGTAGAACCCACTGTATATCGACCTCTAAACGAGCTTAAATGTGTTAAAATTGTTCTCCATTGAATTTACGGCTCCTATCTCATTCTGAAAAGGTGTCCTTCGGGCTAAATTTTGCATTACTGTTGCAACCGGCAATATATCGACAACTAAATGAACTGGACTGGGTATAACTTGTGCTCCAATGAATGTAGTGCTCCGAGCTCATTCCAAAAAGGTGTTGTGGGGTTAAATCAGAAATCCGGATCAATAGTTATTGCTGTTTAAAGTTTAAGTGTCATTTGTAGCTAAATCTCTCACTTTCGCTACAAACCCCATCTAAAATTCTTTCATTTTAAAATTTATGTCATTTGGAACAAAATCTCGCATTACCAGTAGAACCCACTGTATATCGACCTCTAGACGAGCTTGAATGGGTTAAAATTGTTCGCCATTGGATTTAGGGCTCCTATGTCATTATGAAAAGGTGTCCTTTGGAGCTAAATTTCGCATTACCGCTGCAACCGGCAATATATCGACAACTAAATGAACTGGACTGGGTAAAACTTGTCCTCCAATGAATGTAGTGCTCCGTGCTCATTCCGAAAAGGTGTTGTGGGGTAAAATTAGACAACCGGATCAAAAGTTATTGCAGCTTAAAGTTTAAGTGTCATTTGGAGCTAAATCTCTCACTTTCGCTACAAACCGCATTTAAAATTCTTTTATTTTGAAATTTATGTGTCATTTGGAGCAAAATCTCGCATTACCAGTAGAACCCACTGTATATCGACCTCTAAACGAGCTTGAATGGGTTAAAATTGTTCTCCATTGGATTTAGGGCTCCTATCTCATTCTGAAAAGGTGTCCTTTGGAGCAAAATTACGCATTACCGCTGCAACCGGCTATATATCGACAACTAAATGAACTGGAATTGGTAAAACTTGTGCTCCAATGAATGTAGTGCTCCGAGCTCATTCTGAAAAGGTGTTGTGGGGTAAAGTCAGACAACCAGATCAAAAGTTATTGCTGTTTAAAGTTTGAGTGTTATTTGGAGCTAAATATCTCACTTTCGCTACAAACCGCATCTAAAATTCTTTCATTTTGAAATTTATGTGTCATTTGGAACAAAATCTCGCATTACCAGTAGAACCCACTATATATCGACCTCTAAATGAGCTTGAATGGGTTAAAATTGTTCTCCATTGGATGTAGGGCTCCTATCTCATTATGAAAAGGTATTGTGGGTGAAAATCTGACAACCTGATCAAAAGATACGGATGTTTGATATTTAGGTCTCCTTTCGAGCTAAATACCTTATTACCAACCCGGCTATATATTGACCACTAAACAAACTAGAATGGGTAAAAAATTGTTCTCCATTGGATGTAGGGCTCCGAGCTGATTCCAAAAAGGTGTTGTACGCAAAAATCGGACAACCAGATCAAAAGTTATGGCTGTTACAGTTTATGTGTCAAGAGGAGCAAAATCCCTCATTACCATTGCAACCGACTGTATATTGACTTCTAAAATGAGCTGGAATGGTTTTAAAATTGTGCTCCATTGGATGTATGCCTCCGAGCATATTCTGTATAGGTGTTGTGGGCAACAATCAAACATACAAATCAAAAGTTATGGCTGTTAGAATGTAGTGCTCCGAGCTCATTCCGAAAAGGTGTTGTGGGGTAAAATCAGACAACCGGATCAAAAATTATTGCTGTTCATAGTTTAAGTGTCATTTGGAGCTAAATCTCTCACTTTCGTTATAAACCACATCTAAAATTCTTTCATTTTGAAATTTGTGTCATTTGGACCTAAATCTTACATTACTAGTAGAACCCACTGTATATTGACCTCTAAACAAGCTTGAATGGGTTAAAATTGTTCTCCATTGGATTTAGGGCTCCTATCTCATTCTGAAAAGGTGTCCTTTGGGCTAATTTCGCATTACCGCTGCAACCAGCTATATATCGACAACTAAATGAACTGGAATGGGTAAATCTTGTGCTCCAATGAACGTAATGCTCCGAGCTTATTCCGAAAAGGTGTTGTGGGGTAAAATCAGACTACCAGATCAAAAGTTATTGCTGTTTAAAGTTTGAGTGTCATTTAGAGCTAAATCTCACACTTTCGCTACAAACCGCATCTAAAATTCTTTCATTTTAAAATTTATGTGTCATTTGGAGCAATATCTCGCATTACCAGTAGAACCCACTGTATATCGACCTCTAAATGAGCTTGAATGGGTTTAAATTATTCTCCATTGGATTTAGGGCTCCTATCTCATTCTGAAAAGGTGTCCTTTGGAGCTAAATTTCGCATTACCGCTGCAACCGACTATATATCGACAACAAAATTAACTGGAATGGGTAAAACTTGTGCTCCAATGAATGTAGTGCTCCGAGCTCATTCCGAAAAGGTGTTGTGGGGGTAAAATCAGACAACCAGATCAAAAGTTATTGTTGTTCAATGTTTAAGTGTCATTTGTAGCAAAATCTCTCACTTTCGCTACAAACCACATCTAAAAATCTTTCATTTTGAAATATGTGTCATTTGGACCTAAATCTTACATTACTAGTAGAACCCACTGTATATCGACCTCTAAACAAGCTTAAATGGGTTAAAATTGTTCTCCATTGGATTTACGGCTCCTATCTCATTCTGAAAAGGTGTCCTTTGTAGCTAAATTTTGCATTACCGTTGCAACCGGCAATATATCGACAACTAAATGAACTGGACTGGGTAAAACTTGTGCTCCAATGAATGTAGTGCTCCGAGCTCATTCCGAAAAAGTGTTGTGGGGTAAAATCAGACAACCGGATAAATAGTTATTGCTGTTTAAAGTTTAAGTGTCATTTGGAGCTAAATCTCTCACTTTCGCTACAAACCGCATCTAAAATTCTTTCATTTTGAAATTTATATGTCATTTGGAGCAAAATCTCGCATTACCAGTAGAACCCACTGTATATTGACCTCTAAACGAGCTTGAATGAGTTAAAATTGTTTTCCATTGGATTTAGGGCTCCTATCTCATTCTGAAAATGTATTGCGGGTGAAAATCTGACAACCGGATCAAAAGATACGGATGTTTGATGTTTAGGTCTCCTTTCGAGCTAAATGCCTCATTACCAACCCGGCTGTATATTGACCACTAAACAAACTAGAATGGGTAAAAATTGTTCTCCATTGGATGTAGGGCTTCGAGCTCATTCCAAAAAGGTGTTGTTCGCAAAAATCAGACAACCAGATCAAAAGTTATGGCTGTTACAGTTTATGTGTCAAGACGAGCAAAATCCCTCATTACCATTGCAACCGACTGTATATTGACTTCTAAAATGAGCTGGAATGGAATAAAATTTTGCTCTATTGGATGTATGCCTCCGAGCATATTCCGTAAAGGTGTTGTGGGCAACAATCAAACATACAAATCAAAAGTTATGGGTGTTAGAAGTTTAGGTGTAATTTGGAGCTAAATTATGCATTACCGCTGCAACTGGCTATATATCGACAACTAAATGGACTGGAATGGGTAAATCTTGTGCTCCAATGAATGTAGTGCTCCGAGCTCATTCCGAAAAGGTGTTGTGGGGTAAAATCAGACAACCGGATCAAAAGTTATTGTTGTTCAAAGTTTAAGTGTCATTTGGAGCTAAATCTCTCACTTTCATTATAAACCACATCTAAAATTCTTTCATTTTGAAATTTGTGTCCTTTGAACCTAAATCTTACATTACTAGTAGAACCCACTGTGACCTCTAAACAAACTTGGATGGTTTAAAATTGTTCTCCATTGGATTTAGGGCTCCTATCTCATTCTGAAAAGGTGTCATTTGGAGCTAAATTTCGCATTACCACTGCAACCGGCTATATATCGACAACTAAATGAACTGGAATGGGTAAATCTTGTGCTCCAATGAACGTAGTGCTCCGAGCTTATTCCGAAAAAGTGTTGTGGGGGTAAAATCAGACAACCAGATCAAAAGTTTTTTTGTTTAAAGTTTGAGTGTCATTTGGAGCTAAATCTCTCACTTTCGCTACAAACCGCATCTAAAATTCTTTCATTTTGAAATTTATGTGTCATTTGGAGCAAAATCTCGCATTAACAGTAGAACCCACTGTATATCGACCTCTAAACGAGCTTGAATGGGTTTAAATTATTCTCCATTGTATTTAGGGCTCCTATCTCATTCTGAAAAGGTGTCCAATGGACCTAAATTTCGCATTACCGCTGCAACTGACTATATATCGACAACTAAATTAACTGGAATGGGTAAAACTTGTCCTCCAATGAATGTAGTGCTCCGTGCTCATTCCGAAAAGGTGTTGTGGGGTAAAATTAGACAACCGGATCAAAAGTTATTGCAGCTTAAAGTTTAAGTGTCATTTGGAGCTAAATCTCTCACTTTCGCTACAAACCGCATTTAAAATTCTTTTATTTTGAAATTTATGTGTCATTTGGAGAAAAATCTCGCATTACCAGTAGAACCCACTGTATATCGACCTCTAAACGAGCTTGAATGGGTTAAAATTGTTCTCCATTGGATTTAGGGCTCCTATCTCATTCTGAAAAGGTGTCCTTTGGAGCTAAATTACGCATTACCGCTGCAACCGGCTATATATCGACAACTAAATGAACTGGAATTGGTAAAACTTGTGCTCCAATGAATGTAGTGCTCCGAGCTCATTCTGAAAAGGTGTTGTGGGGTAAAGTCAGACAACCAGATCAAAAGTTATTGCTGTTTAAAGTTTGAGTGTTATTTGGAGCTAAATATCTCACTTTCGCTACAAACCGCATCTAAAATTCTTTCATTTTGAAATTTATGTGTCATTTGGAACAAAATCTCGCATTACCAGTAGAACCCACTATATATCGACCTCTAAATGAGCTTGAATGGGTTAAAATTGTTCTCCATTGGATGTAGGGCTCCTATCTCATTATGAAAAGGTATTGTGGGTGAAAATCTGACAACCTGATCAAAAGATACGGATGTTTGATATTTAGGTCTCCTTTCGAGCTAAATACCTTATTACCAACCCGGCTATATATTGACCACTAAACAAACTAGAATGGGTAAAAAATTGTTCTCCATTGGATGTAGGGCTCCGAGCTGATTCCAAAAAGGTGTTGTACGCAAAAATCGGACAACCAGATCAAAAGTTATGGCTGTTACAGTTTATGTGTCAAGAGGAGCAAAATCCCTCATTACCATTGCAACCGACTGTATATTGACTTCTAAAATGAGCTGGAATGGTTTTAAAATTGTGCTCCATTGGATGTATGCCTCCGAGCATATTCTGTATAGGTGTTGTGGGCAACAATCAAACATACAAATCAAAAGTTATGGCTGTTAGAATGTAGTGCTCCGAGCTCATTCCGAAAAGGTGTTGTGGGGTAAAATCAGACAACCGGATCAAAAATTATTGCTGTTCATAGTTTAAGTGTCATTTGGAGCTAAATCTCTCACTTTCGTTATAAACCACATCTAAAATTCTTTCATTTTGAAATTTGTGTCATTTGGACCTAAATCTTACATTACTAGTAGAACCCACTGTATATTGACCTCTAAACAAGCTTGAATGGGTTAAAATTGTTCTCCATTGGATTTAGGGCTCCTATCTCATTCTGAAAAGGTGTCCTTTGGGCTAATTTCGCATTACCGCTGCAACCAGCTATATATCGACAACTAAATGAACTGGAATGGGTAAATCTTGTGCTCCAATGAACGTAATGCTCCGAGCTTATTCCAAAAAGGTGTTGTGGGGGTAAAATCAGACTACCAGATCAAAAGTTATTGCTGTTTAAAGTTTGAGTGTCATTTAGAGCTAAATCTCTCACTTTCGCTACAAACCGCATCTAAAATTCTTTCATTTTAAAATTTATGTGTCATTTGGAGCAATATCTCGCATTACCAGTAGAACCCACTGTATATCGACCTCTAAATGAGCTTGAATGGGTTTAAATTATTCTCCATTGGATTTAGGGCTCCTATCTCATTCTGAAAAGGTGTCCTTTGGAGCTAAATTTCGCATTACCGCTGCAACCGACTATATATCGACAACAAAATTAACTGGAATGGGTAAAACTTGTGCTCCAATGAATGTAGTGCTCCGAGCTCATTCCGAAAAGGTGTTGTGGGGGTAAAATCAGACAACCAGATCAAAAGTTATTGTTGTTCAATGTTTAAGTGTCATTTGTAGCAAAATCTCTCACTTTCGCTACAAACCACATCTAAAAATCTTTCATTTTGAAATATGTGTCATTTGGACCTAAATCTTACATTACTAGTAGAACCCACTGTATATCGACCTCTAAACAAGCTTAAATGGGTTAAAATTGTTCTCCATTGGATTTACGGCTCCTATCTCATTCTGAAAAGGTGTCCTTTGTAGCTAAATTTTGCATTACCGTTGCAACCGGCAATATATCGACAACTAAATGAACTGGACTGGGTAAAACTTGTGCTCCAATGAATGTAGTGCTCCGAGCTCATTCCGAAAAAGTGTTGTGGGGTAAAATCAGACAACCGGATAAATAGTTATTGCTGTTTAAAGTTTAAGTGTCATTTGGAGCTAAATCTCTCACTTTCGCTACAAACCGCATCTAAAATTCTTTCATTTTGAAATTTATATGTCATTTGGAGCAAAATCTCGCATTACCAGTAGAACCCACTGTATATTGACCTCTAAACGAGCTTGAATGAGTTAAAATTGTTTTCCATTGGATTTAGGGCTCCTATCTCATTCTGAAAATGTATTGCGGGTGAAAATCTGACAACCGGATCAAAAGATACGGATGTTTGATGTTTAGGTCTCCTTTCGAGCTAAATGCCTCATTACCAACCCGGCTGTATATTGACCACTAAACAAACTAGAATGGGTAAAAATTGTTCTCCATTGGATGTAGGGCTCCGAGCTCATTCCAAAAAGGTGTTGTTCGCAAAAATCAGACAACCAGATCAAAAGTTATGGCTGTTACAGTTTATGTGTCAAGACGAGCAAAATCCCTCATTACCATTGCAACCGACTGTATATTGACTTCTAAAATGAGCTGGAATGGAATAAAATTTTGCTCTATTGGATGTATGCCTCCGAGCATATTCCGTAAAGGTGTTGTGGGCAACAATCAAACATACAAATCAAAAGTTATGGGTGTTAGAAGTTTAGGTGTAATTTGGAGCTAAATTATGCATTACCGCTGCAACTGGCTATATATCGACAACTAAATGGACTGGAATGGGTAAATCTTGTGCTCCAATGAATGTAGTGCTCCGAGCTCATTCCGAAAAGGTGTTGTGGGGTAAAATCAGACAACCGGATCAAAAGTTATTGTTGTTCAAAGTTTAAGTGTCATTTGGAGCTAAATCTCTCACTTTCATTATAAACCACATCTAAAATTCTTTCATTTTGAAATTTGTGTCCTTTGAACCTAAATCTTACATTACTAGTAGAACCCACTGTGACCTCTAAACAAACTTGGATGGTTTAAAATTGTTCTCCATTGGATTTAGGGCTCCTATCTCATTCTGAAAAGGTGTCATTTGGAGCTAAATTTCGCATTACCACTGCAACCGGCTATATATCGACAACTAAATGAACTGGAATGGGTAAATCTTGTGCTCCAATGAACGTAGTGCTCCGAGCTTATTCCGAAAAAGTGTTGTGGGGGTAAAATCAGACAACCAGATCAAAAGTTTTTTTGTTTAAAGTTTGAGTGTCATTTGGAGCTAAATCTCTCACTTTCGCTACAAACCGCATCTAAAATTCTTTCATTTTGAAATTTATGTGTCATTTGGAGCAAAATCTCGCATTAACAGTAGAACCCACTGCATATCGACCTCTAAACGAGCTTGAATGGGTTTAAATTATTCTCCATTGTATTTAGGGCTCCTATCTCATTCTGAAAAGGTGTCCATTGGAGCTAAATTTCGCATTACCGCTGCAACTGACTATATATCGACAACTAAATTAACTGGAATGGGTAAAACTTGTGCTCCAATGAATGTAGTGCTCCGATCTTATTCCGAAAAGGTGTTGTGGGGTTAAATCAGACAACCGGATCAAAAGTTATTGTTGTTCAAAGTTTAAGTGTCATTTGTAGCAAAATCTCTCACTTTCGCTACAAACCGCATTTAAAATTCTTTCATTTTGAAATATATGTGTCATTTGAACCTAAATCTTACATTACTAGTAGAACCCACTGTATATCGACCTCTAAATGAGCTTGAATGGGTTAAAATTGTTCTCCATTGGATTTAGGGCTCCTATCTCATTCTGAAAAGGTGTCCTTTGGAGCTAAATTACACATTACCGCTGCAACCGGCTATATATCGACAACTAAAAGAACTGGAATTGGTAAAACTTGTGCTCCAATGAATGTAGTGCTCCGAGCTCATTCCGAAAAGGTATTGTGGGGTAAAGTCAGACAACCAGATCAAAAGTTATTGCTGCTTAAAGTTTGAGTGTCATTTGGAGCTAAATCGCTCACTTTCGCTACAAACCGCATCTAAATTTCTTTCATTTTGAAATTTATGTGTCATTTGGAGCAAAATCTCGCATTACCAGTAGAACCCACTGTATATCGACCTCTAAATGAGCTTGAATGGGTTAAAATTGTTCTCCATTGATTTAGGGCTCCTATCTCATTATGAAAAGGTATTGTGGGTGAAAATCTGACAACCGGATCAAAAGTTACGGATGTTTGAAGTTTAGGTCTCCTTTCGAGCTAAATACCTTATTACCAACCCGGTTGTATATTGACCACTAAACAAACTAGAATGGGTAAAAAATGTTCTCCATTGGATGTAGGGCTCTGAGCTCATTCCAAAAAGGTGTTGTACGCAAAAATCGGACAACCAGGATCAAAAGTTATGGCTGTTACAGTTTATGTGTCAAGAGGAGCAAAATCCCTCATTACCATTGCAACCGACTGTATATTGACTTCTAAAATGAGCTGGAATTGTTTAAAATTGTGCTCCATTAGATGTATGCCTCCGAGCATATTCCGTAAAGGTGTTGTGGGCAACAATCAAACATACTAATAAAAATTTATGGCTGTTAGAAGTTTAGGTGTAATTTGGAGCTAAATTTTGCATTACCGCTGCAACTGGCTATATATCGATAACTAAATGAACTGGAATGGGTACAACTTTTGCTCCAATGAATGTAGTGCTCCGAGCTCATTCTGAAAAAGTGTTGTGGGGTAAAATCAGACAACCGGATCAAAAGTTATTGCTGTTCAAAGTTTAAGTGTCATTTGGAGCTAAATCTCTCACTTTCGTTATAAACCGCATCTAAAATTCTTTCATTTTGAAATTTGTGTCATTTGGACCTAAATCTTACATTACTAGTAGAACTCACTGTATATTGACCTCTAAACAAGCTTGAATGGGTTAAAATTGTTCTCCATTGGATTTAGGGCTCCTATCTCATTCTGAAAATGTGTCATTTGGTGCTAAATTTCGCATTACCGCTGCAACCGGCTATATATCGCCAACTAAATGAACTGGAATGGGTAAATCTTGTGCTCCAATGAACGTAGTGCTCTGAGCTTATTCCGAAAAGGTGTTGTGGGGTAAAGGAGACAACCAGATCAAAAGTTATTGCTGTTTAAAGTTTGAGTGTCATTTAGAGCTAAATCTCTCACTTTCGCTACAAACCGCATCTAAAATTCTTTCATATTGAAATTTATGTGTCATTTGGAGCAAAATCTCGCATTACCAGTAGAACCCACTGTATATCGACCTCTAAACGAGCTTGAATGGGTCTAAATTATTCTCCATTGGATTTCGGGCTCCTATCTCATTCTGAAAAGGTGTCCTTTGGAGCTAAATTTCGCATAACCGGTGCAACCGACAATATATCGACAACAATATTAACTGGAATGGGTAAAACTTGTGCTCCAATGAATGTAGTGCTCCGAGCTCATTCCGAAAATGTTTTGTGGGGTAAAATCAGACAACCGGATCAAAAGTTATTGCTGTTCAAAGTTTAAGTGTCATTTGGAGCTAAATCTCTCACTTTCGTTATAAACCGCATCTAAAATTCTTTCATTTTGAATTTTGTGTCATTTGGACCTAAATCTTACATTACTAGTAGAACTCACTGTATATTGACCTCTAAACAAGCTTGAATGGGTTAAAATTGTTCTCCATTGGATTTAGGGCTCCTATCTCATTCTGAAAAGGTGTCCTTTGGTGCTAAATTTCGCATTACCGCTGCAACCGGCTATATATCGCCAACTAAATGAACTGGAATGGGTAAATCTTGTGCTCCAATGAATGTAGTGCTCCGAGCTTATTCCGAAAAGGTGTTGTGGGGTAAAGGAGACAACCAGATCAAAAGTTATTGCTGTTTAAAGTTTGAGTGTCATTTGGAGCTAAATCTCTCACTTTCGCTACAAATCGCATCTAAAATTCTTTCATTTTGAAATTTATGTGTCATTTGGAGAAAAATCTCGCATTACCAGTAGAACCCACTGTATATCGACCTCTAAACGAGCTTGAATGGGTTTAAATTATTCTCCATTGGATTTCGGGCTCCTATCTCATTCTGAAAAGGTGTCCTTTGGAGCTAAATTTCGCATAACCGGTGCAACCGACAATATATCGACAACAATATTAACTGGAATGGGTAAAACTTGTGCTCCAATGAATGTAGTGCTCCGAGCTCATTACGAAAATGTTTTGTGGGGTAAAATCAGACAACCGGATCAAAAGTTATTGTTGTTCAAAGTTTAAGTGTCATTTGTCGCAAAATCTCTGACTTTCGCTACAAACCGCATCTAAAATTCTTTCATTTTGAAATATATGTGTCATTTGAACCTAAATCTTACATTACTAATAGAACCCACTGTATATCGACCTCTAAACGAGCTTGAATGGGTTAAAATTGTTCTCCATTGGATTTACGGCTCCTATCTCATTCTGAAAAGGTGTCCTTTGGAGCAATATTTTGCTTTACCGTTGCAACCGGCAATATATGGATAACTAAATGAACTAGACTGGGTAAAACTTGTGCTACAATGAATGTAGTGCTCCGAGCTCATTCCGAAAAGGTGTTGTGGGGTAAAATCAGACAACCGGATCAATAATTATTGCTGTTTAAAGTTTAAGTGTCATTTGGAGCTAAATCTCTCACTTTCGCTACAACCCCCATCTAAAATTCTTTCATTTTAAAATTTATGTGTCATTTGGAGCAAAATCTCGCATTACCAGTATCATCCACTGTATATCGACCTCTGAACGAGCTTAAATGGGTTAAAATTGTTCTCCAATTGATTTAGGGCTCCTATCTCATTCTGAAAAGGTGTCCGTTGGAGCTAAATTTCGCATTACCGCTGCAACCGGCAATATATCGACAACTAAATGAATTGGACTGGGTAAAACTTGTGCTCCAATGAATGTAGTGCTCCGGGCTCATTCCGAAAAGGTGTTGAGGGGTAACATTAGACAACCGGATGAAAAGTTATTGCTGTTTAAAGTTTAAGTGTCATTTGGAGCTAAATCTCTCACTTTCGCTACAAACCGCATCTAAAATTATTTTATTTTGAAATTTAAGTGTCATTTGGAGCAAAATCTCGCATTACCAGTAGAACCCACTGTATATCGACCTCTAAACGAGCTTGAATGGGTTAAAATTGTTCTTCATTGGATTTAGGGCTCCTATCTCATTCTGAAAAGGTGTCCTTTGGAGCTAAATTACGCATTACCGCTGCAACCGGCTATATATCGACAACTAAATGAATTGGAATTTGTAAAACTTGTGCTCCAATGAATGTAGTGCTCCGAGCTCATTCCGAAAAGGTGTTGTGCGGTAAAGTCAGATAACCAGATCAAAAGTTATTGCTGTTTAAAGTTTGAGTGTCATTTGGAGCTAAGTCTCTCACTTTCGCTACAAACTGCATCTAAAATTCTTTTATTTTGAAATTTATGTGTAATTTGGAGCAAAATCTCGCATTACCAGTAAAACCCACTGTATATCGACCTCTAACTAAGCTTGAATGGGTTAAAATTGTTCTCCATTGGATGTATGGCTCCTATCTCATTATGAAAAGGTATTGTGGGTGAAAATATGACAACTGGATCAAAAGATACGGATGTTTGATGTTTAGGTCTCCTTTCGAGCTAAATACCTTATTACCAACCCGCCTGTATATTAACCACTAAACAAACTAGAATGTGTAAAAATTGTTCTCCATTGGATGTAGGGCTCCGAGCTCATTCCAAAAAGGTGTTGTACGCAAAAATCGGACAACCAGATCAAATGTTATGGCTGTTACAGTTTAAGTGTCAAGAGGAGCAAAATCCCTCATTACCATTGCAACCGACTGTATATTAATTTCTAAAATGAGCTTGAATGGTTTAAAATTGTGCTCCATTGGATGTATGCCTCCGAGCATATTCCGTAAAGGTGTTGTGGGCAACAATCAAACATACAGATCAAAAGTTATGGCTGTTAGAAGTTTAGGTGTAATTTGGAGCTAAATTTTGCATTACCGCTGCAACTGGCTATATATCGACAACAAAATGAACTAGAATGGGTAAAACTTGTGCTCCAATGAATGTAGTGCTCTGAGCTCAATCCGAAAAGGTGTTGTGGGGGCAAAATCAGACAACCGGATCAAAAGTTATTGCTGTTCAAAGTTTAAGTGTCATTTGGAGCTAAATCTCTCACTTTCGTTATAAACCGCATCTAAAATTCTTTTATTTTGAAATTTGTGTCATTTGGAC
This sequence comes from Dactylorhiza incarnata, assembly GCA_033032865.1. Taxonomy (NCBI): domain Eukaryota; kingdom Viridiplantae; phylum Streptophyta; class Magnoliopsida; order Asparagales; family Orchidaceae; genus Dactylorhiza; species Dactylorhiza incarnata. The sequence continues at coordinate 6,538,205 of JAWHQI010000132.1, read as the reverse complement.
CTAAATCTTACATTACTAGTAGAACCCACTGTATATTGACCTCTAAACAAGCTTGAATGGGTTAAAATTGTTCTCCATTAGATTTAGGGCTCCTATCTCATTCTGAAAAGGTGTCCTTTGGAGCTAAATTTCGCATTACCGCTGCAACCGGCTATATATCGACAACTAAATGAACTGGAATGGGTAAATCTTGTGCTCCAATGAACGTAGTGCTCCGAGCTTATTCTGAAAAGATGTTGTGGGGTAAAATCAGACAACCAGATCAAAAGTTATTGCTGTTTAAAATTTGAGTGTCATTTGGAGCTAAATCTCTCACTTTCGCTACAAACCGCCTCTAAAATTCTTTCATTTTGAAATTTATGTGTCATTTGGAGCAAAATCTCGCATTACCAGTAGAACCCACTATATATCGACCTCTAAACGAGCTTGAATGTGTTTAAATTATTCTCCATTGGATTTAGGGCTCCTATCTCATTCTGAAAAGGTCTCCTTTGGAGCTAAATTTCGCATTACCGGTGCAACCGACTATATATCGACAACTAAATTAACTGGAATGGGTAAAACTTGTGCTCTAATGAATGTAGTGCTCCGAGCTCATCCCGAAAAGGTGTTGTGGGGTAAAATCAGACAACCAGATCAAAAGTTATTGTTGTTCAAAGTTTAAGTGTCATTTGTAGCAAAATCTCTCACTTTCGCTACAAACCGCATCTAAAATTCTTTCATTTTGAAATATATGTGTCATTTGAACCTAAATCTTACATTACTAGTAGAACCCACTGTATATCGACCTCTAAACGAGCTTGAATGAGTTAAAATTGTTCTCCATTGGATTTACGGCTCCTATCTCATTCTTTAAAGGTGTCCTTTGGAGCTAAATTTTGCATTACTGTTGCAACCGGCAATATATCGACAACTAAATGAACTGGATTGGGTAAAACTTGTGCTCCAATGAATGTAGTGCTCCGAGCTCATTCCGAAAAAGTGTTGTGCGGTAAAATCAGACAACCGGATCAATAGTTATTGCTGTTTAAAGTTTATGTGTCATTTGGAGCTAAATCTCTCACTTTCGCTACAAACCACATCTAAAATTCTTTTATTTTAAAATTTATGTGTCATTTGGAGCAAAATCTCGCATTACCAGTAGAACCCACTGTATATCGACCTCTAAACGAGCTTGAATGGGTTAAAATTATTCTCCATTTGATTTAGGGCTCCTATCTCATTCTGAAAAGGTGTCCTTTGGAGCTAAATTTCGCATTACCGCTGCAACCGGCAATATATCGACAACTAAATGAACTGGACTGGGTAAAACTTGTGCTCCAATGAATGTAGTGCTCCGGGCTCATTCCGAAAAGGTGTTGTGGGGTAAAATTAGACAACTTGATCAAAAGTTATTGTTGTTTAAAGTTTAAGTGTCATTTGGAGCTAAATCTCTCACTTTCGCTACAAACTGCATCTAAAATTCTTTCATTTTGAAATTTATGTGTCATTTGGAGCAAAATCTCGCATTACTAGTAGAACTCACTGTATATCGACCTCTAAACGTGTTTACCCGGAAAACTGCTTCTCGGGTTGGATCATTCTCGGACCGGGCGAACTGTTGGGTCAGGCCGCTGGGCTCCAGGATCGGTGGCTCTCAGCTCAAGGTAAACCAGGCCGGGTGGTCTGATGTCATTTTTGGACCACCCCCAAGAGTGAAGGTCGTCAAGGGCCAAAGTAAGAAGGCTATCCGCGGTCTCAGGAAGGAGACCGCGCGGGTTGTGCCATAGAGATTCAAGATTCAAACCCGGAGAACAAGCCGCGGTTTCAGATCAGTGACTATCCGGATTACCTCATGAAGATCAGCCAAGCCATGCCCAAAAGACAGAGCGCGGTCTCAAGCCAGAGGCCGCTCGGTCTGGATCATTGACTTGGTCCCGGTATCTTCGGCCTCAGGTCAGACAGGTCGGAGAAGCAAGTCGCCAAGCCGCGCGGCTTCTTTCTTTTTTCTTCTTTGTGCATCCCGTCACCGCCTGCCCGTTTCTCCTGTACCCGGGCAGGTGGTTATTCTATCCCTGCCCATTCGGGCAGGCCCCCAAGCCTATAAATAGGGGGCGGCACTGTTCACAAGGCACGCACTCTCGAGTCCAGGAGCCGCGGCTAATCAGGCGGTGACCCCGGTCCTTCCTCCACCTCCTCCTTACTCGCTACCGCAAGCCGCTAATTTCCAGCTCCATCAAGAAGACCCTGCGGCTAGGAAAAACTTCTATCAGGAAGCCGCGCACAACATGCCAGCTCGAGTCCTCGACTTCCACGGGGCGACTTCTCACGCTGCCCACCTTTCCTACCCGCAGGAGGGCGCGACCCGTCTCTCCTACCCGCCTGAAGTTCCTATTCATCACTCATACCCGCAAGAAGCTGCTGCCCGGTCTTCTTATCAGGCGGCTTGTCCGCGAATAGCCGCAGCTCCGGCGGCTTATTACCCTGCTCCTCTGTATGAATACATGGAAGATACTTCTCCCTTTGTGGATGAAGTCAGAGGGGAGCCTGCCCCTAATAATTTCAGGGAGCCTCGCCTGCCAGCTTTCAATGGGGAGACTGATCCCACGGTTCATTTGCAAGCTTTCGAGTCAGCCATTGCTCTCAGAACCTTAACTGATGTAACCAAGTGCAAGCTTCTTGTAACCTCCTTTGAAGGACAAGCGAGGGAATGGTTTTACGGTTTGCACCCCAGGTCGATCCGTTGTTTCGCGGAGCTGCGAAGAGAATTCCTGCTGAGATTCTCCACATCAAGGAAGAGAAAGAGCGGCCCGGCGGCCCTTTTCGATATAAAACAACGGGAAGGCGAGACATGGGCTCGCTTTGTGGATCGATTCCAGAAAGAGATTATGGAAGTCCAAAATGTGGACCCGGAGCTGTATAGGGTTGCCCTCATCCATGGCCTAAGAGAGGGCCCCCTAAAGTTCGAAGCAAATATAAGGGAGCCTAAGACTTATCAGGAAATGATAAGTTTGGCGAATATGTTTATTAGAGGGGAGAAGAGCAATCCGGACTACGTCGCGAAGCTGGTAAGCGACAAGGAACAGTCAAATCCATCCTTCCGTCATCCACCATCGAATCAGTCCCACTTTGAACCCCGTTCCCAAAGGGGGAGGAACTACAAAAATAAGCAACCATTTATGGGCCATCAGCGGTTTCAAGATCAGAAACCACCGTTGGCCGTCGCTACCGCTCCATCTGCTCCCCCTCCGCAAATCATGTCGGTATATTTACAACAGTATGCCGCGCAGCCACCTCCAGTCATTCCATCAACTCAATACGATGATTCGCAAGAGTCATTCACTCCCCTAAACGTCACCATGGACGAAGTAGTCCAGATTCTGCAAAAGAGGCCAGATTTCAAAAGGCCTGCTCCTCTGAAGTCGGATATTCGCAATAGAAATCCGAACCTTTATTGTGAGTATCATAAAGAGGGGGGACATCTAACTGAAGACTGTCGAGCTCTTCGTCTGCTTATAGAAAGACTCCTGGGAGAAGGAAAGCTCTGGGGTCTAGTTCGGAAAGATAAAATTGCTGAGCCAACTACCGAGAAGAAAAAGGAGAAGGAAACAGTAGAAGTGACCTGGGAATGCGCCAACGTCGAGGACGCCGGCTGCTATGGTGACATCCATCCTTCTACCGAATGCGTCGAAGTCAATGATGTGGGCCCCTTAGGGGACATCTATTGTATCCATGGGGGAGCTGGAGCGGAATCATCTCGCAAATCCAGCATTGCGAGGGTTCTAAAGCAGGAAGTGGCAGCCACTACAAGTTCTCCTCCCGAAAGTACTATTGTCACGTTTGGTCAGGATGTCCTTCCCCCCAATGCTAATCCTTTCGATGATGCGGTGGTTATCAAGGCCGTCATCGAAAACTATACAGTCCACAAGATCCTGATTGATACCGGCAGTCCGTCAATCTCCTTTTCCGCCCGACTTTCGAGGCCCTGAAGACTGGAAAGCATCTGCTTTCCACCGATGGGCCCCTCTACGGTTTTTCTGGGGAGAAGAAGGAAGTAGAGGGTTCAGTGAAGCTCCTGGTCTCTCTTGGAGGGGTGATAAAGTTGATCAATTTCGTGGTAGTAGATGCCCCGAGCAACTACTGTGCTACCTTCGGGAGGCCGATTCTCAATGCGTATAGGGCGGTAGTGTCCACCTTTCACCTTGCCCTCAAGTTCGCCGCTGAAGGAAAGCAGTATCGGGTTAGAAGCAACCCAAAAGTAGCTCGGGAGTGCTACGTCCGAACTGTCAACATGATCACTGACGTTCCACTTCCCAAGATCATGGATAAGGTTTTGGAAGTTGCTGAGTCTCCAAAGGCCGCCGAGGAAGGAAAAGATCGGGAAGGGGCTCACTTGGAACCTGCCCAATCGACCCAAGAAGTTCCAATTGCTGAGGGGGCAGAAAAGAAGCTAGTCATCAACGCTGAGTTGCCAGGAGAGGAGAAAGTAGAGCTAATCTCCTGTCTGTTAGGGAATCTGGATATCTTCGCTTGGTCAGCGGAGGATATGCCAGGAGTGGATCCAGACGTGGCTTGTCATCATCTAAACGTATCTCCTGAGTTCAAGCCCGTCCAGCAAAAGAAGAGAGAAGTGGCGACCAAGCTGGCGTTTCCCATCAGAGAGGAGGTTTCCAAACTCCTAAAAGCGGGTTTCATTTCTGAGATTCAATATCCCACGTGGATGTCGAATGTTGTAATGGTTAAGAAATCTTGTGGGAAGTGGCGCATGTGCGTGGACTTCACCAAACTTAATAAAGCGTGCCCTAAAGATTGTTACCCTTTGCCTCGGATAGATGTCTTAGTTGATTCCGCGGTTGGGTATGGTTTTATGAGTTTCCTCGATGCCTTCTCCGGGTATCATCAAATTAAAATGCACAAACCTGACATCCCGCATACCTCATTTATCACAAACGATGGGTGTTACTGCTATCTCGTAATGCCCTTCGGTCTTAAAAACGCGGGTGCAACATACCAAAGAATGATGGATACCGTCTTCAAATATTAAAAGGGCAGGAATCTCGAAGTTTATGTCGATGATCTTCTTCTCAAAAGTAAAACATTCTCATTGCACTTGAAAGACCTCGTAGAGACATTCGCTACTCTACGGAGGTTCAAGTTAAAATTAAACCCATTGAAATGTGTGTTCGGGGCAAGCAAAGGAAAATTTCTTGGGCATCTCTTAACTCCTGATGGCCTTGCACCAAATCCAGATAAGGTGAAAGCCATCCTTGATATGACCCCTCCTCGAAATACTAAAGAAGTTCAACAACTTGGGGGGAGATTGGCAGGATTGAGCAGGTTTATCTCCAGATCCGGAGATAGAAGTGTCCCATTCTTTAAAACATTGCGAGGGGGATCAAAGTTCGAATGGAGCGAGGAGTGTAACAAGGCTTTCGAGGAGTTGAAGGGACAGTTAACTTCGACTCCACTACTCCAAAGCCCCCGTGAGGGAGAAAAACTATTCTTATATCTGGGAGTCGGACCAGAAGCGGTGAGTTCTGTCCTCGTTCGGGAAGAAAAGAGGAGGCAGTTTCCAATATACTATGTCAGCCACATCCTTAAGGATGCGGAAGCCAGATATTCGATCCTGGAGAAACTGGCCTTGGCTTTGGTTATGTCTGCGCGAAGGCTTCGCCCTTATTTTCAGGCTCATTCCGTCCAAGTTATTACAGATCATCCTCTAAAAAATATTCTTGAAAAGCCAGATCATTCAGGGAGGTTGGCAAAATGGGCTATTGAACTAAGTGAATTTGAGATATCATACATCCCCCGAACAGCAATCAAAGCGCAAATCTTGGCAGACTTCCTGGTAGATACAACAGAGCTTAGTCCAGAACAGGTGGTACGATCTCCTCTGGCTTGGATCGTTTACGTGGATGGGGCTTCTGGCAAAAACTTCGTGGGAGCCGGAGTAGTGTTGATCAGCCCAAATGGCATCAGGCTGGAGCAAGCTATCAAGTTCTTCTTTCCAGTTACAAATAACCAGGCAGAATATGAAGCACTTCTGGCTGGGCTAAGGCTTGCGAAGGAGTTGGGCATAGAATATGTACATGTTAGAACTGATTTACTGGTGGTGTCCTCCCAGGTCTTGGGAAATTATGAGACAAGGGAGCCGATTCTGCGAAAATATCTGCTATTAGCCAAAAAGGAAATCGGAAGATTCAAGTCATTTCTTATCGAGCACATCCCAAGAACGCAAAATGAGGAGGCAGATGAATTGTCGAAGTTCGGTCTTCCATCAGGGGGAGTGACCTTTGAACTCTTTCATCCGGCAATAGATGAGGCAGAACTCATGCAAATTGATCATAATCCTTCATGGAAGGATCCTTACGAGTTATTCCTATCAAAGGGGGAGTTTCATCATTCCATCAAAGATCGGAGAAGATTCAAAAGGAAGGCGGCATATTATTATCTAATAGCAGGAGTACTCTACAGAAAAACTTTGATTTCCCCCTCAGCACGATGTGTTTCAGAAGAAGAGATCCCTATCGTACTTCAGGAAGTTCATTCTGGGGAATGTGGTAGCCATTCAGGGGCAAAAACCTTAGAAAAGAGGATCCTACGGCAAGGATATTTTTGGCCGACTATGAGAAAGGATGCTGAAGCATTTGCCAAGCGGTGTGCGCAGTGCCAAAAGTTCGCTCCTCTTCAGCATCTGCCCGCTCAGTTGCTTAGGTCAATAAGTGCACCCTGGCCCTTTGCAGTTTGGGGGATGAATCTCATCGGAGCCTTTCCAATGGCTAGCGGTCAGTGACGCTTCATCATAGTGATGATTGACTACTTCAGCAAGTGGATCGAGGCTAAGGCACTGGCAAGAACTACTACCCAAATCATCAGAAACTTCATCTGGGGAGAAATAGTCTGCCGACACGGAATTCCGCTGGCAATTGTCACTAATAATGGTCCACAATTCAATAATCCCGAGATGATAAAATTTTGCGATCAGGTTGGAATTGACCTGCGGTTTTCCTCAGTACATCATCCAAGGACCAATGGTCAGGTAGAAGCAGCGAACAAGCGAATCCAGCAGCTCCTGATGAAAAGAGTTTGGAATCAGAAAGGAAACTGGGCGGATCAACTTCCCTCCATCCTTTGGACTCTTCGTACTACTCCATCTGCAGCTACAGGGGAGACACCATTCAAACTGTCTCATGGCTCGGACGCTGTTGTTCCTGTGGAGTTTGAGGTGGTCACTCCAAGAGTTGTGTACGGAAAAGAAGGAGGAGAAGCGTGGGTAGACTATAATGACGAGACTATCAAATATAGTCTGGATCTAATCGAAGAACTTCAGGACGAGGCAACAATCAGGCAAGAAGAAGTTAAAAGGAGGATGGAAAAGTACTTTGACAAAAATGTCAGGGTAAAGCATTTCGCGGTCGGCGACATCGTACTAAAAAAGATTGATGCAGCAGCCCGAACAGGTAATGTCGGGAAGCTAAATCCTAATTGGTCTGGACCTTTCATCGTCAAGGAGGCATTAAAAAGTGGGGCTTATCGCCACCAAACAAGTGAAGGAGAAGAAATCCCGCGCACCTGGAGTGGCGACGATCTCAAACGGTTCTATCTTTGAAATGACTTCCTTACTTTCTTGCAGTTTTTGAGATATTTTAATAAAAAGCTCCATACTGACACTTCTCCATGTCTGATGTTTCTTTTCTACATTTTCTCATATATCAAACTCACTGAACTACGGAGACATCGCCAAGTTCTGCTCGAACCCCCTCGGATTGTAGTCATTAGCGTAAAACCATGAAGATCATGTGTAGCGGGGAGTTTTTGCACACGTGTAGTGGTAGCTTGCCAATTCCCGTGCGGTGGTCTTCAGAACCTTGGATCTCGGCTGATATCCGACACACCCCTGCATCAAGGGAGGTCTAGGTGAATGTTGGCTCTATCATGCCCCGAGGGGGATATAATTACAGCTTTGATGATCCTTCTGAGGAAAGCAATGTCGGTATAGCCCCCGCGGCATAACCACACCTGCCCAACTGATCATCTTAGTCTGTGACTATCGAATACTCCAAGGTACTCTCGAGCGATGCCTAAGCGGGACCCACAACTGAGTTGATCTCTCTGAGGAAAGCAATGTTCGCCGCCTAGGCCCACCTGCCCAAATGATCAACTTGGCTTGTAGCCCTAGGCAAGAGAGCAGTCGAGTCGCTTACAGCCCTTATGACCACTTGAGGAAAGCAATGTTCGCCGCCTAGGCCCACCTGCCCACTTGGTCATCTGGGTCTGTACTTGTTTCTCTTTATTTATACAGCTCTTATGACCACTTGAGGAAAGCAATGTTCGCCGCCAAGGCCCACCTGCCCACTTGGTCATCTGAGTCTGTAGATTATCCTTTTTCCCTACAGGAAGGTATTCACCTCTTGTGGTTTTTTGTATAAAACCATTCGGGGAAGATATTATTAAAACAGGTACAGGTGCTCTTCTACCCTAATAAAGGGTTGTGATACTAAGATCGGGCGGTCTGAACTTTTAAACCGAACGGTCTGATTGTGTATAAGTTGGGTATTTCTGGATAATTACATGGTTGCCCGGGTTGTATTCTAACCGGGCGGTCCTGTCAATCTTTTATAGGTTGGGTATTTTTGGACAATTATATGACTGCCCGGATTATATTCTAACCGGGCGGGTTTATCCATCCATTATAAATTGGATATTTATGAAGCTAATTATATGATTGCGCGGATTGTGTTCTGACCGGTCGGGTTTATCTATCCCTCCATTTTGTTGAATTGGATATTTCTGGATCTGAATATATTGCTCGGGTTGTATTCTAACCGGGCGGGCATTACCTATCTTTTACAATTAATTAAGTTGGATATCTCAAGATCTAAATATCTGATCGCCCGGATTATGCTCTAATCGATCGAGTTTGAGCTATTTCTTAAGCAAAAGTTATCTCTAAGATACAGTGTATTACTTGCCGGGATAGAATTCAAACCGCGCAAAGTTATGATTCGTTACTTACATCGGCAAGGATAAAATATCTTTGAATGATAAGAAGCCGCCCGGTCTAAATCACAGTCGCATGAGTCTATATGTTATGGTTCATATTATCAGAAATCAGACGTCCTGAGACCTAAATGAGTAACCGCACGGTTCGAATATAGATCGTCCAAGATCAATCAAATCATCACTTATGTTCAGATCAGGATAGCCGCACGGCTAGATCATAAAAGCCAAAAGGTAAAAAGAAAAAAAAAGAAACAAGACATCAGCCACAAGTAAGTAATACTAGAAGGTCAATCGAACAGGTAAAATTTCTATTCATTTCTTCAAATGTTTTGACAAAAATGTAACCGCCCGGCTAACAAACAAAAGATCGGCGATTGTACAAAAATAAAGTTAAAAACAAAGGCATTATTCTGCCGACTTCTTCTTCTTCTTCTTGACAGGAGAAATCGAGTCCACATCAACGTCGGGCGAATAACCTTCACTTGACGTGGAAGAATAATCCGATGAATCGCTACCACTGGACCGCCCGGTCTTGCTAGCAGAGCCAGTTGTTCTAGAGGACAAGCTGTCCTCATCATCATCATCAGCATCATCATCCGCGTCGACCTCCTCAGCGGCTCCACCACTTCTATCACCTCCTTGATGGAGTACGATCTCCCTGCCCGCATCGGCTTCAGCCTCCTTGCCTACCTTGGCTTTTCCCTTCTGCCTTCGGCTGATTTCATCAAGTTGAACCTTCAGGGCAGGGAAGAGGTCGGAGAAGGTAGTACCCCTGAATCCTTTGCACAGACCGCCCCGGTCTTCCATAAGACCCAAAGCTTTGTTGATCCCTTGGGCCACATGAGGCAACACCTCGTCTTGGAAGGCCGGGTTGGTCATCTCATATTGTTTCTGCAAAAAAGAAGAGAAAAATAATAAATCAGGTCGCTCGGTCTGAATAAAAGAAGCCGCGTCATCATTTGTCAAACTCACCGCCACGACTTCTTGAAGCCGCGCATTCTCTTCTTGAAGCCGCGCATTCTCCGCGACCTGCTCCTCGTACTTCTTCTCCAGAAATTTCTGGACAGAAACCAGCCGCCTGTGCGACAAGGCCATGAAGTGATTGGCCGCGAACCCCCATGCGCCGGCTTGCGCCGCTAGCCGGGGAAGCTCTTCTTCCGGAGTCTTCCTCAGCTTCTTCAAAGTCTTTCGGCCATACATAGCGGCCCCAGCGGCTAGCGCATGGCGGTTAATTTTGTCACTTCCCCATGGGGGAAGTGCAGTGGACACCCGGATGCGGCTCCCATCCCTATGCCAGAGGACAGTGGGTTGCCCTGCAGGTCGGGCGGGTTTCCGCAGGAATGAAGAAGCTCATATTCATCAGGAGACGCCGGGCCCTCTTCCTCTGATGATGGCGACCTGTTTCGCCGCTGCCTTTTCTCCCTCTGGGTCAGAACCGGGCCGGCCGGAGTGACCGGCTTGTTCGCAGGGACGATGTGGGCAGCTGCAAGGTAAAATAAGAAGTGTAAACAAAGCAGTCCGCGCGGTCATATGCAAGCGGTCTAGAAGAACTTACTGTGCTCGGGAAGGACATCCTCTAGCTCTGAGAACAGCGGGATGTAATGATTGATGTCCAACCGCTCGTTCTCAAGAAACGTGAAGGTGTCCATCTCGATCTTTCCAACCTGGGGGATCTGGAAGGCCTCTTCCCCCCGAAATTGCGGGTTGGTTTGCAACAGCCCGAAGTTGCCTTCGAGCATTACGAACCGCTCCGACCAGTCTGAGACCTTGTTCGCCAGGTTGACGATTTTCAGTCCGTGGCATCCAAAGTAGAGGTGCCCCCTGAAAGTTGAGGTCCCCACGTCGGAGACAGCCCGCACCGAGAAGAACTTCCTGAACAGGTCAAGAGAAAAACTGGTTCGCTCGAACCAAATGTAGGATATGAAACTGTATATGGAGGCGATGGAGTTCGGTGGAAGTTGGCCGGGTACAACCCCGTAATGGTCGAAAATGGCTATGACTTCAAGTGGCAGCGGAAATTTGAAGCCATATTCGAAGTGGTCGACCGGGATGGCTATTTGGTGCGGATTGGAAGAGTTAATCCGCTCGTCGCACAAAGGAAGCCGCGCGAGCAGGTTACTCCCTGCCATGTGTTTTGCGATGAATTCATCCAGTTCGCTCTGGGTGAGTCGGCACTCTGGGTGGTCCGCCGAATGAAAGGCTAAAGCCGCATCAGCTCGGACGGCTTTAACCTTCACAGGCCGCTGCGACTGGTTCTTAGATCGCGCCATCTGGAAATCGTAAAAATGACTTCGAAGAGTCCCTACTTATAGATTTTTACGATCTACGAATAGTAAAACTATGCCACGACTAAACATTTCTAACCGCGCGGTCAAATAGCCTGCATGGTTAGATTCACCAGAAAAACAAAAGAAGCAAAGGAAACAGGAGCAAGCTTACATCACAGATCGTGCGACCTGAAATCAGTTCAGAGAAAACACAGAAGAAACAGAACACAAACACAACGACCAAACAAGAACCCGCACGGGTTATTCAAATAAAAGACATAAAATAAATAAAAGTATTGTTTAAACAAAGGCCGAATCAACAAGCCGCATTCACAATACAAATTGTTCTCAAAAGCCGGTCACGGCTGACGGTGTTCAGGGGAGACATCTTCTCTGTGAAGTCGCGCGACCTGGTCGCTGGTGGTGTTCAGAAGGGAATAAATCTGGCTAGTATGATAATGGAGATGATTGATTGTGCTATGAAGCCGCCCGGCATCCCTTTCAACCCGCGTAGCGGCAATCATGCGGGGGGTTGCGGTGGCCTCATCAATCATAGGGTCAGCCGCCCGAACTGGGGGAGGATTTGAGCCCGCCCCAACAGTCGGGCAGCTAATAACCTGCATTCCATCATTCATACTTCGCCGGCCCGCAGCGACTTCCCTGGTTAACCGCAGGAATTTATCCTGGTAGTATTTCGAGTCATCCTCGAACTTAGCCGACGTTTTCTTCTCCTTCTCGAGCTGAGCGGTCAGAGTGGCGACTTGCGCCACCTTAGCTCTCTTCTCGGCCTCCACCATAGCTCGCGTGGCCTCAAGCTGAGTCTCCAGGCCGTTCTCCCTTTCTGTCCTGGATTTTCTGTCAATCTCCACCTGCGCCTTCAGCGCCTCTTCAGCCTTCTTCCTCGCCATTCGCTCGGCTTCCAGAGCAATCCGAGTGCCGGCCTCCCGGTCTTCCACCTCCTTCAAGCGGGCCCTCAGATTTACCAGATCCTCCTCGAGATGTTCGAACAGTTGCTGCCCTTCTTGCGAAGCCGTCACGCAGGTTGATATCGGGGGGACTAATGGAGGCAGGCTGGCCTCAAGGTCGCCCGGCTTCACAATCTGCTCCTCGCTATCTGCAAGAGGCCGCTCGGGTTATAAGAAGCAAGAGCATACAACGCCATATACATACAAAATGGACATAAATATAAGATCAATGCCTGGGCGCACAGGCCGCTTAGACCGTTTCGGGTCCATCCTCCGACGTTGCTCACGCCAGAGTCTCTTCGTTTTCTGCCTAGCGGAAGGGGACCAAGCCGCTAAGGGAAAGAAGCTCGGCGGCGGGTTCAGTAATTTATTACGACGAGGCCGCGGGATGAAGAAGCGGACAGCTTTGTAATCCATGGGGCGCTTACCTGGCGCAAAAGGATCAGGCCGCAGCGGCTTGTCTGAAACCGGCTCCGCCCTTTCCTTCTTCACCATCATTATCTCCTCCCCGGTCATCACCGAGGGGACCTCCGCCTGCACTTTCAACACTTCTCCGAGTTCCCTCGCTCTTTCTTCGACCTCCAGGGCGGTCCGGGCAGCAGCTTCTCGCTCTTCGGCCTCCGTCTGAGCGGTCTCCTCAGGCTGGGCTGTGTTATCTGTAATGGGAGCAGTCCGCTTTGAAGACATCGGGCTGTCAAGAAGTCTATCTCGCCCCATCAGCTCATCCATATCCTGAAAGATCCCATTAAGTGATAAGCTACTCGCCGAGTCCGGGGGCAGGTCGCCCGGTTTCGCATCAAGGGTAGCAGGCGAGTCATTTACCTTAGCGGATGGAGGAGTCGCTAGGCCAAGCTCCTCTTTTAGTCGCGGATTGGTCTGGAGGAGGGACTCGGCTGGTTTCTTAAAAGCCGCCCTTTCCTTGGAGGCTAGTCTCTTGACCTTCTTGGTTATTCGCTCGGTCACCGACCCGGTCTTCTTCCTTTTCTTCTCTTTCTTACCCGGAGCTGGGCTAATTTCTTTGGAGGGAATGGGGTAGTCGTCCACGGATAAAGGGGCACTCAGTTCGCCCGGCCTTGGAGAGTTAACCGCCTCCTCCCCCAAATCTCTCACTAGCAAGTGAGGATTCCCGGATGGGGTGATTTCCATGTCAAATGAGTCGGCCTCACCGACCTTCTTCGAAGGGCTACTGGAGTCAACTTTTCCAGAAGGGGCGGCCTCCCCTTTGTTCAGCGGGCTGGCAGCCAGTTGGCCAAGATCTCTGGGAGGAATCAACGAGTCGCTGGGGGGAGGCCCCGAACTGTCTGCTGCGGGCTCCGCAGGAGTCTTGGGAGTTGTTGAGTCTACTACGGACTTGGAATTATCCGCCGCGGCTTTCTCAGCCTGCTTCCTCTTTTTTCGGTCTTTTCGGTCCTGCTGTTCTTTCTCCTTTCTCGACCTCTCCGTCGATTCGCGCCTTCTACCTTCCACCTTCTTCTGATCTCCGGCGGGATCCACGCGGTCTAACACAGTGTCTAGAAAGTCCATTATTGAAGAGTTACCGGTCTTAGAAATTTCAACCGCAGCTGGCGAGCAATGTCCCGTGATTTCAGAAAAAACTATGCAGAATGAATTCTCTGGCTCTCTTATAGAATTCAGGGCAAGTCGGAGCGGTCTCCCGGCCAAAGTTTATATTTTCGAAATCGGATTATGTTTACCCGGAAAACCGCTTCTCGGGTTGGATCATTCTCGGACCGGGCGAACTGTTGGGTCAGGCCGCTGGGCTCCAGGATCGGTGGCTCTCAGCTCAAGGTAAACCAGGCCGGGTGGTCTGATGTCATTTTCAGACCACCCCCAAGAGTGAAGGTCGTCAAGGGCCAAAGTAAGAAGGCTATCCGCGGTCTCAGGAAGGAGACCACGCGGGTTGTGCCATAGAGATTCAAGATTCAAACCCGGAGAACAAGCCGCGGTTTCAGATCAGAGACTATCCGGATTACCTCATGAAGATCAGCCAAGCCATGCCCAAAAGACAGACCGTGATCTCAAGCCAGAGGCCGCTCGGTCTGGATCATTGACTTGGTCCCGGTATCTTCGGCCTCAGGTCAGACAGGTCGGAGAAGCAAGCCGCCAAGCCGCGCGACTTCTTTCTTTTTTCTTCTTTGTGCATCCCGTCACCGCCTGCCCGTTTCTCCTGTACCCGGGCAGGTGGTTATTCTATCCCTGCCCATTCGGGCAGGCCCCCAAGCCTATAAATAGGGGGCGGCACTGTTCACAAGGCACGCACTCTCGAGTCCAGGAGCTCGCTTGTTTGGGCTGCGGTCTCGAGTTTCTCGTCTTGCGGACTGTCTGACCGACCAGCTTATCTTTTCCTGCACTTGCAGCCCGCTGTAACCACTTCTTTCTAATCAAAGGAAAGCACGTCGCAGGAGTGGCATTTGCCGCGGCGGGCGAAGTCTGGCCTTGACCGCTGCCAGCGGTCTCATTCTTCTACACAAAAAGTAACCGGCAACCCGCAGCCTCCGGTTTCCCTCGGAGGTGCGATCTCGGACTCAACAAAACGAGCTTGAATGGGTTAAAATTATTCTCCATTGGATTTAGGGCTCCTATCTCATTCTGAAAAGGTGTCCTTTGGAGCTAAATTACGCATTACCGCTGCAACCGGCTATATATCGACAAATAAATGAACTGGAATTGGTAAAACTTGTGCTCCAATGAATGTAGTGCTCCGAGCTCATTCCGAAATGGTGTTGTGGGGTAAAGTCAGACAACTTGATCAAAAGTTATTGCTGTTTAAAGTTTGAGTGTCATTTGGAGCTAAATCTCTCACTTTCGCTACAAACCGCATCTAAAATTCTTTCATTTTGAAATTTATGTGTCATTTGGAGCAAAATCTCGCATTACCAGTAGAACCCACTATATATCGACCTCTAAATGAGCTTGAATGGGTTAAAATTGTTCTCCATTGGATGTAGGGCTCCTATCTCATTATGAAAAGGTATTGTGGGTGAAAATCTGACAACCGGATCAAAAGATACGGATGTTTGATGTTTAGGTCTCCTTTCGAGTTAAATACCTTATTACCAACCCGACAGTATATTGACCACTAAACAAACTAGAATGGGTAAAAATTGTTCTCCATTGGATGTAGGGCTCCGAGCTCATTCCAAAAAGGTGTTGTAGGCAAAATCGGACATGTTGACCCAGAAATCGGCGATCCTACCCTGGGAGGCCTCTTTTGCTACATTTTTGCAGATTATACGCCCGGGAAGGATTAGACCTCACGCGAAGGCACTTTTTACACCCGAAGTGGTAAGAAGGGTCATCCTCATCCTTCAAACCGCCCAAGTGGGGCGGCATCTCCATTCAAAACCGCCCAAGTGGGGTGGCCTCTCCATTCAAACCGCCCAGGTGGGGCGGCTTCTCCCTTCAAGTCGCCCAGGTGGGGCGGTCTCTCCGTTCAGACCGTGCGGGTAGGCGGCCTCCTCCTTCAGTCCACGCGGGTAGGCAGCCTCCTCCTTCAGTCCACGCGGGTAGGCGGCCTCCTCCTTCAGTCCGCGCGGGTAGGCGGCCTCCTCCTTCAGTCCACGCGGGTAGGCGGCCTCCTCCTTCAGTCCGTGCGGGTAGGCGCCTTCCTCCTTCAGTCCGCGCGGGTAGGCGACCTCCTCCTTCAGTCCGCGCGGGTAGGCGACCTCCTCCTTCAGTCCGCGCGGGTAGGCGGCCTCCTCCTTCAGTCCGCGCGGGTAGGCGGCCTCCTCCTTCAGTCCGCGCGGGTAGGCGGCCTCCTCCTTCAGTCCGCGCGGGTAGGCGGCCTCCTCCTTCAGTCCGCGCGGGTAGGCGGCCTCCTCCTTCAGTCCGCGCGGGTAGGTGGCCTCCTCCTTCAGTCTGCGCGGGTAGGCGGCCTCCTCCTTCAGTCCGCGCGGGTAGGCGGCCTCCTCCTTCAGTTCGCGCGGGTAGGCGGCCTCCTCCTTCAGTCCGCGCGGGTAGGTGGCCTCCTCCTTTAGTCCGCGCGGGTAGGCGGCCTCCTCCTTTAGTCCGCGCGGGTAGGCGGCCTCCTCCTTCAGTCAGCGCGGGTAGGCGGCCTCCTCCTTTAGTCCGCGCGGGTAGGCGGCCTCCTCTTTCAGTCAGCGCGGGTAGGCAGCCTCCTCCTTCAGTCAGCGCGGGTAGGCAGCCTCCTCCTTCAGACCGCGCGGGTAGAACTCCAGTCACCGGCTCACCGGAGGTGACGACATCGACCCAGAGCCTATAAATAGGACCCTCGACCATGAAGAAAGGACAGGCAAGTTGGGGACAAAACCGGCGGCTAGAAACAGTCAGACCGCACCATGCTGCAACCTGTCTGGGCGACCTGTCCGGGCGACCTGTCCGGGCGACCTGCCCGGGCGACCTGTCCGGGCGACCTGTCCGGGCGACCTCAGCGACCTGTCCGGACGACCTCGGCAAACAGCCCGCGCGGCTTACTCTTTTCTTACCCGCAACTCTCTTGTATTCATTCTATTTTCCATGTACTAAACACAATGAGCTGTAATACAGATTATTAAATAAAGAGAAAGCCCGTCGCAGGAGTGGCATTTGCCGCGGCGGGCGAAGTCTGGCCTCGCCGCAAGCTAGCGGCCCCCTCTTCTTTTCTCCGCTCTTCACTCGCGACTCAAGTAACCAGTTGCTCGCGGCCTCCTTTTCCCCCCTATTTCCTCGAGTAGATCGTGGAGGTGCCATTTTGGATTCAACAGGACAACCAGATCAAAAGTTATGGCTGTTACAGTTTATGTGTCAAAAGGAGCAAAATCCCTTATTACCATTGCAACCGACTGTATATTGACTTCTAAAATGAGCTGGAATGGTTTAAAATTGTGTTCCATTGGATGTATTCCTCCGAGCATATTCCGTAAAGGTGTTGTGGGCAACAATCAAACATACAAATCAAAAGTTATGGCTGTTAGAAGTTTAGGTGTAATTTGGAGCTAAATTTTGCATTACCGCTGCAACTGGCTATATATCGACAACTAAATGAACTGGAATGGGTAAAACTTGTGCTCCAATGAATTTAGTGCTCTGAGCTCATTCTGAAAAGGTGTTGTGGGGTAAAATCAGACAACCTGATCAAAAGTTATTGCTGTTCAAAGTTTAAGTGTCATTTGGAGCTAAATCTCACTTTCGTTATAAACCGCATCTAAAATTCTTTCATTTTGAAATTTATGTGTCATTTGGAGCAAAATCTCACATTACCAGTAGAACCCACTGTATATCGACCTCTAAACGAGATTGAATAGGTTTAAATTATTCTCCATTGGATTTAGGGCTCCTATCTCATTCTGAAAAGGTGTCATTTGGAGCAAAATTTCGCATTACCGCTGCAACCGACTATATATCGACAACTAAATTAACTGGAATGGGTAAAACTTGTGTTCCAATGAATGTAGTGCTCCGAGCTCATTCCGAAAAGGTGTTATGGGGTAAAATCAGACAACCAGATCAAAAGTTATTGTTGTTCAAATTTTAAGTGTCATTTGTAGCAAAATCTCTCACTTTCGCTACAAACCGCATCTAAAATTCTTTCATTTTGAAATTTATGTGTCATTTGGACCTAAATCTTATATTACTAGAAGAACCCCACTGTATATCGACCTCTAAAGGAGCTTGAATGGGTTAAAATTGTTCTCCATTGGATTTAAGGCTCCTATCTCATTCTGAAAAGGTGTCCTTTGGAGCTAAATTTCGCATTACCGCTGCAACCGGCTATATATCGACAACTAAATGAACTGGAATGGGTAAATCTTGTGCTCAAATGAACGTAGTGCTCCGAGCTTATTCCGAAAAGGTGTTGTGGGGTAAAATCAGACAACCAGATCAAAAGTTATTGTTGTTTAAAGTTTGAGTGTCATTTGGAGCTAAATCTCTCACTTTCGCTACAAACCGCATCTAAAATTCTTTCATTTTAAAATTTATGTGTCATTTGGAGCAAAATCTCGCATTACCAGTAGAACCCACTGTATATCGACCTCTAAATGAGCTTGAATGAGTTTAAATTATTCTCCATTGGATTTAGGGCTCCTATCTCATTCTGAAAAGGTGTCCTTTGGAGCTAAATTTTGCATTACCGCTGCAACCGACTATATATCGACAACAAAATTAACTGGAATGGGTAAAACTTGTGCTCCTATGAATATAGTGCTCCGAGCTCATTCCGAAAAGGTGTTGTCGGGTAAAATCAGACAACCAGATCAAAAGTTATTGTTGTTCAAAGTTTAAGTGTCATTTGTAGCAAAATCTCTCACTTTTGCTACAAACCGCATCTAAAATTCTTTCATTTTAAAATATGTGTCATTTGAACCTAAATCTTACATTACTAGTAGAACCCACTGTATATCGAACTCTAAACGAGCTTGAATGGGTTAAAATTGTTCTCCATTGGATTTACGGCTCCTATTTCATTCTGAGAAGGTGTCCTTTGGAGCTAAATTTTGCATTACCGTTGCAACCGGCAATATATCGACAACTAAATGAACTGGACTGGGTATAACTTGTGCTCCAATGAATGTAGTGCTCCGAGCTCATTCCGAAAAAGTGTTGTGGGGTAAAATCAGACAACCGGATCAATAGTTATTGCTGTTTAAAGTTTAAGTGTCATTTGGAGCTAAATCTCTCACTTTCGCTACAAACCGCTTCTAAAATTCTTTCATTTTGAAATTTATGTGTCATTTGGAGCAAAATCTCGCATTACCAGTAGAACCCACTGTATATTGACCTCTAAACGAGCTTGAATGGGTTAAAATTGTTCTCCATTGGATTTAGGGCTCCTATCTCATTCTGAAAAGGTGTCCTTTGGAGCTAAATTACGCATTACCGCAGCAACCGGCTATATATCGACCACTAAATGAACTGGAATTGGTAAAACTTGTGCTCCAATGAATGTAGTGCTCCGAGCTCTTTCCGAAAAGGTGCTGTGGGGTAAAGTCAGACAACCAGATCAAAAGTTATTGCTGTTTAAAGTTTGAGTGTCATTTGGAGCTAAATCTCTCACTTTCGCTACAAACCGCATCTAAAATTCTTTCATTTTGAAATTTATGTGTTATTTGGAGCAAAATCTCGCATTACCAGTAGAACCCACTGTTTATCGACCTCTAAATGAGCTTGAATGGGTTAAAATTGTTCTCCATTGGATGTAGGGCTCCTATCTCTTTATAAAAAGGTATTGTGGGTGAAAATCTGACAACCGGATCAAAAGATATGGATGTTTGATGTTTAGGTCTCCTTTCGAGCTAAATACCTCATTACCAACCCGGCTGTATATTGACCACTAAACAAACTAGAGTGGTAAAAATTGTTCTCCATTGGATGTAGGGCTTCGAGCTCATTCCAAAAAGGTGTTGTACGCAAAAATTGGACAACCAGATCAAAATTTATGGCTGTTACAGTTTATGTGTCAAGAGGAGCAAAATCCCTCATTACCATTGCAACCGACTGTATATTGACTTCTAAATGAGCTGGAATGGTTTAAAATTGTGCTCCATTGGATGTATGCCTCCGAGCATATTCCGTAAAGGTGTTGTAGGCAACAATCAAACATACAAATCAAAAGTTATGACTGTTAGAAGTTTAGGTGTAATTTGGAGCTAAATTTTGCATTACCGCTGCAACTGGCTATATATCGACAACTAACTAATCTGGAATGGGTAAAACTTGTGCTCCAATGAATGTAGTGCTCCGAGCTCATTCCGAAAAGGTGTTGTGGGGTAAAATCAGACAACCGGATCAATTGCTCCTCTTGACACATAAACTGTAACAATCATAACTTTTGATCTGGTTGTTCGATTTTTGCGGACAACACATTTTTGGTATGAGCTCGGAGCCCTACATCCAATGGAGAACAATTTTTACCCATTCTAGTTTGTTTAGTGGTCAATATACAACCGGGTTGGTAATAAGGTATTTAGTTCGAAAGGAGACCTAAACTTCAAACATCCGTAACTTTTGATCTGGATGTCAGATTTTCAACCACAATACCTTTTCATAATGAGATAGGGGTCCTAAATCCAATGGAGCACAATTTTATCCCATTCAAGCTCATTTAGAGGTCGATATAGAGTGAGTTCTACTGGTAATTTGAGATTTTGCTCCAAATGACACATAAATTTCAAAATGAAAGAATTTTAGATGTTGTTTGTAGCGAAAGTAAGAGATTTAGCTCCAAATGACACTCAAACTTTAAACAGTAATAACTTTTGATCTGGTTGTCTGACTTTACCCCACAACACCATTTCGGAATAAGCTTGGAGCACTATGTTCATTGGAGCACAAGTTTTACCCATTCCAGTTCATTTAGTTGTCGATATATAGCCGGTTGCAGCGGTAATGCGAAATTTAGCTCCAAAGGACACCTTTTCAAAATGAGATAGGAGCCTTAAATCCAATGGAGAACAATTTTAACCCATTCAAGCTCGTAGAGAGGTCGATATATAGTGGATTCTACTGATAATGCGAGATGTTGCTCCAAATGACATATAAATTTTAAAATGAAAGAATTTTAGATGCGGTTTGTAGCGAAAGTGAGAGATTTAGCTCTAAATGACACTCAAACTTTAAACAGCAATAACTTTTGATCTGATTGTCTGATTTTACCCCACAACACCATTTTTGAAAAATCCCGGAGCACTATGTTCATTGGAGCACAAGATTTACTCATTCCAATTCATTTAGTTGTCGATATATAGCCGGTTGCAGCGGTAATGCGAAATTTAGCTCCAAAGGACACCTTTTCAGAATGAGATAGGAGCCCTAAATCCAATGGAGAACAATTTTAACCCATTCAAGCTCGTTTAGAGGTCGATATACAGTTGGTTCTACTGGTAATGCGAGATTTTGCTCCAAATGACACATAAATTTTAAAATGAAAGAATTTTAGATGGAGTTTGTAGCGAAAGAGAGAGATTTAGCTACAAATGACACTTAAACTTTAAACAGCAATAACTATTGATCCGGTTGTCTGATTTTACCCCACAACACCTTTTCGGAATGAGCTTGGAGCACTACGTTCATTGGAGCACAAGATTAACCCATTCCAGTTCATTTAGTTATCGATATATAGCCGGTTGCAGCGGTAATGCGAAATTTAGCTCCAAAGGACACCTTTTCAGAATGAGATAGGAGCCTTAAATCCAATGAAGAACAATTTTAACCCATTCAAGCTCGTTTAGAGGTCGATATATAGTGGGTTCTACTAGTAATATTAGATTTAGGTCCAAATAACAAATAAATTTCAAAATGAAAGAATTTTAGATGCGGTTTGTAGCGAAATTGAGAGATTTAGCTCCAAATGACACTTAAACTTTGAACAGTAATAACTTTTGATCCGGTTGTCTGATTTTACCCCACAACACCTCTTAGGAATGAGCTCGGAGCACTACATTCATTAGAGCACAAGTTTTACACATTCCAGTTCATTTAGTTGTCGATATATAGCCAGTTGCAGCGGTAATGCAAAATTTAGCTCCAAATTACACCTAAACTTCTAACAGCCATAACTTTTGATTTGCATGTTTGATTGTTGCCCACAATACCTTTACAGAATATGCTCGGAGGCATACATCCAATGGAGCATAATTTTAAATCATACCAGCTCATTTTAGAAGTCAATATTCAGTTGTTTGCAATGGTAATGAGGGATTTTGCTCCTCTTGACACAAACTGTAACCGCCATAACTTTTGATCTGGTTGTCCGATTTTTGCGTACAATACCTTTTTGGAATGAGCTCGGAGCCCTACATCCAATGGAGAACAATTTTTACCCATTCTAGTTTGTTTAGTGGTCAATATACAACCAGGTTGGTAATAAGGTATTTAGCTCGAAAGGAGACCTAAACTTCAAACATCCGTAACTTTTGATCTGGTTGTCAGATATCAACAAACTGCACCTATTGTAAGGACAGAAATATAACTAAAACACAGTTTGTTACTAATTGTTATATTTAGTAACAAATTTTTTTTGTTGTTACAAAAAAGTACTTTTTTGTAACGAATATTTTAAATTTTGTTACAATAATAATTAATTCGTTACTATAACTGTAAGTATTTGTCACAACACTAATGTTACGTTACAAATAGAAAACTTTTCTCACAATAAGTATCAATTGTAACCAGATCATGAAAGTTTTTTGTGACAAAGATATTGTTCTTACTAATAGTAATATTTTATTATTAAAGTTTTGTTACAAAATTTATATCATATTTTATTTTAAATTTTGTACTATTTTATTATCAAAGTTTTGAATTATTATTATTTTTTTGAAAAATATACAAAAAATGTGTATCTGCGCGACAGTACCCCGCCTCGATAGTGCTCTAACGCGTAGACAGTACTCCTACAGCTCGCAAACATCCGTGCGCGGCTGTCGCAGATATGTGGTACTATGCATGTATTTTTGCGCGTAAGAGAGTTTTTATAAATCTTTAACTTTTTATAAAAGTTTTTTTGTCTCTCTCCCATGCAACTCTATCTCTCTCTCACATGAATGAATGAAAATATACGGATGATAATTTCCCTCCATAAAATTTTGAACAAAAGAAAACTAAAAATTAAAAATATATTAAATATAAAAATGAATGCAAATTAATATGACATTAATTTTTTAATATAATATTGGAATTAAAATAAAATCACGCACGAACCCGCGTGCACGCAAATGCACTCTCGCGCGCACGCACATGCACTCTCGCGCGCACGCAAATGCACTCTCGCGCGTACGCAAATGCACTCCCGCGCGCACGCAAATGCACTCTCGTGCGTGTAGTTTTCCTTTTTTTGCTTGAGAGCTAGCGCGTATTACATAAAAATTAATTGAATATTAATATTAATTTAATTAATTATAATAGTAATTAAAATTAAATTTAATTCACTTGTATATGTAACCGTTTATATATATAATAATAAATTATAAAATTAGTTATATATAAACGTTTATAAAATTTTATATGAAATTTTTTTAATTTATATAAAGTTTATATTAAAAAATTATTTAAAGTTTGTATATAAAATTTTTTATATAAACTTTCTTTATATAAAGTTTTTATAACACTTTAAAACACGTCTATATAAATTTTTATAAAACTTTAAAAATATTTTTATAAAAGTTTTTTTGGCTCTTCCTCTCTCTCTCTTTCTCTCACATGAATGAAATGTATGTTTTCCCTCCATAAAATTTTGCAGAAAAACAAATCTAAAAATTAAAAACATATTAAATTTAAAAAAGAATGCAAATATGACATTAATTTATTAACATAATTTTAGAATAAAAATAACGATCGTGCACGGGCCCCGCACACACGCAAAGGCACTCCGGCGCGCGCCTGCGACAAACGTCGAGCAAAAGCGCACGCACGTCACTGGCTCGAGAGATCATTTTGGCCCGGGAGAGCATTCTTGCCGGGCAATTGTTTTTCACTCGGGCGCGCGTTTTTTGCCTGAGCACATATTTTATGCCCAGTAGCACGTTTTGCACTAGTATGCATTTTTGACCGGTGCGCGCGAGATGACTATTAAATATCGTAACATGAAAATATCTAATTTACCTTTTAATTTTTTGTATAAATAGAAATATATTATCAATAAAAAATAATTTTATTTATTTATTAACACTACAAAAGAGGCGTCTACGACGACGTTTTTTTTGTAGTGTCGTTTAAGAAAATAAGACTAAAGATTTTAACTTTTATAGCTTTTTGGGGAGAAACGCACATTTTTCTTACGGGCGCGCGAGAGATGACCCCAGTGTACTGTCGCAAAAAAATTAAATTTAAAAACATATAAATTTAAAGTATGTAAACGCATGTCATATCCATCGCTAGAAGGTACGTATTTTAAGGAAAATAGATGTAATAAAAACCATAAATACATGTCATATCGATTGATAAATAATACACGTTGTTTAATAAGAATTACTTTTTAAATAAGATTATTTATTTTTAAATAAGAATTACCTTCGCCCATTTTCGCTTGCTCTCGGACGCTCGATCAATTGACAGTGCACATGAAGCTCATGTTCCCCGCACGACAGTACCCCCCGCCTCGATAATGCCACAGCGCGACGACACTCCTATAACTCGCAAACCCCCGCGCGTAACTATCGAAGAGTTGTGGTACTACATCGGCATGTGTATTTTCGCGCACAGGGGTTTGCAAGCTGCATGGGCATCGTCGCGCCGGGGCACTATCAAGACGGGGGTAATGTCGCACATATACACACACAATCACACAAACAGACACAAACACACACTGACATAGACACTCAGACACAAGCACACACATGCATTAACACGCATAGCTAGAGATCACACAGACACAGACACACACTCACGCAGACACAAACACAGATACAAACAGACACAGGCACAAACACAAACACAGACACACAAACATAGACACACACACATAGCTAGAGATCACACAGACACAGACACATGCTCACACAGAGACAGATACAAACACAGACACACACTCACGCAGACACAGACACAGATACAGACAGACACAGGCACACAAACACAAACACAAACACAAACACACAGACATAGACACAAACACACACACACACACACACATAGCTAGAGATCACACAGACACATGCTCACACAGAGACAGATAAATACACAGACAAACATAAACACACTGACATAGACACACAGACATAGACATAGACAGACACAGACACAGATGCACACACACTAACATACACTTACACACATATGTTGAAACCAATGTTCGGCGAGCGACATTATTTGGCAGGTTGACTCATTCGGCGGGGGACATCAATCAATCGGTGGGTTGTATTATTCGACGGATGACATCAATCAATTGGCGGGCTTCACCCGCATCCAAGCGAGCTTTGCCTTCTTCGGTGGTCTTCGCTTACATCAAAGTTAGAGACATCATTCAGCGGGCTTTGACGACATCCAAGCAGGCTTCGCGCGTTAATGTACACTTTAACTAATTCTTTATAAATGAATATTTATTATTAATTAAAAAATAATGGTGAGATGAGGCTCTGTTTAGTACGGTGATAACATGTCTATAATTAAAAATATATGAGTATGTTCGTGCGCTCCAGCAAAAAAATTGACTTTCATTTTCACAAGAGAAAAGCTTTGACGTCGCGATTTAGGTCACAGCTGATCAACTTCTGCGACGAGCCAACGAAGAATGCAATGACGTTCTAGGTGCATCACTCCAGCTTTAGGGACAAAAAAATGGTCTTTAATTTTAATTATATTTAATTATTTATACTTAAAAATATAATATTACCTATTTTTCTCCTCCAATATTTCTCCCAGCCTATCTAATATTTTATTTTCCCTCCATTTTTTTTCGTTTTTCCCTCCACTTATCCTTGTTATCTTCTGATTAGGGTACCAATTCATCCCACATTCACATTCTTCCGCCAAGATCTTTGGGTTTCTACCTGCTCCTCCAACTCCTCTCCGACACTTTCATCACCCGCCGAGGAAGAAGGGTCGCCGTCCTCGGATTCTTCCTCCTCTCCGACGATTGTGAAGTACCAGGATCCCAACCCTGCACCGGTGAAGAAAGAGTGAGTGCCCCTTCGTTCACCCCAGGGAGAATGCGCGGAGGCGCGATCCCCGCAAGTTCCACTACAGCTGCGTCCCCTGCCCCAATTTTCGAAAGGGGTCTTGCCGACGGGCTGACATGTGCGAGTACGCCCATGGAGTGTTCGAGTGCTGTCTTCACCCAGCCTAGTATCACACGCGACTGTGCAAGGACGGGATTGGCTGTATCCGGCGGGTTTGTTTCTTCGCTCACAGGAACGAGGAGCTCCGTCCCCTCTACATGTCCACCGGCTCGGCGGTCCCTTCTCCCCGATCATTCGTCTCGACCGCCATGGAGATGGCAGCAATGGGCCTCATGTCGGGTTCTCCGTCGTCTATTTCTGCTGTCATGTCTGCCTTCACCCCTCCGATTTCACCCTCCGACAACGGTATTTCGCACTCTTCGATGAATTGGCGGCAGCCCAATGTGACGGCCCTCCAACTTCCCGGAAGCAATTTGTCGAGCAGGCTCCGATCATCCCTGAGCGCCTGAGACATGCTGTCGGACGACTACCTGAGCAATATTCTCTCCCTCGCATAAGACTGCTATACTCAATTAGTTCCAGCAGCAGCAGCAGAGCAACAACAGTGACAGAGGAAACAATAATGACGTTGAGAAGGTGAGGGGGACAAGGAAGACCATCCCCAGAGATTTTCCTTCGAAAAGAAGCTCCATTTATTGATGTGTAATCATGTTTTTTTTCTTCTTTATGCCTCCGTTTTCCATCTTCCTCCCCATTTTAATCCATGTTCTTAGATTTTGCTCCTGATAAATTCACAGGCACAAGTGGATCGGAAGATTCAAAGCGCATCTCTGGGATAAAAGATGCTGGAATGAATCTCAAAATAAGAAAGGAAGAAAAGGTGAAATTAATCATCTCTATAATTTTTATATTTTTTTTTTGTGTTTTTTTCTATGGATGCAGTTTATCTTGGTGAGTTCAATCTCTAGAGAAGGATAAGGATACTCAAAACCCTTGCATATTAATAATGTTAGTGCCTGATCCTAAATTTTGTCATCATCTCTTTGGTAATATCTCTTATAGTCATCTTGTGGAGTTGTAGAGAAGGATAAGGATAGTCACAAGCAATGGTTCTTATAGTTGTAGTCTATAAGAGATTCTGTAATTTTTTGCAGATAATCATATGTTTAGATGCTCTTATATTTATCTTTTTGTTATTTACATTGTGGGGTTTAAATTGTTGCTAACCAGTAATCTCATGCTTGAGCATAGGTAAGCCATGGATGCTTTGCTTGGTTTTTTTTAATTTTTTAAATTTATGGGGACTGGCACTAGAAAGTTTCTAAATCACAACTCTTATATCATTGGTTCTGTTTTCACTAGGATTTTTTTGTTATTTTTTCACTTTTTTGTTATCCTAATAAGAGATAACCAAAACAATTTTTTGGGACATGAAGTATATTAGTACACTTGAATCTATATTTATTATATTTATGATGTGCTAATTCTACTTATTTTTTGCTTCGTAAATGTTTTGTTCTATGGCCGCTTTTTATTCTTTTTGACGATTTTTATTTGTCCAAATGTTTTTTTTTCTGTCAATAAACAACATGAGTGGGATGCCTGGAGTAATGAGTTAGATGCAGTCATTGCCAGTTGTAATAAATGAGGATCTTCTTAATTACAACGATCCTCCCAAACACAAATC
The DNA here is from genome assembly GCA_033032865.1 of Dactylorhiza incarnata. Classification (NCBI taxonomy): domain Eukaryota; kingdom Viridiplantae; phylum Streptophyta; class Magnoliopsida; order Asparagales; family Orchidaceae; genus Dactylorhiza; species Dactylorhiza incarnata. Next base: position 6,510,751 of record JAWHQI010000132.1, on the reverse strand, counting down.
AGGTAAGCGTTTGTGTGTGTAGATGGTGCGTTGTCTGTGCGTATTTTAATGTATGTGTGTGTAGATGGTGTGTTGTATGTGTGTACATGTTTATGGTGTGTATAAGAGTGTGTGTGTGTATGGATGTTTAAGTGTGTGTGGTTGTATGCATGTATTTTATGGCGTGTGTGTGGTTGTATGCATGTATTTTATGGTGTGTGTGTGTGTGTGTGTGTGTGTGTGTGTGTGTGTGTTTATGGTGTGTGCATGAATGTGTGTGTGGTTGTATGTGTATGTTTTTATGGTGTGTGTATGGATGTGTGTGTGGTTGTATGCATGTATTTTTGTGGTGTGTATGTGTGTGTGGTTGCATGCATGTATTTTTGTGGTGTGCGTGTGTGTGTGTTTATGAATTATTTGTGTTTTTTGGTTCATATTTGGACGAAATTGTATGTATGTGTGCATATGTGCAGGTTTCAAGGCTCTCCATCGTGGGCTTAGTTGTTGGCTATCCATTTAGTATACATGGTCAACATATATAGTGTAGAGGTACATTTCTCATTGTTTCCATTTAATATTTTTTTTGTTATTAACTTCCAACTTTTCTTCTCAAGCAGGCAGTTCAAGTAAAACTTTTCATGGAGGAATTAAGCAACACGAGGGACTAAGTGGGCAATAACTCGCAGGGAATGTCAAGGATATGATCGTGTTTGATGTAGACTAAGTAGTTAGCATTGTAGAAACGCACTAAAATTATCAACTACATAGTATATTATCATCATTGCTGATTGGTTGTGTAGGCTCTGGACTACAATTGATGGGGATTGCGTTTGATGATTACATTGTTAACCCCAAGCACAGTGCATATCAGGTAGCATTTGCTTTGAGCTTATTGATTTCTTCATAACTTGGTGGTTAATATCTTTTCTAGAGATTTTTCTTGCCTCTCTCTTTACTTTGTCAAGGATATGATTCAAAACTATTACAGTGGATTAGTCTAAAATGGGAGAAATTAATCCATGAATATATATATCATCAATACTATATAGAAATATGCTCACAATAATTTAGTAATATCCGTGCATAATTCTTTATGAAAAAAATCCAAAACATGCATGCTTTGGCTCGACTTCTGCTTTGGCTCGACTTCACCTCACATCTTCTCCCCGACCCCTCAAAAAATCGTTGAGCAATCTGATTGACTTTTTCTATCTCCCGCTTGCACCCTTGAAGACAAACAAAAATGGCCTACTTCACACTCTCATGGATTTTTCGTCGACACCTGCTTTGGCTCGACTTTCAGTTCCTATACCAGTGCTTACAATTCTTTCTAATTTGGTGAAGTTATCATCATAGAAAGGAAAAATCTTCAAACTCGCTGAAACATTTATGAATTATTAGGCTCATATCCTCTTTTGTTGGAAGGTCACTGATCTGTTGTATGAAATATTTTGTGATCCATTCTAGCCGATTCTTAAAAGGAAGGTGGCTATGGCAAATGCACAAGGAAATTTTGTTGATTCTGCTTACGAATGAAAATAAAATAGAGAAGGAAAATATCAATATATAGATATTAGAAATGAAGAAAGTTGAGGAACAAATATATTATTAAAATTTCATTGTTACAAGGTAGTTTTACATGTTATACTAACTATCCCAAATTGTGTTATATTTGCTATATTAATTTATTACATGAAAACCAATGCCCTGCCTATATTTAAAAAAGTTATTGGCTAAAATGTGGGTTGAATTAATCCAACTGAAATGAACATGTTCTTATGTTAATTCTGACTGCTGAATAATAATTATAGTAACTTCAGAGAAGGTATATATTGTTTTGGTTGATTATAATTATAGTAATTTTGGCTTCATTAAGTTTGACTACAATAATTTTTGATAGATTTCTTTGCTTGTCCTCTTTTCAGGAGCTAAATCGCTTAGCTGGATTGGTCAATTCCTTCAATTTCATAAAGGTGAATTTTAATCATTTACTTGTTTCTTCGTTTTAGATTAGTGAAGACATTGTCTGCATGTTCAATATTTTTCTAGATTTTGTGACCTTATTATGTTTGTCTAATTAATATCTCGGTGAAAATCCTCTTTGGATTGTCTCTAATTTCTTTCTCGGCCTCTACTTTCTGAGTGTGAACTAAACAACGGACGACAAGTGTGTGTTTTATTGTACGCTTGTTTAATGAGGTGTGCATGGATTATGTATGTATGAATGTGAGTTTGTATGGATGTTTCTGCTCTCATTTATTTGTAGGGTGATCTTAATTGCTCTCTTTTATTTGTAGGGTGCTCGAGCATTGACCGGCAAGTGACGAAAGATTCATTAGTCAGAAAGTGATGGACGATTCATTTTTCGAAAAATGACGGAAGATTTATTAGAAACATGTGATCTTGTAATGTAATATTGTATTATTTTAGAAGAGATGATAATAACTTGTACTCTTATGTAATACTTTTTGGTGTGAATAAATACATGTTGATCTTGTTATGAAATATTAAATATATGTGTGTTTTCAAGATTATTATTTGTAATAAAATCTCAGGTACACAAAAAATAGAAATGGAATATTTTTGATATATAAATGAATTGGCTGTAGTAAGAAGAATGGAAAACAAATGTAACGATTTTTTCGTTACTATTGTTTAATCTATTGTAACGAAATAATGTTTATTATACTTTATTGTAACGAAGTTAGTTTATTTTTAGTGAGGAAAAAATAAAACATTTGTAACGAAATAGTTTTAATCTTAACTGTTTTTTTGTGAGGAAAAAAAATATTCGTAACGAAATAATATTTATTGTGACCAATTTATTGTGAGGAAGAATCTCTTTTTGGTGAGAAAGTATCGTTTGTTACAATTAATTTATTTGTAACGACATGCATACATTCATTACAAGAACTTTTAGCGTCGAGCTTTAGAGGAGGACCGTTACTTAAAGTTTTTTTCGTTACCAAATAGTTTTTGTAACGATTTTTGGCACTTATTGTAACGATTTATGTCCTTACTATAAGTGCAGTTTGTTGCCCACAATACCTTTTCATAATGAGATAGGAGCCCTAAATCCAATGGAGAACAATTTCAACCCATTCAAGCTCATTTAGAGGTCGATATACAGTGAGTTCTACTGGTAATGCGAGATTTTGCTCCAAATGACACATAAATTTCAAAATGAAAGAATTTTAGATGCGGTTTGTAGCGAAAGTGAGAGATTTAGCTCCAAATGACACTCAAACTTTAAACAGCAATAACTTTTGATCTGGTTGTCTGATTTTACCCCACAACACCATTTCGGAATAAGCTCGGAGCACAAGTTTTACTCATTCCAATTCATTTAGTTGTCGATATATAGCCGGTTGCAGCGGTAATGTGAAATTTAGCTCCAAAGGACACCTTTTCAGAATGAGATAGGAGCCCTAAATCCAATGGAGAACAATTTTAACCCATTCAAGCTCGTTTAGAGGTCAATATACAATGGGTTCTACTGGTACTGCGAGATTTTGCTTCAAATGACACATAAATTTTAAAATGAAAGAATTTTAGATGGGGTTTGTTGCGAAAGTGAGAGATTTAGCTCCAAATGACACTTAAACTTTGACAGTTCATTTAGTTGTCGATATATAGCCAGTTGCAGCGGTAATGCAAAATTTAGCTCCAAATTACACCTAAACTTCTAACAGCCATAACTTTTGATTTGTATGTTTGATTGTTGCTCACAACACCTTTACGGAATATGCTCAGAGGCATACATCCAATGGAGCATAATTTTAAATCATACCAGCTCATTTTAGAAGTCAATATACAGTTGTTTGCAATGGTAATGAGGGATTTTGCTCCTCTTGACACAAACTGTAACAGCCATAACTTTTGATCTAGTTGTCCGATTTTTGCGTACAACACCTTTTTGGAATGAGCTCGGAGCCCTACATCCAATGGAGAGCAATTTTTACCCATTCTAGTTTGTTTAGTGGTCAATATACAACCAGGTTGGTAATAAGGTATTTAGCTCGAAAGGAGACCTAAACTTCAAACATCCGTAACTTTTGATCTGGTTGTCAGATTTTCACCCACAATACTTTTTCATAATGAGATAGGAGCCCTAAATCCAATGGAGAACAATTTCAACCCATTCAAGCTCATTTAGAGGTCGATCTACAGTGAGTTCTACTGGTAATGCGAGATTTTGCTCCAAATGACACATAAATTTCAAAATGAAAGAATTTTAGATGCGGTTTGTAGCGAAAGTGAGAGATTTAGCTCCAAATGACACTCAAACTTTAAACAGCAATAACTTTTGATCTGGTTGTCTGATTTTACCCCACAACACCATTTCGGAATAAGCTCGGAGCACAAGTTTTACTCATTACAATTCATTTAGTTGTCGTTATATAGCCGGTTGCAGCGGTAATGCGAAATTTAGCTCCAAAGGACACCTTTTCAGAATGAGATAGGAGCCCTAAATCCAATGGAGAACAATTTTAACCCATTCAAGTTCGATTAGAGGTCAATATACAATGAGTTCTTCTAGTAATGCGAGATTTTGCTGCAAATGACACATAAATTTTAAAATGAAAGAATTTTAGATGGGGGGTTTGTAGCGAAAGTGAGAGATTTAGCTCCAAATGACACTTAAACTTTAAACAGCAATAACTATTAATCCTGTTATCTGATTTTACCCCACAACACCTTTTCGGAATGAGCTCGGAGCACTACATTCATTGGAGCACAAGTTTTACCCAGTCCAGTTCATTTAGTTGTCGATATATTGCCGGTTGCAGCGGTAATGCGAAATTTAGCTCCAAAGGACACCTTTTCAGAATGAGATAGGAGCCCTAAATCCAATGAAGAACAATTTTAACTTATTCAAGCTCATTTAGAGGTCGATATACAGTGGGTTCTACTGGTAATGCGAGATTTTGCTCCAAATGACACATAAATTTCAAAATGAAAGAATTTTAGATGCGGTTTGTAGCGAAAGTGAGAGATTTAGCTCCAAATGACACTCAAACTTTAAACAGCAATAACTTTTGATCTGGTTGTCTGACTTTACCCCACAACACCATTTCGGAATAAGCTCGGAGCACTATGTTCATTGGAGCAAAAGATTTACCCATTCCAGTTCATTTAGTTGTCGATATATAGCCGGTTGCAGCGGTAATGCGAAATTTAGCTCCAAAGGACACCTTTTCAGAATGAGATAGGATCCCTAAAACCAATGGAGAACAATTTTAACCCATTCAAGCTCGTTTCGAGGTCGATATACAGTGGGTTCTACTGGTAATGCGAGATTTTTCTCCAAATTACACATAAATTTCAAAATGAAATAATTTTAGATGCGGTTTGTAGCGAAAGTGAGAGAATTAGCTCCAAATGAAACTCAAACTCTAAACAGCAATAACTTTTGATCTGGTTGTCTAATTTTACCCCACAACACCTTTTCAGAATAAGCTCGGAGCACTACGTTCATTGGAGCACAAGATTTACCCATTCCAGTTCATTTAGTTGTCGATATATAGCCGGTTGCAGCGGTAATGCGAAATTTAGCTCCAAAGGACACCTTTTCAGAATGAGATAGGAGCCGTAAATCCAATGGAGAACAATTTTACCCCATTCTAGCTCATTTAGAGGTCGATATACAGTGGGTTCTTTTGGTAATGCGAGATTTTGCTCCAAATGACACATAAATTTCAAAATGAAAGAATTTTAGATGCGGTTTGTAGCGAAAGTGAGAGATTTAGCTCCAAATGACACTCAAACTGTAAACAACATTAACTTTTGATCTGGTTGTCTGACTTTACCCCACAACACCTTTTCGGAATAAGCTCGGAGCACTATGTTCATTGGAGCACAAGATTTACCCATTCCAGTTCATTTAGTTGTCGATATATAGCCGGTTGCAGCGGTAATGCGAAATTTAGCTCCAAAGGACACCTTTTCAGAATGAGATAGGATCCCTAAAACCAATGGAGAACAATTTTAACCCATTCAAGCTCGTTTCGAGGTCGATATACAGTGGGTTCTACTGGTAATGCGAGATTTTGCTCCAAATTACACATAAATTTCAAAATGAAAAAATTTTAGATGCGGTTTGTAGCGAAAGTGAGAGAATTAGCTCCAAATGAAACTCAAACTCTAAACAGCAATAACTTTTGATCTGGTTGTCTGATTTTACCCCACAACACCTTTTCGGAATAAGCTCGGAGCACTACGTTCATTGGAGCACAAGATTTACCCATTCCAGTTCATTTTGTTGTCGATATATAGCTGGTTGCAGCGGTAATGCGAAATTTAGCTCCAAAGGACACCTTTTCAGAATGAGATAGGAGCCCTAAATCCAATGGAGAACAATTTTAACCCATTCAAGCTCGTTTAAAGGTCGATATACAATGGGTTCTACTGGTAATGCGAGATTTTGCTCCAAATGACACATAAATTTCAAAATGAAAGAATTTTAGATGCGGTTTTGTAGCGAAAGTGAGAGATTTAGCTTCAAATGACACTCAAACATTAAACAGCAATAACATTTGATCTGGTTGTCTGAGTTTACCCCACAACACCTTTTCAGAATAAGCTCGGAGCACTACGTTCATTGGAGCACAAGATTTACCCATTCCAGTTCATTTAGTTGTCGATATATTGTCGGTTGCAGCGGTAATGCGAAATTTAGCTCCAAAGGACACTTTTTCAGAATGAGATAGGATCCTTAAATCCAATGGAGAACAATTTTAGCCCATTCAAGCTCGTTTAGAGGTCGATATACAGTGGTTTCTACTAGTAATGTAAGATTTAGGTCCAAATGACACATAAATTTCAAAATAAAAGAATTTTAGATGCGGTTTGTAGCGAAAGTGAGAGATTTAGCTCCAAATGACACTTAAACTTTGGACAGCAATAAATTTTGATTCGGTTGTCTGATTTTACCCCACAACACCTTTTCGGAATGAGCTCGGAGCACTACATTCATTGAGCACAAGTTTTACCCATTCCAGTTCATTTAGTTGTCGATATATTGTCGGTTGCAGCGGTAATGCGAAATTTAGCTCCAAAGGATACCTTTTCAGAATGAGATAGGAGCCCTAAATCCAGTGGAGAACAATTTTAACCCATTCAAGCTCATTTAGAGGTCGATATACAGTGGGTTCTACTGGTAATGCGAGATTTTGCTCTAAATGACACATAAATTTCAAAATGAAAGAATTTTAGATGCGGTTTGTAGCAAAAGGGAGAGATTTAGCTCCAAATGACACTCAAACTTTAAACAGCAATAAATTTTGATCTGGTTGTTTGATTTTACCCCACAACACCATTTCGGAATAAGCTTGGAGCACTATGTTCATTGGAGCACAAGATTTACCCATTCCAGTTCATTTAGTTGTCGATATATAGTGGGTTGCAGCGGTAATGCAAAATTTAGCTGCAAAAGACACCTTTTCAGAATGAGATAGGAGCCCTAAATCCAATGGAGAACAGTTCTAACCCATTCAAGCTCGTTTAGAGGTCGATATACAGTGGGTTCTACTGGTACTGCGAGATTTTGCTCCAAATGACACATAAATTTTAAAATGAAAGAATTTTAGATGGGGTTTGTAGCGAAAGTGAGAGATTTATCTCCAAATGACACTTAAACTTTAAACAGCAATAACTATTGATCTGATTGTCTGATTTTACCCCACAACACCTTTTCAGAATGAGCTCGGAGCACTACATTCATTGGAGCACAAGTTTTACCCAATCCAGTTCATTTAGTTGTCGATATATTGTCGGCTGCAGTGGTAATGCGAAATTTAGCTCCAAAGGACACCTTTTCAGAATGAGATAGGAGCCCTAAATACAACGGAGAACAATTTTAACCCATTCAAGCTCATTTAGAGGTCGATATACAGTGGGTTCTACTGGTAATGCGAGATTTTGCTCCAAATGACACATAAATTTCAAAATGAATGAATTTTAGATGCGGTTGTAGCGAAAGTGAGAGATTTAGCTCCAAATGACACTCAAACTTTAAACAGCAATAACTTTTGATCTGGTTGTCTGATTTTACCCCACAACACCTTTTCGGAATAAGATCGGAGAACTACGTTCATTGGAGCACAAGAATTACCCATTCCAGTTCATTTAGTTGTCGATATATAGCCGGTTGCAGCGGTAATGCGAAATTTAGCTCCAAAGGACACCTTTTCAGAATGAGATAGGAGCCTTAAATCCAATGGAGAACAATTTTAACCCATTCAAGCTCGTTTAGAGGACGATATACAGTGGGTTCTACTAGTAATGTAAGATTTAGGTCCAAATGACACATAAATTTCAAAATGAAAGAATTTTAGATGCGATTTGTAGCGAAAGTGAGAGATTTAGCTCCAAATGACACTTAAACTTTGAACAACAATAACTTTTGATTCGGTTGTCTGATTTTACCCCTCAACAGCTTTTCGGAATGAGCTCAGAGCACTACATTCTTTGGAGCACAAGTTTTACCCATTCTAGTTGTTATATCTAGTTGCTAACCAAATCACCTAGAGGGGGTGAATATGTGATTACTGCGTCTTTTGCGGAATTGAAAATCTTGAAAATAAAGAACAAACAGAATGCAAATCATAATCATAGACGACGCAAGAAATTTATAGTGGTTCCCCGTTCTTGGGTACTCCACTTGCCGGCCTCGCCAATCTAGCACCACAGCTAGAAATGATTACTTCACTATATCTCGGATCAAGAACGATCTTTCAATTCTCAGAGTCAAAACTCCTACAACTCGGGGACAAATCTCCTACAAACTCAGAGAGAACCCTCTCTTACAACTCGGAGAACACCTCTCCTACAACTCGGAGAACAATCTCTCCTACAATCAGATGTAAAATTGAGAATGAAACAATACTTAACGAATCACGATCAGATCTGAATAGCTTTATGAGAATCTTCTTCCTTCTTGAGATAGAAACGGCTTTGGCTTGATGTTGAAGATGAAGAATCAAATCGATACAAATCTGATCTTCTAAGGTCCCGATCGATCCAATAGGAACAAAACGAATGAGGCAATGATCGATCGACCTTTTCCTTCCACTTGGAGACGAAATCAGAGAACAACAGATCGATCTCCAACAATAGCGATGAGCGTGACACTTGACGACGTTCTTGGATCAGATTAGGTTTTTGGAGAAAGTACGAACTATGATCTTCTTTTTGTTATGAGCAAAATCTTATGTTCTTCTTAAGGAGTAAGCCTTATATAGATGAAGGCCTAAAAGAAAACAATTAACCTTTAAACGAGGAAGGACGTCACGTCAATCAGATGGAAAAGACTTGTCGTCAAAAGGAAACAACGATCACGAGAAATACAAGAATCAGATTTCTCAAGAGATGCAAGACTTCTCGAGAGAAAACTGCTTGATCTCGAAAAATGGCTTAGAAGTGAATTTCAAAGGCTATGAAAAGACTTCTTGAGAATCAAAGAACTTCTACAGAAATGACAATGAACAACTCTTCGAGATAAAAGAACTAAGTTCTCGGGAGAATTGACTTCTCGAGAGAACAAGAAACTTCTCGTGAACTCCTAAACAACTTCGAGAAAAAGCCTTTAGAGAAAAGCCTTTACTAGAAATTTTCGAGAGAAACAAGGACTTCTCGAAAAACAAAAATACTTCTCGAAAGAAAGGATTTCTCGAAAGCTGCCGCTGAGACAAACTTCTCGAAATCAACTGATAAGAAGCTTACTCGAAAGCTAAGGGGACTTTTTCGAGATAACACAGATTTCTCGAGAGATCAAAAAATGACTTTTCGAGAACTACCTTTACTTCTCTAAAAATTTACTTAGGAAAAATTTCTTTCTTTTTCTCTAGACCACCAGTTGCACTCCAAACTTTGAGTCTCTAATGTCTTGATCATAAAGTGTATCCCAATTGAGAGATCACATATGAGTCAACCCCATACCCCACACAATGAGGAATTACATTGTATGATACTGTGCTTATTGACCCATTGTGACCTGACATTGGTCTACACTTAGCAATGTGAACCTGCAAGAACAATACTAGAGAAACATATCAAATACACAAACAATTCAATCTTGGTTCAAAGTTGACTTCCTACAAATCAAGGTTATTGTGGATACAATACCCAACAATATCCCCCTATTTGTAGAAGTCAGAACCCTACTTACCAAGATGAATTGTACCATTATAAAACACAAAAAGATATACTAGAAAGAACATCAAAAACAATATCTAAATATGAGTAAATGATTGTCTCATTAAAACCAAAACTATATTTAGATTTAAGATTGTCTTTGTTGAGTCCGAAATCGCACCTCCGAAGGAAATCGGAGGCTGCGGGCTGCCGGTTACTTTTTAGGTGGAGAAAACGAGACCGCTAGCAGCGGTCAAGACCAGACTTCGCCCTTCACGGCGAATGCCACTCCTGTGACGGGCTTTCCTTTGATTAAAAAGAAGCGGTTACAGCGGGTTACAAGTGCAGGAAAGAATAAGCCGGTCGGTCAAATAGTTCGCAAGACGGGAAACTTGAGACCGCAGCTCAAACAAGCGAGCTCCTGGATTCGAGTGTGCGTGTCTTGTGAACAGTGCCGCCCCCTATTTATAGGCTCGGGGGTCTGCCCGAACGGGCAGGGATAAAATAACCTCCTGCCCGGTTACAGGAGAGACGGGCAGGCGGTGACGGGATACACAAAGAAGAAAAGAAAGAAGCCGCTCGGCTTGGCGGCTTGCCCTTCCGACCTGTCTGACCAGAGGCTGAGGATGACGCGACCAAGGTGACGATGCAATCCGAGCGGTCTCCGTCTTGAGACCGCGGCTTGTTCTTTGGATTCGAACCTTGGCTCTCCATGGCACAACCTGGGCGGTCTCCTCCTTGAGACCGCGGATCGCCTTCTTGCCTTGGGTTTTGACAATCTTCAATCTTGGGGGCGGTCAGAAGTGACATCACACCGCCCGGCTTGGTTTACCCTGGACTGAGAGCCGCTGATCCTAGAACCCAGCGGCTTGATTTAGAAGCCCGCCCGGGTCTGAGAATGATTCAACCCGAGAAGCGGTTTTCCGGGTAAACATAATCCCCGCATATTTTCAAATCTCAAAAAAATTTCGAAAATATTAGCTTTAGCCGGAAGGCTGCCGACTTGTCCTGAACTCTATAAGAGAGCCTGAGAACTCATTCTGCAAAATTTCTCCTGAAATCACGGGATACTATTCGCCAGTTGCGGTTAGAGTTTTTAAGACCGATGATTCAACAATAATGGACTTCCTAGCGACCGTTATAGACCGCGTGGTCCCTGTTGGAGATAAAAAGAAAGGGGAGGAAAGCAAAAAGCGCGAAATAGTGGAGAAGCCAAAGAAGGTGGGAGAAGGAGAACGGAAAAGGAAGAAAGAAAAGGAGAAGCAACACAGGAGAGACCGGAAAAAGGGGGAGCGGTCTGAGAAGCCCGCAACGGATAATTCAAAGTCCGTTGTGGACTTAACTACCCCCAAGACTCATGCAGAGCCCGCAGCGGACAGCACGGGGCTTCCTCCCAATGACTCACCGGTTCCTTCAGGCGACCCAGACCTACACGTCGTCAGTCTGCTGAATAAAGGGGAGGCTGCCCCCTCTAGTAAAGTGGATTCTGGCAGCTCTTTAAAGAAAGCCGGCGAGACCGACTCGTTCGGCATGGAAATCACCCCATCAAGGAATGCGCATTTGTTGGTCAAGGATACGGGGGAGGAGGCGGTTAACTCTCCAAAGCCAGGCGACCTGACTACTCCTCTATCCGTGGACGACTATCCCAGCACCTCCAAAGAAATTAGTCCGGCTTTGGGTAAGATAGGGAAGAAAAGGAAAAAAACTGGGTCAGTGGCCGATTGAATAACCAAGAAGGTTAAGATGCTAGTATCCAAGGAAAAGGCGGCTTTCAAGAAACCGGCCGAGTCCCGCCTCCAAAATAATTCGCGACTGAAAGAGGAGCTTGGCTTAGCGGTCACCCCATCCGCTAAGGTGAATGACTCGCCGGCTACCCCTGATGTGAAATCGGGAGGCCTGCTTTCGGACTCGGCGAGTAGTCTATCATTTAGCGGAATTTTTAAGGGAATGGATGAGCTGCAGAGCCGAGATAAGATTCTTGACAGCCCGGTGACTTCAAAACGAACTGACCCCCTATTGATAATACATCCCGGCCTGAGGAGCCCGCTCAGAAAGAGGTCGAAGTGCGAGAAGCTGCTTGTTTACCCAGAAATCGGCGATCCTTTTCGAGGAGATTTTTTCTACGTTTCTACTACAAGTCATGCGGCTAGGGATCTCCTGTCCGCCCAGCAGGGGCGGTCTCCTTCCTCAGGTCGCCCAGCCGGGGCAGCCTCCTCGTTTAGACCGCGCGGGTAGGCGGTCTCGTCCTTCAGACCGCGCGGGTAGGCGGCCTCCCCCTTCAGACCCAGCAGGGGCGGCCTCCTCCTTTAGACCGCGCGGGTAGGCGGTCTCGTCCTTCAGACCGCGCGGGTAGGCAATCTCCCCCTTCAGACCCAGCAGGGGCGGCCTCCTCCTTTAGACCGCGCGGGTAGGCGGTCTCGTCCTTCAGACCGCGCGGGTAGGCGGCCTCCCCCTTCAGACCCAACAGGGGCGGCCTCCTCGTTTAGACCACGCGGGTAGGCGGTCTCGTCCTTCAGACCGCGCGGGTAGGCGGCCTCCCCCTTAAGACCCAGCAGGGGCGGCCTCCTCCTTTAGACCGTGCGGGTAGGCGGTCTCGTCCTTCAGACTGCGCGGGTAGGCAGCCTCCCCCTTCAGACCGAGCAGGGGCGGCCTTCTCCTTCAGACCGCCCATGGCGGGCGGCCTTCTCCTTCAGACCGCCCAAGGTGGCGGTCTCCATTGTTCAGACCGTGCGGGTAGGGATCCGGTCACCGGCTCACCGGAGGTGACGACATCGACCCAGAGTCTATAAATAGGACCCTCGACCATGAACAAAGCACAGGCAAGTGGGGGTAAAAACCGGCGGCTAGAAACAGTCAGACCGCACCAAGCTGCGACCTGTCCAGGCGACTTGTCCGGGCGACCTGTCCGGGCGACCTGTCCGGGCGACCTATCCGGGCGACCTCTGCGAACAGGCCGGGCGGCCTCGGCGACTAGTCCGGGCGACCTCAGCAAGAAGCCCGAGCGGCTTACTCTTTTCTTACTCGCAACTCTCTTGTATCATTCTGTTTCCATGTACTAAACATCATGAGCTGTAATACAGATTATTAAATAAAGGGAAGGCCCATCGCAGGAGTGGCATTTGCCGCGGCGGGCAAAGTCTGGCCTCGTCGCAAGCTAGCGTCCCTCTATTCTTCTCCCCTCTTCACTCACGACTCAAGTAACCAGCTACTCGCGACCTCCTTTTCTCCCTATTTCCTCGAGTAGATCATGGAGGTGACATTTTGGATTCAACACTGATACTCGGGCCGCCCTGGAGGCCGAGCAGAAGGCGAAGGAACTTGAGGAGGTACTGAAGGCGCGAGAGGAGGTTTCCCCGGCGATGACTGGGAAGGAGATAATGATGGTGAAGAAGGAGGGGGCGAGACGGGCTTTAAACAAGCTGCTGCGGCCTGATCCTTTTGCGCCAGGTAAGCGCCCCGCGTGTTATAAAGCTGTCCGCTTCTTCATTCAGCGGCCACCTTAAAATAAATTACTGAACCCGCCGCCGAGCTTTTTCCCTTTAGCGGCCTAGTCCTCTTCTGCTAGGCAGAGTAAAGAGAGACTCTGGTGTGAACAACAACGGAGGATGGACCCGGAACAATCTAGGCGGCCTGTGCGCCCAGGCATTGATCTTATATATATATATATATATATATATATATATATATATATTTTATATATAGCGCTGCATGCTTTTTGCTTTACATAACCGCGCAGCTTCTTGTAGATAGCGAAAATCAAACCGTGAAGCCGGGCAACCTTGTGGCCAGCCTGCCTCCATTAGTCCCCCCGGTGTTGACCTATACAGCGGCTTCGCGAGAAGGGAAGCCATTGTTTGATCATCTCGAGGAAGACTTAGCAAATCTGAGGGTCCGTTTGAAGGAGGTGGAAGACCGAGAAGCCATTATTCAAGCCACCCTGGAGGCCGAGCAAAAGGCAAGGAAAAAGGCTGAAGAGGCGCTGAAGGCACAAATGAAGACCGACAAGAAATCCTGGACAGAGAGGGAGAAAGGCCTGGATATGCAGCTGGAGGCCGCCCGAGCTGCAGTGGAGACTGAGAAGAAGGCCAAGATTGCACAAGTCGCCATTCTGACCGCTCAGTTTGAGAAGGAGAAGAAGATGTTGTTGATTAAAATTCCGCTTGCACGAAATAAAATCCGAACTAGCAATCCGAGAAGGCAAGTATACCTATCGAACTGTAGTATAGGAACGCAAGTGTCGTATTAAAATCCGAGAACCGTTGATTACTTATACTCAAACGAATTACTATTATTTTATCTTAATAATTTTTTGGATGGTTTTGTCTGCTAGGTTAAAATAAAAGTTGGATATAAGTACGGCTAAACGATGATTAAGAAATAGCACTCGATCTTGACTTACTTCGGCCTAAGTTGATCAAAATTCAAAAGCAAACTTAAAACTTAATAAAGTAAGGGCAGCTTGACCGTGGGGGTTCCTATAGTTTGAACATGCTTCTCTCGAAGATATGCCCAACTGAGTTTAGGAAAATCCGACCGAACTCTCGTCCCGTATTCGAATACCTAAAACTCGCTTTAAGTGGTGAACCCCGCTATTGGGTTTTACTCCAATCCAGGAGATTTACGTCATTCTCTCTCGAGAAATGTGTGTAACTCTCTTTACTCTTAAGTGCTCACTTCAGACTATCGGCCTCTCGGCTAGCCAAGAATGAAAGCAAAGGTGGGGATTATACATCGATAATATAGCTCCACTCAATTTTAATTAAGAGTAAATCTAAGGCCCAACACTTTAGAAAGTGAAAGAAGACTAAAGGATCATAACTTGATCAACTCATCCTCAGATCATCAAGATCGAGTACTATGAGGATTTAGTTACTCATGGTGGAGGGGTAGGAGAGAGAAATGATGAAGATTTTAAGAGAACAAAAACATACCATTTTTATTAAATAAAAGTTCAACTGAGATTACAATTGCAAGGAAAGGCTACTATAAAAGGAAATTACAAAGGCATTACAACATTCATATGAAAACTAGAAAAGGAAATGCATTGAAATAAGAGAGAGAGAGAAAGAGAATAAAATGACATGGAAAACACTGAAAATAGAGTAGTAGCACTAGTTCTCTCTCCAAAAACTGAATGAGGAAAGCTTGGAGGTCATTTCAATTTATAGAATTTTTTCTGCCTCGGTCACGCCCTCAGTCACGCCCGTGACTAAGGGCGTGACATTGTTTAATCAATTCTGCGGCTTGTATCTGGTTCGGCGCACGATTCTGACGTGATTTGATGGGTCACGCCCTAGGTCACGCCCGTGACTGAGGGCGTGACCATTTCGGTGGTTAGCTCGGGTCATGGGCGCTGGCGGCGATCATGGGCGCTGGCGGCTGGCTGACGTGGCAGTCACGGGCGTGACTGGAAGCACGCCCGTGTAACAGTGGCGTGACCAATTCGGTGGTCAGCTGGTCGAATCTGAGCTGTTCACGGGCTGGTCACGGGCGTGGCTTGCGTGTCACGGGCGTGACTTGTGTGTCACGGCCGTGTACTTTGGGCGTGTCTGACCAGATCTTCTGAATTATGTTGGCAGCAGCTTAACTGGAAACAGCAACTTTACACGCCCTAGGTCACGCCCGTGACTGAGGGCGTGACTTAGGAAATTTTGCATTTTTGACCTGAAAATTCAGAAAACTTAAGTTAGCACTAAAAATAGGAAAATGAACCAAAATTGCATTTAGGTAAGCAACAATAAGCAAAAAGTAAGAGTAAATATCCTAAAAATAACCTAATTAAACTAACTAGATTTAGCATTATCAAATTCCCCCAAGCTTACACTTTGCTTGTCCCCAAGCAAAGAAATATGCTTTAGCTAATAAAATAAAATGACTAATCAAAAAGATTTAATTATGCTAAACACGAGTACCTTGCGAAATTCCAAGTAGGGAGAATAGTGAAAAGGAAACCTAAAATAAGTACTTTATTTAAGCTTAATTTTTATACCCTTTACTAACAAAAATTAATCATCCAAAATTTTTAACTAAAAAGTTTTTATAATAAAATTGAGCAAAGTAACAAGTGAGATAGTGCATTGAATTGTTACTAAACCCTAAGAGACAAATTATAACTATATCATTCTAAGAACAAGAATCTAAATTCATACCCAAGACTTAACTATTCTACTTTTCTTCTTTACTTAGCTAAAGCAAATTTAGGAGCATGAATCAAGAGGACTTTATTAGGACCGAAATGTTTGGTTTAGGCATATGAATTGGAATGGGAATCGAAGATAAAAGTGATTGCTATAATCACACTAAACCATAAACATGAGTTTTATAAAATTTCCGATATGAATGATAAGAGGCAATCCTTCATTATAAGCATATAGCATATTTTCTTTCTTTCTCTTTCATAGCCATTTTTTCTTTCTTTTTTTTTTTTTTTTTTTTGAAATTTTGGCAAAGATAACTAATACAAATATGCTTAAAATATCTCCTTTTTGAGCAAATTCTTTTCTTTGAAGCTCTCCATGTAATAAACCAATCACACTCTTTTAGAAATTTAAATAAAACTCAAAGTGTTAGTGTGATTCAAATAGGTTTGGAAATTTTGGCTTTGGTGAAAAATTTGATAAGTGGAGGTGACAATAAAACATAGGAAAAGGCTCAAAAGATGCTAACAAAGGGTTTCTTTTTAAGGGTTGGCATGAAGGCTCAAACTTAAAACAAAAAATGGCCTAAATCATTTTCATTGCTCTCTAAATTTAGATAAAGCATGAGTTTTGAAGGGTTTCAAAAAGTAAGCCCTAGATATTAAATAAAGACTAATGAACTTATCCTGAAAATAAGAATAATAAGCGTCTAGGATTATTCACATTTACTACACAAATCAAAAGTTAACCTTGCAAAATATATCTAAAAATGAAGAGAAAATAGTGGATGAAGAATTTTTACGAAAGTAAAGAAGATAAAAGAGAAAACGATAAGGAAAGTACAAGATTTTAGAAAAAACTTTTCAGATTAACATGCTACCTAGAATTAGAACACTACATGAGTCAACAATTTACTTGTGAAACATAATTAAAAGTAGGATTAGAAATTTTGAAATTAACTAAGGCTATATAAGATATTTTGGGAAAAACAAAACATAAAGCAAGGGGTACTATTGATTTTACCAAAATCTAATTTAGACTACTAAAAGAAAAGAAGACATTCTCCCCCAAGCTTACGATAGACATTGTCCTCAATGGAAAAGGAGAGTGAAGGAAGGGGTAATTAAAACTGAAAAACTGAAACAGGCACTTCCCTGGATTTATGGGCTTGAACGGGTGTGTGATGCCGCTCCCCCTTGCTGGCGCTTTGAATCTTCATGAAATATCATCTTGAATTTTTCTTGAAACCAGCAATGTTGAAACAGGCGATCGCCGAAGTTGAGAGTATCAGAGCCATCCAGGGCCAAAAAATTTAAAACAACAATTTTAAAAACCTTGGGTTGCCTCCCAAGAGCGCCCTCTGTTTAATGTCGTTTGAGCTCGACTAAAAGAATATAGTTCAAAAGTTAATCCAAATTATTACAGTCCAGACAAAAGAAGTTTTTCATTGTCCATGTCAACATTGTCACCAGAAAAATAAAGTTTTAGACGATGCCCATTAACCTTGAAATCACCCTTATCTGGGTGTGATATCAAAACAGTTCCATACGGATAAACTTCCTTTACATTAAAAGGACCTGACCATCTAGATTTTAATTTTCCAGGAAATAAACGTAGACGAGAATTATAAAGTAATACTTGGTCTCCTGGTTTAAATGTTTTCGGGAGCCTTAAATTTTTATCGTGAAAGCATTTCGTTCGTTCCTTATATAATTTATTATTTTCATACGCATTGGAGCGCCACTCATCGAGTTCGTTGAGTTGGAATTTTCGAAGATCGGCGGTGGAGTGGGGATCAAAATTTAAAAATTTAAGGGCCCAGAAAGCACGATGTTCTAATTCGACCGGTAAATGGCACGATTTCCCATATACTAACCGATACGGTGTACAACCGATGGCGGTCTTGTACGCTGTTCGGTAAGCCCAAAGAGCATCGTCTAATTTATGTGACCAGTCTTTACGTGAGGTGGAAACAGTTTTTTCTAAAATACGTTTGATTTCTCTATTCACTACCTCGACCTGGCCGTTAGTTTGGGGGTGGTAAGCAGTTGAAAGCTTATGTGTAACGCCATATTTTAAAAGTGTTTTTGCAAATTGTGCGTTACAAAAGTGCGAACCCCTGTCACTAACGATGGCCCTAGGAGTACCGAATCGAGAAAATAATTTTTTTAAGAAAATAATAACGACTCGGGAGTCATTAGTAGGAAGAGCTTGGGCCTCTGCCCATCGAGACACGTAGTCTACCGCAACTAAAATGTATTTATTACCATGGCTAGAAGGAAGAGGTCCTACAAAATCTATTCCCCAAAGGTCGAAAACTTCGCACTCGAGGAAATAATTTTGCAACATTTCATTTTTATTTGAGATATTTCCGGTCCGTTGGCAGCTATCGCACCGTCTCACAAACGATTGGGCATCTTTAAAAAGGCTAGGCCAATAAAAGCCTGCACTAAGTACTTTGTGAGCGGTCCGATTGGCTTGATAGTGCCCACCAGTCGGTCCTTCGTGTAAGTGTTTGAAAATATTTTGTCCTTCTTCGAAAGAAACACATCTCCTTATTACTTGGTCTGCACAAACTCGAAACAGATACGGGTCCTCCCAAAAATAATTCTTCAGGTCAGAGAAGAATTTCTTCTTTTGCTGATAGGAAAATTCTTTTGGGAGGACTCGAGCTACTAAGTAGTTGGCGAAGTTTGCAAACCAAGGAGAAGGAGTAGTGTTGATTGATAATAACTTCTCGTCGGGAAAATAATCATTAAAAGTTTGTTCATTTAAATCTTCAATAAATGGGTTATCTAATCGTGAAAGATGGTCCGCGGCCAAATTCTCAGCCCCCTTTTTATCTCGGATTTCCAAGTCGAACTCCTGGAGGAGTAAGACCCAGCGAAGTAAGCGTGGTTTGGCATCTGGTTTAGAAAGTAAATATTTGAGGGCCGAGTGGTCCGTAAAAACAATAATTTTTGAAAGTGTAATATAAGGTCGAAATTTGTCGAATGCAAAAATAACTGCTAATAATTCTTTCTCCGTTGTGGTATAGTTCGCTTGCGCGGATGTAAGTGTTTTACTTGCGTAGAAAATAGGGTGGAAGTTTTTAGATATACGTTGACCTAAGACGGCTCCCACCGCAAAGCTACTTGCATCGCACATGATTTCGAATGGAAGGTCCCAGATTGGAGCTATCATAATTGGCGCATTTATTAGCTTATTTTTGATTAATTGAAAAGCAGATAAGCATGTATCATCAAAAATAAATGGAGTGTCTTTTTCTAAAAGATGAGTGAGTGGTTTGGTAATTTTCGAAAAATCTTTTATAAACCGCCGGTAAAAACCGGCATGTCCTAGAAAGCTTCTTATGGCCTTAACGTTGGTTGGCGGTGGCAGTTTTTCGATCACTTCTATTTTTGCTTCATCGACCTCAATTCCTCTTGCTGATATCTTATGACCTAAAACCAATCCCTCCCGTACCATGAAATGACATTTTTCCCAGTTCAGGGCGAGATTGGTCTCCTCACACCGTTCTAACACTTTTTCTAAATTTTCTAAACAAAAATCGAAGGAATCACCAAACACGGAAAAGTCGTCCATAAATACCTCCATAATACTTTCTACGTACTTGTCGAAAATGGCCAACATACACCGTTGAAATGTTGCCGGCGCATTACATAAGCCAAACGGCATTCTTCGATAGGCGAAGGTGCCGAAAGGACAAGTAAACGTCGTTTTCTCCTGGTCCTCGGGCGAGATGGGAATTTGGAAGTAGCCCGAGAGACCATCGAGAAAACAATAAAAGCTATGGCCGGATAATCGTTCTAAGATTTGATCGATGAATGGCAAGGGGAAATGGTCCTTGCGGGTGGCGTCGTTCAATTTGCGATAATCAATACACATACGCCACCCAGTCACCGTCCGTGTTGGGATTAAGTCATTATTATCATTTAACACTACCGTGATACCTCCTTTTTTTGGAACTACTTGAACGGGACTTACCCATTTGCTATCTGAAATTGGATAGATAATTCCTGCGTCTAATAATTTCACGACCTCACCCTTTACTACTTCTTTCATGTTTGGGTTTAATCGGCGTTGAGGTTGGATAGAATTTTGTGAATTATCTTCCATTAGAATTTTGTGCATGCAGAAAGATGGACTTATGCCCTTAATATCAGAAATCTGCCAAGCAATTGCTTGGCGGTGTTTTTGTAAAACTTTTAGCAATTTGGCATTTTCAGATCCACTTAAATAGGCCGACACTATTACTGGTAACTTAGAGTCTTTTTCTAAAAATTCATATTTTAAATGCTTGGGTAGTTCTTTAAGTTCTAAAGTGGGAGGTTCTTCGTATGAAGATTTGAAAGACTTTTCTTTTTCAAAAGTAATTTCTTCAAAAATTTTTGATTTAATTTGAAAATTTGAGGGGGCGGGAGCAATGGCAATTTTCATTTCTTGTAATATTTCAGTGGAGGTGTTTGAAGATGAACAAAAAGAAGAAGAACCAGTTTCAGAAATACAAAAAGAAGGGTCTTCACTTAACACATCTAAGAAAAAACACGAATCGTCATTTTCTAGGGTATTTTTCATAGAGGGTGTTATGGAGAAGGTTACTTCATCATCTCCAACTCGGAGGAATAGCTTACCATTACTCACATCAATGATAGCACGGGAGGTGGCAAGGAAGGGGCGGCCAAGGATTAGGGGAACCTCGACATCCTCTTCAATGTCCAAAATGACAAAATCCACCGGGAAGATGAATTTGTCTACTTTTACGAGCACGTCCTCCACAATTCCCAGCGGATATTTTATCGTCCTATCTGCTAGTTGTATACTCATACGTGTGGGGCTAAGGGTGCCCACTCCTAACTTTTTAAACAAGGAGAATGGCATTAAGTTGATGCTTGCTCCTAAGTCGGCCAACGCGTTCTTTACAAATAGATCACCAAAGAGGCACGGGATGGAAAAACTACCTGGATCGTTAGCCTTTTTCGGTAATTTATTTGTTAGGACGGCGGAACACTCAGCATTTAAAGTTACGTGCGATAGATTTTCTAGCTTTTTCTTATTAGTTAGAAGATCCTTCAGGTACTTAGCGTACTTGGGCATTTGTGATATCGCTTCATGGAAGGGCAAATTGATGTGTATTTGCTTAAACATTTCCAGGAAGCGATGATATTGATCATCTAATTTTTCCTTGTTGAGTTGAGATGGATAAGGCGGGGCGGGGTTGTTTTTGAAAATATGAGGTGGAGTGATAAAATCTGTTTGAATGAGTGGTGTTTTTAAAATAGGGGCGGATCTTGCCTCGGGCTCTTCGCTAACCGGACCGGATACTTGCTTTCCACTCCGAAGAGTTACAGCTTTCGCTTGCTCTTTCGGGTTGGGCTCGGTGTTAGCGGGAAGAGTCCCGGGCGGTCGCTCGGATATTATTTTGGCGAGCTGCCCGATTTGGTTTTCTAGATTTTTAACGGATCCGGCTAAGTTCCGGACGGTTGCTTCGTTCGTACTTATATATTTTGAAAACATCTCCTCCAAAGATGGAGGTTTTTGAAAGTTAACAAGGGGTGGAGGTGGTGTAAATTCATTTTGTAGAGGCGGGCGAGTTGTGTTTGCAGGATTACTCCAAGAAAAGTTCGGGTGATTACGCAGCGCAGGATTATAATTATTCGGTAACTGAAAACCAGGTGCATGAAAATTAGAAGCAGAATAATTATTATAAGCATTTCTATTGCCTACGAAATCAGCTTGTTCGGAGGTGGCTTTTGCGAATTCCCAAACCTGAGGTGCGGAAGGAGCATTCATTTCGGATATCTTTTTGCTAAGCATTTCCACTTGTAGTGCCAGCTGGGAGACGTTATCCACTTCGTACATACCTGCAGGTTTGTTTGGGCGGGATCTTGGCACATTCCACGGATAGGTGTTCATGGCCATATCCTCAAATAGTTCAAGAGCGGCTTCCGGGGTTTTGTTATTTAAGGTACCACCGGAAGCGGCGTCTATCATTTGCTTAGTATGTTGATTTAGCCCGTTATAAAATGTCTGCACTTGTAACCATACAGGCAGAGCGTGATGAGGGCAGCGTCTTAAGAATTCTTTATACCTTTCCCAGGTATCATAAAGCGTTTCAGAATCTATTTGGCAAAAAGAAGAAATATCATTTCTAAGCTTAGCAGTTTTCGCAGGTGGAAAGTACTTAGTTAGAAATTTTTCAGTTAACTGGGCCCAAGTGGTGATAGAACCTCTAGGTAGAGTTGACAACCACTGCTTAGCCTTTGTTCTTAAAGAAAATGGGAAGAGTCTTAGCCTAATTGCATCATCCGTAACACCATTTATTTTGAAGGTGTCACAGATTTCAAGGAAGCTAGCAATATGTGCATTCGGATCTTCATCTTGTAATCCGTCGAACTGCACGTATTGCTGCACCATGTGAATTATGCTTGGCTTTAGTTCGAAATTATTATTATTTATGGCAGGGCGGACTATACTAGTTTCTGTCCCTTCCAGGTTAGGCCTTGCATAATGGGACATAGTCCATTCAGGGGCCGCAACCATGTTGGGGACTTCATTTTGGTTAGGTTCGCCCATATTAACAACCGACTCTGAATCCTCAGCCAGTTCTTGGAATGTAGGATCTTGAACTTGCGATTTTCTCCGAAGAGTACGCTCAAGTTCTTGGTCCAAGTCTACAAGTTCTGACGGATTCGCTCGGGTCATAAGCTAGAAAGAGAGAAGGGAAAATAAGATTGAGAAATTCGAAAAAGGTCTCTCTCTTTTTTTTTTTTTTTTTGAATTAATTTTGTTTTTTTTTTCAAGAAAGAGGAGAAAAAAAAGGGTGATAAAAGTAATAGATTCGTTCTTTCAAAATATCAACAAAATGCGAGTCCCCGGCAACGGCGCCAAAAACTTGTTGATTAAAATTCCGCTTGCACGAAATAAAATCCGAACTAGCAATCCGAGAAGGCAAGTATACCTATCGAACTGTAGTATAGGAACGCAAGTGTCGTATTAAAATCCGAGAACCGTTGATTACTTATACTCAAACGAATTACTATTATTTTATCTTAATAATTTTTTGGATGGTTTTGTCTGCTAGGTTAAAATAAAAGTTGGATATAAGTACGGCTAAACGATGATTAAGAAATAGCACTCGATCTTGACTTACTTCGGCCTAAGTTGATCAAAATTCAAAAGCAAACTTAAAACTTAATAAAGTAAGGGCAGCTTGACCGTGGGGGTTCCTATAGTTTGAACATGCTTCTCTCGAAGATATGCCCAACTGAGTTTAGGAAAATCCGACCGAACTCTCGTCCCGTATTCGAATACCTAAAACTCGCTTTAAGTGGTGAACCCCGCTATTGGGTTTTACTCCAATCCAGGAGATTTACGTCATTCTCTCTCGAGAAATGTGTGTAACTCTCTTTACTCTTAAGTGCTCACTTCAGACTATCGGCCTCTCGGCTAGCCAAGAATGAAAGCAAAGGTGGGGATTATACATCGATAATATAGCTCCACTCAATTTTAATTAAGAGTAAATCTAAGGCCCAACACTTTAGAAAGTGAAAGAAGACTAAAGGATCATAACTTGATCAACTCATCCTCAGATCATCAAGATCGAGTACTATGAGGATTTAGTTACTCATGGTGGAGGGGTAGGAGAGAGAAATGATGAAGATTTTAAGAGAACAAAAACATACCATTTTTATTAAATAAAAGTTCAACTGAGATTACAATTGCAAGGAAAGGCTACTATAAAAGGAAATTACAAAGGCATTACAACATTCATATGAAAACTAGAAAAGGAAATGCATTGAAATAAGAGAGAGAGAGAAAGAGAATAAAATGACATGGAAAACACTGAAAATAGAGTAGTAGCACTAGTTCTCTCTCCAAAAACTGAATGAGGAAAGCTTGGAGGTCATTTCAATTTATAGAATTTTTTCTGCCTCGGTCACGCCCTCAGTCACGCCCGTGACTAAGGGCGTGACATTGTTTAATCAATTCTGCGGCTTGTATCTGGTTCGGCGCACGATTCTGACGCGATTTGATGGGTCACGCCCTAGGTCACGCCCGTGACTGAGGGCGTGACCATTTCAGTGGTTAGCTCGGGTCATGGGCGCTGGCGGCGATCATGGGCGCTGGCGGCTGGCTGACGTGGCAGTCACGGGCGTGACTGGAAGCACGCCCGTGTAACAGTGGCGTGACCAATTCGGTGGTCAGCTGGTCGAATCTGAGCTGTTCACGGGCTGGTCACGGGCGTGGCTTGCGTGTCACGGGCGTGACTTGTGTGTCACGGCCGTGGCTTGCGTGTCACGGGCGTGACTTGTGTGTCACGGCCGTGTACTTTGGGCGTGTCTGACCAGATCTTCTGAATTATGTTGGCAGCAGCTTAACTGGAAACAGCAACTTTACACGCCCTAGGTCACGCCCGTGACTGAGGGCGTGACTTAGGAAATTTTGCATTTTTGACCTGAAAATTCAGAAAACTTAAGTTAGCACTAAAAATAGGAAAATGAACCAAAATTGCATTTAGGTAAGCAACAATAAGCAAAAAGTAAGAGTAAATATCCTAAAAATAACCTAATTAAACTAACTAGATTTAGCATTATCAGATGTCTGCCAAGTTTGAGGGTGACTCAAAGTATTATCAAGATAAATTTTTGCGGTTAACTAGAGAAGTCGCTGGAGGCCGGCGAAGTATGAATGATGGGATGCAGGTTTCTAGCCGCCCGACTGTTGGGGCGGGCTCGAATCCTCCCCTGGTTAGAGCGGCTAACCCAATGATCGATGAGGCCGCCGGAACCCCTCGTATGATTAATGCTACGCGGGTTGAGAGGGATGCCGGGCGGCTTCATAGCACGATAAACCACATCCATTATTATACCAGCCAGATTTACTCTCTTCTGAACCATACTAGCGACCAGGTCGCGCGGCTTCATAGAGAGGACGTCTCCCCCGAACACCGCCAGCCGTGAACGGCTTTCTAGAACAATGTGTATCATGGACAATGCTTCTTTCTGCGTCATATCTTTTATTTTTCTAGTAAATCTGACCATGCAGGCTGTTGACCGTGCAGTTAGAATGTGTAGCCGCGATATAATTTTGCTATTCGCAGATCGTCAAAATCTATAAGTAGGGACCTTTCGAAGTCATTTTAACGATTTCAAATGGCGCTATCTAAGACCAAGTCGCGGCGACCCGTCAAGGTTAAAGCCGTTCGAGCAGATGCGGCCTTGGCCTTTCACTCGGTGGACCACCCGGAGTGCCGTCTCACCCAAACCGAGCTAGACGAATTCATTGCGAGACATATAGCAGGGAGTGATCTGCTCGCGCGGCCTCCTTTGCGCGACGAGCGGATTAACTCTTCCAACCCGCATCAGATAGCCGTTCCTGTCGACCATTTTGAATATGGCTTCAAGTTTCCGCTGCCACTTGAAGTCATCGCCATTTTTGACCACTATGGGGTTGTACCCGGCCAGCTTCCACCGAACTCCATAGCATCCATATATAGCTTTATTTCGTATCTGCAGTTCGAGCAGACCAGATTTTCCATTGATCTATTTAGTAAATTCTTTTCGGTGCGGGCTGCCCCCAACGCGGGGACTTCGACTTTCAGGGGGCATCTCTACTTTGGCTATCACGGACTGAAGGTCGTCAATTTGGCGAACAAGGTCTCGAACTGGTTGGAGCGGTTTGTAATGTTCGAAGGCAACTTCGGACTATTGCAAGTCGACCCGCAAGTTTGGGGGGAAGAAGCTTTCCAAACCCCTCAAGTCGGAAAGATCGAGTTGGACACCTTCGCGTTCCTCGAGATCGAGCAGTTAGATATCAATCCGCCTTTATATGACCGCACGGATTGTTTTATTTAAACTTTTAATTTCATCTTACAGCTGCCCACATTGTCCCCGCAAACAAGCCGGTCACCCCGGCCGGCCCGGTTTTGACCCAGAGGGAAAGGAGGCAGCAGCAAAACAGGTCGCCATTATTGGAGGAAGAGAGCCCAGCCCCTTCTGATGAATACGAGTTTCTACGTTCCTGCGGGAACCCGCCCGATCTGCAGGGCAACCCAACTGTCCTCTGGCACAGGGACGGAATTCGCATCCGGGTATCCACCGCACTTCCTTCATGGGGGAGTGAGAAAACTAGACGCCATGCGCTAGTTGCCGGGGCCACGATGTATGGTCGAAAGACCTTAAAGAAGCTGAAGAAAGTTCCCGAAGAAGAGCTTCCCCGGCTAGCTGCACAAGCCGGTGCATGGGGGTTTGCGGCCAATCACTTCATGGCCTAATCGTACAGGCGGCTGGTTTCCGCTCAGAAATATCTAGAAAAGAAGCATGAAGAGTAGGTCGCGGAGAATGCGCGGCTTCAAGGGATCATGGCGGTGAGTTTTCCAAATGATGACGCGGTTTGTTTTGTTCTGCCCGAGCGACCTAATTTATTCTTCCTTTTGCAGAAACAATATGAGGTGACCAACCCAACCTTCCAGGATGAGGTGTTGCCTCACGTGGCCCAAGGAATTAATAAAGCTTTGGGCCTCCTGGGAGACCGGGGCGGTCTGTGCGAAAGCTTCGAGGGCACTACTTTTTCTGACCTCTTCCCTGCCTTGAAGGACCAGCTTGATGAAATTAGCCGCAGGCAGAAAGAAAAAGTCAAGGTGGGTGAAGAGGATGAAGCCGACGCGAGTAGGGAAATTGTAATTCATCAAGGAGGCGATGAAGGTGATAGAGCCGCTGAGGAGGTCGATGCGGATGACGACGCTGATGATGATGATGAGGATGATGAGGACAGTTTGTCCTCTGGAATAACCGGCTCCGCGAGTAAGACCGGCCGGTCTAGTGATAGTGGCTTATCGGATTCTTCCTCGACAAGCGAAGGCTATTCGCCTGAAGTTGACATTGATGGCGAGGGCTCGAATTCCCCTGTCAAGAAGAAAACGAAGTCGGCAAACTAGTGCCTTTGTTTAAATTTACTTTTGTGTAACTGCCGTTTTGATTTTTTTTTGTTAGCCGGGCGGTTAATATTTTGTTAACACATATTTTGAAGGATGAATTGAAATTTTACCTGTCTAATTGTCCATCTATTGTTACTTACTTGTGGTTGCTGTCTTGTCTCTTTTTTTTTCTTTACCTTCTGCTCTTTATGATTGAACCGTGCGGCTGCCCTGATCCGAGTATAAGTGATAATCAATGATCTCGGACGGTCTATATACAACCCCGCGATTACTCATTTAAATCTCAGGATATCCGATTTCTGATAGTATAAACAATAAATGATAGACTCGTGCGATTATAATTCAAACCGGGTGGCTTCTTATCTGAATTCAGAGATATCTCATCCTTGCTGAATAATAAATTTGCGCGGTTAGAATATAATCCTGGCGAGTAATCCATTGAATCCAGAGATAACTTCTTGCCAAGAGATAGATCAACCCGCTCGGTTAGAACATATTCCGGGCGACCATATATTTAGATCCAGAGATTTCCAGACTTGGTTAATATAAGAGACAGATAAACCCGCTCGGTTAGAAAGCAACCCGAGCAACCATATATCTAGATCCAGAAATATCCAAACTTGATTACTATAAGAGATAGATAGACCCGCCCGGTTAGAATGCCACCCGGGCGTCCATATATCCTCAATCAGACCGTTTGGCTTGAAAACGCAGACCGCCCGGTCTTAATATCACAACCCCTTATTAGGGTAGACGAACACCTGCACCTGTTCTAAAAATATCTTTCTCGAATGGTTTATATAATATTAGCTGATAATCCGTGCGGACTGCATATAATTTGTGCGGTCAGTAGCTTTGATATTTGCAATGAGAATCATAATTGCTTGATTGAAAAGAGCCTGTTATTAGCCGAACGGATTGAATTGAAAACCATCAAGACAGATTCACGATCCAAATGACGAGGTCGACCGGTCATGACTATGCTCGACCCCCCCGATACTTGCCTTGTGATATTTTAATGGTGTCCTGTTTATTTCAAACAGTCCGATCTGAAAATCAGACCGCATGACATCTTTGGGACCTGTTTATTTTAAACCGCCCAGTTTAATAATCAGACAGCCAGATAATCCTGATACCTGCTTATTTCAAACTGTCCGGTTTGAGTATCAAGTCGGCCGGTTTGTGATGTACATAAGAGTCCTGCTTTTTTTTCCAAATGGTCTATAATGACCATAAAAGTTGAGATAATTCCCTGTAACGTAATAAAAGATGACTACAGACACAGTTGACCAAGTTGGCAGGTGGGCCTAGGCGACGAACATTGCTTTCCTCAAGTGGTCATAAGAGCTGTAGAAATAAAGAAAAAGAAAAGTACAGACCCAGATGACCAAGTGGGTAGGTGGGCCTAGGCGGCGAACATTGCTTTCCTCAAGTGGTCATAAGGGCTGTAAGCGACTCGACTGCTCTCTTGCCTAGGGCTACAAGCCGAGTTGATCAATTGGGCAGGTGGGCCTAGGCGGCGAACATTGCTTTCCTCAGAGAGATCAACTCAGTTGTGGGTCCCGCTTAGGCATCGCTTGAGAGTACCTAGGAGTATTCGATGGTCACAGACTAAGATGATCAGTTGGGCAGGTGTGGTTATGCCGCGGGGGCTATACCGACATTGCTTTCCTCAGAAAGATCATCAAAGCTGTAACTATATCCCTCTCGGGGCATGATAGAGCCAACATTCACCTAGACCTCCCTTGATGCAGGGGTGTGTCGGATATCAGCCGGGATCCAAGTTTCCGAAGACCACCGCACGGGAATTGGCAAGCTACCACTACACGTGTGCGAAAACTCCCCGCTACACATGATCTTCATGGTTTTACGCTAATGACTACAATCCGAGGGGGTTCGAGCAGAACTTGGCGATGTCTCTGTGGCTCAGTGAGGTTGATATATAAGAAAATGTAAAAAGGAAACATCAGACATGGAGAAGTGTCAGTATGAGGCTTCTTATTGAAATATTTAAAAAATTGTAGGAAAGTAAAGAAGACATTTTAAGGATAGAACCGTTTCAGATCGTCACCGCTCCAGGTGCGCGACATGTCTTCTCCTTCACTTGTTTGGAGGAGGTAAGCCCCACTTTTTAGTGCTTCCTTGACGATGAAAGGTCCAGCCCAATTAGGATTTAGCTTCCCAACGTTGCCTGCTCTGGCTGCTGCATCAACTTTCTTTAGCACAACGTCCTCGACTGCAAAATGCTTTACCCTGACATTTTTGTCAAAGTATTTTTCCATCCTCCTTTTAACTTCTTCCTATCTGATTGTTGCCTCGTCCTGAAGTTCTTCGATCAGATCCAGACTATACTTGATAGCCTCATCATTGTCTACTATCCATGCTTCTCCTCCCTCTTTTGCATACACAACTCTTGGAGTGACCACCTCAAATTCTACAGGAACAACAGCTTCCGAGCCATGAGATAATTTGAATGGTGTCTCCCTGTAGCTGAAGACGGGGTAGTACGAAGAGTCCAATGGATGGAGGGAAGCTGGTCTGCTCAATTTCCTTTTTGATTCAAAACCCTTTACATCAGGAGCTGCTGTATTTGCCTGTTTGCTTCTTCTACTTGACCATTGGTCCTTGGATGATGTACCGAGGCAAACCGAAGATCAATTCCTACCTGATCACAAAATTTATCATCTCTGGATTATTGAACTGTGGACCATTATCAGTGACAATTGCCAGCGGAATTCCATGCCGGCAGACTATTTCTCCCCAGATGATGTTTCTGATAATTTGGGTTGTAGTTTTTGCCAATGCTTTTGCCTCAATCCACTTGCTGAAGTAGTCGATCATCACAATGATAAAACGACGCTGGCCGCTGGCTCTTGGGAAGGGTCCGATAAGATCCATCCCCCATACTGCGAAGGGCCATGGCGCAGTTATTGATCTGAGTGACTGAGCAGGAAAATGCTGAAGAGGAGCTAACTTTTGACACTGAACACACCGCTTGGCAAATGCTTCAGCATCCTTTCTCATGGTTGGCCAAAAATACCCCTGCCTTAAGATTCTTTTCTCCAGAGTCTTCACTCCTGAATGGCTACCACACTCCCCGGAATGAACTTCCTGGAGTACGGTTGGGATTTCATCTTCTGAAACACATCGTGCTGAGGGAGAGATCAAAGTCTTTCTGTAGAGAACTCCTGCTATCAAATAATAGTATGCCGCCTTCCTTCTGAATTTTCTCCTATCTTTGATGGAATGATGGAACTCTCCTTTTGACAGAAACAGCTCGTAAGGATCCTTCCACGAAGGGTTCTGATCAATTTGCATAAGTTCTGCTTCATCTGTTGCCGGATGGAAAAGTTCAAAGGTCACTCCCCCGGATGGAAGACTGAACTTTGACAACTCATCTGCTTCCTCATTTTGCATTCTTGGGATGTGTTCGATAATAAATGACTTGAATCTTCCGATTTCCTTTTTGGCTAACAGCAGATATTTTCTCAAAATCGGCTCCCTTATCTCATAATTCCCCAAGACCTGGGAGGCCAACACCAGTGAATCAGTTCTAACATGTACATATTCTATGCCCAGCTCTCTCGCAAGCCTCAGCCCAGCCATAAGTGCTTCATATTCTGCCTAGTTATTTGTAACTGGAAAGAAGAACTTGATAGCTTGCTCCAGCCTGATGCCATTTGGACTGATCAACACTACTCCGGCTCCCACGGAATTTCTGCCAGAAGCCCCATCTACATAAATGACCCAAGCCAGAGGAGATTGTAGCACCTGCTCAGGACTAGGTTCTGTTGTATCTACCAAGAAGTCTGCCAAGATTTGCGCTTTGATTGCTATTCGGGGGATGTATGATATCTCAAATTCACTTAGTTCAATAGCCCATTTAGCTAACCTCCCTGAATGGTCTGGCTTTTCAAGAACATTTTTTAAAGGATGATCTATAATAACTTGGATAGAATGAGCCTGAAAATAAGGACGAAGCCATCATGCAGACATAACCAGGGACAAGGCCAGTTTCTCCAAGATCGAATATCTGGTTTCTGCATCTTTGAGAATATGGCTGACATAATATATTGGAAACTGCCTCTTCTTTTCCTCCCGAACGAGGACAGAACTCACCGCATCCGGGCCGACTCCCAGATATAAGAATAACATTTCTCCCTCACGAGGACTTTAGAGTAGCGGAGTCGAAGTTAACTGTACCTTCAGCTGCTCAAAAGCCTTGTTACACTCCTCGCTCCATTCGAACTTTGATCCCCCTCGCAGTGTTTTAAAGAATGGGGCACTTTTATCTCCGGATTTGGAGATAAACCTGCTCAATCCTACCAATCTCCCCCCAAGTTGCTGAACTTCTTTGGTATTTCGAGGAGGGGTCATATCAAGGATGGCCTTCACCTTATCTGTATTTGGTGCAAGGCCATCAGGAGTTAAGAGATGCCCAAGAAATTTTCCTCTGCTTGCCCCAAACACACATTTCAATGGGTTTAATTTTAACATGAACCTCCGTAGAGTATCGAACGTCTCTACGAGGTCTTGTAAGTGCAAGGAGAATGTTTCACTTTTTAGTAGGAGATCATCAACGTAAACTTCGAGATTCCTGCCTTTTTGATGCTTAAAGACGGTATCCATCATTCTTTGGTATGTTGCGCCCGCGTTTTTAAGACCGATGTTCGATTCGAAAGTGCGCCTTCGAAGGAAATCGAAGGTTGCGGATTATTAGTTACTATTTGGTTAGAGAATTCAGACCGCTAGTTGCGGTCGAGGCCAGACTTCGCCCGCCGCGGCAAATGCCACTCCTGCGACGGGCTTTCCTTTGATTAAAAAGAAGCGGTTACAGCGGGTTACAAGTGCAGGAAAGTAGAAGCCGGCCGGCCAGACTAGTCGCAAGACCAAAAACTCGAGGCCGCAGCTCAAACAAGTGAGCTTTTGGATTCGAGTCAGTGTGTCTTGTGAACAGTGCCGCCCCCTATTTATAGGCTTGGGGGCCTGCCCGAATGGGCAGGGATAGAATAACCACCTGCCCGGGTACAGGAGAAACGGGCAGGCGGTGACGGGATGCACAAAGAAGAAAAGAAAGAAGCCGCGCGGCTTGCCGGCTTGCCCTTCCGACCCGTCTAACCTGAGGCTGAAGATGCCGTGACCAAGTCAATGATGCAGAACGAGCGGCCTCAGGCTTGAGACCGCGGTCTGCCTTCTGGACGTGACTTTGGCTGATCTTCACGATGCAACCCGGGTGGTCTCCGATCTGAGACCACGGCTTGCTCTCCGGGCTTGAACCTTGAGTCTCTATGGTACAACCCGGGCGGTCTCCTACTTAAGACCGCGGATAGCCTTCTTGTCTTGGCTTTTGACAATCTTCGATCTTGGGGGCGGTCCGAAATGACATCAGACAACCTGGCCTGGTTTACCCTGAACTGAGAGCCACTGATCCTGGATCCCAGCGGCCTGACCTAGCAGTTCGCCCGGTCCGAGAATGATCCAACCCGAGAAGCAGTTTTTCGGGTAAATATAATCCCCACATATTTTCAAATCTCAAGGGAATTTCGAAAATATTTGCTTTAGCCGGGAGACCACATCCGACTTGTCCTGAATTCTATAAGAGAGCCAGAGAATTCATTCTGCAGAGTTTTTTTAGAAATCACGGGATATTACTCGCCATTTGCGGTTAGAGTTTTTAAGATCGGTAATTCTTCAACGATGGACTTCCTAGACACCATGTTAGACCGCGTGGTTCCTGCCGGTGATCAAAAGAAGGAGGAAGGCAAAAGGCGCGAATCAACGGAGAAGTCGAAGAAGGAAAAGGAAAAGCATAACCGGAAAGACCGAAAAAAGAGGGAGCGGTCTGAGAAAACCGCGGCAGATAATTCTAAGTCTGATGTGGACTCAACAATCTCCAAGACTCCTACAGAGCCCGCATCGGACAATTCAGGGCCTCCTCCTAGCGACTCGCTGATTCCTCTCAGAGACCTCGGCCAACAGGCCGTCAGCCCGTTGAACAAAGGGGAGGCCGCCCCTTCTAGAAAAGTTGACTCCGGCAGCCCTTCAAAGAAAGTCGGCGGGTCCGACTCGTTTGGCATGGAAATCACCCCATCCGGGAATCCTCACTTGTTAGTCAAAGATTTGGGGGAGGAGGCGGTTAGCTCTTCGAGGCCGGGCGACCTGAGTACCCTTCTATCCGTGGACGACTATCCCAG
Organism: Dactylorhiza incarnata; assembly: GCA_033032865.1. Lineage (NCBI taxonomy): Eukaryota > Viridiplantae > Streptophyta > Magnoliopsida > Asparagales > Orchidaceae > Dactylorhiza > Dactylorhiza incarnata. The sequence continues at coordinate 6,477,368 of JAWHQI010000132.1, read as the reverse complement.
CCCCTCCAAAGAAGTTAGTCCAGCTTCGGGTAAAAAGGAGAAGAAGAGAAAGAAGACCGGGTCAGTGACCGAACGAATAACCAAGAAGGTTAAGAGGCTAGCCTCCAAGGAAAGGGCGGCTTTTAAGAAACCAGCCGAGTCCCACCTCCAGACCAATCCGCAACTAAAAGAGGAGCTCAGCCTAGCGACTCCCCCATCTGCTAAGGTGAATGACTCGCCGGCTACCCCTGAAGTGAAACCGGGCGGCCTGCCTCCGGACTCGGCGAGTAGTTTATCACTTAATGGGATCTTTCAGGATATGGATGAGCTGGTGAGCCGAGATAAGCTTCTTGACAGCCCGATGTCTTCAAAGTGAACTGTCCCTACTACAGATAACACAGCCCGACCTGAGGAGACCGCTCAGAAGGAGGTCGAAGAGCGAGAAGCTGCTACCCGGGCCGCCCTGGAGGTTGAGCAGAAAGCGAAGGAACTCGGGGAGGTGCTGAAAGCGCGGGAGGAGGTTCCCCGGCAATGACCGGGAAGGAGATAATGATGGTGAAGAAGGAGGGGGCGAAACGGGCTTTAAACAAGCCACTGCGGTCTGATCCTTTTGCGCCAGGTAAGCGCCCCGCGGATTATAAAGCTGTCCGTTTCTTCATTCTGCGGCCTCGTCGAAATAAATTACTGAACCCACCGCCGAGCTTTTTCCCCTTAGCGGCCTGGTCCTCTTTTGCTAGGCAGAGTAAGGAGAGACTCTGACGTGAGCAACAACAGAGGATGGACCCGGAACGGTCTAAGCGGCCTGTGCGCTCAGGCATTGATCTTATATTTATGTCCATTTTTGTATATATATAGCGCTGCATGCTCTTGCTTTTCATAACCGCGCGGCTTCTTGCAGATAGCGAGGATCAAATTGTGAAGCCGGGCGACCTTGAGGCCAGCCTGCCTCCATTAGTTCCCCTGGTATCGACCTGTGCAATGACTTCGCGAGAAGGGCCGCAACTATTTGAGCATCTCGAGGAAAACGTGGCAAACATGAGGGTCCGCTTGAAGGAGGTGGAAGATCGAGAGGCCGCGCGAGCTGCAGTGGAGGCCGCGCGAGCTGCAGTGGAGGCCGAGAAGAAAGCCAAGGTGGCGCAAGTCGCTACTCTGACCGCTCAGTTCGAGAAGGAGAAGGGAGCGTCTGCCAAGTTTGAGGATGACACGAGATATTATCAGGATAAATTCCTGCGGTTATCTAGGGAAGTCGCTGCGGGCCGGCGAAGTATGAATGATGGGATGCCGGTTTCTAGCCGCCCGACTGTTGGGGCGAGCTCAAATCCTCCCCCCGGTTCGAGCGGCTGATCCAATGATTGATGAGGCCACCGCAACCCCCCGCATGATTACTGCTACGCGGGTTGAAAGGGATGTCGGGCGGCTTCATAGCACAATCAACCACTTCCATTATCATACCAGCCAGATTTACTCCCTTCTGAACACCACCAGCGACCAGGTCGCGCGACTTCATAGAGAGGATGTCTCCCCAGAACACCGCCAGCCGTGAACGGCTTTTTAGAACAATTTGTATTATGAATGCGGCTTGTTGATTCGGCCTCTGTTAGACAATGCTTCTTTCTATTTTATGTCTTTTATTTGAATAACCCATGCGGGTTCTAGTTTAACCGCTGCATTTTGTGTTCTGTTTAGATCTTCTGTGTTTTATCCGAACTGATTACAGGTCGCACGATCTGTGATGTATGCTTGCTCCTGATTTCCTGAATGCCTTTGGTTCTTTTATTTTTCTGGTAAATCTGACCATGCAGGCTATTAAATGCGCGGTTAGAATGTATAGCCGCGATATAATTTTACTATTTGCAGATCGTAAAAATCTATAAGTAGGGACTCTTCGAAGTCATTTTTACGATTTCCAAATGGCGCAATCTAAGAACAAGTCGCAGCGGCCTGTTAAGGTTAAAGCCGTCCGAGCAGATGCGGCCTTGGCCTTTCACTCGGCGGACCACCCAGAGTGCCGTCTCACCCAGAGCGAACTAGATGAATTTATTACGAAACACATGGAAGGGAGTAATCTGCTCGCGCGGCTTCCTTTGCGCGACGAGCAGATTAACTCTTCCAATCCGCACCAGATAGCCGTTCCGGTCGACCACTTTGAATATGGCTTCAAATTTCCGATACCACTTGAAGTCATAGCCATTTTCGACCATTACGGGGTTGTACCCGGCCAGCTTCCACCGAACTCCATCGCCTCCATATACAACTTTATTTCATACCTGCGGTTCGAGCGAACCAGATTTTCCCTTGATCTATTCAGGAAATTCTTCTCGGTGCGGGCTGTCTCCGACGCGGGGACTTCAACTTTCAGGGGGCACCTCTACTTTGGCTGCCACGGACTAAAGATCGTTAACTTGGCGAACAAGGTCTCAGACTGGTCGGAGCGGTTTGTAATGCTCGAAGGCCACTTTGGACTGTTGCAAACCAACCCGCAAGTTCGGGGGGAAGAGGCTTTCCAAATCCCCCAGGTTGGAAAGATCGAGATGGACACCTTTACGTTTCTTGAGAACGAGCGGTTGGACATCAATCACTACATCCCGATGTTCTCAGAGCTAGAGGACGTCCTCCCCGAGCATAGTAAGTTCCTCTAGACCGCCTGCATATGACCGCGCGGACTGCTTTATTTAGACTTCTGATTTTACCTTGCAGCTGCCCGCATTGTCCCTGCGAACAAGCCGGTCACTCCAGCCGGCCCGGTTTTGACCCAGAGAGAAAAGAGGCAGCGGCGAAACAGGTCGCCATCATCAGAGGAAGAGTACCCGGCCTCTCTTGACGAATACGAACTTCTTCGTTCCTGCGGAAACCCGCCCGACCTGCAGGGCAACTCGACTGTCCTCTGGCACCGGGATGGAAGCCGCATCCGGGTATCCACTGCACTTCCTTCATGGGGGAGTGAAAAAATTAACCGCCATGCCCTAGCCGCCGGGGCCGCGTATGGTCGAAAGACCTTAAAGAAGTTGAAAAATGTTCCTGAAGAAGAGCTTTCCCGGCTAGCAGCACAAGCCGGTGCATGGGGTTTTGAGGCCAATCACTTTATGGCCTTGTCGTACAGGCGGCTAATTTCCGTTCAGAAACATCTGGAAAAGAAGTATGAGGAGCAGGTCGCTGAGAATGCGCGGCTTCAAGAAGAGAATGCGCGGCTTCAAGAAGTTGTGGCGGTGAGTTTGACAAATGATGACGCGGTTTCTTTTGTTCAGCCCGAGCGACCTAATTTATTTTTCCTTTTTTGCAGAAACAATATGAGATGACCAACCCGGCCTTCCAAGATGAGGTGTTGCCTCATGTGGCCCAAGGGATCAACAAAGCTTTGGGTCTTATGGAATACCGGGGCGGTCTGTGCGAAGGATTCGGGGGGCACTACTTTCTCCGACCTCTTCCCTGCTTTGAAGGTCCAACTTGATGAGATCAGCCGAAGGAAGAATGGAAAAACCAAGGTGGGCGAGGAGGCTGAAGCCGATGCGGGCAGGGAGATTGTACTTCATCAAGGGGGCGGTGGAAGTGGTGGAGCCGCTGAGGAGGCCGACGCGGATGATGATGCTGGTGACGACGATGAGGACGATGAGGATGATTTGTCCTCTGGAACAACCGGCTCCGCAAGCAAGACCGGGCGGTCCAGTGACAGTGATTCATCGGATTTTTCTACGTCAAGTGAAGGCTATTCGCCCGATGTTGACGTTGATGGTGCGGACTCGAGTTCCCCTGTCAAGAAGAAGAAGAAGAAGTCGGCAGACTAGTGCCTTTATTTTAATTTTATTTTTGTGTAATCGCCGGTCTTTTTTTTGTTAGCCGGGCGGTTAATATTTTGTTAACACATATTCTGAAAGATGAATGGAAATTTTACCTATCTAATTGTCCATCTATTGTTACTTACTTGTGGTTGCTATCTTGTCTTTCTTTTTTTTTTCTTTTTTTACCTCTTGCCCTTCATGATCGAGCCGTGCGGCTGTCCTGATCCGAGTATAAGTGATGATTGATGATCTCGGACGGTCTATACTCAGCCCGTGCGATTACTCATTTAGATCTTAGGGTATCTGATTTCTGATAGTATAAACCATAATGGACAGACTTGTGCGACTGTAATTCAGACCGGGCGGCTTCTTATCATTCAGAGATATCTTATCCTTGCTGATATAAATAACGAATAATAACTTTGCGCGGTTTGAATTCAATCCTGGCGACTAATCCATTGCATCTAGAGATAACTTTTGCTAAGAAATAGACCAACCTGATCGGTTAGAGCATAATCCAGGAGATCATATATTTAGATCTAGAAATATCCAACTTAATTAATTATAAAAGATAGATAGTACCCGCCCGGTTAGAATACAACCCGGGCAATATTTTCAGATCCAGCAATATCCAATTTAATAGAATGGAGAGATAGATAAACCCGCCCGGTTAGAATGCAACCCGGGTTATAATTAGCTCCAGAAATATCCAACTTATAAAAGATGGATAAACCCGCCCGGTTAGAATGCAACCCGGGCAATCATATAATTAGCTCCAAAAATATCCAACTTATAAAAGATGGATAAACCCGCCCGGTTAGAATATAACTCGGGCAACCATATAATTATCCAGAAATACCTTAACTTATATACAATCAGACCGTTCGGCTTGAAAATTCAGACCGCCCGGTCTTAATATCACAACCCTTTATTAGGGTAGACGAACACCTGCACCTGTTTTAATAATATCTTCCTCGAATGGTTTATACAAGAAACCACAAGAGGTGAATGCCTTCCTGTAGGGAAGAAGGATAATCTACAGGCTAAGATGACCAAGTGGGCAGGTGGGCCTCGGCGGCGAACATTGCTTTCTTCAAGTGGTCATAAGAGCTGTAGGAAAAAGAAAAAACATGTACAGACTCAGATGACCAAGTGGGCAGGTGGGCCTCGGCGGCGAACATTGCTTTCCTCAAGTGGTCATAAGAGCTGTAAGCGACTCATCTGCTCTCTTGCCTAGGGTTACAAGCCGAGTTGATCAATTGGGCAGGTGGGCCTCGGCGGCGAACATTGCTTTCCTCGGAGAGATCAACTCAGTTGTGGGCCCAACTAGGCTCCGTTTCGAGAGTACCTAAGAGTATTCGATGGTCACAGGCTATGATGATCAGTTGGGCAGGTGGGCCTTGGCGGCGAACATTGCTTTCCTTAGAAAGATCATCAAAGCTATAACTATATCCCTTTCGGGGCATGATAGAGCTGACAATCACCTAGACCTCCCTTGATGCAGGGGTGTGTCAGATATCGGCCGGGATCCAAAGTTCTGAAGACCACCGCAGCGGAATTGGCAGGCTGCCACTACATGTGTGCGAAAACTCCCCGCATCACATGGTCTTGGTGGGTTTTACGCTATGACTACAATCCGAGGGGGTTCGAGCAGAATTTGGCGATATCTCAGAGGTTCAGGGAGTGAGATACGTATATATATATATATATATATATATATTCATAATGTAGAGCATCATTGGACAAGGAGAAGTGTCAGTATAGGGCTTTTTATTTAATATCAAGAAACGTAAAGAATGAAAGAGGTATTTTAAGGATAGAATCGTTTAAGATCGTCACCGCTCCAGGTGCGTGAGATGTCTTCTCCTTCACTGGTTTGGAGACGGTAGGCCCCATACTTTAATACCTCTTTGATAATAAAAGGCCCTGCCCAGTTGGGATTCAGCTTTCCAACATTCCAGACCTGGCCGCAGCATCTACCTTCTTTAATACCAAATCCCCAACTGCAAACTGCTTTACCCTGATATTTTTGTCAAAATATTTTGCCATCCTCCTCTTAACTTCTTCCTGCCTGATCTTTGCCTTGTCCTGAAGCTCTTCGATCAGATCCAGACTATACTTGATGGCCTCATCATTGTATTCTACCCATGCTTCTCCTCCCTCTTTTGCATACACAACTCTTGGAGTGACCACCTCAAACTCTACAGGAACAACAGCCTCCGAGCCATGAGATAATTTGAATGGTGTCTCCCCTATAGCTGAAGATGGGGTAGTACAAAGAGTCCAAAGGATGGAGGGAAGTTGGTCTGCCCAATTTCCTTTCTGATTCAAAACTATTTTCATCAGGAGCTGCTGGATTTGCCTGTTTGCTGCTTCTACTTGACCATTGGTCCTTGGATGATGTACCGAGGAAAACCGAAGATCAATTCCAACCTGATCGCAAAAGTTTATCATCTCGGGATTATTGAACTATGGACCATTATCAGTGACAATTGCCAGCGGAATTCCGTGTCGGAAGACTATTTCTCCCCAGATGAAGTTTCTGATAATCTGGGTAGTAGTTTTTGCCAATGCTTTTGCCTCAATCCACTTACTGAAGTAGTCGATCATTACTATGATAAAGCGGCGCTGACCGCTAGCCATTGGAAAGGGTCCGACAAGATCCATCCCCCAAACCGCGAAGAGCCATGGTGCAGTTATTGACCTAAGCGATTGAGCGGGCAGATGTTGAAGAGGAGCAAATTTCTGACATTGTACGCAACGCTTGGCAAATGCTTCAGCATCCTTTCTCATAGTCGGCCAAAAATATCCTTGCCGCAGGATCCTTTTCTCTATGGTTTTTGTCCCTGAATGGCTACCGCATTCCCCAGAATGAACTTCCTGAAGTATGATCGGGATCTCTTCTTCTGAAACACACCGCGCTGAGGGAGAAATCAAAGTTTTCCTATACAAGACTCATGCTATTAAGTAGTAGTAGGCCGCCTTTCTTCTGAATCTATTTCTGTCTTTGATTGATTGATGAAACTCCCCTTTTGACAGAAATAATTCATAAGGGTCCTTCCAGGAAGGATTCTGATCGATCTGCATGAGCTCCTCTTTCTCTGTGGCCGGATGAAAAAGTTCCGAGGTCACCCCTCCTGATGGAAGACCAAACTTTGAAAACTCGTCTGCCTCTTCATTTTGTGTCCTTGGAATGTGCTCGATGATGAAGGATTTGAATTTCCCGATCTCTTCCTTAGCTAGCAATAGATACTTTCTCAGCATCGGTTCTCTTGTTTCGTAGTTCCCTAGAACTTGTGAAGCCATTACAAGAGAATCAGTTTTTACATGAACATGCTCTATCCCAAGCTCTTTTGCGAGTCTTAGGCCGGCCAAGAGTGCTTCGTATTCGGCCTGGTTGTTCGTTACTGGGAAAAAGAATTTGATTGCCTGCTCAAGTTTGATGCCGTTTGGACTGAGAAGAACTACTCCGGCTCCCACGGAGTTTCTCCCTGAAGCTCCATCTACATAGATGACCCAGGCATAAGGAGATTATTCCACCTGTTCAGGATTAAACTCCATCGTGTCTACCAAGAAGTCCGCCAGTACTTGTGCCTTAATTGTTGTTCTGGGAATGTACAATATTTCAAACTCGCTCAGCTCGATTGCCCATTTGGCCAATCTTCCTGAATGATCTGGCTTCTCCAGGATACTTCTTAGTGGATGATCCGAAACCACCTGAATAGGGTGAGCCTGAAAATAAGGGCGGAGCCTTCGTGATGACATCACTAAGGCCAAGGCTAACTTTTCCAAAATTGAATATCTAGTTTCCGCATCTTTGAGGACATGGCTGACATAATATATTGGGAATTGCTTCTTCTTCTCCTCCCGAACAAGGACAGAGCTTATGACATCTGGACCCACCCCCAAGTACAAGAATAATGTTTCCCCTTCGCGAGGGCTTTGAAGAAGGGGGGTTGAGGTTAACTGCTTTTTCAACTGTTCGAAAGCATTATCGCACTCTTCATTCTATTCAAACTTAGATCCTCCCCTAAGTGTCTTGAAGAATGGAGCGCTTTTATCTCCTGATTTGGAAATGAAATGGCTCAATCCTGCCAGCCTCCCCCCAAGTTGTTGCACCTCTTTCTGATTACGAGGAGGGGTCATATCTAGGATGGCCTTTACTTTATCTGGATTTGGTGCGAGGCCATCAGGGGTGAGAAGATGTCCAAGAAATTTCCCTTTGTTTGCCCCGAACACGCATTTCAGTGGATTTAGTTTTAATTTGAACCTCCATAGAGTAGCGAACGTCTCTACGAGGTCTTTCAGATGGATTGAAAAAGTTTTACTTTTCAGAAGAAGATCATCAGCGTATACTTCAAGATTTCTTCCTTTCTGCTTTTAGAAAACCGTGTCCATCATTCTGTGATATGTCGCACCCGCGTTTTTGAGTCCGAAAGGCATGACAAGATAACAATAACACCCGTCATTGGTAATGAAGGATGTATGCGGGATATCAGGTTTATGCATCTTAATCTGGTGGTAACCAGAAAATGCATCTAGAAAGCTCATGAAATTATATCCCACCGCGGAATCTACTAAAACATCTATCCGAGGCAAGGGATAACAATCTTTTGGGCACGCTTTATTGAGTTTTGTAAAATCTACACACATGCGTCATTTCCCCCCAGATTTTTTCACCATTACTACATTTGACATCCAAGTGGGGTATTGGATTTCAGAAATGAAATTGGCTTTAAGAAGCTTTGCAACTTCTTATTTGATGGGTATCGCCAGCTTGGTTGCTACCTCCCTCTTCTTTTGTTGGATCGGCTTAAATTCAGGGGAGATGTTGAGGTGATGGCATGCAACATCTGGATCTACTCCAGGCATATCTTCCGCCGACCAGGCGAAGATGTCTAGATTCTTCAACAGGCAGGAGATCAACTGAACCTTCTCCTCTTCTGATAGCTCGGCGTTGATGATCAGCTTCTTCCCTTCCCCTTTAGCAATGGGGATCTCTTGGGTCTCCTGGGCAGGTTCCAGCTAAGTCCCTTTCCGCTCTGCGCTTTCCCCGGTCTCCTCAGGGAGTTTGGACACCTCATGGATGTTATTCTGAACCTTGGGAAGTGGTGCCTCGGTGATCACATTAACTCTTTTTACATAACATTCACGAGCAACCTTTGGATCGCTTCGGATCTGATATTGATACCCCTCGGCAGCGAACTTTAAGGCCAAATGGAAAGTTGACACTATCGCTTTGTAAGCGTTCAGGATTGGTCTTCCGAAGATTGCACAGTAGCTGCTCGGGGCTTCCACCACTACGAAGTTTATCAGCTTCGTTATGCCCCCCAGCGACACCAAAAGCTTCACGCACCCCTCCACTTCTTTCTTTTCTCTCGAGAAGCCGTAGAGGGGCCCTTCCGTGGAGAGCAGAGACTTTCCAGTCTTAAGGGCTTCAAATGTTTGGCGGAAAATGAGATTAACCGAGCTACCGGTATCAATCAGAATTTTATGTACGGTGTAGTTCTCGATGGCTGTCTTTATCACTACTGCATCATCGAAAGGGTTTGCATTTGGGGGAACATCTTCTTGGCCGAAAGTAACGACCGACCTTTCTGGAGCAGAAGTGGAGGCGGCTGCCACTTCCTGCTTGGAGACTCTCCCGATGCTGGATTTCCGAGAGGATTCTGGCCCTGCTCCTCCATGGATACAATAAATGTTGCCAAGGGGGGCAACATCATTTACTTCTATACATTCGGTGGCAGGATGTATATCCCCATAACAACCTGCCTCTTCTACGTCAGCACATTCCCAGGTCACTTCGACCGCTTCCTTCTTCTTCTCGGGTCGTGGTTCAACCGGGGTTTCTTGCCGGATCAATCCTCGGAGCTTCCCTTCTTTCAGGAGTTTTCTATCAACCACCGGAGGGCCCGACAATCTTCAGTCTGATGCCCCTCCTCTTTGTGATACTCACAATAGAAGTTCAGATTTCGATTGCGAACTTCCGATTTCAAAGGTGGGGGCCTCTTGAAGTCAGGCCTCTTTTGAAGAATCTGAACAACCTCGTTCATGCTGACGTTAAGAGGGGTGAATCACTCCCGTGATTCATCATATCGGATGGACGGAATAGTTGGGGATGGCTGTGCGATGTATTGCGGTAGATATACCGGCATCATTTGTGGAACCCCAAGGGGTTGAGTGGGTGCGATGGCCAACGGCGGTTTCTGATCTTGAAACCGTTGATGGCCAAGAAATGGTTGCATAGGCTTAAGATTTCTTCCCCTCTGAGCCCGAGGTTCGAAGTCAGGCCGAGATGGATGATTGTAACATGGCTGATGGGTTGATGCGGAATTAAACTGATCATTGTCGCTGAGCAACTTGGCAACATAACCAGGATTAGTCTTTCCCCTCTGATAAACTTATTAGCCAGACTAACCATCTCTTGATAGGTCTTTGGTTCCCTGATTTGAGCTTCAAATTTCAACGGCTCCTCCCTAAGGCCATGCATCAAAGCGACCCTGTATAATTCCGGATCGACATTCTGCACCTCTATTATCTCCCTTTGGAAACGATCGACGAAGCGGGCCCACGTTTCGTTTTCTTGCTGCCGTATCTCGAATAGGGCTGCCGGACCATTCTTCCTCTTTTTTGATGTAGAGAATCGAAGCAGGAATTCTCTACGCAATTCCGCAAAACATCTGATGGATCGAGGATGCAATCCATAAAACCATTCTCAGGCTTGTCCATCAAAGGACGTCACCAGGAGCTTACACTTAGTTGCATCGGTGATGGTCCTCAGAGCAACAGCCGATTCAAACGCTTGGAGATGAATTGCCGGATCGGACTCCCCATTATATGTTGACAGGCGTGGTTCTCGAAAGTTATTTGGGGCCGGCTCTCCTTGGATTTCGTCCGTGAAGGGAGAACTCTCCTCGGTATCCTCGTATAGAGGGAAAGAAGGGTGGTAAGTCATCTCTGCTGTGGTCATTTGCGGACAGGCCGCCTGATAGGAGCGGGCAGGGGCTCCAGCCGGGTAGGATTGGTAAGTGACGACCTCAGGCGGGTAGGAAAAGTGAGCAGCCTGAGAAGCCGCCCCTTGGAAGTCGAGGACTCGAGCCGACATACAATGCGCGGCCTCTTGGTAGAAGTTCTGCCGAGCCGCAGAACCTTCTTGTGGTGGCTGGGAATGAGCGACTTGTGGTAGTGGGAATGGAGGTGGAGGAGGTAGAACAGGAGTTACTGCCTGGTTAACCGCGGCCTGCTGGGGGACTAACCACTCAGTTAACAGAGTTAAAGCCTGACTGATCGCGTCCAGACGCTGATCAGTTGCTTTCTGAGCCCGGTCGGTTTCTCTTTTTTATTGCTCCAGAGCTTCCCATAAAGAATCTTCGCTATGGCCGGAGCGGTCTCTTGGAGGGAACTGGTGGTCTGACATTCTGAACCAAAGATTTTGGTGACAGTCTGCGATCTGAAGGTCACGTGTTTCTGTTCGATTCAAAAGTGCGCCTTCGAAGGAAATCGAAGGTTGCGGATTATTAGTTACTATTTGGTTAGAGAATTCAGACCGCTAGTTGCGGTCGGGGCCAGACTTCGCCCGCCGCGGCAAATGCCACTCCTGCGACGGGCTTTCCTTTGATTAAAAAGAAGCGGTTACAGCGGGTTACAAGTGCAGGAAAGTAAAAGCCGGCCGGCCAGACTAGTCGCAAGACCGAAAACTCGAGGCCGCAGCTCAAACAAGCGAGCTTTTGGATTCGAGTCAGTGTGTCTTGTGAACAGTGCCGCCCCCTATTTATAGGCTTGGGGGCCTGCCCGAATGGGCAGGGATAGAATAACCACCTGCCCGGGTACAGGAGAAATGGGCAGGCGGTGTCAGGATGCACAAAGAAGAAAAGAAAGAAGCTGCGCGGCTTGGCGGCTTGGCGGCTTGCCCTTCTGACCCGTCTGACCTGAGGCTGAAGATGCCGTGACCAAGTCAATGATGCAGAACGAGCGGCCTCCGGCTTGAGACCGCGGTCTGCCTTCTGGATGTGACTTTGGCTGATCTTCACGATGCAACCCGGGTGGTCTCCGATCTGAGACCGCGGCTTGCTCTCCGGGCTTGAACCTTGAGTCTCTATGGCACAACCCGGGCGGTCTCCTACTTGAGACCGCGGATAGCCTTCTTGTCTTGGCTTTTGACAATCTTCGATCTTGGGGGCGGTCCGAAATGACATCAGACCACCTGGCCTGGTTTACCCTGAACTGAGAGCCACTGATCCTGGAACCCAGCGGCCTGACCTAGCAGTTCGCCCGGTCCGAGAATGATCCAACCCGAGAAGCGGTTTTCCGGGTAAACAACCGAAGGGCATTACGAGATAGCAGTAACACCCATCATTTGTGATAAATGAGGTATGCTGGATGTAAGGTTTGTGCATTTTAATTTGATGATACCTAGAGATGGCATCGAGGAATCTCATAAAACCATACCCAACCGCGGAATCAACTAAGACATCTATCCGAGGCAGAGGGTAGCAATCTTTAGGGCACGCTTTATTAAGTTTGGTGAAGTCTACGTACATGCGCCACTTCCCACCAGATTTCTTAACCATTACAACATTCGACATCCATGTGGATATTGAATTTCAGAAATGAAACCCGCTTTCAGGAGTTTTGAAACCTCTTCTCTGATGGGTAACGCCAGCTTGGTCGCCACTTCTCTCTTCTTTTGTTGGACGGGCTTGAACTCAGGAGATACATTTAGATGATGACAAGCCACGTCTGGATCCACTCCTGGCATATCCTCCGCTGACCAAGAGAAGATATCAAGATTCTCCAACAGGCAGGAGATTAGCTCCACTTTATCCTCCTCCGGCAACTCAGCGTTGATAACCAGCTTCTTTTCTTCCCCTTCAGCAATAGGAACTTCTTGGGTCGCTTGGGCAGGTTCCAAGTGAGCCCCTTTTCGATCTTTTCCTTCCTCGGCAGCCCCTGAAGACTCAGCAATCTCCAAAACTTCAGCCAAGGCCTCGGGAAGTGGAACGTCAGTGATCATGTTGACAGTTCAGACGTAGCACTCCCGAGCCACCTTTGGGTTGCTTCTGACCCGGTACTGCCTTCCTTCGGCAGCGAACTTGAGAGCAAGGTGAAAGGTAGACACTACTGCCCTGTATGCATTAAGAATTGGCCTCCCAAGATAGCGCAGTAATTGCTCGGGGCATCCACCACCACGAAATTGATTAGCTTTATCACTCCTCCAAGAGAGACCAAGAGCTTTACCGAACCCTCTACTTCTTTCTTCTCCCCAGAAAAACCGTAGAGGGGCCTGTCGGTGGAAAGCAAAGGCTTTCCGGTTTTCAGGGCTTCGAAAGTCGGGCGAAAAAGGAGATTGACGGAGCTGCCTGTATCAATCAGAATCTTGTGGACTGTATAATTTTCGATGACGGCTTTGATGACCACCGCATCGTCGAAAGGATTGGCATTGGGGGGAAGGTCATCCTGACCAAAGGTGACAATAGTGCTTTCGGGGGGAGAACTTGTAGTGGCTGCCACTTCCTACTTCAGAACTCTCGCGATGCTGGATTTGTGAGATGATTCCGCTCCAAATCCTCCATTAATACAATAGATGTCCCCTAAGGGTCCCACATCATTGACTTCAACGCATTCAGTGGAAGGGTGGATGTCACCATAGCAGCCGGCGTCTTCGACATCGGCGCATTCCCAGGTTACTTCTACTATTTATTTCTCTCTTCTCTTCTCGGCAGTTGGTTCAGCAATTGCATCTTTCCGAACTAGACCCCAGAGCTTTCCTTCTCCCAGGAGTCTCTCTATCAGCAAACAAAGGGCCGGACAGTCTTCGGTTAGATGCCCCCTTCTTTATGATATTCACAATAAAGGTTCGGATTTCGACTGCGGATATCCGACTTCAGAGGAGCATGCCTTTTAAAATCTGGTCTCTTTTGTAGAATCTGGACAACTTCGTCCATGGTGACGTTTAAGGGAGTGAATGACTCTTGCGAGTCATCATATTGAGTGGATGGAATGACTGGAGGTGGCTGCGCGGTATACTATTGTAAGTATACTGGCATGATTTGCGGAAGAGGAGCGGATGGAGCGGGAGCGATGGCCAACGGTGGTTTCTGATCATGAAACCGCTGATGGCCCATGAATGATTGCTTATTTTTGTAGTTTCTCCCCCTTTGGGAACGGGGTTCAAAGTGGGACTGATTTGATGGCGGATGATGGAAGGACGGATTTGACTGCTCCTTGTCGCTTACCAGCTTTGCGATGTAGCCCGGATTGCTCTTCTCTCCTCTAATGAACATATTTGCCAAACTTATCATTTCCTGAAAAGTTCTAGGCTCCCTTATATTCGCTTCAAATTTTAGGGGGCCCTCTCTTAAGCCATGGATGAGGGCAACCCTATACAGCCCCGGATCCACATTTTGGACTTCCATGATCTCCTTCTGAAAGCGGTCTACGAAACGAGCCCACGTCTCGTCTTCCCGCTGCTTTATTTCGAAAAGGGCCGCCGGGCCACTTTTTCTTTTCCTTGAGGTAGAGAATCTCAGCAGGAATTCCCTTCGCAGCTCAGCGAAACAACTGATTGACCTGGGGTGCAACCCGTAAAACCACTCCCTTGCTTGTCCTTCAAAGGAGGTCACAAGAAGCTTGCACTTAGTCGCATCAGTTAAGGTTCTAAGAGCGATGGCTGACTCGAAGGCTTGTAAATGAACCGTGGGATCAGTCTCCCCATTGAAAGCTGGCAGGCGAGGCTCTCTGAAATTATTAGGGGCAGGCTCCCCTCGGACTTCGTCCACAAAGGGAGAAGTTTCTTCCATATCTTCATATAGAGGAGCAGGATAATAAGCCACCGGAGCTGCGGCTACTCGCGGACAAGCCACCTGGTAAGAGGACCGGACAGCAGCTTTTGGCGGGTAGGAGTGATGAATAGGAACTTCAGGCGGGTAGGAGAGACGGGCTGCGCTCTCCTGCGGGTAAGAAAGGCGGGCAGCATGAGAAGCTGCCCCTTGGAAATCAAGGGCCCGAGCCGGCATGCTGTGCGCGGCTTCCTGATAGAAGTTTTGCCTAGCCGCAAAACCTTCTTGCTGAGATTGGAGGTTGGCGGCTTGTTGTAGCGGGTAAGGTGGAGGCGGAGGAGGAACTGGAGTCACCGCCTGATTAACCGCAGTTTGCTGTGGAACTAACCGCTCGGTTAATAGGGCCAAAGTCTGACTAATTACCGCTGATCAGTCGCCCTCTGAGCCCGCTCGGCTTCTCTTCTGGATTGTTCCAAGGCTTCCCACAAAGAGTCCTCACTATGATCAGAGCGGTCTCCAAGGGGGATCTAGCAGTCTGACATTATGGCAAAGAGGATTTCTCCGACAATCCACGATCTGAAGGTGGCCTGTTTCTATTGAGTCCGAAATCGCACCTCCGAAGGAAATCGGAGGCTGCGGGCTGCCGGTTACTTTTTAGGTGGAGAAAACGAGACCGCTAGCAGCGGTCAAGGCCAGACTTCGCCCGTCATGGCGAATGCCACTCCTATGACGGGCTTTCCTTTGATTAAAAAGAAGCGGTTACAGCGGGTTACAAGTGCAGGAAAGAAGAAGTCGGCCGGTCAAACAGTCTGCAAGACGGGAAACTCGAGACCGCAGCTCAAACAAGCGAGCTCCTGGATTCGAGTGTGCGTGTCTTGTGAACAGTGCCGCCCGCTATTTATAGGCTCGGGGGCCTGCCTGAACGGGCAGGGATAAAATAATCTCCTGCCCGGTTACAGGAGAGACGGGCAGGCGGTGACGGGATACACAAAGAAGAAAAGAAAGAAGCCGCTTGGCTTGGCGGCTTGCCCTTCCGACCTGTCTGACCAGAGGCTGAGACTGACGCGACCAAGGTGACGATGCAATTCGAGCGGTCTCCATCTTGAGACCGCGACTTGTTCTTTGGATTCGAACCTTGGCTCTCCATGGCACAACCTGGGCGGTCTCCTCCTTGAGACCGCGGATTGCCTTCTTGCCTTGGGTTTTGACAATCTTCAATCTTGGGGGCGGTCAGAAGTGACATCAGATCGCCCGGCTTGGTTTACCCTGGACTGAGAGCCTCTGATCCTAGAACCCAGCGGCTTGATTTAGAAGCCCGCCCGGGTCTGAGAATGATTCAACCCGAGAAGCGGTTTTCCGGGTAAACAGTCTTAAGAATTAATGTTCACACAGACATATAGAAATAAAATTCTGATGATCTTCATAGACTTGTCTTCAGATATTTGCATTTCTCTTTCTCAACATCTCTTGTCTTTCAAAATAAGTATATGGCTTTGGATGATACTTGAGAGGAGCTTCTGGAGCTGATGGATTGTTGTATCCATAATTCTTGTAATGAATTCTTCTTTTGTCTCTGCTTGTCTCATATTTCTTCCATTCAGATGAGCTGTAAAATTCAGAAGCTTTTGCATTACCTTCTTCTACAAGTCTGAGAGAGTCAAGAATGATAATCTTAGAGACTGGATTCCAAACCTCTGGATAGACTTCAGATTCATTAACAACTGCTTTGCCAGAACCTGCTGAACTGGAACCAGGAACAGACCTACTTGCAAAAGGTCCATCACCATACTTCCTTTTCTTAGAACCAAGCATGGAGGAATGAGCCTCTATAGAAGGATTAACATCAGACTGCCCTGCTGGCCTTGGAGAGAAATGAAGGATTTGAGGAGCATCAGATTGAGAATGAACACATTAAGGAGGAGGAGGTCAATACCCAAATCAGGAAAATCTCATGGTGGAGCCAAACAACAGTGTTAGAAGTGAAGTCTTTTATCTCATTTACCTGCTTTTGGACAACTTGGGACAACTGCTCAAACTTATTGGTTAAAACCTTATGAAAATCAAATAAGGTTTGATCTAATAACCCAGTCATCTTGTCCTCCCCCTTTCTGACTTCTACAGATAGGGTTTGGAGAACATAGTCCTTGAACTGGCCTACCTCATCAATAATCTTAAAGCTATGCTCTTCAGCCTTTGTAGCCATGAATTCTTGTGTTTTTCTTACTTGAATAATTTCTGCAAGAACTGTGTCGACACCCTGTATGACAACTTCTTTAAGTTGATCAGAACTGGTTTTGAATTCTCTCAACTTCTTATCCATTTCCTTTTCAATATCAGAAAGTCTAGCATGGACTTCTTTGAAGGAATAATCAAATTTGGCACTTTGCCTTTGAAGCATAAATTCAATTTTACCAAGTAAAGTATTTTCATCAAAAAGAGATGGAGGAATAGGGACTGGCAGAACATCTTCTGGAATATCTTCAAGAAGAACAGAACTCTGAACCTTAGGAGAAGACATGTTGATTTTCTCACTTTCTTCATCAACAGGCTCTCCCTGAGCATCCTTGTTGGTTTCTAAGCAAGGCTCTTGCTCCCCCTCAATATGTACTGGGGGAGGAGATGAATCATGTACTGAAACATCATCGGCTTCCTGATAAAAATCATAGTCAGCACCTGACCCAGCCAAATGATCACTAGTGCTATGCTCATCATCAGCACCTTTGATAATTTCACTTACAGCATCTGCTATTGTTGAATCAACCAACTCTGCATCATTGACTGGAGGAGGAGAAGGAAGAACTACATCTTCTGGCAAAAGAGGAGTTTCATCTTCAAGAATAGCTGGAGTATCAGAATGGATTGTTTCAGAAGGAATTTGATTTGATGGAAGTTGATCTGAATGAACTTGATTTGAAGGGCTAGATCAGATGGTGAAGGAAGAACTGTTTCTGATTGTGAAGGAATATTTGGGTCTGCTGAAGTAATTGTGCCTTGCTGAGCTGAAGATGGAAGTGGCTCTGAGGCTTTTTGCTGTGCTGGTGGATCAGAAATGTATTGCTGAGCAGGAGGTGGAGCTTGGGTTGTGGAGATGTCTGGAAGAGGAGAAGTTGAGGAAGGAGCTGGAGCCACATTCTCAGGTTCTAAATGACTTGGCTCCCCCTAGGGATCTGCACTTGCATTAGCTGGCTTTGTAATCCTAATGTTCCATCTTTTGATTGTGATAACGTCTACTTTCTTCAGATGGTGAATTATAGTTCCTCTAGACATGTCAAACACATCTTGATTAAGCTGATTCAGATAGAGTGAAAGAATTCTTGCAAAATTGGGGCTCATAATGCTATCTTTAATCTTATTGAAGAGAAGATTTGCCCAACTAAACTTCTTTCCACAAATCACAACTGCTACCAAGCTAAATATTTCTGATGAAACATGACCAAGGCTGCCAGTATGGCATAGTAATACTTTTGAAATAATGTCCACCAACAGTTTTCCGACATCATTCATTTTTTGTCTACGAATGGTTGTTGTTCTTTTATCTAAACCACAAAAGGTTAGGGCATTAATCCAATCATCATCACTTAGAGTATCCTCAGTTTCAACTATTGGAACCCTCAAATACTTGGAAAGAGATTTTGGACTGATCTTGATTTTGTAATTTTCGACACTAGATTTCATCCTATTGCCGTCTTTATGTACTTTAATGTTGATAAAAAGATCATCTACCTCTTTAAACAGTATTCGACATTGATGTTCAAGAATGAAAGACAAACCAACCGCGTCTAGAAGGTAAAAGAGATTTTGAAACTCATCTGAAATCAACCGGAGACCTTCTCGCACAAGTTCACTGCCGACACCGACTTTAGGTTTTCCTGAAGGAGCCATCGATCAAGAGGAGAACACTAAATGTGAGCTGGAACGGGAGAAGATCCGTCTGGGGATGAACTAGAAACTCGATTTTGCGAAAGGGGAAGATGAACCGTCGGCGCTTTTCGAGAAGGGGAAGAAATGACCTCGCGTGAACATTAATTCATTTCGAATGTCTATATATAGTTTGGTTCGATGTGACAATTAATTGAGTTTTAATTAATATCAAGATAATGAAACACGCGCGTACCTGACTCTTCATATTCTCGAAAATAGAAAATAGAATTTTGAAAAATATAATACATTTCTCGAGAGGTAAGTTGGTCTCTCGAGAAATCCCAGAACTCTGCTGATCCACCTTTGAAAGTCCAATTCTTGAGGGATAACCCATTTCTCGAGAAGTATAAACTCATTTCGCGAGAGGTGATGTCAATTTTTCCGAAAACTTTTATCTTCATCCATTCTCACCAAAGGCAAGTCATTTCTCGAGAAGTCCAATGTAGACTTAGATTTTTCTTCTTTACCAATGACAAACCCTTGCTTCACTTTAGAAATAAAACTTATGAAAATCCACTTATCTTCTTCTCTTCTCCTTGGCTTGACCATTATTCCATGTTGAGCATTCCAAGTTCTGTCTTGAAGAAAGAGAACTTGGTCTCATCCAACAGCATCGTGAATATATCTGCAATTTGCTTATCCGTAGGGACATAACTTAAGTTGATATCCCCATTCTCCATATGCTCTCGGATGAAGTGATATCTTAACTTGATATGCTTTGTCCGGCTGTGCGAGACTGGATTGTTTGCTATAGCAATTGCACTGGAGGAGTCGCAAAACATCAGAATATTCTTTATCTTCAAATTATAATCTTGAAGCTGATTCCTTATCCAAAGAAGTTGTGCGCAACAACTGCCTGCAGAAATATATTCTGACTCGGCTGTTGAAATTACAACACAATTCTGCTTTTTACTCCTCCAGGAAATAAGTCTTCTTCCGAGAAATTGGCATGTTCCAGAAGTGCTTTTCCTGTCGTCTCTACTACCTGCAAAATCTGCATTTGAATAACCTATTAGCTCGTTATCATTACTTCTTGGGTACCATAAGCCAAGATTTTGTGTACCCTTAAGATATCTCAAAATTCGCTTTGCAGCAGTATAGTGAGATTCCTTAGAGTTCACCTGATATCTAGCACATACATATGTAGAAAACATTATATCAGGCCTACTAGCAGTAAGGTAGAGCAGAGAGCCAATTATGCTTCTGTACTTGGTTTCATCAAAAGGTTTCCCTTTCTCATCCTTGTCCATAGACATAGCTGAGCTCATTGGAGTCCTCATAAAGGTTGCACTCTCCATTCCAAATTTCTTAATCAACTCCTTGGTGAATTTTGTCTGTGAGATGAAAATTCCATCTTCAGATTGTTTCACTTAAGTCCTAAGAAATATTTCAGCTCACCCATACTGCTCATTTCAAACTTTCCTTGCATAAGTTTTGAAAACTTTTTTCAAAGATTATCGTCCGTGGAGCCAAAAATAATGTCATCGACATAGATTTGCACTAGCAAAATCTTGCCTTTTACTTCCCTAAGAAATAATGTTTTATCTATCTTTCCTCTTGTGAACTTGTTCTCAAGAAGAAAGTTAGACAACGTCTCATACCAAACTCGAGGAGCTTGTTTCAATCCATACAAATCTTTTTGCAGTAAGTAGACATAATTAGGATGTTCAGAATCTACAAAACCTGGAGGTTGTTCAACGTATACTTCTTCTTTTATGTTACCATTCAGAAAAGCTGATTTGACGTCCATTTGGTATACGGTGAAACCTTTGAATGCAGCATAGGCTAAAAACATTCTGATCGCTTCGAGTCTTGCTACTGGAGCATAAGTTTGATCGAAGCCGATCCCTTCTTCCTGTTTGTAACCTTTTGCTACAAGTCTAGCATTGTTCTTTATAATTGTTTCGTCTTCATCCAACTTGTTCCTGTAGACCCACTTCGTTCCAATTACATTTTTATCCTTGGGTTTTGGAACTAGTGTCCACACCTTGCAACGCTTGAATTCATTTAACTCTTCTTCCATTGCAATTACCCAGTGGGGTCTTCATTTGCTTCTTAAAACTTCTTCGGTTCAACCTGTGAAAGAAAACTTAAATGCATGTTTTCGTTAGTAGTACCTCTTCTCGTTCTAATGCTGACTTGAGGATCTCCTATGATCTGATCAATAGGATGGTCCCTCATATGTCTGAACTCAAGGTTCCTTGCATCAGTTTGGACATCTGGAGCATCTTCTATTACTTGAGTGTCTTCTTCCACTTGTACGGGTTCTTCATCAATATGATCTTCTTCTTCATTTGAGATTGGGGAAGAGATCTTGATGAAGGTTTGAGCATCAACTTTGACTGGCTCATCGAAGCTTATATCTTGTATCTTTGAAACTGCAACTTCAATAGAAGCACTAGAAAAGCTGCTATGTAGCATGCTCGGTCCATCAAATACAACATTGATTGACTCTTCTACAACAAGGGTTTTCTTATTAAATATTATATATGCTCTACTATGGCTGCTATAGCCTACAAAAATACCTTCAATACTCTTTTCGCTAAACTTGGTTTTGTAATGCTTTCCATTATTAATTACAAAGCATTTGCAACCAAATATTCTAAAATAAGAGATGGTTGGTCTCTTGCCTTTTAGTAGTTCATAAGGAGTCTTTTCATGGTTTTTGTTTATGAGTGCTCTGTTTTGCACGTGGCATGCAGTGTTGACTGCTTCAGCCCAAAGGTATTCGGGTAGTGAAGTATCACTCAACATCGTTCTGCAAGCCTCAATGAGTGTTCTATTCCTTCTCTCAGCTACCCCATTTTGTTGTGAAGTTCGAGGAGAGGAAAACTCATGAAAGATACCTAGACTTTCCCAAAAATCTGTCATGGCTCCAGATTCAAATTCTGTTCCATGGTCACTTCTGATTTTGACCACTGAACATTCATATTCATTCTGGATTTGCTTGACAAACTTAGTGAAAATGTCAAATGTATCTGACTTGTGTTTTAGAAAGAATACCCATGCAAAACGTGAGTAATCATCTACAATAACTAATGTGTAAGACTTAACTCCTAAACTTCTAATTTGCAAAGGATCAAACAAGTCCATATGAAGTAGGTATAAACACCTAGTCGAATCTTTGCCAATTATGCTTTTAAAGGTAGTTCTTGTTTGCTTGCCTTTTACACAAACATGACAAGGTCTATCTTTAATGCACTTAATATATGGCGCATCACGTACTAAGTTTTGTGAAAATAATTTATTTATAGTTTTGAAATTTATATGTCACTACAACAAATTACACTTTTAGTAAGGACTAAAAACGTTACAAAAGGTAACTAATATCATTACGCAAAGTTTTTGTAACGAAATTTACTTTATGTGATGACCTTTACCTAAGGCTCGACGCTAGAAGTTCTTGTAACGAAATTTTGTTTGTCGTTACAAATTATTTATTTGTGACAAACATTACTTCCTCACAATAAGATGAGTTGTAGTAAGGAATATTTCGTTACAAATGTTTGACTTCTTCCCCACTAAAGAAATTATATTTATATATCAAATATAAGAATATTTCGTTACAAATGTTTGATTTCGTTACAATTGTTATAACATAACAATAATTATTTCCTTACAATTGTTATATACCTTCCTTACCCAAAAAATTCATTTATATTATTAAATTGTCAATTCCTAATTTAGATGGGTAGGCATGATTTTATTATAAATATGAAATATTATTTAAAGTATAATATAGTTTTATATTATGTAATAATATTTTATATTCATTAATAATTTGTAACTAAAATATTTAATAATAGAAATCATTATAGGTTTTAAAAACTAATATACTTTTCATATTTAAAATTTCAATAAAGTACGGGAAGGAAAAAATATGCCAAATTAATAAAAAGGAAACACATTACAAATATTAAATTTGAAATACTTGCAGTGGCTATATAGATAGAGTACAAGTTAAGTGTCATCTCATTATAACAAAACAATATTACATAACAACAATAAGTTCAAGATGTTTTACAAAACACATCAAATTCTACGCTTTCTGACTAATGCATCTTCTTCCATCACTTTTCGCTCCAAGCTCCAACTCCCTAGAAATAAAAGAGAGCAATTATTAAAGGAGGCAGCAACACTTTAAAGAGGGCAAAAAGATAATATAAAGAGGATTCATGGGTGTGATGTGATCTAGTACATTAGCAGTTTTAATAAGAAATTGAAGAACACCGCTCACTGTAGTATAATACATTAGCATTTTATGATCTAGCACAACACACTCAATGCAGTACAACACACTCACAACACAACACAACTCACTGCACAACACAGCTCAACACTCACTGCACAACACTACTCACTGCACAACACACTCACTGCACAACACAGCCCACCACTCAGTCACTGCACACCACACTCTCTGCCCAACACAGTCACTGCACAACATAACACTCATTGCACTGCAAATCGTTACACAATCACTGCACACTTACTACTCATTGCACAACATAACACTGCACAACACATCATACTACTCACTACACAACACAGCGAACTACTCACTCACAGCACATCACACTCACTACAAAACACTACACATTGGCAGCTGCAGCAATGCATGCAGCAAACTGGCACCTGCAGCAATACAGCAAATTGGCAGCTGCAGTTTGATGTAGCAAACTGCTTGCTGCCAGTTTGCTGCAGTTGCGGCAAACTGCAGCTACAAGGGACACACTACACTACTCACTCCCAACACAATACACTCTGCACAAAACACTCACTGCACAAAAAATAACATGCACTTCACAACACTACACTCAACGCAGCAACACACACATCCCTCACAGTTGCATACACAACACAACTACACACAGAACACTCAGCACAACTGCAGTATACTACTGAAATTCTAGATTCTACATAAGTTCAACCAAATCAGAGAACTGAATAACTCCTCTTAATGCATTACAGACTGAAATCCTAAGTGATGTTCCACATTCCCATTTTTTTGCATGTTCTAGTGCAATCCTAAGCAAAGCCGCAGCAAACCTACTGTTGTAGTTTGTTGCAGCTGCAGCAAACCCGCTGCTGCAGTTTGCTGCAGTTGAAGCATACCCGCTGCTGCAGTTTGCTGCAGCTGAAGCATACCCGCAGCTGCAGTTTGCTGCAGCTGCAGCAAACCCGCAGCAAACCTGCTGCTGTAGTTTGTTGCAGCTGCAGCAAACCCGTTGCTGCAGTTTGCTGCAGCTGAAGCATACCCGCAGCTGCAGTTTGTTGCAGCTGCAGCAAACCCGCAGCAAACCTGCTGCTGTAGTTTGTTGCAGCTGCAGCAAACCCGCAGCTGCAGTTTGCTGCAGCTGAAGCATACCCGCAGCTGCAGTTTGCTGCAGCTGAAGCAGACCCGCAGCTGCAGTTTGCTGCAGCTGCAGCAAACCCGCAACAAACCTGCTGCTGTAGTTTGTTGCAGCTGCAGCAAACCTGCTGCTGCAGTTTGCTGCAGCTGAAGCATACCCGCAGCAGCAGTTTGCTGCAGGTGCAGCAAACCCGCAGCAGCAATTTTATTTATAAAAAAGACATGGATTGGAACTATAAGGAAAGACATGATGTACTTAGGCATTAGTACTATAAGAAACCATCAAACATAAACCAATGACTGACCAAAATGAATTCAAATGCACTAAAAATAATAATAGAAGAAGAGATGAGGAGGCAAAGGAAGAAAGAGCTCACAGAGGTGGGGTTTTCAACCAAATAGCACCAAAAAGTCATCAAAG
Source organism: Dactylorhiza incarnata (assembly GCA_033032865.1). Taxonomy (NCBI): domain Eukaryota; kingdom Viridiplantae; phylum Streptophyta; class Magnoliopsida; order Asparagales; family Orchidaceae; genus Dactylorhiza; species Dactylorhiza incarnata. Next base: position 6,453,140 of record JAWHQI010000132.1, on the reverse strand, counting down.
TTGGCCATATTTTTCCAAAACAGCAGTCAACATCTCCTTCAACTCATTCTGTCCTTCTTTTAAATCTGCTATTTCCGTATTGTGAGTTTGAATCAACGCTTCCTGCCTTTCAATAAGCTTTGTCTGGGATGCAATATGAGAGGTGGCATTGCGCAAATCTTCTTCTGCCGAATTTAACTTCTCTTTCAATTGAGTGGACTCGTTAATTATTTTCTACCTTTGTTTGGTAGGAACGACCCCATAGCCTAATCCTTTGTCATAACCAGACTTAGTTCCAAGTGCTTTTTTTATAATTTCTCTCTCGGACATTAAGCTTTCACCGTCAGATTCAAGTGTTGATGCACTCAGCCTTTCCATTTCAAGCTGTAAAATAATGTTACAATAGAAACATAAGTTATATATCACTGACAAACATCAATTCTCTCTACTAGTTTAAATTCTGACTTACATATGCTGCTTTAGCTTTCTCACTAACAAACACACCATTCTTCTTATGAGTGTTAGCAAAGTTCTCAACAGGACTTTGATTAACCTACATATGAACATAATATTAGAGAATATGAGGTAATAATCAAAATTCACTAATAATATCATTACATTACCATTTCCAATAGTCGTGAATGATAGGATTTGGAACCTGACGTATGAGTAAACGGCATTTGGGACCTATTATCAGCGTTTGTTTTGGGCCTTTTCTGTTATTATTCAAATTCACATATGAGTGCATGTACCGAAGCTTTTACTAATCATATATATATATATTAAACAGGGTTTTGTTAATTACTAAAATTCACCTTAAAACTCTCACTATCGAAGTAATCGCACAAGGCACACCACTTCTCGAGTGAGATCCAATCAAACGGACTACAAACTCTTGGATTCTTTCCCAATGCAACATATTGTTTATAAATTGCAGATAATCTCCCTCTCCAATGCGTATAACTACGCTGAAACATCTCATCCATATAGCCTTTTACTAATTGATCTGTAGACCATCCCTTTATATCAAACCATTGCTACAAAGGAACAACATATATATTTAGTTATTCCAACCAAATTGAAAAAAAATGTCAAATAGAAATTTACTTACATCTAATCCAGCATATACAGGAAGTATACGTTCATTTTCAATTTCGCTCCAGGGGGCCATGAAATCCAATCCTGGACTATGTCTAATAACAACGCCTATCCCATTTGCTAGGTGATTTACAAAACGACGTGGTTTCTTGAAGCCTTCGGGGAACTCAATCTCAAGCAATTTCTTATCCTAAAAAATGTATGTTATCATATAGTGTGATAATATGTAACTTTCAAGATAAATAAAACATACATTTTCTTCAATAGCTTTCTCGATAGATTTTCCTGTGCTCGCCCCACGACATCTTTTTTTACTAGAGCTTGCATCTGCAAAATTAAACAAATTTAATAAATATATGGTTCTAGTAAATAATAAACATCGGTATGAAATATAATTAAGGAATGCTTACCAGTATTATCAGATATCTGTGGTGGACTTCCATCATCAAATTCACTAGCCGCAGCATCATCATGAAGATGATGTGATCCAAGAGATGATGGTTGTGCACTAGATAAAGGTGTGGTTGGTAGACTAGACGATGGTGGTAGAGTAGACGATGGTGGTAGACTAGACGTTGGTGGTAGACTAGACGATGGCGGTAGAGTAGACGATGGTGGTAGAGTAGACGATGGTGGTAGAGTAGACATTTCAACAACAACATCATTTGTTGGTTCATCATTAACAAATAACGCTTTACTCCTTTTTACGGGGCGACGTAGAATGGCATTCTTCGGAGGCATTTATCTGCAAAGTAAATAAGATACAAACGTTAAATAAGATACAAATGTTAAATATCACATTAGAATAATATTCAATCACAAATATGAAAAGTAAGAATTGGACTAGAGTTTCATCAAAATAGATAAGAAATAAACTTGGCGCACCATGGCTCATCTTCATCACAATATTGCACAAGTGTTTCATCATCTTCATTTGTAGACTCATCTTCGTCAACGTTATCATTACTATGTTCCCTCTCGTCGCGGATTTTAGTTAGATCTTCCACATTTATAATATCAGGTTCTATATCTTCTCTTGCTAGAAATTGCAAGTTATGATCCTCAATAGCATATATCAATTCATTATTAGAAGACTCATGTTGTTGAAAAGCCTCTCGAACCATAGACTCACCTATGCTATCATTCATTTCCTCCATTTCTAGGTCATCTTGTTCCTTAATATCTCAAAGGTGTCTATGACATACAAGCTGTGCAATTTTCCAATGCTCACCTAGTTTTGTGTCATCGACATAGAACACTTGTTGCACTTGGTTTGGAAGAACGAACGGATCATCACTATACCAACGAGATCTTATATCAATGCTCACAAAATATTTATCTTTTTGCATAGTCTTTTTCCCACCAGTGTTAAACCATTCACACCAAAATAATACTACTTTATTTCCATGAAGATAGGTCAATTCAACTACTCTTGTCAATACTCCATAAAACTCAAGCATTTCATTTTGATGTTCCCCCTCAACAAGTAAACCACTATTTTGTGTGGTTCGACGATCATCTCGATCTTTTATATGAAATCGTACTCCATTAACAATACAACTAGAGTAGAATTTTGTTAAGTATGACTGTGGACCATTTTCCAATGCCCATAACTCTTTAGAAATGCCTCTAGGCTGTTCGTGATGCAATCTATTTATCTATACATGATAAACAAAAAAGTTGATTGGTTAAGTGAAATTTTAAATTAACAGTATAGGAGAATAATTTCGTTATTAGACCTTACATGAGCTTGAAACCAAGAATGAAACTGTTCTTCGTGAGTTTGGTCAATGTTCTTATCATTTGCCTTTTTTAGAGCATACTATAAAAGACAATAAGTAACTTAAATTTAGATATAAAGTAAGAATAATGATAATGGTTTAATATCAATCTACAAGCTCCTACATGTTTCGAACCTTTTAAAAGCATCCACTTCGTTACAATTATTTAATATGAATTTATGAGCTGCATCTAGATCTTTTTTTGAAAGTGCCTGGCAATGGCGGAGAGGTCCAAAGGGCCTCACTTTTAATGCAAACACAGACAATTCACACTCTTGTTGATCTTCTGCTCCATCATCATTTCTTTTATCTTTGTTAAACCTTGTTTCTATTTCATTTAGATACATTGACATAAATGTCAATGACTCTTTTACAATATATCCTTCCGCTATTGAACCCTCTGGACGAGCTTTATTACGTACATAGCCTTTAAGTGATTTTAGAAACCTGAAAAGACACTCAATAATAAGAACAACATATTTTTGGTTTATGCTATGTATGAAGATGATGTAAGAAATGCATAAATAAATTTACCTTTCAATAGGGTACATCCAACGTGAATGAACTGGGCCAGCAATCTTTGCCTCCTTTGGAAGGTGAATAGCCAAGTGAACCATTACATCGAAAAAAGCTGGAGGAAATATTTTCTCCAATTTGCACAAAATAATTGGAATATTACTTTCCAATTTCTCGATATGCTCTACCTTTAGTGTTTTCGAGAATAAAATTTTAAGGAAATCCCCTAGCTCGTATAGTACCTCAATGACATCTGGGCGTAGAAACCCACGGATACCAATAGGAATTAATCGTTGTAATAGAACATGACAATCATGAGATTTAAGGCCATAAATCTTTCCATCTTTTACGCATCTCGAAATATTTGAAGCATAGCCATCCGGAAATTTGACATGTTTTAAAAAATTGCAAAATCTTTTTTTTTCATCCGAAGATAAATTGTAGCATGCTTGAGGTTTTATTATAGTACTTCCACTTCTAATCAAGTGCAACTCCTTCCTAATGTTAAGATCTCGCAAATCTTCTCGTGCTTTTTCTGTATCTTTATTTTTTCCATCAATGTTCATTAACGTGCCCAACACACTATCACAAATATTTTTTTCAACATGCATTACATCAATGTTGTGTCGTATCAAAAGCTTATGCCAGTATGGTAGTTCAAAGAAGATGCTTTTCTTCACCCAATTTCCTTCTTCAATGTTGCGTTTCCTCTTTCGTTTGCTTGGGTGTTTTCCAAATTTATCAAAATTATGTTCGAGTGTGCTCAAATTTGAAAGTAATTGTGCTCCACTCCACTCCAAGGGTTTTGAACGCATTTCTGACTTTCCATCGAACAATTTACTCTTTCGAGATGATCGTTATGTAGATAACGACGATGTCCTATATATCATATCTTACTTCGAATCCTTTTAGAATCTGTACCATATAAACAAGATGGGCATGCCCCATATCCCTTTGTGGTCCACCCAAATAAGTTACTAAGAGCTGGAAAGTCATTAATTGTCCACATAATTGCAGCATGCATTTTAAATGTTTGTTTAGCATATGTGTTGTATGTCTCAACGCCATTCCATAAATCTTTCAATTCTTCTATCAATGGTCTAAGATAAACATCAATATCTTTTCCAGGTTGACGTGGGCCAGGAATTAGCAATGACATCATAAAAAACTCATCTTTCATCCCTTTGTATAATGGCATATTATAAGGAATTAGCACAACCGGCCACATACTATAAGAAGTACTCATATTTCCAAATGGATTAAACCCATCAGTTGCCAATCCAAGTCTAACATTACGTGGATCTGCGGCAAAACTAGGATAGTTTGCATCAAAATTCTTCCATGCAGGTGAATCCACTGGATGACTTAAAGTACATTCTATCTCTATATGCTTCTCAGTATGCCACCTCATGTAAGATGCAGTTTTAGAAGACATATAAATTCTTTGTAGTCTTGGTTTTAAGGGAAAATGCCACAAAACCTTTTGAGGAATCAATTTTCCTTTTCCATCGTTGTATTTCCAACGTGGTTCTTCACACACAGGACACACATCTTTCTTCTCATTCTCCTTCCAAAATAGTGCACAATCATATTTACATGCATCAATCTTCTTGTACCCAAAACCTAAACCAGAAAGAAGTTTCCTAGTCCAATAATGAGACGTTGGAATAAGATTACCTTTTGGCATCAATCTTTTAGTAATTCAAGAAGCATGTTTACCGATTTATCTGACATCTTGTTCATTACTTTGATATGAAGCAATTTAACAATGAATGATAACAAAGAATATTTTTTACAACCTGGGTATAGTCCATGTCTGGCGTTACATAATAGATTTGAAAAAGAACCACTATTTTCTTCTGTAGTATTCTCAGGAAGTTCTACATCTCCAATCTCTTGTATCATATCTACTAAATCATCAATGGCTTCAATATCATCATTTTCCTCGAAATTATTTCTAGGATTTTGAGAAGATTCACTACTGGCATCACATCTTTTAGTCATTTTAGTTTCTCCATGATGTATCCAATCTTTATAGTAATTATAAAACCCTTTCACATGCAAGTCTGCTTTAACTTCAATAAACCTCTTTGGTTTATTATTTCGACATACATTGCATGGGCAAAAAATTTTATCTCCATAATTAATAGCGTTTTCCCGTGCAAACTCGAGAAATAAGTCCATGCCTTATGTATAAGTGGAACTAAACCTATCTTGTTCATAAATCCAATCTTTATCCATAACATGAAGCAATCCCACCTTTAAATCTGTTTCAAAAACAAGGGGAAGAATTGCAAACATTAACAAAGGGGAAGAATTGCAAACATAAAAAAGGGGAAGAATTGCAAACATAAAAAAGGGGAAGAATTGCAGACATAAACAAATCTAATACTAGATAAATTGGTTATGTGGTGGCAACTTCTATGGCTACGATTAGGGTTTCCTGAGTAATAATAGCCAGCGCCAGTAAACTTCGGATCTACTCCCCCTACAATCATTGTTCTAATACGAGATTCGTTTGGTTTAACTTGCATATGACCAACCATAGCTGATATGGTTCGGGCTTTCCTTGAATTCGCGGTGATTGAGTTACCAAACATTTAACAGAGAAAAAAGTAAGAGTTGAGGCTTTATTCAAGCTTTTGACAGAGAAATGCAACAAAAGTAATCATAACCGCTTCAAATAATTTAAATAAGCCTGTTTGTTAGAGGAAATCCCACCCACGTTGGGAGACAACCTTTCATAGGGAATAATGAAATTTTCCAACATTTGTAATACTGGTAGGATCAACACCTCAAACGGTTGATTTCTAATATTTGTTAGTGAATCTGGTTCAATAACGAACTAAAGTAGTTAAGCTATCAGTAAACAATATTATGTAGAAATCACTGGGAGATGAAAAAAGAAAGAGATTGTACCACAAAGGTTCTTATAAGGGCTCCTCTTCGCCACAAAAATTCCTGTATTTACAAAATGGAAAGGGAAAATGGAATGGTCAAATAATTAAGCACGTGAAAAGTTTAGTCAAGCTTGAGCTCAGTAGGACCTCAACCAACTCAATGTTAAAAAGGAAAAACTAAGAAGGTAAAATCTTTCAAATGAAATTTTGTATTGAGAGGAAAACACGAATTAGAAAAATGAAACAAAATTTGGATCTCTGTTGGTGGGGGCAAGGAAGAGGAAACCCACGCCGCAAGAGTGTTTAGGGGGTTGCCGCCGGTGGAGAAAGTGACAGGGTTCGGCAGAGGCGGCGTGCGTATTCTGCGAAACCTAAACCCTAATCGTAGCCATAGAAGCTGCTCAATTAGGGTACAGAAAAAGGGGGAAGAGGGAGGAGACTCACGGTGGAGGAAAGTAACCGAGGAGCTCATGAGCCTTTCCAGCCCCAACGATGAGAGAACCCTAGCGTAGATCAGCGGTTGAGCAGAATGGAAGCCCACCTCTCCATCCTGAAAAATGAGATGCCGGCGAATGTAATACGAGACGCCGGAGGGGTTATCGACGAGGAGTGGCTCCGATTCACCGTGGATTTGAAGAAGCTGCCAGTCGCGACGGAGGGTTTTGAGAATGGCGGATGGGGTCGATCAAGAGGCCGGGATCTTAGTATTGTTTTAGTAATTAATGTATTAATTAATTATTTTATTGGAGGGAAATTTCCCTCCAAATATTTCATGCATGCATGTATGATCTAATGAAATTTCCCTCCAATATTTCAGATGATATAATTTGAAGTTAGAAAATGAAACAATTTTTTTAATATCTGAGTGCGAGCGAGCTCGACTCGTAATCGAGCTCGAGCTCATCGAACTCGAGCTGGACTCGTAATCGAGCTCGAGCTCAACGAACTCGATCTCGACTCAGAATCGAGCTTTTTTCAAGGTGGTTCGTCGAGCTTTCGAGCCACCGCAAGTCACCTTGCTTATAAATAATATATATGTGTTTGTGTGTGTGTGTGTGTTTGTGTGTGTGTGTGTTTGTGTGTTTGTCTGTATGTGTTTGTGTTGGTGTGTGTGTGTGTGTGTTTGTGTGTTTGTCTGTATGTGTTTGTGTTGGTGTGTGTGTGTGTGTGTTTGTGTGTTTGTCCGTATGTGTTTATGCATGCATGTGTACGTGTACGTGTATCTGTGTTTGTGTGTGTAGTATATCGGTTTTAATGCATATATATCTATATCTGTATGTATGCCTATGTCTGTGTCGTTAGTGTCGTCTGTGTGTCGTTTGTGTGTTTGTGCATGCATGTTTGTGCATGTGTGTGTTTGTGTCTGTGTGTTTGTGTCTGTGTGTTTGTGGTTGTGTTTGTGTGTATGTGTCTGTCTGTATCTGTGTCTGTGTCTATGTCTGTCTGTGTGTGTGTGTGTCTGTGTCTGTGTGCCTGTGTATGTGTTTGCATGCATGTGTGTCTGTGTTTGTGTCTTTGTTTGTGTGTCTATGTCTGTCTGTGTCATCTATTTATGTCGGTGTGTGTGTGTGTCTGTATCTGTGTTTGTACGTGTACGTGTATCTGTGTTTGTGTGTGTAGTGTATCGGTGTTTATGCATATCTATATCTATCTGTATGCATATGTCTGTGTCGTTTGTGTCGTATGTGTGTCTATGTGTGTTTGTGAATGTCTGTTTGTGTCTGTGTGTTTGTGGTTTTGTTTGTGTGTTTGTGTCTGTTTGTATCTGTGTCTATGTGTGTGTGTGTGTGTCGGTGTCTGTGTGCCCGTGTATGTGTTTGCATGCATGTGTGTCTGTGTTTGTGTCTTTGTTTGTGTGTCTATGTCTGTCTGTGTCATCAATCTATGTCGGTGTGTGTGTGTCGGTGTCTGTACGTGTCTGTGTCTGTGTTTGACTGTGTCGTTTGTGCCACTATGACGTTACCCCTGCCTCAATATATAGTACTACTGTCCCAATGTGACGCCGCCCATGCAGCTTGCAAACCCCGCGCGCGCGAAAATACTCATGCGGCAATAGTACCACTTATCGATATGACATGTATTTATGACTTTCTTTATATCTATTTTCATTAAACCACGTGTCTTTGCGTGCGTGCGGGGCCCGTGCGTGTAGTTATTTTTAATCTAAAATTATGTTAATAAATTAATGTCAGATTTGCATTCATTTTTAAATTTAATGTTTTTTAGTTTTTGAATTTCTTTTTTTAAAATTTTATGGAGGGAGATTTTTCTTCGTATATATATTTCATTCATGTAAGAGAGAGGGGGAGAGAGAGGAAGATAAACTTGTATAAAAACATTTTTCAAAGTTTTATAAATAACTTTAAATAACTTTATATATCTTTAACTGCAATATATAAAGAAACTTTAAAAGAATTTTTTTGTTAAAATATAAATGTTTTAGAAAAAAAATTATAATATTTTGATGTATTATTCTTTACGATCATTTTGAGTACTCATATGTATATGTTGCGGGCAAAGCCCGTCGTCATCGGCCGAGTACTGTAGTATATGGGCGCACCCCGCTCGAATGCGGGCTCAGCCCGCTCAGAGCCAGCGAGCACGGGCAAAACCGCGCCCGTACCGAGCTGCTCGTAAAGTTTTATATAAAAACTTTATATGAATTTTTTATAAAAACGTTTAATTAACTTTTATATAAAATTTTATACACGTTAGTATATATATAATTAAAATTATAATTATAATTCCCTTTTTGACTGTTTTTGCACCTAAGATGAGTCACTCAATCTATTTACAAGTAATTAAGAACATTAATCAAACAGCAACATTATATTTATTACAAGACATCCATGGATGATATATATATATATATTGCCTAAATCCTTCAGCGAAGGGAGAGAATTTTCTGTACGTGTAACATTCCTAAAGGATGGTACGGGACAGTATTTTTAGTTGAAATTGCGACTGTAACTATATTCATAGTTATATTTACAGTCGTAAAAACATATGTAATTTACAACTGTAACTGTATTAAGAAAAATCACTTTTTAACACGTGTATTTTCAGACCGTAACATATACATATGAGATCTTAAAATGATCATAAAAATAATTAAATTAATATTCTGTAATTTATTTTTTTAAGAACACTGTATTTTGGCCTACAAAGGACGGTGCTACAAAAGCTCATAATTAATTGCAAAATGATTAGACGACTCTTGGACATATATACTCATGCTGTTATATCATATATACTCATGCTGTTATATCATTTCATGTCGCTCCTTTTTAAAAGGGCAATGTTATACGCAGTCCTATTCTCGCTATTCGCAGTCTAATTTTTACGAGTTTTTCCGCGCTTTTTGAAAATACGCTATGTAAATGCATTTTTTTGGAAAATTGTTCAACACAAAAGTTGTAGATCTCGTTGAGATCTACAACTTTCGTGTTGAACACTTTTCCTAAAAATGCATGTATAAAGCGTATTTACAAAAATTACGCACATATTTCAATCAGGGCGGCAATACGCCTTGTGCGTGCATTTTTAGGAAAAGTGTTCAACACAAAAGTTGTGGATCTCGACGAGATCTACAACTTTCGTGTTGAACAATTTTCCTAAAAAATGCATTTACATAGCGAATTTCAAAAAGCGCGGAAAAACTCGTAAAAATTGGACTGCAAATAGCGAAAATAGGACTGCGTATAACATTGCCCTTTTAAAACATTTATTATTTTTAATGCTCTACGTACTTTGGGGAATTCATCTGATTAAACTCCATGATAATGTTGAGTTAATTAAATATCCAGAATTAAATGCTCTTAAACTTGTTCCAAATGAGGCTGTATTATTATTATATGTTGTATAATATATATTATCAATGTAAGATGATAATGACTCAATTGTTAATGCATTAAACCTTCGTCTAATCTTAGGCCGCACTTTTAATACTTTAAACCGGCCAATTCGTCAGATCACACAGTAACATATACTTCCTCACTATAAAACGCAGAATATTCATAGGAAATTAAGATTTATGATTAAAAAATCACGTCGAAAATAAGATATGTTGCGGCCAACTCGAGGCTCCTGCAAATCGGTGATAATAAATAAATAAACTTATTTTTTAGTAATAATATATTTCTATTTATACAAAAATTTAAAAGATACATTAAATATTTTTCATGTTACGATATTTAATTAATAGTCATCTCTCGCGCGCCCGTAGGACAAATGCATGCTTGGGTACGTACGTACTTACACCCAGTTGAAAATGCGTGCGCGTGAAAAAAAGCGTAACTAGCTAGGCTAAAATGTGCACGGGTGAGAAAAAGCATCATGACGAAAAAAGCGCGCCCGAAAAAATGTGTTTTTGAAGAAAACGCTGATGAGCGAATTATAACTTGTACGCAAACAAAATTGTGCTCCTGAGCCAAAAAGTGTGCGCAGTCAAAAAAACACATGCCACCAGACAAAGAATGAACGCACAAGTGAAAAACACATGCACGGGCAAAAAAATACGCTCTAGGGCCTAAAATGCACGCTCATGTTTTAAAATTTAATTAATATATTTATTGTAACAAAACTTTGGTTACCAAAAAATACTAATTGTAAGAAAATTCTAATGGTTACAAATACTTTAATGGTGTTGTCACAATTGCTACTTATTGTAAGGAAATTTTACTATTTGTAACGTAAAACTAGTCTTGTTACAAATACCTGCTCTTATTGTAACAAACATTTAGTTATTGTAACGAAGCATAAAATACTTGTTACAAAAAGTTAAGCTTTTGTAACGATAACAAAATTTCGTTACTAAGTATAGCTATTAGTAACAAATTTTTTCTTCGTTACAATTTAGTCCTTACTAAAAGTGTAATTTGTTGTAGTGTGTGTTAATCTCTTATGCCATTGGTCAGCAAGAGATGCACTATCTTTTGCTAAAAGACACACTGGTGTAGAAGATGATAAACAAAGAAAATTTAAACAGAACATATTCCTATAACGAGTGCCTGATAAAATCGTTTCTAGATTATCAGCCGATTTTATCAAACACTTATCTCTACGAAAATCAACTATGTATCCTTTATCACAAAGTTGACTTATGCTTATCAGATTATGTTCTAATCCTTTCACATAAGCTACATCTGAAAAGGATACATTACCGTTAGAAATCATACCATAGCCTTTTGTTATTCCTCTGTCAGATCTGCCAAAAATAACTTTTGGACCGTTCTCAACTGGAATGAAATTTTGCAAAAGGCTTCTTGTTCCGGTCATATGCCGAGAACAACCACTGTCCAAATACCAGATAGGATTTTTGTTGGCCTTTGGACATACCTGCAACAACAAATTATTTTGCCTTAGGAGCCCAAACAAATTTGAGTCCTTGGTCCCTTGTTAGTTGAGCACCACGATGAACATTAACATTGCGAGCGGTCTTTCTTGCATTGTTAACTTGTGGTCTCTTGAAATAGGTGGAATTGAACCAACAGTCTACGACAAAGTGACCTATTTTGCCGCAACAGCAACAGTTAAACTTCTTGTACCTTCTCTTAATATTTTCCTGCTTACCTCTTTGAACGTTAGTTTTGAGAGGAGCAATCCTTCTAGATGAAGATGCCTCATGAGTACAGCACACACATGGTAGTGCTTTCTCCTTTGGCTTAGGTGCAACAGTCTTTACTATTGGTGCTCTAATAGCACTTGGACCATGAACATAAGGACCATAATCTCTCAGATTTACTTCTTCATAAGGTGCTTTGAAAGCACTTTTACCGAGGTATTGAGGACGAGCCCACCCTTATAGTCACTAACAAGCGTAAAATTAATTGGTCGTGTCAAGTGACCATAAGAGCTTTCCATGTCATACGCATTTGTGGGAAGGAGAACTTTCTTAAATTCCACTTGTTCTAGATGGACTTTCCCTTTTTCTTCGATGGTAGCTTTCTTAGCATTATTTTTTTTCTTCTTGGCAGGGGTGCCCTTAGAAGAATTACTTGGTCCAGCCACATGACCTAAACCACTACTACTTGCTTTAGCAGAGAAAGTATCAATGATTGGAAGAATGGTTTTCGGTTGTGAAAACTTTTCAACTAGCTTCTTCTCAGCGGCTAGCTGTTCTTCCAGAACTTTGATGGAGTTCTCTCTCCGATCAAGGAGCTCTTCTGAGCTTTTGATCTTGTCTTTCAAGACTTGGTTTTCCTCTTTGTAGGAAGAAAGTTGCTCAACTTCCTTTCTCAAATTGGGTTCCATTTCTTTGAGATACATGATCTCCTTGGCCTGAATTTTGACTACCTTTCAGCATTTGTCAAAACTTTTAAGCATTTCAGTATATTGGGTCATGAGGTTCGAGTCATCATCTGAAGGATAATCCTTTTGTTCAGCTGAGGCATAATCAGAATCAGACAAGATAGTGTGAGAATTTACCTTCCCAGTATATGGAGGTTCTTCTTCTTCATTAGTCATAGCCATCAGCCCGAAGTAGGCTTCTTCTTCACTACTTGATTTTTCCGAGTCACTGTCGCTTAAAGTTTTGGTCTTTTTAGCGACTAGACTTTTTTCAGTCTTCCTTTTCCCGTGGATGGATTTCTTTTCTTCCACCCTCTTTCTTTTTATAAGGGCATTCAGCGATCATGTGCCCTGGCTTATTACAACAGTAGCAAACTATGTCAGAAGTAATATGTTTACTAGTTTTAGATTTATACCTGTCATGATTGCTAGAACCCTTTTTGTGATGATCACCATCACGACGAGAATGTCTATATTCAGAGGAAGACTTATTCTTCATGTGTCTTCTTTTGCTTAGCAGTTTCTTAAACTGACGAGAGATTAGAGAAAACTCCCCATCAGACATTTCAGAAGTGGAGGAGCCGGCTTCAGATTCTTTTTCATCATCAGATTCTTGAGCTCTTATTGGAGACAAGGCTCTGCTTTTTCTGGAACTTTCATAGCCAAGGTCCTTTCCTTGCTTGCTATCCTATACCCGTCTTCTTCTATTTTCCGAATATTCATTTGCAACCCATGGGATAATAGCTTCCCAAACAGATTTTGCGGGTCCAGATTTGGCAATTTTCCAAACTCTCTTATAGCAACAATCTTGCTATCCCAGTCTTTTGTTAGGGATCGCAGGAATTTGTCATTTAGTTCACCATTAGTAAATTCTCGACCATAATTCCTTAGGCCGTTTACTATTTTAAAGAATCTTTCATATGCATCGGCAATGCACTCCTTTTTGTTCTGCTTGAAAGCCTCGTACTCTTGATTCAAAAGATATCTTCTATCATCTCTTACTTCTTCAGTACCTTCCATAAGAACTATTAATGAAGTCCACATTTCTTTGGCAGAATTACAGTGAATTACGTTTTGCAACTTCGAATCATCCACTGCACTGGCAATTATGTTCTTTGCCTTTTTGTCCAAAGCGACGAGAGCTATCTCATCCTTGGTTAAATCCATCATCTTTTTCGGTACTCTTAAGGTTGGCTCAATAGTAGAAGCGGTCATAGGCACATGAGGGCCTTCTTCCACGACTTGGAATATTCTTAGGTCTGCGGCTTCCATATAAAATCTGACTCTTTCTTTCCACATAGGAAAGTTAGCTTTAGTGCATATAGGCAATTTCAACGAAGACGATTCCTTGCACTTTTCCATGATTTGTCGGCAACTAGAATGGAAAGATCCTATTCAAGGTGTTAACCTTTCAAGAATAACGACCCTCTGATACCAATTGTAATATCTAGTTGCTACCAAATCACCTAGAGGGGGGTGAATAGGTGATTACTGCGTCTTTTGCGGAATTGAAAATCTTGAAAATAAAGAACACACAGAATGCAAATCACAATCACAGACGACACAAGAAATTTATAGTGGTTCCCCGTTCTTGGGTACTCCACTTGCCGGCCTCGCCAATCTAGCACCACAGCTAGAAATGACTACTTCACTATATCTCGGATCAAGAACGATCCTACAATTCTCAGACACAAAACTCCTACAACTCGAAGACAAATCTCCTACAAACTCAGAGAGAACCCTCTCTTACAACTCGGAGAACACCTCTCCTACAACTCGGAGAACAATCTCTCCTACAATCAGATGTAAAATTGAGAATGAAACAATACTTAACGAATCACGATCAGATCTGAATAGCTTTATGAGAATCTTCTTCCTTCTTGAGATAGAAACGGCTTTGGGTTGATGTTGAAGATGAAGAATCAAATTGATACAAATCTGATCTTTTAAGGTCCCGATCGATCCAATAGGAACAGAACGAATGAGGCAATGATCGATCGACCTTTTCCTTCCACTTGGAGACGAAATCAGAGAACAGTAGATCGATCTCCAACAATGGCGATGAGCGTGTCACTTGACGACGTTCTTGGATCAGATTAGGTTTTTGGAGAAAGTACGAACTCTGATCTTCTTTTCATTATGAGCAAAATATTATGTTCTTCTTAAGGAGTAAGCCTTATATAGATGAAGACCTAAAAAGAAACGATTAACCTTTAAACGAGGAAGGATGTCATGTCAATCAGACGGAAAAGACTTGTCGTCAAAAGGAAACAACGATCACGAGAAATACAAGAATCAGATTTCTCGAGAGATGCAAGACTTCTCGAGAGAAGACTGCTTGATCTCGAAAAACAGCTTTGAAGTGAATTTCAAAGACTATAAAAAGACTTCTCGAGAATCAAAGAACTTCTCGAGAAATGACAATGAACAACTCTTCGAGATAAAAGAACTAAGTTCTCGGGAGAACTGACTTCTCGAGAGAACAAGAAACTTCTCGTGATCTCCTAAGCAACTTCGAGAAAAATCCTGTAGAGAAAAGCCTTTACTAGAAACTTTTTGAGAGAATCAAGGACTTCTCGAAAAACAAAAATACTTCTCGAAAGAAAGGATTTGTCGAAAGCTGCCGCTGAGACAAACTTCTCAAAATCAACTGATAAGAAGCTTACTCGAAAGCTAAGGGGACTTTTTCGAGATAACACAGATTTCTCGAGAGATCAAAAAAGGACTTTTCGAGAACTACCTTTACTTCTCGAAAAATTTACTTAGGAAAAATTTCTTTCTTTTTCTCTAGACCACCAGTTGCACTCCAAGCTTTGAGTCTCTAATGTCTTGATCATAAAGTGTATCCCAATTGAGAGATCACCTATGAGTCAACCCCATACCCCGCACAATGAGGAATTACATTGTATGAGACTGTGCTTATTGACCCATTGTGACCTGACATTGGTCTACACTTAGCAATGTGAACCTGCAAGAACAATACTAGAGAAACATATCAAATACACAAACAATTCAATCTTGGTTCAAAGTCGACTTCCTACAAATCAAGGTTATTGTGGATACAATACCCAACACCAGTTCATTTAGTTGTCGATATATAGCCGGTTGCAGTGGTAATGTGAAATTTAGCTCCAAAGGACACCTTTTCAGAATGAGATAGGAGCCCTAAATCTAACGGAGAACAATTGTAACCCATTCAAGCTCGTTTAGAGGTCGATATATAGTGGGTTCTACTGGTAATGCGAGATTTTGCTCCAAATGACACATAAATTTCAAAATGAAAGAATTTTAGATGCGATTTGTTGCGAAAGTGAGATTTTGCTCCAAATGACATTCAAACTTTAAACAACAATAACTTTTGATCTGGTTGTCTGATTTTACCCCCACAACACCATTTCAGAATAAGCTCGGAGCACTATGTTCATTGGAGCACAAGATTTACCCATTCCAGTTCATTTAGTTGTCGATATATAGCCGGTTGCAGCGGTAATGCGAAATTTAGCTCCAAAGGACACCTTTTCAGAATGAGATAGGAGCCCTAAATCCAATGGAGAACAATTTTAACCCATTCAAGCTCATTTAGAGGTTGATATACAGTGGGTTCTACTGGTAATGTGAGATTTTACTCCAAATGACACAAATTTCAAAATGAAAGAATTTTACATGAGGTTTGTTGCGAAAGTGAGAGATTTAGCTCCAAATGACACTCAAACTTTAAACAGCAATAACTTTTGATCTGGTTGTCCGACTTTACCCCACAAAACCTTTTCGGAATGAGCTCGGAGCACTACATTCATTTGAGCACAAGTTTTACCCATTCCAGTTCATTTAGTTGTCGATATATAGCCGATTGCAGTGGTAATGCGTGTTGACCCAGAAATCGGCGATCCTCCCCTGGGAGGCCTCTTTTGCTACATTTTTGCAGATTACGCGCCCGGGAAGGATTAGACCTCACACAAAGGCTCTTTTTACACCCAAAAGTGGTAAGAAGGGGCGACCTCTTTCTTCAAATCGCCCGGGTAGGCGGCCTCCTTCTTCAAACCGCCCAGGTAAGCGGCCTTCTTCTTCAAACCACCTGGGTAGGCGGCCTCCTTCTTCAAACCGCCTGGGTAGGCGGCCTCCTTCTTCAAACCGCCCGGGTAGGCGGCCTCCTTCTTCAAATCGCCTGGGTAGGCGACCTCCTTCTTGAAACCGCCCGGGTAGGCGGCCTCCTTCTTCAAACCGCCTGGGTAGGCGGCCTCCTTCTTCAAACCGCCCGGGTAGGCGGCCTCCGTCTTCAAACTGCCCGGGTAGGCTGCCTCCTTCTTCAAACCGCCCGGGTAGGCAACCTCCTTCTTCAAACCGCCCGGGTAAGTGGCCTCCTTCTTCAAGTCGCCCAGGTGGGGTGGCTTCTCCCTTCAAGTCGCCCAGGTGGGGCGGCTTCTCCCTTCAAGTCGCCAAGGTGGCGACCTCCATTTTCAGATCGCGCGGGTAGAACTTCAGTCACCGGCTCACCGGCGGTGACAACATCGACCCAGAGCCTATAAATAGGACCCTCGACATGAACAGAAGACAGGCAAGTGGGGGAGCGAAACAGACGGCTAGAAACAGCCAGACCGCACCTAGCTGTGGCGACATCAGCGACCTGTCCGGACGACCTCAGCGACCTGTCCGGGCGGCCTCAGCGACCTATCTGGGCGACCTCAGCGACCTTTCCGGGCGACCTCAACGACCTGTCTGGGTGACCTCAGCGACCTGTCCGGGCGACCTCAGCGAACTGTCCGGGCGCCCTCGAAAAACAACCCGCGCGACTTACTTTTCTACTACTCACTTGTATTCATTCTATTTCCATGTACTAAAA
This sequence comes from Dactylorhiza incarnata, assembly GCA_033032865.1. Lineage (NCBI taxonomy): Eukaryota > Viridiplantae > Streptophyta > Magnoliopsida > Asparagales > Orchidaceae > Dactylorhiza > Dactylorhiza incarnata. The sequence goes on along the minus strand of JAWHQI010000132.1, from coordinate 6,435,738 downwards.
ATGGCAAGCTGTAATGCAGATTATTAAATAAAGGGAAAGCCCGCCGCAGGAGTGCCATTTGCCACGACGGGTGAAGTCTGGCCTCGCCGCAAGTAGCGGCCCCCTCTTCTTCTCCCTCTCTCAGCTCTTCATTTGCGACTCAAGTAACCAGCTGCTCGACCACTACCCCCTCTCTTTCCTCTGGGATTGAGCTTCGAGGGCGTGGGAACAATTTTGGATTCAACAGAAACACGCGACCTTCAGATAGCAAGAGGTTGATGAACAACAGTTGCGATGAAGATGCGAGATTTGACCTAAAATACCTTCAATTTTAAAACGGTCATAACTTTTGATCCGGGTGTCGGAATTTAGAAATTCAAAGCCCGTTGCGATCCGGGTGTCAGAATTCAAATGCGAAGTCTGGCCTCGCCGCAAGCTAGCCGGTTGCAGCAGTAATGCGAAATTTAGCTCAAAAGGATACCTTTTCAGAATGAGATAGGAGCCCTAAATCCAATGGAGAATAATTTTAACCCATTCAAGCTCATTTAGAGGTCGATATGTAGTGGGTTCTACTGGTAATGAGAGATTTTGCTCCAAATGACACATATATTTCATAATGAAAGAATTTAGATGCGGTTTGTAGCGAAAGTGCGACATTTAGCTCCAAATGACACTTAAACTTTGAACAACAATAACTTTTGACCCGGTTGTCTGATTTTACCCTACAACACCTTTTCGGAATGAGCTTGGAGCACTACATTCATTGGAGCACAAGTTTTACCCATTCCAGTTCATTTAGTTGTCGATATATAGCCAGTTGCAGCGGTAATGCGAAATTTAGCTCCAAAGGACACCTTTTCAGACTGTGATAGGAGCCCTAAATCCAGAGGAGAACAATTTTAACCCATTCAAGCTCGTTTAGAGGTCGATATACAGTGGGTTCTATTGGTAATGTGATATTTTGCTCCAAATGACACATAAATTTCAAAATGAAAGAATTTTAGATGCGGTTTATAGCGAAAGTGAGAGATTTGGCTCCAAATGACACTCAAACTTTTAACAGCAATAACTTTTGATCTGGTTGCCTGATTTTACACCACAACACCTTTTCAGAATAAGCTCGGAGCACTATGTTCATTGGATCATAAGATATACATATTTCAGTTCATTTAGTTGTCGATATATAGCCGGTTGCAGCGGTAATGCGAAATTTAGCTCCAAAGGACACCTTTTTAGAATGAGATAGGAGCCTTAAATTTAATGGAAAATAATTTTAACCCATTCAAGCTCGTTTAGAGGTCGATATACAGTGGGTTCTACTAGTAATGTTAGATTTAGGTCCAAATGACACATAAATTTCAAAATGAAAGAATTTTAGATGCGGTTTGTAGCGAAAGTGAGAGATTTAGCTCCAAATGACACTTAAACTTTGAACAGCAATAACTTTTGATCTGGTTGTCTGATTTTACCCCACAACACCTTTTCGGAATGAGCTCAAAGCACTAAATTCATTGGAGCACAAGTTTTACACATTCAAGTTTATTTAGTTGTCGATATATAGCCGGTTGCAGCGGTAATGCAAAATTTAGCTCCAAAGGACACCTTTTCATAATGAGATAGGAGCTCTAAATCCAATGGAAAACAATTTTAACCCATTCAAGCTCGTTTAGAGGTCGATATACAGTGGGTTCTACTGGTAATGTAAGATTTAGGTCCAAATGACACATAAATTTCAAAATGAAAGTATTTTAGATGCGGTTTGTAGCGAAAGTGAGAGATTTAACTCCAAATGACACTCAAACTTTAAATAGCAAAAACTTTTGATCTGGTTGTCTGTAAACCCCACAACACCTTTTCGGAATAAGCTCGGAGCACTACGTTTATTGGAGAACAAAATTTACCCATTCCAGTTCATTTAGTTGTCGATATGTAGCCGGTTGCAGCGGTAATGCGAAATTTAGCTCCAAAGGACACCTTTTCAGAATGAGATAGGAGCCTTAAATCCAATGGAGAACAATTTTAACCCATTCAAGATCGTTTCGAGGTCGATATACAGTGGGTTCTACTATTAATGTAAGATAGGTCCAAATGACACAAATTTCAAAATGAAAGAATTTTAGATGCGGTTTGTAGCGAAAGTGAGAGATTTATCTCCAAATGACACTTAAACTTTGAACAGCAATAATTTTTGATCCGGTTGTCTGATTTTACCCCACAAAACCTTTTCGGAATGAGCTCGGAGCACTACATTCATTGGAGCACAAGTTTTACTCTTTCCAGATCATTTAGTTGTCGATATATAGCCAGTTGCAGCGGTAATGCGAAATTTAGCTCTAAATTACACCTAAACTTCTAACAGCCATAACTTTTGATTTGGATGTTTGATTGTTGCCCACAACACCTTTACGGAATATGCTCGGAGGCAAACATCCAATGGAGCACAATTTTAAACCATTCCAGCTCATTTTAGAAGTCAATATACAGTCGGTTGCAATGACAATGAGGGATTTTGCTCCTCTTGACACAAACTATAACAGCCATAATTTTTGATCTGGTTGTCCGATTTTTGCTTACAACACCTTTTTGGAATGAGCTCGTAGCCCTACATACAATGTAGAACAATTTTTACCCATTCTAGTTTGTTTAGTGGTCAATATACAGCCGTGTTGGTAATAAGGTATTTAGCTCGAAAGGAGACCTAAACTTCAAACATCCGTAACTTTTGATCCGGTTGTCAGATTTTCACCCACAATACCTTTTCATATTGAGATAGGAGCCCTAAATCCAATGGAGAACAATTTTAACCCATTCAAGCTCATTTAGAGGTCGATATACAGTGGGTTCTACTGGTAATGCGAGATTTTGCTCCAAATGACACATAAATTTCAAAATGAAAAAATGTTAGATGCGGTCTGTAGCGAAAGTGAGAGATTTAGCTCAAAATGACACTCAAACTTTAAACAACAATAACTTTTTATCTAATTGTCTGACTTTACCCCACAACACCTTTTCGGAATGAGCTCGGAGCACTACATTCATTGGAGCACAAGTTTTACCCATTCCAGTTCATTTAGTTGTCGATATATAGCAGGTTGCAGCAGTAATGCGAAATTTAGCTCCAAAGGACACCTTTTTAGAATGAGATAGGAGCCCTAAATCCAATGGAGAACAATTTTAACCCATTCAAGCTCATTTAGATGTCGATATACAGTGGGTTCTACTGGTAATGCGAGATTTTGCTCCAAATGACATATAAATTTCAAAATTAAAAGAATTTTAGATGCGGTTTGTAGCGAAAGTGAGAGATTTAGCTCCAAATAACACTCAAACTTTAAACAATAATAACTTTTGATCTGGTTGTCTGATTTTACCCCACAACAACTTTTCAGAATAAGCTCGGAGCACTACGTTCATTGGAGCACAAGATGTACCCATTCCAGTTCATTTAGTTGTCGATATATAGCCGGTTGCAGCGGTAATGCGAAATTTAGCTCCAAAGGACACCTTTTTAGAATGAGATAGGAGCCTTAAATCCAATGGAAAACAATTTAAACCCATTCAAGCTCGTTTAGAGGTCGATATACAGTGGGTTCTACTAGTAATGTAAGATTTAGGTCCAAATGACACATATTTCAAAATGAAAGAATTTTAGATGCGGTTTGTAGCGAAACTTTGAACATCAATAACTTTTGATCTGGTTGTCTGATTTTACCCCACAACACCTTTTCGGAATGAGCTCGGAGCACTACATTCATTATAGCACAAGTTTTACCCATTCCAGTTTATTTAGTTGTCGATGTATAGCCGGTTGCAGCGGTAATGCAAAATTTAGCTCCAAAGGACACCTTTTCATAATGAGATAGGAGCTCTAAATCCAATGGAAAATAGTTTTATCCTATTCAAGCTCGTTTAGAGGTCGATATACAGTGGGTTCTACTAGTAATGTAAGATTTAGGTCCAAATGACACATAAATTTCAAAATTAAAGAATTTTAGATGCGGTTTGTAGCGAAAGTGAGAGATTTAACTCCAAATGACACTCAAACTTTAAATAGCAAAAACTTTTGATCTGGTTGTCTGATTTTACCCCACAACACCTTTTCAGAATAAGCTCGGAGCACTACGTTTATTGGAGCACAAAATTTAGCCATTCCAGTTCATTTAGTTGTCGATGTGTAGCCGGTTGCAGCGGTAATGCGAAATTTAGCTCCAAATGACACCTTTTCAGAATGAGATAGGAGCCTTAAATCCAATGGAGAACAATTTTAACTCATTCAAGATAGTTTAGAGGTCGATATACAGTGGGTTCTACTAGTAATGTAAGATAGGTCCAAATGACACATAAATTTCAAAATGAAAGAATTTTAGATGCGGTTTGTAGCGAAAGTGAGAGATTTAGCTCCAAATGACACTTAAACTTTGAACAACAATAATTTTTGATTCGGTTGTCTGATTTTACCCCACAACACCTTTTTGAAATGAGCTCGGAGCACTACATTCATTGGAGCACAAGTTTTACCCATTCCAGATTATTTAGTTATCGATATATAGCCAGTTGCAGCGGTAATGCAAAATTTAGCTCCAAATTACACCTAAACTTCTAACAGCCATAACTTTTGATTTGTATGTTTGATTGTTGCCCACAACACCTTTACGGAATATGCGCGGAGGCATACATCCAATGGAGCACAATTTTAAACCATTCCAGCTCATTTTAGAAGTCAATATACAGTCGGTTGCAATGGCAATGAGGGATTTTGCTCCTCTTGACACAAACTATAACAGCCATAACTTTTGATCTGGTTGTCCGATTTTTGCTTACAACACCTTTTTGGAATGAGCTCGTAGCCCTACATACAATGTAGAACAATTTTTACCCATTCTAGTTTGTTTAGTGGTCAATATACAGCCGGGTTGGTAATAAGGTATTTAGCTCGAAAGGAGACCTAAACTTCAAACATCCGTAACTTTTGATCCGGTTGTCAGATTTTCACCCACAATACCTTTTCATATTGAGATAGGAGCCCTAAATCCAATGGAGAACAATTTTAACCCATTCAAGCTCATTTAGAGGTCGATATACAGTGGGTTCTACTGGTAATGCGAGATTTTGCTCCAAATGACACATATATTTCAAAATGAAAAAATGTTAAATGCGGTCTGTAGCGAAAGTGGGAGATTTAGCTCAAAATGACACTCAAACTTTAAACAACAATAACTTTTTATCTAATTGTCTGACTTTACCCCACAACACCTTTTCGGAATGAGCTCGGAGCACTACATTCATTGGAGCACAAGTTTTACCCATTCCAGTTCATTTAGTTGTCGATATATAGCAGGTTGCAGCAGTAATGCGAAATTTAGCTCCAAAGGACACCTTTTCAGAATGAGATAGGAGCCCTAAATCCAATGGAGAACAATTTTAACCCATTCAAGCTCATTTAGATGTCGATATACAGTGGGTTCTACTGGTAATGTGAAATTTTGCTCCAAATGACATATAAATTTCAAAATTAAAAGAATTTTAGATGCGGTTTGTAGCGAAAGTGAGAGATTTAGCTCCAAATAACACTCAAACTTTAAACAACAATAACTTTTGATCTGGTTGTCTGATTTTACCACACAACAACTTTTCAGAATAAGATCGGAGCACTACGTTCATTGGAGCACAAGATGTACCCATTCCAGTTCATTTAGTTGTCGATATATAGCCGGTTGCAGCGGTAATGCGAAATTTAGCTCCAAAGGACACATTTTTAGAATGAGATAGGAGCCTTAAATCCAATGGAAAACAATTTTAACCCATTCAAGCTCGTTTAGAGGTCGATATACAGTGGGTTCTACTAGTAATGTAAGATTTAGGTCCAAATGACACATATTTCAAAATGAAAGAATTTTAGATGCGGTTTGTAGCGAAACTTTGAACAGCAATAACTTTTGATCTGGTTGTCTGATTTTACCCCACAACACCTTTTCGGAATGAGCTCGGAGCACTACATTCATTGGAGCACAAGTTTTACCCATTCCAGTTTATTTAGTTGTCGATATATAGCCGGTTGCAGCGGTAATGCAAAATTTAGCTCCAAAGGACACCTTTTCATAATGAGATAGGAGCTCTAAATCCAATGGAAAATAGTTTTAACCCATTCAAGCTCGTTTAGAGGTCGATATACAGTGGGTTCTACTAGTAATGTAAGATTTAGGTCCAAATGACACATAAATTTCAAAATTAAAGAATTTTAGATGCAGTTTGTAGCGAAAGTGAGAGATTTAACTCCAAATGACACTCAAACTTTAAATAGCAAAAACTTTTGATCTGGTTGTCTGATTTTACCCCACAACACCTTTTCAGAATAAGCTCGGAGCACTACGTTTATTGGAGCACAAAATTTAGCCATTCCAGTTCATTTAGTTGTCGATGTGTAGCCGGTTGCAGCGGTAATGCGAAATTTAGCTCCAAATGACACCTTTTCAGAATGAGATAGGAGCCTTAAATCCAATGGAGAACAATTTTAACCCATTCAAGATAGTTTAGAGGTCGATATACAGTGGGTTCTACTAGTAATGTAAGATAGGTCCAAATGACACATAAATTTCAAAATGAAAGAATTTTAGATGCGGTTTGTAGCGAAAGTGAGAGATTTAGCTCCAAATGACACTTAAACTTTGAACAACAATAATTTTTGATTCGGTTGTCTGATTTTACCCCACAACACCTTTTTGAAATTAGCTCGGAGCACTACATTCATTGGAGCACAAGTTTTACCCATTCCAGATTATTTAGTTATCGATATATAGCCAGTTGCAGCGGTAATGCAAAATTTAGCTCCAAATTACACCTAAACTTCTAACAGCCATAACTTTTGATTTGTATGTTTGATTGTTGCCCACAACACCTTTACGGAATATGCTCGGAGGCATACATCCAATGGAGCACAATTTTAAACCATTCCAGCTCATTTTAGAAGTCAATATACAGTCGGTTGCAATGGCAATGAGGGATTTTGCTCCTCTTGACACAAACTGTAACAGCCATAACTTTTGATCTGGTTATCCGATTTTTGTGTACGACACCTTTTTGGAATGAGCTCGTAGCCCTACATCCAATGTAGAACAATTTTTAACCATTCTAGTTTGTTTAGTGGTCAATATTCAGCTGGGTTGGTAATAAGGTATTTAGCTCGAAAGGAGACCTAAACCTCAAACATCCGTAACTTTTGATCCGGTTGTCAGATTTTCACCCACAATACCTTTTCATATTGAGATAGGAGCCCTAAATCCAATGGAGAACAATTTTAACCCATTCAAGCTCATTTAGAGGTCGATATACAGTGGGTTCTACTGGTAATGCGAGATTTTGCTCCAAATGACACAAATTTCAAAATGAAAGAATTTTAGATGCGGTTTGTAGCGAAAATGAGAGATTTAGCTCCAAATGACACTCAAACTTTAAACAGCAATAAATTTTGATCTGGTTGTCTGAATTTACCCCCACAACACCTTTTCAGAATGAGCTTGGAGCACTACTTTCATTGGAGCACAAGTTTTACCCATTCCAGTTCATTTAGTTGTCGATATATAGCCGGTTGCAGCGGTAATGCGAAATTTAGCTCCAAGGACACCTTTTCAGAATGAGATAGGAGCCCTAAATCCAATGGAGAAAAATTTTAACTCATTCAAGCTCATTTAGAGGTCGATATACAGTGGGTTCTACTGGTAATGCGAGATTTTGCTCCAAATGACACATAAATTTCAAACAGAAAGAATTTTAGAGGCGGTTTGTAGCGAAATTGAGAGATTTAGCTCCAAATGACACTTAAACTTTAAACAGCCAAACTTTTGATCCGGTTGTCTGATTTTACCCCCACAACACTTTTTTGGAATGAGCTCGGAGCACTACATTCATTGGAGCGCAAGTTTTACCCAGTCCAGTTAATTTAGTTGTCGATATATTGTCGGTTGCAGCAGTAATGCAAAATTTAGCTCCAAAGGACACCTTTTCAGAATGAGATAGGAGCCCTAAATCCAATGGAGAACAATTTTAACCCATTCAAGCTCGTTTAGAGGTCGATATACAGTGGGTTCTACTAGTAATGTAATATTTAGGTCCAAATGACACATATATTTCAAAATGAAAGAATTTTAGATGCGGTTTAAAGCGAAAGTGAGAGATTTAGCTCCAAATGACACTTAAACTTTGAACAGCAATAACTTTTGATCCGGTTGTCTGATTTTACCCCACAACACCTTTTCGTAATGAGCTCGGAGCACTACATTCATTGGAGCACAAGTTTTACCCATTCCAGTTCATTTAGTTGTCGATATATAGCCGGTTGCAGCGGTAATGCGAAATTTAGCTCCAAATGACACCTTTTCAGAATGAGATAGGAGCTCTAAATCCAATGGAAAACAATTTTAACCCATTCAAGCTTGTTTAGAGGTCGATATGCAATGAGTTCTACTGGTAATGCGAGATTTTGCTCCAAATGACACATAAATTTCAAAATGAAAGAATTTTAGATGCGGTTTGTAGCGGAAGTGAGAGATTTAGCTCCAAACGACACTCAAACTTTAAACAGCAATAACTTTTGATCTTGTTGTCTGATTAATCCCCACAACACCTTTTCGGAATAAGCTTGGAACACTACATTCATTGGAGCACAAGATTTACACATTCCAGTTCATTTAGTTGTCGATATGTAGCCGGTTGCAGCGGTAATGCGAAATTTAGCTCCAAAGGACACCTTTTCAGAATGAGATAGGAGCCTTAAATCTAATGGAGAACAATTTTAACCCATTCAAGTTCATTTAAAGGTCGATATATAGTGGGTTCTACTAGTAATGTAAGATTTAGGTCCAAATGACACATAAATTTCAAAATGAAAGAATTTTAGATGCAGTTTGTAGCGAAAGTGAGAGATTAGCTCCAAATGACACTTAAACTTTGAACAGCAATAACTTTTGATTCGGTTGCCCCACAACACCTTTTCGGAATGAGCTCGGAGCACTACATTCATTGGAGCACAAGTTTTACCCATTCCAGTTCATTTAGTTGTCGATATATAGCCAGTTGCAGCGGTAATGCGAAATTTAGCTCCAAATTACACATAAACTTCTAACAGCCACAACTTTTGATTTGTATGTTTGATTGTTGCCCACAACACCTTTACGGAATATGCTCGGAGGCATACATCCAATGGAGCACAATTTTAAACCATTCCAGCTCATTTTAGAAGTCAATATACATTCGGTTGCAATGGTAATGAGAGATTTTGCTGCTCTTGACACATAAACTGTAACAGCCATAACTTTTGATCTGGTTGTCCGATTTTTGCGTACAACACTTTCTTGGAATGAGCTCGGATCCCTACATCCAATGAAGAACAATTTTTACCCATTCTAGTTTATTTAGTGGTCAATATACAGCCGGGTTGGTAATAAGGTATTTAGCTCGAAAGGAGACCTAAACTTCAAACATCTGTAACTTTTGATCCGGGTGTCAGATTTTCACTCATAATACATTTTCATAATGAGATAGGAGCCCTAAGTCCAATGGAGAACAATTTTAACCCATTAAAGCTCATTTAGAGGTCGATATACAGTGGGTTCTACTGGTAATGCGATATTTTGCTCCAAATGACACATTAATTTCAAAATGAAAGAATTTTAGATGCGGTTTGTAGCGAAAGTGAGAGATTTAGCTCCAAATGACACTCAAACTTTAAACAACAGTAACTTTTGATTTGGTTGTGTGACTTTACACCGCAACACCTTTTCAGAATGAGCTCGGAGCACTACATTCATTGGAGCACATGTTTTACTCATTCCTGTTCATTTAGTTGTCGATATATAGCCGGTTGCAGCGGTAATGCAAAATTTAGCTCCAAAGGACACCTTTTCAGAATGAGATAGGAGCCCTAAATCCAATGGAGAACAATTTTAACCCATTCAAGCTCGTTTAGAGGTCGATATACAGTGGGTTCTACTGATAATGCGAGAATTTGCTCCAAATGACACATAAATTTCAAAATGAAAGAATTTTAGATGCGGTTTGTAGCGAAAGTGAGAGGTTTAGCTCCAAATGACACTCAATCTTTAAACAGCAATAACTTTTGATCTGGTTGTCTGATTTACCCCACAACACCATTTCGGAATAAGCTCGGAGCACTATGTTCATTGGAGCACAAGATTTACCCATTCCAGTTGATTTAGTTGTCGATATATAGCCAGTTGCAGCGGTAATGCGAAATTTAGCTCCAAATTACACATAAACTTCTAACAGCCACAACTTTTGATTTGTATGTTTGATTGTTGCCCACAACACCTTTACGGAATATGCTCGGAGGCATACATCCAATGGAGCACAATTTTAAACCATTCCAGCTCATTTTAGAAGTCAATATACATTCGGTTGCAATGGTAATGAGAGATTTTGCTGCTCTTGACACATAAACTGTAACAGACATAACTTTTGATCTGGTTGTCCGATTTTTGCGTACAACACTTTCTTGGAATGAGCTCGGATCCCTACATCCAATGAAGAACAATTTTTACCCATTCTAGTTTATTTAGTGGTCAATATACAGCCGGGTTGGTAATAAGGTATTTAGCTCGAAAGGAGACCTAAACTTCAAACATCTGTAACTTTTGATCCGGGTGTCAGATTTTCACTCATAATACATTTTCATAATGAGATAGGAGCCCTAAGTCCAATGGAGAACAATTTTAACCCATTAAAGCTCATTTAGAGGTCGATATACAGTGGGTTCTACTGGTAATGCGATATTTTGCTCCAAATGACACATTAATTTCAAAATGAAAGAATTTTAGATGCGGTTTGTAGCGAAAGTGAGAGATTTAGCTCCAAATGACACTCAAACTTTAAACAACAGTAACTTTTGATTTGGTTGTGTGACTTTACACCGCAACACCTTTTCAGAATGAGCTCGGAGCACTACATTCATTGGAGCACATGTTTTACTCATTCCTGTTCATTTAGTTGTCGATATATAGCCGGTTGCAGCGGTAATGCAAAATTTAGCTCCAAAGGACACCTTTTCAGAATGAGATAGGAGCCCTAAATCCAATGGAGAACAATTTTAACCCATTCAAGCTCGTTTAGAGGTCGATATACAGTGGGTTCTACTGATAATGCGAGAATTTGCTCCAAATGACACATAAATTTCAAAATGAAAGAATTTTAGATGCGGTTTGTAGCGAAAGTGAGAGGTTTAGCTCCAAATGACACTCAATCTTTAAACAGCAATAACTTTTGATCTGGTTGTCTGATTTACCCCACAACACCATTTCGGAATAAGCTCGGAGCACTATGTTCATTGGAGCACAAGAATTACCCATTCCAGTTCATTTAGTTGTCGATATATAGCCGGTTGCAGCGGTAATGCAAAATTTAGCTCCAAATGACACCTTTTCAAAATGAGATAGGAGCCCTATATCCAACGGAGAACAATTTTAACCCATTCAAGCTCATTTAGAAGTCGATATGCAGTGAGTTCTACTAGTAATGTAAGATTTAGGTCCAAATGACACAAATTTCAAAATATAAGAATTTTAGATGCGGTTTGTTGCGAAAGTCAGAGATTTAGCTCCAAATGACACTTAAACTTTGAACAGCGATAACTTTTGATCTGGTTGTCTGATTTAACCCCACAACACCTTTTCGGAATGAGCTCGGAGCACTACATTCATTGGAACATAAGTTTTACCCATTTCAGTTCATTTAGTTGTCGATATATAGCCGGTTGCATCGGTAATGCGAAATTTAGCTCCAAAGGACACCTTTTCAGAATGAGATAGGAGCCCTAAAACCAATGGAGAACAATTTTTACCCATTCAAGCTCGTTTAGAGGTCGATATACAGTGGGTTCTACTGGTAATGCGAGATTTTTCTCCAAATGACACATAAATTTCAAAATGAAAGAATTTAAATGGGGTTTGTAGCGAAAGTGAGAGATTTAGCTCCAAAATACACTTAAACTTTAAACAACAATAACTTTTGATCTGGTTGTCTGATTTTATCCCACAACACCTTTTCCGAATGAGGTCAGAGCACTACTGTTGACCCAGAAATCGAGATCCTCCCCTGGGTGGCCTCTTTTGCTACATTTTTGCAGATTACGCGCCCGGGATGAATCAGATCTCACGCAAAGGCCTTTTCACACCCAAAGTGGTAAGAAGGGGCAGCCTCCCTGTTGAGTCCAAAATCGCACCTCCGAAGGAAATTGGAGGCTGCGGGTTGCCGGTTACTTTTTAGTTGGGAAAAATGAGACCGCTAGCAGCGGTCAAGGCCAGACTTCGCCCGTCACGGCGAATGCCACTATTGTGACGGGCTTTCCTTTGATTAAAATGAGGCGGTTACAGCGGTTACAAGTGCAGGAAAGAAGAATCCGGCCGGTCAGACAGTCCGCAAGACGGGAAACTCGAGACCGCAGCTCAAACAAGCGAGCTCCTGGATTCGAGTGTGCGTGTCTTGGGAATAGTGCCGCCACCTATTTATAGGCTCGGGGCCTGCCCGAACGGGCAGGGATAAAATAACCGCCTGCCCGGGTACAGGAGAAACGGGCAGGCGGTGACAGGATACACAAAGAAGGAAAAGAAAGAAGCCGCGCGACTTGGCGGCTTGCCCTTTCGACCTGTCTGACCAGAGGCTGAGGATGACGCGGCCAAGGCGACGATGCAATCCGGGCGGTCTTCGTCTTGAGACCGCGGCTTGTTCTTTGATCCCGAACCTTGGCTTGTCTCTATGGCGCAATCCGCCCGGTCTCCGACTTGAGACGGCGACTTGTCTTATTGGACTTGGGCTTGGATTATCTTTAGTACTTGAGGGCGATATGAATTATGTCAGACCGCCCGGCCTGTGCTAGTTGGTGTTGATGGACCTTGTATAACCTGAGCCGGGCGACTTGGATCCGCAAACCGCACGGTTTGCGAGTAATCCTCTTGAAAGCGGTCTTCTGGGTAAACATAATCCCCGCATATTTTTAAATTTCTGAGAAGATTTCAAAAATATCAGTTCTAGCCGGAGACCGCGCCGATTTCACCATGTTGGTTATAAAATGTTCCAGGAGCTTCTATTCTGGCATAACTCCATTGCTATCACGAGTCACTACTCGCCTATTGCGGTTAGAACTTTTAGGCTAAACAGCCCGAAAAAGGTGGTGGATCTAATGGCCCAACTCGAAGTTCTTGAGAAGCCCGGAAAAAGCCGCGAGAGAGATCGCTCGAAGGATAAGAGAAAGAAGAAGAGAACGACGCAGCCTGACAATATAGTAACGATCGCTTCCACGAGTAGGCCGACCGACCTGCCTCCTGAGCTGACGGTCGACTTATCGACCAAAAAGGAAGCGAGTAAGCCGACCGACCTGAATCCTGAATTGAAAGTCGACTTATCGATTAGAAAGGAGGAGAGTCGCCCGAATCCATCCCCAACTGATCCCCCAGCCTTCTCCGACAAGGGAGACAATCCGCCTCCTCCACCGGATAAGACAGACTTGGAGACCGTCGTTCCGAAGAGCGATGGTGATGAGTCTTTCAAGATGGAGGTCACCCCGTCCGGGGATTTTCATCTAAAAATTAGAGATGAAGGGGGAGAGGCAGTTGACTCCCCCAAGCCGAGCGACCAACAAGCTTCAGTAGTCAACATTGAGGATAGCCCGGAAAAGTCAGCCGTCCTGAAGCCGAAAAAGAGGAAAGGGGAGGAGTCCGTGGCGGACAGGCTTCTGAAGAATAATCATCTTGGTAATTCTTTTGTTGTGATGTGCCCGCGCGGGTTGATCGGTCTAGCCGTGATTTGACCCTTGTTAGATGCAGATCAGCCGTTCTTATAAGTAGCATCCTTCTGAAAGTCTTTTTACCAGAATTTCGAGATGGGAGCAAAGCGTCAGCCGAAGCGACCTTCGAAAACCTCTGCTACCCGCTCCGAAGCCGCTGTGGCTTTTCACTCGGCAGACCACGAGGAGTGCTGTTTGACCAAGGCCGAATTGGACGAATTTGTTGAGAAACACATGACTGACAGCCCGCTGCTTGCGCGACTTCCGCTCCGTGATGAGCGGATGAACTCTTCTGGCCCAAACCAAATCACGATCCCAATCGACCATTTCGATTGCGGATTTAAGTTCCCGATTTCGATTGAGCTTGCATGGTCTTTGACCATTATGGAGTTGTACCCGGTCAGATTTCTCCTAACTCGATGGCCGGAATTTGCAGCTTCATCACCTACCTGCGATCTGAGAGAGTCCACTTTTCTATGGATCTCTTCAGGAAAATATTCTCGGTGCGGGCCATCTCGGACTCTGAATCGAATGTCTTCAATCTCTACTTTGGCTATCGCGGGTTGAAGATGGTTAACCTTGCGAACAAGGTCACAGCCTGGTCGGAGAGATACTTGATCTTCGAAGGCCGACTTGGCCTGTTGAACCCGAATCCGCAAGTGCGGCCGGAGGAGGCCTTTCAACAGGTCGCAATAAGCGAGGTCGAGAAGAAAACCTGCAAGCTTCTCGAGGATGAGTGGCTTAACATAAGCTACTACATCCCGCTACTTGCCAAGCTAGAGAATGTTCAGCCTGAAGATAGTAAGCTTTCCTTTAACCCGCTTCCGACTTCAATATTGACCGCTCGGTCATTTGTGTTGACCCCTTCCTCTCTTTTTTTTGTAGCCGAAGCCGTTGTCCCTGCCAAAAAGCCGGTCAGCCCGGCCGGTTTGATCTTAACTCAGACGGAGAAGAGAAAAAGACAAGTCAGGAACATGCCGCTGCCATCCGACGGGGAGGATTCGGCCTCTTCGGGCGACTTCTCCGCCCTTCGTTCCTTTAGCAAGGTGAAGGATTTAAAAGGCCGCACGGTTTTGTCATGGCATCCAGACGGCGACGGTGTTCAGGTCTCTACCGCGCTCCCCCATTGGTCAAACGAGAAGTCGGGCCGGCATGCTGAGGCTGCTAGCATTGCCATGTTCGGCCGACGGAACTTTAGGAGGTTGAGGAGGATTCCCGAGGAAGAGCTCGCCCGGGAGGCCGCGCGGGTTGGTGCCGAGAGCCTCATTACCAATGTCTTTATGGGAATGAGCTTCAAAAGGTTGATTAGAGCAAATGATCACCTAGAGAAGGAAATCGCCGAATTGAAGAAAGAGAATGTGCGGCTAAAGGAAGCCGAGTCGGTAAGTTATCACCTGGCCAGCCGTCCTTCTGAATTTTTCAGACCGCACGGTCTCTTACCTTATTCTTTTTTGCAGGCAAAGTATGATGAGACCAATCCGGTTTATCAGCAGGAACGTTTCCCTCATGTCGCCGAGGGAATCGACAATGCTTTCAACCGCTTGCGGGAGCTCAAAGCGTTCGCGCCTGGTTTCGAGCATTTTACCTTCTCAGACGCCTACCCGATTTTGCAAAAGAAGTTAGAGAAGATCAGGCAAAAAGTCAAAGGAAAGAACAAAGCCGACGGATCCAGCTCAGAGGAGAGCGGCGACGGGGATGATGAGGCTGAAGAACCCGCAGCGGCTGAGAGTGGGGAGAGCGGCTCGGAGTCCGAATCCAGCAGTTCCGAAGAAGAGGCTGGGCGCAAGTCGGGCGAATTGAGCAGTTCATCCTCGTCGGGTAGCGAGGGTTACTCCCCTGACGTTTCAATTGACGGGAGCGAACACTCAAGTACCCCTGCGTCTAAGAAACTTAGGTTGCATAATTAGTAGTTGTATTTTGCTTTTTGTTTTGAATAGCCGTCGGCTTGACGTTGTTAGCCGGTTGGCTAAAAATATAATGTAAAGAATGTTTTGATAATGAAATGGAAAACTTTTACCTGTCTATCTGTCTACCTTTTGCGACTTACTTGTGGTTGTTTGCGATCTTTTTCTGTGTTAGATCTAACCAGGTCGTGCGGTTTAATATTAACTCATCCGGTTAGGATAATGCTCTTCACAGGATTCCGGTAAAGTATCTATTAGTAAAAACCCACTCGCATAACTTGCTTCTTTCAATCCGGATCGAATTTGTTCGATTCATTCTGAGAAGGTGCAAACTTATTATGAATGTATTACGACATCCTGGAAGCCGAACATAATCAAGCCGCGCGGTTACTACCAGACCCTGCATATTTGCTTTCCAGGATAAAGAATGGCAAGTCATAAGAACAATTATCAGACCGAGCGGTCACGACTTTAACTCAGGCGACTTGCAACTAAGATTGCTGCAAGCCCCACCCCCGTGAATGTAACTGACAACCGATCAAGATTATGAAATAATCAAGCCGTGCGACCATAACCTGGCTCTACATAATTGCCTTGTAAAACAGAATATCAAGTCGCAAGAAGATCAGCCTATAGACCGTGCGATTAATATTTAATCCGAACAATTTATATGACAGCCTTATATAATATTGGCTAATAACCCGCACGGGCTGTATATAGAAATTGTGCGATTAGTAGTTTTAACACTTCCAATCATAACTGTCTGATCGAAGAGAGCCTGTAATTAGCCGATCAGATAGAGTTGAAACCCATAAAGATGATAGATTCACAACCCGAATACTGAGGTCGGCCGGTCATGATTATGCTTGCTCCCTTGATATTTACCTTGTGACATTTTAATGATATCCTGTTCATTTCAAACCGTCCGGTCTGAATACCGGACCACATGACATCTTTGGAGCCTGCTGATTTTAGACCACGTGGTTTAATAACCAGACCGCCTGAAAAACCCTGGTACCCGCTTATTTCAAACCGCCCGGTTTGAGTATTAAGTCATCTGGTTTGTGATGTACATATGAATCCTGCTTTTTCCTCCAGATGGTCTATAATGACCATATGGGATGAGATACTTTCCCTATAATGCGATAAAGGATAACTACAGACTCAGATGACCAAGTGGGCAGGTGGGCCTAGGCGGCGAACATTGCTTTCCTCAAGTGGTCATAAGAGCTGTAGAAATAAAGAGAAAGACAAGTACAGACCCAGATGACCAAGTGGGCAGGTGGGCCTAGGCGGCGAACATTGCTTTCCTCAAGTGGTCATAAGGGCTGTAAGCGACTCGACTGCTCTCTTGCCTAGGGCTACAAGCCGAGTTGATCAATTGGGCAGGTGGGCCTAGGCGGCGAACATTGCTTTCCTCCGAGAGATCAACTCAGTTGTGGGTCCCGCTTAGGCATCGCTTGAGAGTACCTAGGAGTATTCGATAGTCACAGACTAAGATGATCAGTTGGGCAGGTGTGGCTATGCCGCGGGGGCTATACCGACATTGCTTTCCTCAGAAAGATCATAAAAGCTGTAATTATATCCCTCTCGGGGCATGATAGAGCCAACATTCACCTAAACCTCCCTTGATGCAGGGGTGTGTCGGATATCAGCCGGGATCCAAGGTTCTGAAGACCACCGCACGGGAATTGGCAAGCTACCACTACACGTGTGCGAAAACTCCCCGCTACACATGATCCTCATGGTTTTACGCTAATGACTACAATCCGAGGGGGTTCGAGCAGAACTTGGCGATATCTCCGAGGTTTAGTGAGTTTGATATATGAGAAAATGTAAAAAGGGAACATCAGACATGGAGAAGTGTTAGTATGGGGCTTCTTATTAAAATATCTGAAAAATTGCAGGAAAGTAAAGAAGACATATTTTAAGGATAGAACCGTTTGAGATCGTCACCGCTCCAAGTGCGCGAAATGTCTTCTTCCTCGCTTATTTGGAGGCGGTAAGCCCCATTTTGTAATACCTCCTTGACGATGAAAGGTCCAGTCCAATTAGGATTTAGCTTTCCGACATTGCCTGTTCGGGCTGCTGCATCAACCTTTTTTAGCACAACGTCGCCAATCGCAAAATGCTTTACCCTGACATTTTTGTCAAAGTACTTTGCCATCCTCCTCTTAACTTCTTCTTATCTGATTGTTGCCTCGTCTTGAAGTTCTTCGATCAGATCCATGCTATACTTTATAGCCTCATCATTGTCTTCTATCCACGCTTCTCCTCCCTCTTTTGCATACACGACTCTTGGAGTGACTACCTCAAACTCTACAGGCACAACGGCTTCCGAGCCATGAGATAATTTGAATGGTGTCTCCCCAGTAGCTAAAGACGGGGTAGTACGAAGGGTCCAGAAAATGGAAGGAAGCTGATCTGCCCAATTTCCCCTTTGATTCAAAACCCTTTTCATCAGGAGCTGCTGGATTTGCCTATTCGCTGCTTCTACTTGGCCGTTCGTCATTGGATGATGTACTGAGGCAAATCGAAGATCAATTCCTACCAGATCACAAAAGTTTATCATCTCCGGATTATTGAACTGTGGACCATTATCAGTGACAATTGCTAGCGGAATTCCATAACGGCAGACTATTTCTCCCCAGATGAAGTTTCTGACAATTTGGGTTGTAGTTTTCGCCAGCGCTTTCGCCTCAATCCACTTGCTGAAATAGTCGATCATTACAATGATAAAATGACGCTGGCTGCTGGCTATTGGGAAAGGTCCAATAAGATCCATCCCCCATACCGCGAAGGGCCATGGCGCAGTTATTGATCTGAGTGACTGAGCAGACAAGTGCTGAAGAGGAGCAAACTTTTGGCACTGAACACACCGCTTGGCAAATGCCTCAGCATCCTTCCTCATGGTTGGCCAAAAATACCCTTGCCTTAAGATTCTCTTCTCTAGGGTCTTCGCTCCCGAGTGACTACCGCACTCCCCGGAATGAACTTCCTCAAGTATGGTTGGGACTTCATCCTCCGAAACACATCGTGCTGAGGGAGAAATCAAAGTTTTTCTGTAGAGAACTCCCGCTATCAGATAATAATATGCCACTTTCCTTTTGAATCTTCTCCGATCTTTGATGGAATGGTGGAACTCCCCCTTTGATAGGAATAGCTCGTAAGGATCCTTCCATGAAGGATTATGATCAATTTGCATGAGTTCTGCCTCATCTATTGCCGGATGAAAAAGTTCAAAGGTCACTCCCCCTGATGGAAGACCGAACTTCGACAATTCATCTGCCTCCTCATTTTGCGTTCTTGGGATGTGCTCGATAATAAATGACTTGAATCTTCCGATTTCCTTTTTGGCTAATAGCAGATATTTTCGCAGAATCGGCTCCCTTGTCTCATAATTCCCCAAGACCTGGGAGGCCACCACCAGTGAATCGGTTCTAACATGTACATATTCTATGCCCAGCTCTTTCGCAAGCCTTAGCCCAGCCAGAAGTGCTTCATATTCTGCCTGGTTATTTGTAACTGGAAAGAAGAACTTGACAGCTTGCTCCAGCCTGATGCCATTTGGGCTGATCAATACTACTCCGGCTCCCACGGAGTTTCTGCCAGAAGCCCCGTCCACATAAATGATCCAAGCCAGAGGAGATTGTACCACCTGTTCAGGACTAGGCTCTGTTGTATCTACCAAGAAGTCTGCCAAGATTTGCGCTTTGATTGCTGTCCGGGGGATGTATGATATCTCAAATTCACTTAGTTCAATAGCCCATTTTGCCAACCTCCCCGAATGATCTGGTTTTTCAAGAATATTTTTTAAAGGATGATCTGTAATAACTTGGACGGAATGAGCCTAAAAATAAGGGCGAAGCCTTCGTGCGGACATAACCAAGGCCAAGGCCAGTTTCTCCAGGATCGAGTATCTAGTTTCTGCATCCTTAAGGATGTGGCTGACATAGTATATTGGAAACTGCCTCCTCTTTTCTTCCCGAACGATGACAGAACTCACCGCATCCGGTCCGACTCCCAGATATAAGAATAGCTTTTCTCCCTCACGGGGACTTTGGAGTAGTGGGGTCGAAGTTAACTATTCTTTCAGCTGCTCGAAAGCCTTGTTACACTCCTCGCTCCATTCGAACTTTGATCCCCCTCGCAATGTTTTAAAGAATGGGGCACTTTTATCTCCGGATTTGGAGATATACCTGCTCAATCCTGCCAATCTCCCTCCTAATTGTTGAACTTCTTTAGTATTTCGAGGAGGGGTCATATCAAGGATGGCCTTCACCTTATCTGGGTTTGGTGCAAGGCCATCAGGAGTTAAGAGATGCCCAAGAAATTTTCCTTTGCTTGCCCCGAACACACATTTCAATGGGTTCAATTTTAACTTGAACCTCCGTAGAGTAGCGAACGTCTCTACGAGGTCTTCCAAGTGCAATGAGAATGTTTTACTTTTGAGAAGAAGGTCATCAACGTAAACTTCGAGATTCCTGCCCTTTTGATGTTTAAAGACGGTATCCATCATTCTTTGGTATGTTGCGCCCGCGTTTCTAAGACCGAAGGGCATTACGATATAGCAGTAACACCCATCGTTTGTGATAAATGTGGTATGCGGGATGTCAGGTTTGTGCATTTTAATTTGATGATATCCGGAGAAGGCATCGAGGAAACTCATAAAACCATACCCAACCGCGGAATCAACTAAGACATCTATCCGAGGAAAAGGGTAACAATCTTTAGGGCACTCTTTATTAAGTTTGGTGAAGTCCACGCACATGCGCCACTTCCCACCAGATTTCTTAACCATTACAACATTCGACATCCACGTTGGATATTGAATCTCAGAAATGAAACCCGCTCTTAGGAGTTTGAAAACCTCCTCTCTGATGGGCAACGCCAGCTTGGTCACCACTTCTCTCTTCTTTTGCTGGACGGGATTGAATTCAGGAGACACATTTAGATGATGACAAGCCACGTCCGGGTCCACTCCTAGCATATCCTCCACTGACCAAGCGAAGATATCCAGGTTTTCCAACAGGCAGGAGATTAGCTCCATTTTCTCCTCCTCTGGCAACTCAGCGTTGATGACCAGCTTCTTTTCTGCTCCTTTAGTAATAGGAACTTCTTGGGTCGCTTGGGCAGGTTCCAAGTGAGCCCCTTCTCGATCTTTTCCTTCCTCGGCGGCCTCTGGAGACTCATCAATCTCCAAAGCCTCAGCCACGGCCTCGGGAAGCGGAACGTTGGTGATCATGTTGACAGTTCGGACGTAGCACTCCCGAGCCACCTTTGGGTTGCTCCTGACCCGATACTGCTTTCCTTCGGCCGCGAACTTGAGGGCAAGGTGAAAGGTCGACACCACTGCCCTATATGCATTGAGAATCGGCCTCCCGAAGAGGGCACAGTAGTTGCTCGGGGCATCCACTACCACAAAATTGATTAACTTTATTACTCCTCCAAGAGAGACCAGGAGCTTTACTGAGCCCTCTACCTCCTTCCTCTCCCCAGAAAAGCCGTAGAGGGGCCCGTTGGCGGAAAGCAAAGACTTTCCGGTCTTCAGGGCCTCGAAAGTCGGGCGGAAAAGGAGATTGACAGAGCTGCCGGTATCAATCAGAATCTTGTGGACTGTATAGTTTTCGATGACGGCCTTGATGACCACCGCATCGTCGAAAGGATTAGAATTGGGGGGAAGGTCATCCTGACCAAATGTGACAATAGTGCTTTCGGGAGGAGAACTTGTAGTGGCTGCCACTTTCTGCTTTAGAACTCTCGCAATGCTGGATTTGCGAGATGATTCCGCTCCAGCTCCTCCATGAATACAATAGATGTCCCCTAAGGGGCCCACATCATTGACTTCGACGCATCCGGTAGCAGGATGGATGCCATCATAGCAGCCGGCGTCTTCGACGTCGGCACATTCCCAGGTTACTTCTACTGTTTCTTTCTCTTTTCTCTTCTCGGAAGTTGGTTCAGTAGTTGTATCTTTCCGAACTAGACCCCGGAGCTTTCCTTCTCCCAGGAGTCTCTCTATCAGCAAACGAAGGGCCCGACAGTCTTCGGTTAGATGCCCCCCTTCTTTATGATATTCACAATAAAGGTTTGGATTTCGATTGCGGATATCCGACTTCAGAGGAGCAGGCCTTTCGAAATCTGGCCTCTTTTGTAGAATCTGGACTACTTCGTCCATGATGACGTTTAAGGGAGTGAATGACTCTTGCGAGTCATCATATTGAGTGGATGGAATGACTGGAGGTGGTTGCGCGGTGTACTGTTGTAAGTATACCGGCATGATTTGCGGAAGAGGAGCGGATGGAGCGGGAGCGATGGCCAAAGGTGGTTTCTGATCTTGAAACCGCTGATGGCCCATGAATGGTTGCTTATTTTTGTAATTTCTCCCCCTTTGGGAACGGGGTTCAAAGTGGGACTGATTCGATGGCGGATGATGGAAGGATGGATTTGACTGCTCCTTGTCGCTTACCAGCTTTGCGACGTAGCCTGGATTACTCTTCTCTCCTCTGATAAACATATTTGCCAAACTTATCATCTCTTGATAAGTCCTAGGCTCCCTTATATTTGCTTCAAATTTTAAGGGGCCCTCCCTCAAACCATGAATGAGGGCAACCCTGTAAAACTCGGGATCCACATTTTGGACCTCCATGATCTCTTTCTGGAAGCGGTCTACAAAACGACACCACGTCTCGTCTTCCCGCTGTTTTATATCGAAAAGGGCCGCCGGGCCACTCTTTCTCTTCATCGAGGTAGAGAATCTCAGCAGGAATTCCCTTCGCAGCTCAGCGAAACAACTGATTGACCTGGGGTGCAATCCGTAAAACCACTCTCTTGCTTGTCCTTCAAAGGAGGTCACAAGAAGCTTGCACTTGGTTGCATCAGTTAAGGTTCTAAGAGCGATGGCCGACTCGAAGGCTTGTAAATGAACCGTGGGATCTGTCTCCCCATTGAAAGCTGGCAGGCGAGGCTCTCTGAAATTATTAGGGGTAGGCTCCCCTCTGACTTCGTCCACAAAGGGAGAAGTTTCTTCCATATCTTCATACAGTGGAGTAGGATAATAAGCCGCCGGAGCTGCGGCTATTCGCGGACAAGCCGCCTGATAAGAGGACCGGGCGACAGCTTCTGGCGGGTAGGAGTGATGAATAGGAACTTCAGGCGGGTAGGAAAGGCGGGCAGCGTGAGAAGCCGCCCCCTGGAAATCAAGGGCCCAAGCCGGCATGCTGTGCGCGGCTTCCTGATTGAAGCTTTGCCTAGCCGCAAAGCCTTCTTGCTGGGGCTGGAAGTTAGCGGCTTGTGGTAGCGGGTAAAGAGGAGGTGGAGGAGGGACCGGGGTCACCGCCTGATTAGCCGCGGTTTGTTGTGGAACTAGCCGCTCGGTTAGCATTGTTAAAGTCTGGCTGATCGCTTCAAGTCGCTGATCAGTGACCCTCTGAGCCCGCTCGGCTTCTCTCCTGGATTGCTCCAAGGCTTCCCACAAAGAGTCCTCGCTGTGATCGGAGCGGTCTCCAGGGGGAACTGGCGGTCTGACATTATAGTGAGGATTTCACCGACAATCCATGATCTGAAGGTCGCGTGTTTCTGTTGAGTCCGAAATCGCACCTCCGAAGGAAATCAGAGGCTGCGGGTTGCCGGTTACTTTTTAGTTGGGAAAAATGAGACCGCTAGCAGCGGTCAAGGCCAGACTTCGCCCATCACGGCGAATGCCACTCCTGTGACGGGCTTTCCTTTGATTAAAATGAGGCGGTTACAGCGGTTACAAGTGCAGGAAAGAAGAAGCCGGTCGGTCAGGCAGTCCGCAAGATGGGAAACTCGAGACCGCAGCTCAAACAAGCGAGCTCCTGGATTCGAGTGTGCGTGTCTTGGGAACAGTGCCGCCCCCTATTTATAGGCTCAGGGGCCTGCCCGAACGGGCAGGGATAAAATAACCGCCTGCCCGGGTACAGGAGAAACGGGCAGGCGGTGACAGGATACACAAAGAAGGAAAAGAAAGAAGCCGCGCGACTTGGCGGCTTGCCCTTTCGACCTGTCTGACCAGAGGCTGAGGATGACGCGACCAAGGCGATGATGCAATCCGGGCGGTCTTCGTCTTGAGACCGCGGCTTGTTCTTTGATCCCGTACCTTGGCTTGTCTCTATGGCGCAATCCGCCCGGTCTCCGACTTGAGACCGCGACTTGGCTTATTGGACTTGGGCTTGGATTATCTTTAGTACTTGAGGGCGATCTGAATTATGTCAGACAGCCCGGCCTATGCTAGATGGTGTTGATGGACCTTGTATAACCTGAGCCGGGCGACTTGGATCCGCAAACCGCACGGTCTGCGAGTAATCCTCTTGAAAGCGGTCTTCTGGGTAAACACTCCCCCTTTAAACTGTCCAAGCTGGACGGCCTCCTTCTTCAGACCGCCCAAGCCGGGCGGCCTCCTTCTTCAGACCGCCCAAGCCGGGCGGTCTCAGCGACCTGTTCGGGCGACCTCAGCGACCTGTCTGGGCGACCTCAGTGACCTGTTCGGGCGGCCTCGGCAAACAGCCCGCGCGGCTTACTCTTTTATTACTCGCAACTCTCTTGTATCATTCTGTTTCCATGTGCTAAACACAATGAGCTGTAATACAGATTATTATATAAAGGGAAAGCCCATCGCAGGAGTTGCATTTGCCGCAGCGGGCGAAGTCTGGCCTCGCCGCAAGCTAGCGGCCCTCTCTTCTTCTCTCTCACTCAGCTCTTCATTCACGACTCAAGTAACCAGCTGCTCGACCACTACCCCCTCTCTTTCCTCTAGGATTGAGCGTCGAGGGCGTGGGGACAATTTCGGATTCAACAGAAACACGCGACCTTCAGATAGCGAGTGGTTGATGAACAACAGTTACGATGAAGACGCGAGATTTGGCCTAAAATACATTCAATTTTAAAACGCCCATAACTTTTGATCCGGGTGTCGGAATTCAGAAATTCATAGCCCGACGCGACCGGCTCGAGCTAAACTATCCAAAAAAGCGTGTTCTCCATTCAGGCACTTTTCATCCCTCAGATTTCAAAAATTCGGCTCCGTTTGAAAGTTTTTTCAGTTTTTCTCTTTCGACAATTCTTGTTTTCATGGATCATCCGTCAGAGGGCATCGAGCATCCTTCCAATCATCTTGAAGTTCCTGTTCAAAGTAGCGACATAACCCCCTATTAGCAGATATCGCCCACCTTGAAAGACAAGTGGATTCTCAACTTAATACTATAGCAGCTACTTATGACAAGCCTTCTAGCAGTCATCTAGAACATTCGTTACAACCTGAAGCAGCAGGACTCTCTATTCCTCATCATGAGTCTTTATTCCTCATCATGAGTCTCTATTCCTGCAGGAGAAGAACAAGAGCCTCGTCATCATGAGCCTCATCATCAGGAGAAGAACATTCGTTACAACCTAAAGCAGCTACTATAGTAGGACTCTCTATTCCTCATCATGAGTCTCTATTCCTGCAGGAGAAGAACAGGAGCCTTCCCTATTATCAAACAAAATCCGTTGGGAAGTAGTCCCAAATGATTTCAAGGAGCCTCGTCAACCAGTCTATTCTGGAATGAGTGATCCGGTTTTTCATCTGCAAGCCTTTGAGTCAGCCACTTCACTAAGAATTCTATCAGATGGTATCAAGTGTAAACTTCTCATCATGACCTTTGACGGTCAAGTTCTAGATTGGTTCTACCATTTACCACCTCAATCGATCAATTGCTTCGGGGATCTTCGAAGAGAATTTTACTTAAGGTTCAGTACTTTAAGGAAGTGTAAGAGAGGTTTACCGGCTCTTTTTCAGATCAAGCAAATGAATAACGAATCCACAGCTCACTTCATCGATCGCTTTCAAAAAGAAATCCTTGATGTTGTTAATGCTGATCAAAGTCTCTATAAACATGCCTTAATTAATGGTCTCCAGGAAGGTCCTCTTAAGTTCGAAGTCACCATGAAAGAGCCAGAATCTTATGCTCATCTTATTGAAATAGCAAATCAGTTTATTAAGGGTGAGGATGCGAACCCCGATTATTTTGCTTCTTCAATTCAGAGGCCTCAACAACAACAGAAGGATTATTCTTCTCATGATCATCTTCCTATCAATCGTGATGGCTATTTGTTAGAATATGAACAAGGTCCCAATTTATCATCTCAACGTGAAATATGCTATGATTATGAGCATCTATCTGCTTCTCCAAGTATCCGGCAGCTAAATCAATCAGAGCTATGTCTTGTCAACCCTCATATCTCAACTCAGGCTTATGATTACAAGTCATGTAATTCTCCTCGCCCGTATAAGTAAGATAAGCTCTGAGGAAGGTATATAGGTTTAACTATCTCAATAAAAGAAGCTCTTCAGATTATCCAGCAAGAACCTGGTTTTACGAGACCTTCTCTCATGCGACCTGATCATAGGAATTGTCACAAAGACTTGTTTTGTCAATACCACATGTGTGTGGGTCATGATACAAAAAAGTGTCGTGCTCTACATAAGCCTGTAGAGAAGTTCCTAAAAGAAGGAAAACTGCGGGAATATGTTGCTTAAAAATATTATTGTAAAATCTTTTCTAGAATATCGGTTATTCCCTAGATGCTAGATCTACTTTCATTGGCAGAAAGGTTTGTCTTAAAGCTCGTCTTAAAACTCTTTGATTTATGTTTGCATTAGCACTTTCCTTCAAATGCGTACATGGTTAAATATGGCTTGTGAATGTTGTGGCAATCAAACCCACCTTTTTGGTGGTTACCAGAAAAACTATAAGGCAATCAAACCCATCTCCTTGATGGTCGCCAAAATATTAAAAGGCAATCAAACCCATCTCCTTGATGGTCGCCAAAATCTCTTAAGGCAATCAAACCCATCTCCTGGATGGTCGCCAAAATCTTAAAAGGCATTCAAACCCATCTCCTTGATGGTCGCCAAAATCTTTAAAGGCAATCAAACCCATCTCCTAGATGGTCGCCAAAATCTTAAAAGGAAATCAAACCCATCTCCTTGATGGTCGCCAAAATCTTTAAAGGCAATCAAACCAGTCTCCTTGATGGTCGCCAAAATCTTAAAAGGCAATAAAACCCATCTCCTTGATGGTCGCCAAAATCTTAAAAGGTAATCAAGCCCATCTCCTTGATGGTCGCCAAAATCTTAAAAGGCAATCAAACCCATCTTTCGATGTCGCCCAAATCTTTAAAAGTAATTGAACCCATCTTTTGATGGTCGCCCCATTACAGTTTCATCTTTATATCCACATTATAGTGGTTGCTCCAATTGAGCATTACTGCTTCTTTTGCATATGATACAGATGCTATGCTAGCTTCTTGCTTACAAATGAGGTGAATATCACCATATTGTATCGAGACATCCAAAAACTTCTTTTCTATAGATGTTTATATGAAAATATGAATAGGTGGTTGCGAGTTTCCCTCAGGTGCTCGCATTATGAAGATTCTTTTATACCTGCTTTAAGTTCTCTTTTGCAAAGATTAGCAGGTGATCGCAGTTTTCTTCAGGTACTCGCGTTATATTTTATATACCTGCTTTGAGTTCTCTCTTGCAGAGATTAGCAGGTGTTCACGAGTTCTTTTTAGGTACTCGCGTTATATTCTTTTATACCTGCTTTGGGTTCTCTTTTGCAGAGATTAGCAGGTGTTCGCGAGTTCTTTTCAGGTACTCGCATTATATTTTATATACCTGCTTTGAGTTCTCTTTTGCAGAGATTAGCAGGTGTTCGCGAGTTCTTTTCAGGTACTCGCGTTATATTCTTTTATACCTGCTTTGGGTTCTCTTTTGCAGAGATTAGCAGGTGTTCGCGAGTTCTTTTCAGGTACTCGCATTATATTTTATATACCTGCTTTGAATTCTCTTTTGCAGAGATTAGCAGGTGTTTGCGAGTTCTTTTCAGGTACTCGCGTTATATTCTTTTATACCTGCTTTGGGTTTTCTTTTGCAGAGATTAGCAGGTGTTCGCGAGGTCTCTTCAGGTACTCGCGTTATATATTCCTTTACCTGCTTTTAAGTTCTCTTTTACAGAGATTAGCAGGTATTCGCGAGGTCTCTTCAGGTACTCGCGTTATAAATTCTTTTACCTGCTTTTAAGTTCTCTTTTGCAGAGATTAGTAGGTGTTCACGAGGTCTCTTCAGGTACTCACGTTATATTTTATATACCTGCTTTGAGTTCTCTTTTGCAGAGATTAGCAAGTGTTCGCGAGTTCTTTTCAGGTACTCGCATTATATTTTATATACCGGCTTTGAGTTCTCTTTTGCAGAAATTAGCAGGTTTTCGCGAGTTCTTTTCAGCTACTCACGTTATATTTTATACCTGCTTTTGAGTTCTCTTTTGCAGAGATTAGCAGGTGTTCGCGAGTTCTTTTCAGGTACTCGCGTAATATTCTTTTATACCTACTTTGGGTTCTCTTTTGTAGAGATTAGCAGGTATTCACGAGATCTTTTCAGGTACTTGCATTATATTTTATATACCTGCTTTGAGTTCTCTTTTGTAGAGATTAGCAGGTGTTCGCGAGTTCTTTTCAGGTACTCGCGTTATATTCTTTTATACCTGCTTTGGGTTTTCTTTTGCAGAGATTAGCAGGTGTTCGCGAGTTCTTTTCAGGTACTCGCATTATATTTTATATACTTGCTTTGAGTTCTCTTTTGCAGAGATTAGCAGGTGTTCGCGAGTTCTTTTCAGGTACTCGCGTTATATTATTTTATACCTGCTTTGGGTTCTCTTTTGCAGAGATTAGCAGGTGTTTGCGAGTTCTTTTCAGGTACTCGCATTATATTTTATATACCTGCTTTGAGTTCTCTTTTGCAGAGATTAACAGGTGTTCGCGAGTTCCTTTCAGGGACTCGCGTTATATTCTTTTATACCTGCTTTTAAGTTCTCTTTTGCAGAGATTAGCAGGTGTTTGCGAGGTCTCTTCAGGTACTCGCGTTATAGATTCTTTTACCTGCTTTTAAGTTCACTTTTGCAGAGATTAGCAGGTGTTAGCGAGGTCTCTTCAGGTACTCAAGTTATATTTTATATACCTGCTTTGAGTTCTCTTTTGCAGAGATTAGCAGGTGTTCGCGAGTTCTTTTTAGGTACTCGCATTATATTTTATATACCTGCTTTGAGTTCTCTTTTGCAGAAATTAGAAGGTAATCGCGAGTTCTTTTCAGCTACTCGCGTTATATTTTATACCTGCTTTTGAGTTCTCTTTTGCAAAGATTAGCAGGTGTTCGTGAGTTCTTTTCAGGTACTCGTGTTATAATCTTTTATACCTGCTTTGGGTTCTCTTTTGTAGAGATTAGCAGGTGTTCGCGAGTTCTTTTCAGGTACTCGCATTATATTTTATATACCTGCTTTGAGTTCTCTTTTGCAGAGATTAGCAGGTGTTCGCGAGTTCTTTTCAGGTACTCGCGTTATATTCTTTTATACCTGCTTTGGGTTCTCTTTTGCAGAGATTAGCAGGGGTTCACGAGTTCTTTTCAGGTACCCGCGTTATAATTTATACCTGCTTTGGGTTCTCGTTTGCAGAGATTAGCAGGTGTTCGCGAGTTCTTTTCAGGTACTCGTATTGTATTTTATATACCTGCTTTGAGTTCTCTTTTGCAGAAATTAGCAGGTAATCGCGAGTTCTTTTCAGCTACTCACGTTATATTTTATATACCTGCTTTGAGTTCTCTTTTGCAGAGATTAGCAGGTGTTCGCGAGTTCTTTTCAGGTACTCGCATTATATTTTTTATACCTGCTTTTGAGTTCTCCTTTGCAGAGATTAGCAGGTGTTCGCGAGGTCTCTTCAGGTACTCGCGTTATAGATTCTTTTACCTACTTTTAAGTTCTCTTTTGCAGAGATTAGCATGTGTTCACGAGATCTCTTCAGGTACTCGCGTTATAGATTCTTTTACCTACTTTTAAGTTCTCTTTTGCAGAGATTAGCAGGTGTTCACGAGGTCTCATCAGGTACTCGCGTTATATTTTATACTTGCTTTTGAGTTCTCTTTTGCAGAGATTTGTAGGTGTCCGCTAGTTCTCTTCAGGTACTCACGTTATATTTTATACCTACTTTGAGTTCTCTTTTGCAGAGACTAGCAGGTGTTCGCGAGTTCTGTTCAGGTACTCGCGCCACGTTCTTTCTTTACTTATCGAGTTCTCCTCAAAGACTAGTAGTTGATTACTAGTCTACCTCAGAGGACAAAATGAGCCGATGTTCGCAAGTTCCCTTCAGGTACTTGTGAATTATGTTTTATACTTGCTGTAACTCTCCTCCCTCACAGGAGAAAGAATAAGCATTCACTGGTTCCTTTGTGGAGAGGCATCAGGTACTCATCCCCTCTCTGTCTTTTCCGCTCTTTTGACAATTTACCAATAGCGGATTACGATTTTTGTGGGTCAATATCTACTTTTTCGAAGTTTCTTGGAAATTTGAAAAAGTGCGGGGATTATGTTGACCCATAAATCGCGATCCTCCCTGGGAGGCCTCTTTTGCTACATTTTAGCAGATTACACTCCCGGGATGGATCAGATCTCACGCAAAGGCCTTTTTCACACCCAAAGTGGTAAGAAGGGGCGGCCTCCCCCTTTAAACCGCCCAAGCCGGGCGGCCTCCTTCTTCAGACCGCCCAAGCCGGGCGGCCTCCTTCTTCAGACTGCCCAAGCTGGGCGGCCTGCTTCTTCAGACCGCCCAAGCCGGGCGGCCTCCTTCTTCAGACCGCCCAAGCCGGGCGGCCTCCTTCTTCAGACCGCCCAAGCCGGGCGGCCTCCTTCTTCAGACCGCCCAAGCCGGGCGGCCTCCTTCTTCAGACCGCCCAAGCCGGGCGGCCTCCTTCTTCAGACCGCCCAAGCCGGGCGGCCTCCTTCTTCAGACCGCCCATGCCGGGCGGACTCCTTCAGATCGCCCAAGCCGTGCGGCCTCCTTCTTCAGACTGCCCAAGCCGGGCGGCCTCCTTCAGATCGCCCAAGCCGGGCGGCTCCTTCTTCAGACCGCCCAAGCCGGGCAGCCTCCTTCTTCAGTCCGCCCAAGCCGGGCAGCCTCCTCCTTCAGTCCGCCCAAGCTGGGCCGCCTCCTCCTTCTGTCCGCCTAAGGTGGCGGTCTCCTTTGTTTAGACCACGCGGGTAGATATCCAGTCACCGGCTCACCGGAGATGACGACATCGACCCAGAGCCTATAAATAAGACCCTCGACCATGAGCAAAGGACCGGGAAGTGGGGGGCAGAACTGGCGGCTAGAAACAGCCAGACCGCTCCTATCAGCGACCTGTCCGGGCGACCTGTCCGGGCGACCTGTCCGGGCGACCTGTCCGGGCGACCTGTCCGGGTGACCTTAGCGACCGGTCCGGGCGACCTCAGCGACCTGTTCGGGTCACCTCAGCGACCTGTCTGGGCGACCTCAGTGACCTGTCCGGGCGGCCTCAACAAACAGCCCGTGCGGCTTACTCGTTTATTACTCGCAACTCTCTTGTATCATTCTGTTTCCATGTGCTAAACACAATGAGATGTAATACATATTATTAAATAAAGGGAAATCCGGTCGCAGGAGTGGCATTTGCCGCGGCGGGTGAAGTCTGGCCTCGCCGCAAGCTAGCGGCCCTCTCTTCTTCTCTCTCACTCAGCTCTTCATTCACGACTCAAGTAACCAGTTGCTCGACCACTACACCCTCTCTTTCCTCTAGGATTGA
Organism: Dactylorhiza incarnata; assembly: GCA_033032865.1. Taxonomy (NCBI): domain Eukaryota; kingdom Viridiplantae; phylum Streptophyta; class Magnoliopsida; order Asparagales; family Orchidaceae; genus Dactylorhiza; species Dactylorhiza incarnata. The sequence continues at coordinate 6,404,417 of JAWHQI010000132.1, read as the reverse complement.
GCGTCGAGGGCGTGGGGACAATTTCAGATTCAATAACTACATTCATTGGAGCACAAGTTTTACCCAGTCCAGTTCATTTAGTAGTTGATATATTGTCGGTTGCAGCGGTAATGCGAAATTTAGCTCCAAAGGACACATTTTCAGAATGAGATAGGAGCCCAAAATCCAATGTAGAACAATTTTAACCCATTCAAGCTCGTTTAGAGGTCGATATACAGTGGGTTCACTAGTAATGTAAGATTTAGGTCCAAATGACACATATATTTCAAAATAAAAGAATTTTAGATGCGGTTTGTAGCGAAAGTGAGAGATTTAGCTCCAAATGACACTTAAACTTTGAACAGCAATACCTTTTCATCTGATTGTCTCATTTTACCCCACAACACCTTTTCGGAATGAGCTCGGAGCACTACATTCTTTGGAGCACAAGTTTTACCCATTCCAGTTCATTTAGTTGTCGATATATAGCCGGTTGCAGCGGTAATGCGAAATTTAGCTCCAAAGGACACTTTTTCATAATGAGATAGGAGCCCTAAATCCAATGGAGAACAATTTTAACCCATTCAAGCTCGTTTAGAGGTTGATATACAGGGGGTTCTACTGGTAATGCGAGATTTTGCTCCAAATGACACATAAATTTCAAAATGAAAGAATTTTAGATGCGGTTTGTAGCGAAAGTGAGAGATTTAGCTCCAAATGACACAAAACTTAAAACAACAATAACTTTTGATCTGGTTATCTGATTTTACCCCACAACACCTTTTCGAAATAAGCTCGGAGCACTACGTTCATTGGAGCACAAGATTTACCCATTCCAGTTCATTTAGTTGTCGATATATAGCCGGTTGCAACGGTAATGCGAAATTTAGTTCCAAATGACACATTTTCAGAATGAGATAGGAGCCCTAAATCCAATGGAGAACAATTTTAACCCATTCAAGATCGTTTAGAGGTCGATATACAGTGGGTTCTACTAGTAATGTAAGATTTAGGTCCAAATGACACATAAATTTCAAAATGAAAGAATTTTAGATGCGGTTTGTAGCAAAAGTGAGAGATTTAGCTCCAAATGACACTTAAACTTTGAACAACAATAACTTTTGATCCGGTTGTCTGATTTTACCCCACAACACCTTTTCAGAATGAGCTCGGAGCACTACATTCATTGGAGCACATGTTTTACCCATTACAGTTCATTTAGTTGTCGATTTATTGCCAGTTGCAACGGTAATGCGAAATTTATCTCCAAAGGACAACTTTTCAGAATGAGATAGGAGCCCTAAATCCAATGGAGAACAATTTTAACCCATTTGTTTACCCAGAAAACGGCGATCCTCTACGAGGAGGCCTTTTTCACGGCGTTTTTATACATGACGCGCCCAGAATGGTAAGAAGGGACGACCTCCTCCTTCAGATCACCCAAGGCGTGTGGCCTCCGTCAGGCCGCCCAGCAGGGGCGGCCTCCTCCATCAGACCGCCCAGCAGGGGCGGCCTCCTCCGTCAGACCGCCCAGCAGGGGCGGCCTCCTCCGTCAGACCGCCCGGCAGGGGCGGCCTACTCCGTCAGACCGCCCGGCAGGGGCGGCCTCCTCCGTCAGACCGCCCGGCAGGGGCGGCCTCCTCCGTCAGACCGCCCGGCTGGTGCGGCCTCCTCCGTCAGACCGCCCGGCAGGGGCGGCCTACTCCGTCAGACCGCCCAGCAGGGGCGGCCTCCTCCGTCAGACCGCCCAGCAGGGGCGGCCTCCTCCGTCAGACCGCCCAGCAGGGGCGGCCTCCTCCGTCAGACTGCCCAGCAGGGGCGGCCTCCTCCGTCAGACCGCCCAGCAGGGGCGGCCTCCTCCGTCAGACCGCCCAGCAGGGGCGGCCTCCTCCGTCAGACCGCCCGGCAGGGGCGGCCTACTCCGTCAGACCGCCCGGCAGGGGCGGCCTACTCCGTCAGACCGCCCGGCAGGGGCGGCCTCCTCCGTCAGACCGCCCAGCAGGGGCGGCCTCCTCCGTCAGACCGCCCGGCAGGGGCGGCCTACTCCGTCAGACCGCCCGGCAGGGGCGGCCTACTCCGTCAGACCGCCCGGCAGGGGCGGCCTCCTCCGTCAGACCGCCCAGCAGGGGCGGCCTCCTCCGTCAGACCGCCCGGCAGGGGCGGCCTCCTCCGTCAGACCGCCCGGCAGGGGCGGCCTACTCCATCAGACCGCCCAGCAGGGGCGGCCTCCTCCGTCAGACCGCCCAGCAGGGGCGGCCTCCTCCGTCAGACCACCCAGCAGGGGCGGCCTCCTCCGTCAGACCGCCCAGCAGGGGCGGCCTCCTCCGTCAGACCGCCCAGCAGGGGCGACCTCCTCCGTCAGGCCGCCCAGCAGGGGCGGCCTCCTCCGTCAGGCCGCCCAGCAGGGGCGGCTTCCTCCGTCAGACCGCCCAGCAGTGGCGGCCTCCTCCGTCAGGCCGCCAAGCCGGACGGCCTCTTCCTTCAGACCGCGCAGGTAGGGATCCAGTCACCGGCTCACCGGAGGTGACGACATCGACCCAGAGCCTATAAATAGGACCCTCGACCATGAGCAAAGGACAGGCAAGTTGGGGGCAAAACTAGCGGCTAGAAACAGCCAGACCGCACCTAGCTGCGGCCTTTCCGAGCGACCTCAACAAAGCAGCCCGGGCGACCTCAAGAAACAGGCCGGGCGGCCTCAGCAAAACAGCCTGGGCGACTTGTCTTTCTTATCTGTCATCCTCTTGTACTCATTTCATTTCCATGTACTAAAAGTGGCAAGTTGTAAGACAGATTATTGAATAAAGGGAAAGCCCGTCGCAGGAGTGGCTTTTGCCGCGACGGGCGAAGTCTGGCCTCGCCGCAAGCTAGCGGCCCTCTCTTCCTCTCCCCTCTTCACTCGCGACCCAAGTAACCAGCTGCTCGCGGCCTCCTTTTCCCCCAATCCCCTCGAGTAGATCGTGGAGGTGCAATTTTGGATTCAACAGAAACACGCGACCTTCAGATAGCGAGTGGTTGATGAACAACTGTTGCGATGAAGATGCGAGATTTGGCCTAAAATACACTCAATCTTCAAACGGCCATAACTTTTGATCCGGGTGTCGGAATTCAGAAATTCAAAGCCCGACGCGACCGTCTTGAGCCGAACTATCCAAAAATTGAACGGGATTTCCCGTTCAGGCACTTTTTAGCCCTCAGATTTCAGAAATTCGGCTCCGTTTTAAAGTTATTTCAGTTTTTCTCTTTCAACATTTCCTGTTTTCATGGATCATCCGTCAGAAGACCTCGAGCATCCTTCCAATCATCTTGAAGTTCCTGTTCAAAGTGGCGACATAAACCCCCTATTAGCAGAGATCGCCCACCTCAAAAGACAAGTGGATTCTCAACTTAATACTATAGCAGCTACTTATGACAAGCCTTCTAGCAGTCATCTAGAACATTTGTTACAACCTGAAGCAGCAGGACTCTCTATTCCTCATTATGAGTCTCATAAGGTTAGTATGGGTGATCCACCTTACCTTGTTGATAGACTAACAATTCCTGCAGGAGAAGAACAAGAACCTTCCCCATTATCATACAAAATTCGTTGGGAAGTAGTCCCAAATGACTTCAAAGAGCCTCGTCTGCCAGTCTATTCTGGAATGAGTGATCCGGTTTTTCATCTGCAAGCCTTTGAGGCAGCTACCTCACTAAGAGCTCTATCAGATGGTATCAAGTGTAAACTTCTCATCATGACCTTTGACGGTCAAGTTTTGGATTGGTTCTACCATTTACCATCTCAATCGATCAATTGCTTCGGAGATCTTCGAAGAGAATTTTATTTGAGGTTCAGCACTTTAAGGAAACGTAAGAGAGGTCTTCCAGCTCTTTTTCAGATCAAGCAAATGGATAACGAATCCACGGCTCACTTCATCGATCGCTTTCAAAAAGAAATCCTTGATGTTGTTAATGCTGATCAAAGTCTCTATAAACATGCCTTAATTAATGGTCTCCAGGAAGGTCCTCTTAAGTTTGAAGTCACCATGAAAGAGCCAGAATCTTATGCTCATCTTATTGAAATAGCAAATCAGTTCATTAAGGCCGAGGATGCGAACCCCGATTATTTTGCTTCTTTAATTCAGAGGCCCCAACAACAACAGAAGGATTATTCTTCTCATGGTCATCTTCCTATCAATCGCCGTGGCTATTTGTTAGAATATGAACAAGGTCCCAACTTATCATCTCAACGTGAAATATGCTATGATTATGAGCATCTATCTGCTTCTCCAAGTTTCCTGCAGCAAAATCAATCAGAGCTATGTCTTGTCAACCCTCATATCCCAACTCAGACTTATAGTTACAGGTCATGCAATTCTCCTCGCCCGCATAAGCAAGATAAGCTCCGAGGAAGGTATACAGGTTTAACTATCTCAATGAAAGAAGCTCTTCAGATTATCCAGCAAGAACCTGGTTTTACAAGGCCTTCTCTCATGCGACCTGATCATAGGAATTGTCACAAAGACTTGTTTTGTCAATACCACATGTGTGTGGGTCATGATACAGAAAAGTGTCGCGCTCTACATAAGCTTGTAGAGAAGTTGTCGAAAGAAGGCAAACTGCGGGAATATGTTGCTTAAAAATATTATTGTAAAATCTTTTCTAGCAATATCGGTTATTCACTCGAAGTGATGCTGGATCTACTTTCATTGGCAGAAAGGTTTGTCTTAAAGCTCGTCTTAAAACTCTTTCAGTTATGTTTGCATTAGCTCTTTCCTTCAAATGCATACATGGTTGAAAATGGCTTGTGAATGTTGTGGCAATCAAACCCATCTTTCGATGGTCGCCAAAATCTCTAAAGGCAATCAAACCCATCTTTCGATGGTCGCCAAAATCTCTAAAGGCAATCAAACCCATCTTTCGATGGTCGCCAAAATCTCTAAAGGCAATCAAACCCATCTTTCGATGGTCGCCAAAATCTCTAAAGGCAATCAAACCCATCTTTCGATGGTCGCCAAAATCTCTAAAGGCAATCAAACCCATCTTTCGATGGTCGCCAAAATCTCTAAAGGCAATCAAACCCATCTTTCGATGGTCACCAAAATCTCTAAAGGCAATCAAACCCATCTTTCGATGGTCGCCAAAATCTCTAAAGGCAATCAAACCTATCTTTCGATGGTCGCCAAAATCTCTAAAGGCAATCAAACCCATCTTTCGATGGTCGCCAAAATCTCTAAAGGCAATCAAACCCATCTTTCGATGGTCGCCAAAATCTTAAAGGCAATCAAACCCGTCTTCCGATGGTCGCTCAAATCTTTAAAAGCAATTGAACCCATCTTTTGATGGTCGCCTCTTTATAGTTTCATCTTTATATATCCACATTATAGTGGTTGCTCCAATTGAGCATTACTGCTTCCTTTGCATATGATACAGGTGCTATGCTAGCTTTTTGCTTACAAATGAGGTGAATATCACCATATTGTATCTAGACATCCAAAACTTCTTTTCTATAGATGTTTTTATGAGAAGATGAACAGGTGATTGCGAGTTCTCTTCAGGTACTCGCATATTAGATCGTTTTATACCTGCTTTATGTTCTGTTTTGCAGATATTAGCAGGTATTCGCGAGTTCTCTTCAGGTACTCGCGTATTAGATTGTTTTATACTTGCTTTATGATCTGTTTTGCAGATATTAGCAGGTATTCGCGAGTTCTCTTCAGGTACTCGCGTATTAGATTGTTTTATACCTGCTTTATGATCTGTTTTGCAGATATTAGCAGGTATTTGCGAGTTCTCTTCAGGTACTCGCATATTAGATCGTTTTATACCTGCTTTATGTTCTGTTTTGCAGATATTAGCAGGTATTCGCGAGTTCTCTTCAGGTACTCGCGTATTAGATTGTTTTATATCTGCTTTATGACCTGCTTTGCAGATATTAGCAGGTATTCGCGAGTTCTCTTCAGGTACTCGCGTATTAGATTGTTTTATACCTGCTTTATGTTCTGTTTTGCAGATATTAGCAGGTATTCGCGAGTTCTCTTCAGGTACTCGCGTATTAGATTGTTTTATACTTGCTTTATGATCTGTTTTGCAGATATTACCAGGTATTCGCGAGTTCTCTTCAGGTACTCGCGTATTAGATTGTTTTATACCTGCTTTATGATCTGTTTTGCAGATATTAGCAGGTATTCGCGAGTTCTCTTCAGGTACTCGCGTATTAGATTGTTTTATACCTGCTTTATGTTCTGTTTTGCAGATATTAGCAGGTATTCGCGAGTTCTCTTCAGGTACTCGCGTATTAGATTGTTTTATATCTGCTTTATGACCTGCTTTGCAGATATTAGCAGGTATTCGCGAGTTCTCTTCAGGTACTCGCGTATTAGATTGTTTTATACCTGCTTTATGTTCTGTTTTGCAGATATTAGCAGGTATTCGCGAGTTCTCTTCAGGTACTCGCGTATTAGATTGTTTTATACCTGCTTTATGATCTGTTTTGCAGATATTAGCAGGTATTCGCGAGTTCTCTTCAGGTACTCGCGTATTAGATTGTTTTATACCTGCTTTATGATCTGTTTTGCAGATATTAGCAGGTATTTGCGAGTTCTCTTCAGGTACTCGCATATTAGATCGTTTTATACCTGCTTTATGTTCTGTTTTGCAGATATTAGCAGGTATTCGCGAGTTCTCTTCAGGTACTCGCGTATTAGATTGTTTTATACCTGCTTTATGTTCTGTTTTGCAGATATTAGCAGGTATTCGCGAGTTCTCTTCAGGTACTCGCGTATTAGATTGTTTTATACTTGCTTTATGATCTGTTTTGCAGATATTAGCAGGTATTCGCGAGTTCTCTTCAGGTACTCGCGTATTAGATTGTTTTATACCTGCTTTATGATCTGTTTTGCAGATATTAGCAGGTATTTGCGAGTTCTCTTCAGGTACTCGCATATTAGATCGTTTTATACCTGCTTTATGTTCTGTTTTGCAGATATTAGCAGGTATTCGCGAGTTCTCTTCAGGTACTCGCGTATTAGATTGTTTTATATCTGCTTTATGACCTGCTTTGCAGATATTAGCAGGTATTCGCGAGTTCTCTTCAGGTACTCGCGTATTAGATTGTTTTATACCTGCTTTATGTTCTGTTTTGCAGATATTAGCAGGTATTCGCGAGTTCTCTTCAGGTACTCGCATATTAGATTGTTTTATACCTGCTTTATGATCTGTTTTGCAGATATTAGCAGGTATTCGCGAGTTCTCTTCAGGTACTCGCGTATTAGATTGTTTTATACCTGCTTTATGATCTGTTTTGCAGATATTAGCAGGTATTTGCGAGTTCTCTTCAGGTACTCGCATATTAGATCGTTTTATACCTGCTTTATGTTCTGTTTTGCAGATATTAGCAGGTATTCGCGAGTTCTCTTCAGGTACTCGCGTATTAGATTGTTTTATACCTGCTTTATGTTCTGTTTTGCAGATATTAGCAGGTATTCGCGAGTTCTCTTCAGGTACTCGCGTATTAGATTGTTTTTACCTGCTTTATGTTCTGTTTTGCAGATATTAGCAGGTATTCGCGAGTTCTCTTCAGGTACTCGCGTATTAGATTGTTTTATACCTGCTTTATGTTCTGTTTTGCAAATATAAGCAGATATTCGCGAGTTCTCTTCAGGTACTCGCGTATTAGATTGTTTTATACCTGCTTTATGACCTGCTTTGCAGATATTAGTAGGTATTCGCGAGTTCTCTTCAGGTACTCGCGTTATATTGTATGTCTGCTTTATGTTCTGTTTTGCAGATATTAGCAGGTATTCGCGAGTTCTCTTCAGGTACTCGCGTATTAGATTGTTTTATACCTGCTTTATGTTCTGTTTTGCAGATATTAGCAGGTATTCGCGAGTTCTCATCAGGTACTCGCATAATAGATTGTTTTATACCTGCTTTATGTTCTGTTTTTGCAGATATTAGCAGATATTCGCGAGTTCTCTTCGGGGAATCGCGTATTAGATTGTTTTATACCTGCTTTATGTTCTGTTTTGCAGATATTAGCAGATATTCGCGAGTTCACTTCAGGTACTCGCGTATTAGATTGTTTTATACCTACTTTATGTTCTGTTTTGCAGAGATTAGCAGGTATTCGCGAGTTCTCTTCAGGTACTCGCGTTATAGATTGTTTTATACCTGCACTTGAGTTCTCTCTTTTGTAGAGATTAGCAGGTGTTCGCGAGTTCTATTCAGATACTCGCGTTATGTTTTATACCTGCTTCGAGTTCTCTTTTGTAGAGATTAACCGGTATCCGCGAGTTCTTTTCAGGTACTCGCATTAGGTTTTGTATACCTGCTTTAATTCCTCTTTTGCAGAAAATAGCAGGTGATCGCGAGTTCTCTTCAGGTACTCGCGTTATATTGAATGTCTGCTTTGAGTTCTGTTTTGCAGAAATTAGCAGGTCTTCGCGAGTTCTTTTCAGGTACTCGCATTGTATTTTATATGCCTAGTTTGAGTTCTCTTTTGTAGAGATTAGCAGGTTTTCGCGAGTTCTTTTCAGGTACTCGCGTTATATTTAATATGTCTGCTTTGAGTTCGCCTTTGCAGAGATTACCAGGTCTTCGCGAGTTCTTTTTAGGTACTCGCGTTATATTTTGTATGTTTTTTTAGAGATTAGTAGGTATTCGCGAGTTCTCTCAGGTACTCGCATTATAGATTGTTTTTATACCTGCTTTCAGTGCCCTTTTGCAGACATTAGCAGGTATTCACGAGTTCTTTTCAGGTACACGCGCTATGTTTTATACCTGCCTTGAATTCTCTTTTACAGAAAATTGCAGGTGTTCGCGAGTTCTCTTCAGGTACTCGCGTTATGTTTAATATGCCTGCTTTAAGTTCTGTTTTTGCAGAGGTTAGCAGGTGTTCGCGAGTTCTCTTCAGGTACTCACGTTATAGATTCTTTTGCCTACTTTAAGTTCTTTTGCATAGATTTGCAGGTGTTCGTGAGTTCTATTCAGGTACTCGCATTGTAGTTTGCTTTACACCTGCTTAGAGTTCTCTTTTGCAGAGATTAGCACTTTTTGGCCCCTCTCTTCATGTACTCGCGCTATAGTAAATACCTGCTTAAGCTTTCTTTGCAGAGGTTAGCAGGTGATCGCGAGTTCTCTCCAGGCACTCGCGTGTTCCTATCTCTTTCTGCATGCTCTAACTTTTGCCTTGCAGAAATTACCATATATTGGCAAAGCATGATCAGGTACTTGCAAGACTCTTCTCCTTTTTATAAGTGCCTTAACTCTTCTCCCTCGCAGAAGGAAGACAATTTGTGAAATACGGATCGCGATTTTCGTGGGTAAGTTTTACTTTTTCGAAGTTCTCTATGGAACTTGAAAAAGTGCGGGGATTATGTTTACCCAGAAAACGGGATCCTCTACGAGGAGGCCTTTTTCACGGCGTTTTTATACATGACGCGCCCAGAATGGTAAGAAGGGACGACCTCCTCCTTCAGATCACCCAAGGCGTGTGGCCTCCGTCAGGCCGCCCAGCAGGGGCGGCCTCCTCCGTCAGACCGCCCAGCAGGGGCGGCCTCCTCCGTCAGACCGCCCGGCAGGGGCGGCCTACTCCGTCAGACTGCCCGGCAGGGGCGGCCTCCTCCGTCAGACCGCCCGGCAGGGGCGGCCTCCTCCGTTAGACCGCCCAGCTGGTGCGGCCTCCTCCGTCAGACCGCCCGGCAGGGGCGGCCTACTCCGTCAGACCGCCCAGCAGGGGCGGCCTCCTCCGTCAGACCGCCCAGCAGGGGCGGCCTCCTCCGTCAGACCGCCCAGCAGGGGCGGCCTCCTCCGTCAGACCGCCCAGCAGGGGCGGCCTCCTCCGTCAGACTGCCCAGCAGGGGCGGCCTCCTCCGTCAGACCGCCCAGCAGGGGCGGCCTCCTCCGTCAGACCGCCCAGCAGGGGCGGCCTCCTCCGTCAGACCGCCCGGCAGGGGCGGCCTACTCCGTCAGACCGCCCGGCAGGGGCGGCCTACTCCGTCAGACCGCCCGGCAGGGGCGGCCTCCTCCGTCAGACCGCCCGGCAGGGGCGGCCTCCTCCGTCAGACCGCCCAGCAGGGGCGGCCTCCTCCGTCAGACCGCCCGGCAGGGGCGGCCTCCTCCGTCAGACCGCCCGGCAGGGGCGGCCTCCTCCGTCAGACCGCCCAGCAGGGGCGGCCTCCTCCGTCAGACCGCCCAGCAGGGGCGGCCTCCTCCGTCAGACCGCCCAGCAGGGGCGGCCTCCTCCGTCAGACCGCCCAGCAGGGGCGACCTCCTCCGTCAGGCCGCCCAGCAGGGGCGGCCTCCTCCGTCAGGCCGCCCAGCAGGGGCGGCTTCCTCCGTCAGACCGCCCAGCAGTGGCGGCCTCCTCCGTCAGGCCGCCAAGCCGGACGGCCTCTTCCTTCAGACCGCGCAGGTAGGGATCCAGTCACCGGCTCACCGGAGGTGACGACATCGACCCAGAGCCTATAAATAGGACCCTCGACCATGAACAAAGGACAGGCAAGTTGGGGGCAAAACTAGCGGCTAGAAACAGCCAGACCGCACCTAGCTGCGGCCTTTCCGAGCGACCTCAACAAAGCAGCCCGGGCGACCTCAAGAAACAGGCCGGGCGGCCTCAGCAAAACAGCCTGGGCGACTTGTCTTTCTTATCTGTCATCCTCTTGTACTCATTTCATTTCCATGTACTAAAAGTGGCAAGTTGTAAGACAGATTATTGAATAAAGGGAAAGCCCGTCGCAGGAGTGGCTTTTGCCGCGACGGGCGAAGTCTGGCCTCGCCGCAAGCTAGCGGCCCTCTCTTCTTCTCCCCTCTTCACTCGCGACCCAAGTAACCAGCTGCTCGCGGCCTCCTTTTCCCCCAATCCCCTCGAGTAGATCGTGGAGGTGCAATTTTGGATTCAACACCATTCAAACTCGTTTAGAGGTCGATATACAGTGGGTTCTACTAGTAATGTAAGATTTAGGTTCAAATGACACATATATTTCAAAATGAAAGAATTTTAGATGCGGTTTGTAGCGAAAGTGAGACATTTAGCTCCAAATGACACTTAAACTTTGAACAGCAATAACTTTTGATCCGGTTGTCTGATTTTACCCCCACAACACCTTTTCAGAATGAGCTCGGAGCACTACATTCATTGGAGCTCAAGTTTTACCCAGTCCAGTTCATTTTGTTGTCGATATATTGCCGGTTGCAGCGGTAATGCGAAATTTAGCTCCAAAGGACAACTTTTCAGAATGAGATAGGAGCCCTATATCCAATGGAGAACAATTTTAACCCATTCAAGCTCGTTTAGAGGTCGATATACAGTGGGTTCAACTAGTAATGTAAGATTTTGGTCCAAATGGCACATATATTTCAAAATGAAAGAATTTTAGATGCGGTTTGTAGCGAAAGTGAGATATTTAGCTCCAAATGACACTTAACATTTGAACAGCAATAACTTTTGATCCGGTTGTCTAATTTTACCCCACACCACCTTTTCGGAATGAGCTCGGAGCACTACATTCATTGGAGCACAAGTTTTACCCATTCCAGTTCTTTTAGTTGTCGATATATAGCTGGTTGCAGCGGTAATGCGAAATTTAGCTCCAAAGGACACCTTTTCAGAATGAGATAGGAGCCCTAAATCCAATGGAGAACAATTTTAACCCATTCAAGCTCATTTAGAGGTCGATATACAGTGGGTTCTACTGGTAATGTGAGATTTTGCTCCAAATGAAATATAAATTTCAAAATAAAAGAATTTTAGATGCGGTTTGTAGCGAAAGTGAGTGATTTAGCTCCAAATGACACTCAAATTTTAAACAGCAATAACTTTTGATCTGATTGTCTGACTTTACCACCACAACACCTTTTTGGAATGTGCTCGGAGCACTACATTCATTTGAGCACATGTTTTACCCATTCTAGTTCATTTAGTTGTCGATATATAGCCAGTTGCAGCGGTAATATGAAAATTAGGTACAAAGGACACCTTTTCATAATGAGATAGGAGCCCTAAATCCAATGGAAAACAATTTTAACCCATTCAAGCTCATTTAGAGGTCGATATACAGTGGGTTCTACTGGTAATGCGAGATTTTGCTCCAAATGACACATAAATTTCAAAATAAAAGAATTTAAGATGGGGTTTGTAGCGAAAGTGAGAGATTTAGCTCCAAATGACACTTAAACTTTAAACAACAATAACTTTTGATCCGGTTTTCTGATTTTACCCTACAATACCTTTTCGGAATAAGCTCGGAGCACTACATTCATTGGAGCACAAGTTTTACCCAGTCCAGTTCATTTAGTGGTCGATATATAGCCGGTTGCAGCGGTAATGTGAAATTTAGCTCCAAAGGACAACTTTTCAGAATGAGATAGGAGCCCTAAATCCAATGGAGAACAATTTTAACCCATTCAAGCTCGTTTAGAGGTCGATATACCGTGGGTTCTACTAGTAATGTAAGATTTAGGTCCAAATGACACATATATTTTAAAATGAAAGAATTTTAGATGCGGTTTGTAGCGAAAGTGAGACATTTAGCTCCAAAAGACACTAAAACTTTGAACAGCAATAACTTTTGATCCGGTTGTCTAATTTTACCCCACAACACCTTTTTGGAATGAGCTCGGAGCACTACATTCATTGTAGCACAAGTTTTACCCATTCCAGTTCATGTAGTTGTCGATATATATCCAGTTGCAGCGGTAATGCGAAATTTAGCTCTAAATTACACCTAAACTTCTAACAGCCATAACTTTTGATTTGTATGTTTGATTGTTGCCGACAACACCTTTACGGAATATGCTCGGAGGCATACATCCTATGGAGTATAATTTTAAACCATTCCAGCTCATTTTAGATTTTGATATACAGTCGGTTGTAATGGTAATGAGGGATTTTGCTCCTCTTGACACATAAACTATAACAGCCATAACTTTTGATCTGGTTGTCTGATTTTTGCCTACAACACCTTTTTGGAATGAGCTCGGAGCCCTACATCCAATGGAGAACCATTTTTACTTATTCTAGTTTGTTTTGTGGTCTATATACAACCAGGTTGGTAATAAGGTATTTAGCTCGAAAGGAGACCTAAACTTCAAACATCCGTAACTTTTGATCCGGTTGTCAGATTTTCACTCACAATACCTTTTCATAATGAGATAGGAGCCCTAAATCCAATGGAGAACAGTTTTAACTCATTCAAGCTCATTTAGAGGTCGATATACAGTGGGTTCTACTGGTAATGCGAGATTTTGCTCCAAATGACACATAAATTTCAAAATGAAAGAATTTTAGATGCGGTTTGTAGCGAAAGTGAGAGATTTAGGTCCAAATGACACTCAAACTTTAAACAACAATAACTGTTAATCTGGTTGTCTGACTTTACCCCACAACACCTTTTCGGAATGAGCTCGGAGCACTACATTCATTGGAGCACAAGTTTTACCCATTCCAGTTCATTTAGTTGTTGATATATAGCCGGTTGCAGCGGTAATGCGAAATTTAGCTCCAAAGGACACCTTTTCAGAATGAGATAGGAGCCCTAAATCCAATGGAGAACAATTTTAACCCATTCAAGATCGTTTAGAGCTCGATATACAGTGAGTTCTACTAGTAATGTAAGATTTAGGTCCAAATGACACATAAATTTCAAAATGAAAGAATTTTAGATGCGGTGTGTAGTGAAAGTGAGAGATTTAGCTCCAAATGACACTTAAACTTTGAACAGCAATAACTTTTGATCTGGTTGTCTGATTTTACCCCAAACCACCTTTTCAGAATGAGCTCGGAGCACTACATTCATTGAAGCTCAAATTTTACCCATTCCAGTTCATTTAGTTGTCGATATATAGCTGGTTGCAGCGGTAATACGAAATTTAGCTCCAAATGACACCTTTTAAGAATGAGATAGGAACCCTAAATCAATGGAGAACAATTTTAACCCATTCAAGCTCGTTTAGAGGTCAATATACAGTGGGTTCTACTGGTATTACGAGATTTTGCTCCAAATGACACATAAATTTCAAAATGAAAGAATTTTAGATGCGGTTTGTAGCGAAAGTGAGAGATTTAGCTCCAGATGACACTCAAACTTTAAACAGCAATAACTTTTGATCTGGTTGTCTCATTTTACCCTACAACACCTTTTCAGAATAAGCTCGCAGCACTACGTTCATTGGAGCACAAGATTTACCCATTCCAGTTCATTTAGTTGTCGATATATAGCCGGTTGCAGCGGTAATGCGAAATTTAGCTCCAAAGGACACCTTTTCAGAATGAGCTAGGAGCCTTAAAGCCAATGAAGAAAAATTTTAACCCATTCAAGCTCGTTTAGAGGTCGATATACAGTGGGTTCTACTAGTAATGTAAGATTTAGGTCCAAATGACACATAAATCTCAAAATAAAAGAATTTTAGATGCGGTTTGTAGCGGAAGTTAGAGATTTAGCTCCAAATGACACTTAAACTTTGAACAGCAATAACTTTTGATCCGGTTGTCTGATTTTACCCCACAACACCTTTTCAGAATAAGCTCGGAGCACTACATTCATTGGGGCACAAGTTTTACCCATTCCAGTTCATTTAGTTGTCAATATATAGCCAGTTGCAGCGGTAATGCGAAATTTAGCTCCAAATTACACCTAAACTTCTAACAGCCATAACTTTTGATTTGTTTGTTTGATTGTTGCCCACAACACCTTTACGGAATATGCTCGGAGGCATATCTCCAATGGAGCACAATTTTAAACCATTCCAGCTCATTTTAGAAGTCAATATACAGTCAGTTGCAATGGTAATGAGGGATTTGGCTGCTCTTGACACAAAATGTAACAACAATGGTAATGAGGGATTTTGCTCCAAATTACCCCTAAACTTCTAACAGCCATATCTACTTTTTCGAAGTTTCTTGGAAATTGGAAAAAGTGCGGGGATTATGTTGACCCAGAAATTGCGATCCTCCCCTGGGAGGCCTCTTTTGCTACATTTTTGCAGATTACGCGCCTGGGATGGATCAGATCTCACGCAAAGGCCTTTTTCACACCCAAAGTGGTAAGAAGGGGCGGCCTCCCCCTTTAAGCCGTCCAAGCCGGGCGGCCTCCTTCTTCAGACCGCCCAAGCCGGGGCCGCCTCCTTCTTCAAACCGCCCAAGCCGGGCGGCATCCTTCTTCAGACCGCCCAAGTCAGGCGGCCTCCTTCTTCACACGGCCCAAGCCGGACGGCCTCATTCTTCAGACCGCCCAAGCCGGGTGGCCTCCTTCTTCAGACCGACCAAGCTGGGCGGCCTCCTTCTTCAGACCGACCAAGCCGGGCGGCCTCCTTCCTCAGACCGCCCAAGCCGGGCGGCCTCCTTCTTTAGACCGCCCAAGCCGTGCGGCCTCCTTCTTCAGATCGCCCAAGTCGGGCGACCTCCTTCTTTAGACCGCCCAAGCCGGGCGGCCTCCTTCTTCAGACCGCCCAAGCCGGGCGACCTCCTTCTTCAGCCGCCCAAGCCGGGCGGCCTCCTTCTTCAGTCCGCCCAATCCGGGCGGCCTCCTCCTTCAGTCCTCCCAATCTGGGCCGCCTCCTCCTTTAGTCTGCCTAAGGTGGCGGTCTCCTTCGTTTAGACCGCGCGGGTAGAGATCTAGTCACCGGCTCACCGGAGGTGACGACATCGACCCAGAGCCTATAAATATGACCCTCGACCATGAACAAAGGACCGGGAAGTGGGGGGCAGAACTGGCGGCTAGAAACAGCAGACCGCTCCTATCAGCGACCTGTCCGGGCAACCTGTCCGGGCGACCTGTCCGGGCGACCTCAGCGACCTGTCCGGGCAACCTCAGCGACCTTTTCGGGCGACCTCAGTGACCTGTCTGTGCGGCCTCGGCAAACAGCCCGCGCGACTTACTCTTTTATTACTCGCAACTCTCTTGTATCATTTTGTTTCCATGTGCTAAACACAATGAGCTGTAATACAGATTATTAAATAAAGGGAATGCCCGTCGCAGGAGTGGCATTTGCCACGGCGGGCGAAGTCTGGTCTCGCCGAGCTCTTCATTCACGACTCAAGTAACCAGCTGCTCGACCACTACCCCCTCTCTTTCCACTAGGATTGAGCGTCCAGGGCGTGGGGACAATTTCGGATTCAACAACTACATTCATTGGATCACAAGTTTTACCCAGTCCAGTTCATTTAGTAATTGATATATTCCCGGTTGCAGCGATAATGCAAAATTTAGCTCCAAAGGACACCTTTTCAGAATGAGATAGGAGCCCTAAATCCAATGGAGAACAATTTTAACCCATTCAAGCTCGTTTAGAGGTCGATATACAGTGGGTTTACTAGTACTGTAAGATTTAGGTCCAAATGACACATATATTTCAAAATAAAAGAATTTTAGATGCGGTTTGTAGCGAAAGTGAGAGATTTAGCTACAAATGACACTTAAACTTTGAACAGCAATAACTATTGATCCGATTATCGTATTTTACCCCACAACACCTTTTTGGAATGAGCTCGGAGCACTACATTCATTGGAGCACAAGTTTTACTTATTCCAGTTCATTTAGTTGTCGATATATAGCCGGTTGCACCGGTAATGCGAAATTTAGCTCCAAAGGACACCTTTTCAGAATGAGATACGAGCCCTAAATCCAATGGAGAACAATTTTAACCCATACAAGCTCGTTTAGAGGTTGATATACAGTGGGTTCTACTGGTAATGTGAGATTTTGCTCCAAATGACACATAAATTTTAAAATGAAAGAATTTTAGATGCGGTTTGTAGCGAAAGTGAGAGATTTAGCTCCAAATGACACTCAAACTTTAAAAAGAAATAACTTTTGATCTGGTTGTCTGATTTTACCCCACAACACCTTTTCGGAATAAGCTCGGAGCACTACGTTCATTGGAGCACAAGATTTACCCATTCCAGTTCATTTAGTTGTCGATATATAACCGGTTGCAGCGGTAATGCGAAATTTAGCTCCAAATGACACCTTTTCAGAATGAGATAGGAGCCCTAAATCCAATGGAGAACAATTTTACCCATTCAAGCTCGTTTAGAGATCCATATACAGTGGGTTCTACTAGTAATCTAAGATTTAGGTCCAAATGACACATAAATTTCAAAATGAAAGAATTTTCGATGCGGTTTGTAGCGAAAGTGAGAGATTTAGCTCCAAATGACACTTAAACTTTGAACAACAATAACTTTTGATCTGGTTGTCTGATTTTACCCCACAATACCTTTTCGGAATGAGCTCGGAGCACTACATTCATTGGAGCACAAGTTTTACCCATTCCAGTTCATTTAGTTGTCGAGATATTGCCAGTTGCATCGGTAATGCAAAATTTAGCTCCAAATTACACCTAAACTTCTAACAGCCATAACTTTTGATTTGTATGTTTGATTGTTTCCCACAACACCTTTACGGAAAATGCTCGGAGGCATACATCCAATGGAGCACAATTTTAAACCATTCCAACTCATTTTAGAAGTGAATATACAGTCGGTTGCAATAGTAAAGAGGGATTTTGCTCCTCTTGACACAAACTGTAACAGCCATAACTTTTGATCTGGTTGTCCGATTTTTGCGTACAACACCTTTTTTGAATGAGCTTGGATCCTTACATCCAATGGAGAACAATTTTTACCCATTCTAGTTTGTTTAGTGGTCAATATACAGCCGGGTTGGTAATAAGGTATTTAGCATGAAAGGAGACCTAAACTTCAAACATCCGTAACTTTTGATCTGGTTGTCAGATTTTCTCCCACAATACCTTTTCATAACGAGATAGGAGCCCTAAATCCAATGGAGAATAATTTTAACCCATTCAAGCTCATTTAGAGGTCGATATACAGTGGGTTCTACTGGTAATGCGAGATTTTGCTCCAAATGAAACATAAATTTCAAAATAAAAAAATTTTAGATGCGAGTTGTAGCGAAAGTGAGTGATTTAGCTCCAAATGACACTCAAACTTTAAACAGCAACAACTTTTGATCTGGTTGTCTGACTTTACCCCACAATACCTTTTCGGAATGAGCTCGGAGCACTACATTCATTTGAGCACAAGTTTTACCTATTCCAGTTTATTTAGTTGTCGATATTTAGCCAGTTGCAGCGGTAATATGAAAATTAGCTCCAAAGGACACCTTTGCAGAATGAGATAGGAGCCCTAAATCCAATGGAAAACAATTTTAACCCATTCAAGCTCATTTAGAGGTCGATATACAGTGGGTTCTACTGGTAATGCGAGATTTTGCTCCAAATGACACATAATTTTCAAAATGAAAGAATTTTAGACGGGGTTTCTAGCGAAAGTGAGAGATTTAGCTCCAAATGACACTTAAACTTTAAACAGCAATAACTTTTGATCTGGTTGTCTGATTTTACCCTACAACACCTTTTCGGAATGAGCTCGGAGCACTACATTCATTGGAGCACAAGTTTTACCCAGTCCAGTTCATTTAGTTGTCGATATATTGCCGGTTGCAGCGGCAAAGCAAAATTTAGCTCCAAAGGACAACTTTTCAGAATGAGATAGGAGCCCTAAATCCAATGGAGAACAATTTTAACCCATTCAAGCTCGTTTAGAGGTCGATATACAGTGGGTTCTACTAGTAATGTAAGATTTATGTCCAAATGACACATATAATTCAAAATGAAAGAATTTTAGATACGGTTTGTAGCGAAAGTGAGACATTTAGCTCCAAATGACACTTAAACTTTGAATAGCAATAACTTTTGATCCAGTTGTCTGATTTTACCCCACAACACCTTTTCGGAATGAGCTCGGAGCACTACATTCATTGAAGCACAAGTTTTACCCATTCCAGTTCATTTAGTTGTCGATATATAGCCGGTTGCAGCGGTAATACAAAATTTAGCTCCAAAGGACACCTTTTCAGAATGATATAGAAGCCCTAAATCCAATGGATAACAATTTAACTCATTCAAGCTCGTTTAGAGTTTGATATACAGTGGGTTCTACTGGTAATGCGAGATTTTGCTCCAAATGACACATAAATTTCAAAATGAATGAATTTTAGATCCGGTTTGTAGCGAAAGTGATAGATTTAGCTCCAAATGTCACTCAAACTTTAAACAGCAATAACTTTTGATCTGGTTGTCTGATTTTACCCCACAACACCTTTTCAGAATAAGCTCGGAGCACTACGTTCATTGCCGGTTGCAGCGTTAATGCGAAATTTAGCTCCAAAGGACACCTTTTCAGAATGAGATAGGAGCTCTAAATCCAATAGGGAACAATTTTAACCCATTCAAGCTCGTTTAGAGGTCGATATACAGTAGGTTCTACTAGTAATGTAAGATTTAGGTCTAAATGACACATAAATTTCAAAATGAAAGAATTTTAGATGCAGTTTGTAGCGAAAGTGAGAGATTTAGCTCCAAATGACACTTAAACTTTGAAAAGCAATGACTTTTGATCCGGTTGTCTGATTTTACCCCACAACACCTTTTCAGAATGAGCTCGGACCACTACATTCATTGTAGCACAAGTTTTACCATTCCAGTTCATTTAGTTGTCGATATATAGCCAGTTGCAGCGGTAATGCGAAATTTAGTTCCAAATTACACCTAAACTTCTAACAGCCATAACTTTTGATTTGTATGTTTGATTATTGCCCACAACACCTTTACGGAATATGCTCGGAGGCATACATCCAATGGAACACAATTTTAAACCATTCCAGCTCATTTTAGAAGTCAATATACAGTCGGTTGCAATGGTAATGAGGGATTTTGCTCCTCTTGACACATAAACTGTAACAGCTATAACTTTTGATCTGGTTGTCCGATTTTTGCGTACAACACCTTTTTGGAATGAGCTCGGAGCCCTACATCCAATGGAGAACAAATTTTACTCATTCTAGTTTGTTTAGTGGTCAATATACAACCAGGTTGGTAATAAGGTATTTAGCTCGAAAGGAGACCTAAACTTCAAACATCCGTAACTTTTGATCCGGTTGTCAGATTTTCAACCACAATACATTTTCATAATGAGATAGGAGCCCTAAATCCAATGGAGAACAATTTTAACCCATTCAAGCTCATTTAGAGGTCGATATACAGTGGGTTCTACTGGTAATGCGTGATTTTGCTCCAAATGACACATAAATTTCAAAATGAAAGAATTTTAGATGCGGTTTGTAGCGAAAGTGAGAGATTTAGCTCCAAATGACACTCAAACTTTAAACAACAATAAATTTTAATCTGGTTGTCTGACTTTACCCCACAACACCTTTTCGGAATGAGCTCAGAGCACTACATTCATTGGAGCACAAGTTTTACCCATTCCAGTTCATTTAGTTGTCGATATATAGTCGGTTGCAGCGGTAATGCGAAATTTAGCTCCAAAGGACACCTTTTCAGAATGAGATAGGAGCCCTAAATCCAATGGAGAACAATTTTAACCCATTCAAGCTCGTTTAGAGGTCGATATATAGTGGGTTCTACTGGTAATGCGAGATTTTGCTCCAAATGACTCATAAATTTCAAAATAAAAGAATTTTAGATGCGGTTTGTAGCGAAAGTGAGAGATTTAGCTCCAAATGATACATAAACTTTAAACAGCAATAACTTTAGATCGGTTGTCTAATTTTACCCCACAACACCTTTTCGGAATGAGCTCGGAGCACTACGATCATTGGAGCAAAAGATTTACCCATTTCAGTTCATTTAGTTGTCGATATATAGCAGGTTGGAGCGGTAATGCGAAATTTAGCTCCAAAGGACAACTTTTCAGAATGAGATAGGAGCCCTATATCCAATGGAGAACAATTTTAACCCATTCAAGCTCATTTAGAGGTCGATATACAGTGGGTTCTACTAGTAATGTAAGATTTAGGTCCAAATGACACATAAATTTCAAAATGAAAGAATTTTAGATGCGGTTTGTAGCGAAAGTGAGAGATTTAGCTCCAAATGACACTCAACTTTAAACAACAATAACTTTTGATATGGTTGTCTGATTTTACCCCACAACACCTTTTTGGAATAAGCTCGGAGCACTACGATCATTGGAGCAAAAGATTTACCCATTTCAGTTCATTTAGTTGTCGATATATAATAGGTTGGAGCGGTAATGCGAAATTTAACTCTAAAGGACACCTTTTCAGAATGAGATAAGAGCCCTAAATCCAATGGAGAACAATTTTAACCCATTCAAGCTCGTTTAGAGGTCGATATACAGTGGGTTCTACTAGTAATGTAAGATTTAGGTCCAAATGACACTTAAATTTCAAAATGAAAGAATTTTAGATGCAGTTTGTAGCGAAAGTGAGAGATTTAGCTCCAAATGACACTTAAACTTTGAGCAGCATTAACTTTTGATCCGGTTGTCTGATTTTACCCCACAGCACCTTTTCGGAATGAGCTCGGAGCACTACATTCATTGGAGCACATGTTTTACCCATTCCAGTTCATTTAGTTGTCGATATATAGCCAGTTGCAGCGGTAATGCGAAATTTAGCTCCAAATTACACCTAAACTTCTAACAGCCATAACTTTTGATTTGTAAGTTTGATTGTTGCCCACAACACCTTTACGGAATATGCTCGGAGGCATACATCCAATAGAGCACAATTTTAAACTATTCTAGCTCATTTTAGAAGTCAATATACAGTCGGTAGCAATGGTAATGAGGGATTTTGCTCCTCTTGACACATAAACTGTAACAGCCATAACTTTTAATCTGATTGTCCGATTTTTGCGTACAACACCTTTTTGGAATGAGCTCGGAGTCCTACATCCAATGGAGAACAATTTTTACCCATTCTAGTTTGCTTAGTGGTCAATATACAACCAGGTTGGTAATAAGGTATTTAGCTCGGAAGGAGACCTAAACTTCAAACATCCGTAACTTTTGATCTGGTTGTCAGATTTTTCACCCACAATATCTTTTCATAATGAGATAGGAGCCCTAAATCCAATGGAGAACAATTTTAACCCATTCAAGCTCATTTAAAGGTCGATATACAGTGGGTTCTACTGGTAATGCGAGATTTTGCTCCAAATGACACATAAATTTCAAAATAAAAGAATTTTAGATGCGGTTTGTAGCGAAAGTGAGTGATTTAGCTCCAAATGATACTCAAACTTTAAACAGCAATAACTTTTGATCTCGTTGTCTGACTTTACCCCACAACACATTTTCGGAATGAGCTCGGAGCACTACATTCATTGGAGCACAAGTTTTACCCATTCCAGTTCATTTAGTTGTCGATATATAGCTAGTTGCGGCGGCAATGCGAAATTTAGCTCCAAAGGACACCTTTTCGAATGAGATAGGAGCCCTAAATCCAATGGAGATCAATTTTAACCCATTCAAGCTCGTTTAGAGGTCGATATACAATGGGTTCTACTGGTAATGCGAGATTTTGCTCGAAATGACACATAAATTTCAAAATGAAAGAATTTTTGATGCGGTTTATAGCGAAAGTGAGAGATTTAGCTCCAAATGACACTTAAACTTTAAACAGCAATAACTTTTGATCCGGTTGTCTGATTTTACCCCACAACACCTTTTTGGAATGAGCTCGGAGAACTACATTCATTGGAGCACAAGTTTTACCCATTCCAGTTCATTTAGTTGTCGATATATAGTAGGTTGCAGCGGTAATGCGAAATTTAGCTCCAAAGGACACCTTTTCAGAATGAGATAGGAGCCCTAAATCCAATGGAGAACAATTTTAACCCATTCAAGCTCGTTTAGAGGTCGATATACAGTGGGTTCTACTGGTAATGCGAGATTTACCTCCAAATGACACATAAATTTCAAAATGAAAGAATTTTAGATGCGGTTTATAGCGAAAGTGAGAGATTTAGCTCCAAATGACACTTAAACTTTAAACAGCAATAACTTTTGATCCGGTTGTCTAATTTTAGCCCACAACACCTTTTCGGAATAAGCTCGGAGCACTACGTTCATTAGAGCACAAGATTTACCCATTCCAGTTCATTTAGTTGTCGATATATTGCCGGTTGCAGCGGTAATGCGAAATTTAGCTCCAAAGGACACCTTTTCAGAATGAGATAGGAGCCCTAAATCCAATGTAGAACAATTTTAACCCATTCAAGCTCGTTTAGAGGTCGATATAAAGTGGGTTCTACTAGTAATCTAAGATTTAGGTTCAAATGACACATATGTTTCAAAATGAAAGAATTTTAGATGCGGTTTGTAGCGAAAGTGAGAGATTTAGCTCCAAATGACACTTAAACTTTGAACAGCAATAACTTTTGATCTGGTTGTCTGTTTTAACCCCACAACACCTTTTCGGAAGGAGCTTGGAGCACTACATTTATTGGAGCACAAGTTTTACCCATTCCGGTTAATTTAGTTGTCGATATATAGCCGGTTGCAGCGGTAATGCGAAATTTGGCTCCAAAGGACACCTTTTCAGAATGAGATAGGAGCCCTAAATCCAATGGAGAACAATTTTAACGCATTCAAGCTCGTTTAGAGGTCGATATACAGTGGGTTCTACTGGTAATGCGATATTTTGCTCCAAATGACACATAAATTTCAAAATGAAAGAATTTTAGATGGGTTTGTAGCGAAAGTGAGAGATTTAGCTCCAATTGACACTCAAACTTTAAACAGCAATAACTTTTGATCTGGTTGTCTGATTTTTCCCCACAACACCTTTTCGAAATAAGCTCGGAGCACTACGTTCATTGGAGCACAAGATTTACCCATTCCAGTTCATTTAGTTGTCGATAAATAGCCGGTTGCAACGGTAAAGCGAAATTTAGCTCCAAAGGACACCTTTTCAGAATGAGATAGGAGCCCTAAATCAAATGGAGAACAATTTTAACCCATTCAAGCTCGTTTAGAGGTTGATATACAGTGGGTTCTACTAGTAATTCAAGATTTAGGTCAAATGACACATAAATTTCAAAATGAAAGAATTTTAGATGCGGTTTTTAGTGAAAGTGAGAGATTTAGCTCCAAATGACACTTAAACTTTGAACAACAATAACTTTTGATCCGGTTGTCTGATTTTACCCCACAACACCTTTTCAAAATGAGCTCGAAGCACTGCACATTGGAGCACAAGTTTTACCCATTCCAGTTCATTTAGTTGTCGATATATAGCCAGTTGCAGCGGTAATGCAAAATTTAGCTCCAAATTACACCTAAATTTCTAACAGCCATAACTTTTGATTTGTATGTTTGATTGTTGCCCACAACACCTTTACGTAATATGCTCGGAGGCATACTTCTAATGGAGCATAATTTTAAACCATTCCAGCTCATTTTAGAAGTCAATATACAGTGGGTTGCAATGGTAATGAGGGATTTTGCTCCTCTTGACACATAAACTGTAACAGCCATTACTTTTGATCAGGTAGTCCGATTTATGCGTACAACACCTTTTTGGAATACGCTCGGAGCCCTACATCCAATGGAGAATAATTTTTACCCATTCTAGTTTGTTTAGTGGTCAATATACAGTCGGGTTGGTAATAAGGTATTTAGCTCGAAAGGAGACCTAAACTTCAAACATCCGTAACTTTTGATCTGGCTGTCAGATTTTCACCCACAATACCTTTTCATAATGAGATAGGAGCCCTAAATCCAATGGAGAACAATTTTAACCCATTCAAGCTCATTTAGAGGTCGATATATAGTGGGTTCAACTGGTAATGCGAGATTTTGTTCCAAATGACACATAAATTTTAAAATAAAAGATTTTAAATGCGATTTGTAGCGAAAGTGAGATATTTAACTAAAAATGACACTCAAACTTTAGCAGCAATAACTTTTGATCTGGTTGTCTGACTTTACCCCACAACACCTTTTCGGAATGAGCTCGGAGCACTACATTCATTGGAGCACAAGTTTTACCCATTCCAGTTCATTTAGTTGTCGATATATTGCCGGTTGCAGCGGTAATGCGAAATTTAGCTCCAAAGGACATTTTTTTGAATGAGATAGGAGCCCTAAATCCAATGGAGGACAATTTTAACCCATTCAAGCTCGTTTAGAGGTCGATATACAGTGGGTTCTACTGGTAATGCGAGATTTTGCTCCAAATGACACATATATTTCAAAATGAAAGAATTGTAGATACGGTTTGTAGCGAAAGTGAGAGATTTAGCTCTAAATGACACTTAAACTTTAAGCAGCAATAACTTTTGATCCGGTTGTCTGATTTTACCCCACAACACATTTTCAGAATGAGCTCAGAGCACTACATTCAATGGAGAACAATTTAGCTCCAAAGGACTCCTTTTCAGAATGAGATAGGAGCCCTAAATCCAATGAAGAAAACTTTTAACCCATTCAAGCTTGTTTAGATGTCAATATACAGTGGAATCTACTAGTAATGTAAGATTTAGGTCCAAATGACACATATATTTCAAAATGAACGAATTTTAGATGCGGTTTGTAGCGAAAGTGAGAGATTTAGCTCCAAATGACACTTAAACTTTGAACAGCAATAACTTTTGACCCGGTTGTCAAATTTTACACCACAACACCTTTTCGGAATGAGATCAAAGCACTACATTGATTGGAGCGCAAGTTTTACCCATTCCAGTTCATTTAGTTGTCGATATTTAGCCGGTTCATCTTCTTTTCCTATGATTTTCTTTTCTACACATGAAACAAACTCATCAAACCTAACATGAATAGATTCTTCAACTATTTTTGTTCTTTTATTAAAAATCCTATAAGCATTACTAGTTGAAGAATAGCCAATAAAAATACCTTCATCACATTTTTCATCAAATTTTCCTAAGGAATCTTTAGAATTCAAAATAAAACATTTACAACCAAAACTTTGAAATAAGAAACATTTGTTTTTTTTACTAAAAATTAATTCATAAGGAGTTAATTTTAAAATAGGGCGAAGCATTACTCTATTAATTACACAACATGTCGTACTAACTGCTTCAGCCCAAAAAGATTTTGGTAATTTAAACTCAGATAGCATCGTACGGGCTAACTCTTGAAGAGTTCTATTTTTCCTCTCCACTACACCATTTTGTTGTGGTGTGCGTGGACCGGAAAATTCGTGTTTAATTCCTAACTCCGTACAAAAAGAAATAAACTTTTCATTTTCAAATTCTCCTCCATGATCTGATCGTATGCGTTTAATTTTTAACTCAAATTCATTTTGAATGCGCAAACATAATTTTGAAAATTCTGAAAATGCATCGGATTTGGAGGTTAGAAATAAAGTCCAACAAAAATTAGAATAATCATCAATCAATACAAATGTATATTTTCTACCTCCTAAGCTAGAAATTCCAATTAGCCCAAATAAATCCATATGTATTAATTGAAGTGGCCTAGTGGTAGAAATAATATTTTTACTTTTGAAAGATGATTTTGAAAATTTTCCTTTTTGGCAAGGCACACATAACGAAGAAGATAAATTTCCATTTAACAATGGTAAACCTTTAATTAATTTATCTTTTGAAAGTTTTGTAATTAACTTGGCACTTGTATGTCCAAGTCGCCTATGCCATAATTCTAATTCATCATTTTTTGATAAAAAACATTTTAAAGTAGAATTTGAAAAATCAAGAAATTTAATCATTATACATTATGACATCTAGGTGCGGTAAAAACAATTTCATTTGTTTTAGAATTAATAATTTTGCACAAGTTTGTAGAAGATTCAAATAAAACATCTAAACCCTTATCACATAATTAACTAATAGAAATCAAACTATGCTTTAATCCTTCTACAAATAAAACATTTGAAATTGAAAAAATTTTGTTACCCACAACTCCGATGCCGATGATTTTTCCTTTTCCATTATCTCTGAATGTAACAACTCCTCCTTTTTCATCTCCAGGCTAAGGAACTTCTCTTTATTGCCCGTCATGTGCTTTGAACAACACGAGTCCAAGTACCACACGTCTTCTTTATCCTTAGCCTGCAAACACACCTAGAAAGAAGAGGTGAGTAAAGATCTGGTTACCCAAGTGGTTCCACCCATAGTATAGGTAGAAGCCTTAGGCACCCAGATTTGTTTAATTTTACTTTTTCCTTTCGTCCAACAAGAGTTCGTAGTGTGACCAAATCTATTGCATTTGGCACATGTAATATATTGAGAAGAGTATAACTTTTCTGGACTTTTACTGGATGAGGATGTAGTATTAGACAATTTATTAACTTCAGAATTTTTAAATGTAGATTTTCTAGACTTTTCGTTGTCGCCGGCGACAGTGGTTATCGCCGGGCGATAGCTTCCTGACGTGTATCCGAGTCCAAACCTTCCAGATCCATGGCATTGGTATCCTAAGATCATATCCAGTGATCTTCGGCCCATTCCAAATTTTTTCATGGCTAGCGTTAAGTCATGAATCTGGTTTCTCATTTCTGTATTCTCGGATACTAGATTTACACATCTACGTTCAAAAGATTTCTTTCCCTCATGGACTTTGGAAATTGAAGATTTCATATCTCTTTCTAAAATTTCATTCTTTTTAGTATGAGTTTTTATTGTAGAATGAGATTTGGAAAGAGATTCTTCAAGTTCTTTAATTCTTCCCAAAAAGTGATCACACTCTTGGCAAGAAATTTTTCCTTTTCCAATAGTCTTAATTTCATTCAACAATTTTTTGTTTTCGTTAAGCAAAATTTTATTTTCATATTTAAGAAGATCATTATCTTTTAAACTCTTTTCAAAAAATTTGCAAGTCTTTAAAAATTCAGAAAATAATTCATCGTAGGTTGGAGGAGTTACCTCAGTGTCACTTTGGACACTGCATTCGTCATCAGATATGACGCTCTTTCCCATTAAGCACATGTTGGCCTCCTCTTCTTTGCTTGAGCTTGAACTGCTTGCATCCTCAGAAGTAGTATCAGCCCATGTTTCCGCCTTTAGCACCTTCTTCTTCCCTTTGTGCTTCATTTCTTTAAGTTCTTTCAAGTACTTTGGACACTTGCTTCGGATGTGTCCTAACTTCTTGCAGTGATTGCACTCCGGTGGCGGTCTCTCTTCCTCCTCATCGTCTTCCTTCTTAAAATACTTCTTAAATGAATTCCTCCTCTCTGGATTTTTCATAAATTTTCTAAACTTTCTAACAAATAAACTTTCCTCATCTTCTTCTTCCTCCTCAGAATCACTACTTTCCTCCTTCTTAGATCTTAGAGCCAATCCCTTCTTCTTTGGCTCCATATACTCTTGTTGTTGAATTTTCAATTCAACTTCATGAGTTTTCAAGTTCCCAATCAGGCTTTCAATATTAAGAGCTTTAAGATCATGAGATTCAGAAATAACCGTCACTTTGGGATTGAATTTAGGGGGGAGAGATCTAAGAAGTTTTCTCACCAAATCACCATTTGAGAAATTTTTTCCTAAAACTTGTGAGTCATTTACTATCTTAGTGAATCTTGTGTACATGGTATCCACATCCTCATCTACCTCCATCCTGAACTTTTCGAATTCTGACTCCAATTGGAAAAGCTTTGAGTCCTTCACCTGCGAGGTACCTTCATGAGTAAATTCCAATAAATTCCAAATTTCATATGCAGTTTGACATGCGCAGGTTCTATTAAATTCAGTTTTATCAAGAACACAAAATAATGCGTTCATTGCTTTTGCATTATTTTTGCATTTTAATTTGTCCTGGTCATCCCATTTATCTTTGGGTTTCTCAATGACAATATCACTAATTGTAAAAGTAGGATGAGTATAATTTGTTTCAACCATATTCCATACTTCAATATCTAATGATATTAAAAAACACCTCATCCTAGTTTTCCAATAATTATAATCGGAACCCATAAATAATGGTGGTCTAGTTATTCCTTGCCCTCGGAAAATGCATGATCATGGTGCGCCATAATTCCAGGTGGTTAAACCTTATAAGGAATTAACCTAGTTCTGATACCACGTGTTGGATCTTGTGGCGCCCTGAGAGGGGGGGGGGGTGAATAAAGGGTTTTTTTAAAATATGAATTTTTACTTAAGAATTTTCAAAACAAATTTTGCTTTTCTAAAAATCACTTATAAAAATTTACAAACTATGAAATTTGTAAATTAGATCAAACACAAATTTCTAAGTTAAAGATTAAGCAACCAAATTTGCAATTAAAGAAAAGGCATAAAATTTTAATCATGAAATTCTTATACAATAAAAATGATCTTAACAATGCTTAAGATCAAGGCATAAATAAGATAATAAACTTTTGACAATTTTTGTTTACCAATCCTTCTCCCAAGGATCGGAAGGCTATCACTTGTCTCTCCCTAGACCAAGCCCAAGCCTATCCTCTAGATCTTCCCAAGATCTAGATGTAGCACACAAGGCCACGATTTCCTACCAGGCCACGCAAGGACTTGGACGCTCCGCACAAGGAAGCGATTTTCCCCTAAGCCATGCAAGGACTTAAACGTCGCACGCAAGGCGAAGATTTCTACAATGATTACAAGATGAATGTAAATATAAATGAAATACAAAATAAAAACCCCCTTTAAAATTTCTGGACCAAAGCAGCGAAGAATCCTTGAGAAAATCTCCTTGGAATGCGTGTACAATCTTCGGCTTCGCTCTCTCTTTTCTTCTTCAAGGATGGGGATTTTCATTCTCTGGAGCTCTCTAGACGATAACACTCAGGAAGAAGGCTTGAAGGTCTGAAAGCTTAAAATCCACGAAGTTCTGAACCCTTTTAATAAATGAGAGCTGTCGCCGTCCGTTAGCTAGGTATCGCCAGAATCCGGTATCTCCAGAGGCTGCCACGTGTCCCACTAATTCGAAGTTTCTGCACGAAGTGGAGGTCGTGGTTGAGACGTGGGCTGTCGGATATCCGATAGCACTATCGGATATCCGTTAGCTTGCATAACTGCTGCACGTCATGGAGTTACGGGAAGATCGTGCACTGTCGGAAATCCGTTACTGCTGTAGGAAATTCGATAGTTCTAAACCGTCGAGTAGAGATCGGAAAACGGAAGAAATCGTGCGCTGTCAGAAATCCGATACTGCTATCGGAAATCCGATAGCTCTAATTTCTGGAAAATCATTATTTTGCTCCAATTGAAAACATGTTATTCTTGCACCTGTTATCTGCACACCATTAAATAAAAATAGGATCAAATACATTCAGGATTTGTTATTCTCAAACCGGACGAGTGCGGAACGCATGCTCCAACAGTGGGTTCTACTAGTAATGTAAGATTTAGGTCCAAATGACACATAAATTTCAAAATGAAAGAATTTTAGATGCCGTTTGTAGCGAAAGTGGGAGATTTAGCTCCAAATGACACTTAAACTTTGAGCATCAATAACTTTTGATCCGGTAGTCTGATTTTACCCCCACAACACTTTTTCGGAATGATCTCAGAGCACTACATTCATTGGAGCACAAGTTTTACCCATTCCAGTTCATTTAATTGTCGATATATAGCCGATTGCAGCGGTAATGCGAAATTTAGCTCCAAATGACACCTTTTCAGAATGAGATAGGAGCACAAAATCCAATGGAGAACAATTTTAACCCATTCAAGCTCGTTTAGAGGTCGATATACAGTGGGTTCTACTGGTAATGCGAGATTTTGCTCCAAATGACAAATAAATTTCAAAATGAAAGAATTTTAGATGCGGTTTGTAGTGAAAGTGAGAGATTAAGCTCCAAATGACACTCAAACTTTAAACAGCAATAACTTTTGATCTGGTTGTCTGATTTTACACCACAACACCTTTTCGAAATAAGCTCGGAGCACTACGTTCATTGGAGCACAAGATTTACACATTCCAGTTCATTTAGTTGTCGATATATTGCCGGTTGCAGCGGTAATGCAAAATTTTGCTCCCAAGGACACCTTTTCAGAATGAGATAAGAGCCCTAAATCCAATGGAGAACAATTTTAACTCATTCAAGCTCGTTTAGAGGTCGTTATATAGTGGGTTCTACTAATAATGTTAGATTTAGGTCCAAATGACACATAAATTTCAAAATTAAAGAATTTTAGATGCGGTTTGTAGCGAAAGTAAGAGATTTAGCTCCAAATGACACTTAAACTTTGAACAACAATAACTTTTGATTCGGTTGTATGATTTTACCCCACAACACCTTTTCGGAATGAGCTCAGAGCATTACATTCATTGGAGCACAAGTTTTACCCATTCCAGTTCATTTAGTTGTCGATATATAGCCAGTTGTAGCGGTAATGCGAAATTTAGCTCCAAATTACACCTAAACTTCTAACAACCATAACTTTTGATTTGTATGTTTGATTGTTGCCCACAACATCTTTACGGAATATGCTCGGAGGCATACATCCAATGGAGCACAATTTTAAACCATTCCAGCTCATTTTAGAAGTCAATGTACCAGTCGATTGCAATGGTAATGAGGGATTTTGCTCCACTTGACACATAAACTGTAACAGCCATAACTTTTGATCTGGTTGTCCGATTTTTGCGTTCAAGACCTTTTTGGAATGAGCTCGGTGTTTACCCAGAAGACCACTTCCGAATAGCATTACTCGCAGACAGGGCGGTCTGCAGATACAAGTCGCCCGGTTCAGGTTTTACTAGGTCCATCAGCACCAACCAGCACAGGCCGTGCTGTCTGACATGATTCAGATCGCCTCCAAATATTGAAGATTACCAAGGCCCAAGTACAAAAGGCAAGCCGCGGTCTCAAGTCGGAGACCGCCCGGGTTGCGCCGTGAGGATCAGCAAGCCCAGGTCTAAGAAGACAAGCCGCAGTCTCAAGTCGGAGACCGCCCGGGTAGCATCATCACCTTGGGCACAGCATCTTCAGCTCCTCTACAAGACAGACCGCAAGCGCAAGCCGCCAAGCCGCCAACCCGCGTGGCTTCACTCTTTTCTCCTCTCTGTATCCCGTCACCGCCTGCCCGATTCTCTTGTACCCGTGCAGGCGGTTATTTTATCCCTGCCCATTCGGGCGGGCCCCCAAGCCTATATATAGGGGGCGGCGACGTTCCCAAGGGATACACACTCGGATCCAGGAGCTCGCTTGTTTGAGCTGCGGTCTCAAGTTTCCCGTCTTGCGACCTGTCTGACCGGCCGGCTTCTGCTTTCCTGCACTTGTAACCCGCTGTAACCACTTCTTCTTAATCAAAGAAAAGCCCGTCACAAGAGTGGCATTCGCCATGACGGGCGAAGTCTGGCCTTGACCGCTGCCAGCGGTCTCGTTTTCTCTACCTAAAAAGTAACCGACAACCCGCAGCCTCCGATTTCCTTCAGAGGTGCGATTTCGGATTCAACAGAAACACGCGACCTTCAGATCTCGGATTGTCGGTGAAATCCTTGCTATAATGTCAGACCGTCAGTTCCCTCTTGGAGATCGCTTTGATCACAGTGAAGACTCTTTGTGTGAAGCTTTGGAGCATTCCAGAAGAGAAGCCGAGCGGGCTCAGAAGGCGACTGATCAGCGTTTGGACGCAATCAGTCAGACTCTAGCTCTATTAACCGAGCTGTTAGTTCCACAGCAAGCCGCGGTTAATCAGGCGGTGACTCCGGTCCCTCCTCCACCTCCTCCTTACCCGCTACCACAAGCTGCCAACTTCCAACCATTAAAAGAAGGTTTTGCGGCCAGGCAAAACTTCTACCAGGAAGCCGCGAATAGCATGCCGGCTCGAGTCCTTGATTTCCAGGGGGCGGCTTCTCATGCTGCCCGCCTTTCTTACCCGCAAGAGGGCGCAACCCGTTTCTACTACCCACATGAGGTTGCAATTCATCACTCCTACCCGCCAGAAGCTGCTGCCCGGTCGTCCTACCAGGCGGCTTGTCCGCGAGTAGCCGCGGCCCCGACGGCTTACTATCCTGCTCCTCTATATGAGGATGTTGAAGAAACTTCTCCCTTCATGGACGAAGTCCGGGGTGAGCCAGCCCCGAATAATTTCAGAGAGCCTCGTCTGCCGGCTTTCAATGGGGAAACTGATCCCACTATTCATCTACAAGCCTTCGAGTCGGCCATTTCTCTTAGGACCCTAACGGATGCAACCAAGTTTAAACTCCTTGTGACTTCCTTTGAAGGGCAAGCAAGGGAGTGGTTTTATGGGTTGCACCCCAGATCGATCAGTTGTTTTGCCGAGCTGCGAAGGGAATTTCTGCTGAGATTCTCTACTTCAAGGAAAAGGAAAAGTGGCCCGGCGGCCCTTTTTGATATAAAGCAACGGGAAGACGAAACGTGGGCCCGTTTCATAGACTGGTTCCAGAAGGAGATCATGGAAGTTCAGAACGTGGATCCGAAGCTATATAGGGTTGCCCTCATTCATGGCTTGAGAGAGGGCCCCCGAAAATTTGAAACAAATATAAGGGAGCCAAGAACTTATCAGGAAATGATAAGTTTGGCAAATATGTTCATTAGAGGAGAAAAGAGCAATCCTGGTTATGTCGCAAAGCTGGTAAGCGACAAGGAGCAGTCTAATCAATCCTTCCATCATCCACCACCAAACCAATCCCACTTTGAACCCCGTTCCCAGAGGGGAGGAAATTACAAAAAAAACAACCCTTTATTGGCCATCAACGGTTTCAGGATCAGAAACCACCGTTGGCCATCGCTCCCGCTCCATCCGTTCCTCTTTCGCAAATCATGCCGGTATACCTGCCACAATATACCGCGCAGCCACCCCCGGTCATTCCATCCACTTAATATGATGACGCTCAAGAGTCATTCACTCCTTTGAATGTCACCATGGACGAAGTAGTCCAAATCCTTCAAAATTGACCAGATTTAAAAAGGCCTGCTCCTCTGAAGTCGGATGTTCGAAATCGAAATCGAAATCTTTATTGTGAATACCATAAAGAGGGAGGGCATCTGACTAAAGACTGTCGGGCCTCTTGGTAGAAGGAAAGCTTCGGGGTCTAATTCGGAAGGAGGCAACTGCTGAGCCAGCCGCCGAAAAGAAAAAAAGAAAAAGAAACAGTGGAGGTAACCTGGGAATGCACCGATGTTGAAGACGCCGACTGCTATGGGGACATCCACCCAACGACTGAATGCATTGAAGTTAATGATGCGGGCCCCTTGGGGGACCTTTATGGTATCCAGGAGGAGCTGGGGCTGAGTCATCTTGAAAATCCAGCATTGCGAGAGTTCTGAAATAGGAAGTGGCAGCAACCACAAGTTCTCCGCTATTGAGTCCGAAATCGCACCTCCGAAGGAAATCGGAGGCTGCGGGCTGCCGGTTACTTTTAGATGAAGAAAACGAGACCGCTAGCAGCGGTCAAGGCTAGACTTCGCCCGTCACGGCGAATGCCACTCCTGTGACGGGCTTTCCTTTGATTCAAAAGAAGCGGTTACATCGGGTTACAAGTGTAGGAAAGCAGAAGTCGGCCGGTCAGACAGTTCGCAAGACGGGAAAATCAAGACCGCGGCTCAAACAAACGAGCTCTTGAATTCGAGTGTGCGTGCCTTGGGAACAGTGCCGCCCCCTATTTATAAGCTCTGGGGCTTGCCCGAACGGGCAGGGATAAAATAACCGCCTGCCCGGGTACAGGAGAAACGGACAGGCTGTGACGGGATACACAAGGAGAAAAGAAAGAAGCCGCGCGGCTTGGCGGCTTGCCCTTCCGACCTGTCTGACCAGGGGTTGAAGAAAACGCGACCAAGGTGACGATGTAATCCTAGCGGTCTCCGTCTTGAGACCGCGGGTTGTTCTTTTGATTTGAACCTTGGCTTGTCTTTATGGTACAACCTGGGCGGTCTCTGACTTGAGACCGCGGCTTGCTTTTTTGGACTTGGTCCTGGATAATCTTCAGTACTTGGAGGCGATTTGAATCATTTCAGACCGCCCTGCCCGTGCTAGTTGGTGTTGATGGACCTTGTAAAACCAGAACCGGGCGACTTATATCTACAAACCGCCCGGTTTGCGAGTAATTTTATTGGAAGCGGTCTTCTGGGTAAACATAATCCCCGCATATTTTTAAATTTCCAAGGAGATTTCGAAAATATCAGTTCTAGCCGGAGACCACGCCGATCTTACCCTGTGAGTTATAAATGCTCTAGGAGCTTCTATTCTGGCATAACTTCATTGCTATCACGAGTCACTACTCGCCTCTTGCGGTTAGAACCTTCAGCTGAACAGCCCAAAAAAGATGGTGGATTTAATGGCCCAGCTCGAAGTTCTTGAAAAACCCGGTAAAAACCGCGAGGGAGACCGTTCGAAGGATAAGAAGAAGAGGAAGAAGACGCGGCCTGATAACACAGTAACGATTGCTTCTACGAGTAAGCCAACTGACCCGCTTCCCAAGCTGGCAGTCGACTTGTCGACTAAAAATGAGGCGAGTTGTCTGAACCTACTCCCAGCTGATCCTCCAACCCTCTCTGACAAAGGAAACAACCCGCCCCCTCCGTCGGATAAGACAGACTCGGAGACCGTCATCCCGAAGGGCGATGGGGATGAGTCTTTCAAAATGGAGGTCACCCCATTCGGGGTTTTCCATCTAAAAATAAGAGACGAAGGGGGAGAGGCGGTTGACTCCCCCAAGCCGAGCGACCAACAAGCCTTAGTAGTGAACCTCGAGGACAGCCCGGAAAAATCAACCGTCCTGAAGTCGAAGAAGAAGAGGAAGAAAGAGGAGTCTGCGGCGAACAGGCTTCTGAAGAAGGCGAAAGGGCTAAAGGCCAAGAATAAGGTAGCGTCCAGGAAACCGGGAGCGGGTAGTCTACAAGGTAAATCGTGCGAGAAAGAAGTTTCAGAGGGATTGATTACTCCTTCACCCAAGCCGAACGAACAGATTCAAACCGATGGGCATAGTATTTCCGTAAGTGATATCATCAGAGACCTGGATTCCCTCCAGAAACAAGACAACTTATTGAGAACCTCTTCCGAACTGCAGGCCGCTAATCCGCCTGGGGAGAAAGAGGCCGTCTTGAGTGAGGATGCAACCAGTATTAAGTAGGCCATCTTGCCTGAGGTTGCGACCAGAATCGAGACAACCATATCGGCCGCTGAAGATTCTATGATGGCCGGTCTCCGACTTATGCAGGTGAAGGTGGAGAGAGTAGGGGATCAGCTTACCAGGCCGCCACCGCCACCACCCAATCTTCTGCTGCAAGTTAAAAGGGTCGCGGATTACTGCCCCGTTCATTTTTTCAAGTCGGGATCTCGAAACAAGTCGCGTGATTTGCTGTTGAACCCATCACCCAGCTTCTTTCCCTCCGCTGCTCAATTTTCTGCTGCTAAGCGGAGGCAAAGCGAGAGATCGTGGAGAGAACAACGTCGAAAGTTTGATACCGAGCAAGCAAGGCGGTCTATCCGCCTGAATTTTGTTCGGATTGTAGTGGCTCGTAGGTGAGGAGAATTTGGAAAGAGCGGTCTCTTTTTTATGATTCTTCTATTTATATGAGGTTGTATTCGACCGACCTTCTTGACTGTCTTTCTTATTTGCAGATGATCGCGACTCCATTCCGAAACCGCGCGAGCTGGTGACTTATCTTCCCCCACTTGATCCGCTTTTGCCGAGATCCTCGGTTATACCGGACACCCGGATGGAGGATGAGATGACCTATCTTCAAAGGAACCTTGAAGCCCTTTCAAAGCAGCTGAAGGCTCTTGAGGAGTGGGAGAAGACTGCTCAGGAGGAAAAGATCGCGCTGCGGGCTGAATTGGAAGCTGAGAGGAAAGAAAGCCGAGCTGCGCTGGAGGTTGAACGGAGAGAGCGCCGCGAGCAGGAAAAAGTGTATCAAGACCAGGTGGCTGCCCTGTCCGACCGACTTGACCGAGGAAAGAGAGAGATCCATAAGCTTGAAGGGGATTGTGCTTACTTCAGGGAGAAGTACCTTCGTCTGACAAGGGAGGCCGGTGGAAGCCGTCGCCCTGTTAATGTTTTTGAGGAAGGTCGGCGTGGATCACACCGCCCTGCTGCCGGAACGAGCTCGACTCTTCCAGTGGTTGGGACGATCCATCCTATTGCTGGTGCAAGTGAGGCCGCGACGACCTTACCTAATCGCGTGATTCCTGCAGCGCGAGTAGAAAAGGACATCGCCCGACTTCACAGCATGATCAACCACCTCAATCACATCATGAATCAGATGCAAGGAACTATCCTTCAAATCGGCGATCATGTCGCGCGACTTCACAGGGAGGACGTACCGAGTGATACTCGTCAGTGATGAGCGGTTTTAAGACAACTATTTTGTAATATTTTATTCGGTCCTTTGGACAACTGTTTGAACTTGATTTTATAATATTCGGTCTGTCTTCAGACCGCGCGGTCTGAGTATTTGAATTTATTTTGCATTCTTGTCGTATGTTGATTGATGCCTGCGGATTACTTTATAAGCCGATCGGCTTGTTTTTGTGCTCCTTTAATTCGCCTGCATGAATTATACTTATGTCTTCGTGATTGTCTTTCGTGGTGATGCACCCGCGCGGGTTGATTGGTCTAGCCGTGATTTGACCCTTGCTAAATGCAGATCAGCCGTTCTTATAAGTAGCGCCCTTCCGAAAGTCTTCTTACCAAAATTTCAAGATGGGAGCAAAGCGCCAGCCGAAGCGACCTGCGAAAACATCTGCTACCCGCTCCAAAGCCGCTGCAGCATTTCACTCGGCAGACCTCGAGGAGTGCCGTTTAACAAATGCCGAATTGGATGAATTCATTGAGAAGCACATGACTGACAGTCCGCTGCTCGCGTGGCTTCCGCTCCGTGATGAGCGGATGAATTCTTCCAGCCCAAACCAAATCGCGATCCCAATCGACCATTTCGATTGTGGCTTTAAGTTCCCCATTTCAATTGAGCTCGCCATGGTCTTTGACCATTATGGAGTTGTACCCAGCCAAATCTCCCCTTACTCGATGGCCGGGATTTGCAGCTTCATCTCCTACCTGCGGTCTCAGAGAATCCGCTTCTCCATGGACCTTTTCAGGAAGATATTCTCAGTGCGGGCTATCCCGGATTCTGAGTCGAATGTCTTCAAAGGCCACCTCTACTTCGGCTGCCGTGGGTTGAAGATGGTCAACCTTGCGAACAAGGTCACAGCCTGGTCAGAGAGGTACTTGATTTTCGAAGGCCGACTTGGCCTGCTGAACTCGAACCCGCAAGTGCGGCCGGAGGTGGCCTTTCAACAGGTTGTTATCAGCGAAGTCGAGAAGAAAACCTGCAAGCTTCTCGAGGATGAGCGGCTTAACGTAAGCTATTACATCGCGCTACTTGCGGAGTTAGAGAATGTTCGGCCTGAAGATAGTAAGCTTTCCCTTAATCGGCTTCCGACTTTAATGTTGACCGCTCGATCTTTTGTGCTGACTCTTCTCTTTTCGCAGCCGAGGCCATCGTCCCTGCTAACAAGCCGGTTAGCCCGGCCGGTTTGGTCTTAACTCAAACGGAGAAGAGAAAGAGACAAGTCAGGAACAAGCCGCTGCCATCTGATGGGGAGGATTCGGCCTCCTCGGGCGACTTCTCCGCACTCCGTTCCTTCAGCAAGGTGAAGGATTTAAAAGGCCGCACGGTCTTGACCTGGCATCCGGACGGCGACGGTGTCCAGGTCTCTACTGCGCTCCCCCACTGGGCGAATGAGAAGTCGGGCCGGCTTGCTGAGGCCGCAGTATTGCCATGTTCGGCCGACGGAACTTTAGGCGTTTGAGGAAGATTCCTGAAGAAGAGCTCGACCGGGAGTCCGCGCGGGTTGGTGCTGAGAGCCTCATCACCAATGTCTTCATGGGAATGACCTTCAAAAGGTTGATCAAAGCGAATGATCACCTAGAGAAGGAAATTGCCGAGTTGAAGAAGGAAAATGCGCGGCTAAAGGAAGCCGAGTCGGTAAGTTATCACCTGGACAACCATTCTTCTGAATTTTCCATACCGCACGGTTTCTTACCTTACTCTTTTTTGCATGCAAAGTATGACGAGACCAGTCCGGTCTATCAAGAGGAACTTTTTCCTCATGTCGCTGAGGGAATCGACAACGCTTTTAACCGCCTGCGGGAGCTCAAAGGGTTCGCGCCTGGTTTCGAGCATTTCACTTTCTCAGACGCCTACCCGATCTTGCAAAGGAAGTTGGAGAAGATCAGGCGGAAGGCCAAAGGAAAGAATAAAGCCGACGGATCAAGTTCAGAAGAAAGTGACGACAAGGATGATGAGGCCGAAGAACCCGCAGTGGCTAAGAGTGATGAGAGTGGCTCGGGCTCCGAGTCCAGCGATTTCGAAGAAGGGACTGGACGCAAGTCGGGCGAACTGAGCAGCTCATCCTCATCGGGTAGCGAGTGTTATTCTCCCGACGTTTCAATTGATGGCAGCGAACACTCGAGTGCTCCTGCATCTAAGAAACTCAAGTCGGATAATCAGTAGTTGTGTTTTGCTTTTTATTTTGAATAGTCGACGGCTTGATTTTGTTAGCCGGTCGGTTTAAAGCATTTTGTAAGAATATTTTGATAATGGAATGGAAAGCTTTTACCTGTCTATCTGTCTACTTTCTGCGACTTACTTGTGATTGTTTGCGATCCCTTTCTGTATTAGATAATTGACCCTTCTAACCAAGTCGTGTGACTTAATATTAACTCAACCGGTTAGGATAATGATCTTAATAGGATTCCGATAAAATAATCATTAGCAAAAAATCTATTCGCATAGCTTGTTTCTTCAATCCGGATCAAGTTGATTTGATGCATCCCGAGAAAGTGTCAACAATAATATTGGTCATGTAGTCGATACGGTTCAGATATTTGATCGAGCGAACAGAAATCCAAGTTCTGCCTTACCTTATTATGAATGCCTTGTGATATCCGGGAAGCCGAACATAACCAACCCGCGCGATTATTACCAGCCTCTGTATACTTGCTTTTCAATTGCTAAGAATCTCGTCTCTCATAGCTGGACTAAGCATATTGAGATTAGGTATCACTTCATCAGGGAGCAAGTGGAAAATGAAGATATCACCCTTGAGTTTGTCCCAACAGACAAACAAGTGGCTCATATATTTACAAAGCCCCTAGATGAAGCTAAGTTCAACTTCTTCAAATTCCAACTGGGAATGTTGAACTTAGAATAATTCTCTACTTATTTTTCACTAATCCCTTTCTAGATGATTGGTTGGACAACCTTTCAGGATTTGGATGAACTATAACCGAGAAAGGGGGAGCCTTGAACTATTGTCTCCTAAAAGAAGTGCTCCAGAAAAGAAGTCAGAAAGGGGGAGAAAGGGCATTAAATGTTCAAGACAACATTCTCTATGAGTCGGCCTCAAAGATAGGGGGAGCAAAGAAGTAGGGGGAGCCATAAAAGAAGAAACATCAAATCTAGGGGGAGCAACAAGCTTGATGTATTCAGAGAGTTCAGCAAAGATAAGTACAATCTTCCATGCTCAAAGTTAAGATTATAATATTCATCGTCTAGTGAAAGTAGTCTTGAATTGAGATTCTGACTTCTTCAAATAGGGGGAGATTGTTGGGAATCTTGCCCCCATGATTCCCGATTTGAAGAAGTCACCAAGTCAAGAAAACTTCACTTTGTATTTGATCGCTTCTCTAGCTTATAAATCTCAGGAAGATAGAAAAATAAGATTCGTCGAACGCAAAATAGAGTTAGTCGAACGCTGAGATGGAATAGAAGAATCAAGATCGTCTAACTCAGAAGGAAGATCGACGACCGCTGAGACTTGGCGCATTCTTCGAACGCAGAAGCAAGATCGTCGAACTCAGAAGGAAGATCATCGACCGCTGAGACTTGGCGCGTTCGTCGAACGCAGAAGCAAGATCGTCGAACTCACAAGGAAGATCGTCGACCGCTGAGACTTGGCAAGATCGTCGAACGCAGAGAAGACGCGGTATCGTCGACTTCACCAAAGTGGCATTATCATTGAGAAGACTAAAAGAAAGCATGTCGTCTGAAGAAAGACAAGCTGAAGACTAGCAGCTGTTGAAGAATCGACATAACATCACTCATGTAGTCGAGAGAACAAGATGATTACGAAGACACAATCAGAGACAGCATATCGTCGTATATGCAGAATCGCCAGTATGTCTCGTATCGTCGAGATACCTTCTTCAGAAGCAGAAGCAAGAAGAGTTGAAGATTTTCCAAGGTCAAAGGGATCGACAAAGTTCTATCATCGAGATAGTTTCCATGTCACCGTAACAATGGAAATATCGTTGAGACAGATTCAAATGTTGCGGACGTGCTGTCAGTATTTAATGCCGCCGCCTGATTGTCTAATCAGTGCGTGCTCTTAAGGAAAGGAGCGTCTGACACTTAAGGAACTTTTTCAGAAGACCGTTGGGGACCTCGCAGTCTTATAAAAGAGATAAGAGATTGCCCTAATACGGGATCAATCGATAAGGAAGAAAGAACTTGTGCATATAGCGAATCATACAGTACAAGCGGCGCAAGAAAGAAAGAAAAAGAAGAAGCAGTCATCTTCATCGACTGTAAAGTTGCCGATCTTCATCAGGCTAAGAAGAGATTGAAGAAGAACAGCGCTGTCAAAGATCTGAATCAGAAAATCTTCTTCAACCTTAAGAAGCCAATCCTCAACAGGCTAAAGTTGCCAATCTTCATCCGGTAAAAGTAACAGTCTTATTACTGTAATCTCTTGTAAAGGCTTGAGGGCCTGTATGTCTAGCTTGAGGGCTGGAGAGTTGTGAGGCTTGAGGGCCAGGGCAGTGGACTTGCGGGTCCGACACCGTCTAGCTTGAGGGCTGGAGAGCTGTGAGGCTTGAGGGCCGGGGCAGTGGACTTGCGGGTCCGACACGGTCTAGCTTGCGGGCTGGAGAGCTGTGAGGCTTGAGGGCCAGGGTAGTGCACTTGCGGGTGAGATTTGTCGAGCTTGCGGGCTTGGGGGCAGTAGGGGCTTACGGGCCTAGGTAGTTGGGACTTGCGGGTCCGTGTTGTAAGGCTTGAGGGCCTGAAGTTTTTTGGCAGAGTTTTGCTAAGCCTAACACACTGCTAGGTAGGCGTAGAGGGAAAAAGGACTACTCAAGACACCCTGTCTTGAGGAACCTCTATAGATCTTGTGTCATCTGTTGTGCTTTTTGTGTGTTACATTTTACTGCTGTGCTTAAATACTCATAACTGACAATAACTTTTAAAAAAGAACCAAGATCACCTAACACCCACCCTCTAGGTGAACGTTCCATAACCAACAATGCTCTTCATGCAGACTAGCAACCGACACAACTTGTGCTTCTCCCTTGGAATGACCTTTGTCATCATGTCCGAAGGATTTTCTTCAGTGTGGACTTTCTCCACCTTCAGCAGCTTCTCCTCGATAGCATCCTGTATCCAATGATACCTCACATCAATATGCTTCATCTTGGAGTGGTAGGCGAGGTTCTTGGCCAGAAAAATAATGCTCTAACTGTCACTGTAAACAGTGAACACTTCTTGCTGGAGTTGAAGTTCAAACATGAACTTCTTCATCCATAAGATCTCTTTTGATGCTTCCATCAGCGCAATGTATTCTGCCTCCATCGTCGACAGTGCCACATACACCTGCAACCTCGACTGCTACGACACAGTTTCCCCTGCATTAGTAACAAAAAATATAGGCGTAGACCTCCGAGAATCAACATCTTATGACATATCTGAGTCAGAGTACCCAACCAGCATCAGTGAGTCTCCACCGAACTGCAAACATAAACATGGGATACCTATGATATATTAGAGTATCCACTTCACAACATCCCAATAGATCATCTCTGGATTCGCTAAATATCTGCTCACTACCCCCACTACATAAGTTGTCCTGCCTTGTGCAATCCATAGTGTACATCAAACTGCTCACTGCAGATGCGTAAGGGACCTGTCTCATCTCCTCCACTTCTTTCTCAGATGAAGGACACTAAGATCTTGATATCTTGAAGTGACCAACCAACGGAGTAGCAACCAGCTTGGCCATCTCCATCATGAACCTTTTCAGCACCTTCTCCACGTACTCAGCCTGAGTTAGCCATAACAAACCTGCACTCCTATCCCTGGTGATCTTCATCCCAAGGATCTTCTTTGCTTGTCCTAAGTCCATCATCTCAAAGGACTCACTAATCTCTTTCTTTAGCTCAACAATGCTGATATTGCCATCACCGACAATCAACATGTCATCAACGTACAACAACAGAATAGTAAGGGTCCGCTTAGTCTTCTTCACATAGACAAAGTAATCAGCACTGGTCCTTTGGAACTTGCTCTTCAACATAAAGGAGTCAAATTTCATGTACCACTTCCTGGGTGCCTGCTTCATCCCATACAGACTCTTCTTGGGTCGGCAGACCAAATGCTTCTTCCCCTTGGCTTCAAAGCCTACGAGCTGCTCCATGTATAGATGCTCCTCCAAATCTCCATGCAAAAATGTCATCTTGACATCCATCTGCTCAACTTCAAGATTCCTAGAGGCAGCTAACCCCAATACCAGTCTGATAGAAGAAATTTTCACTACTGGTGAAAATATCTCATCAAAGTCAACACCAATCCTTTGACTGAACCCTTTGACTACCAACCTTGCCTTGTACCTAGGCTGTGAGAGGATTTCATTAGTCTTTGGCTTGAAGACCCATTTGTTCTTTAAGGCTTTCCTCCCTTTTGGTAGTCTAACCAAATCATAGGTCTCATTCTTCTGGAGCGAGTCTAACTCCTCCTCCATAGCTGCTTCCCAAGACTCTCTGTCTTCAGCCCTTTGAGCCTCCTCAAAAGACTTAGGCTCACTACCATCAGTTAGCAAAATATAGTCTTGAGCTGGGTACCTGGTGCTGGGCCTCCATGCTCTATCAGATCTCCTGAGGGGCACCTCCACCATCGGTGGAACATAAACAGGCAATGCTCCCCCTCCATCTAGAATCTCCTCCTGATCTGGAATCTGCACAGCTTCTTCTTTAGCATGCCCTTCATCAATGCCAACATTCTCTGGCTCAAGATTAGCATCAAAACTTTCCACACCCGGTGGATCTTGTGGCTCAGCAACACTTTGCTAACCAACAAATTGGTCTTCCACGAAGACCACATCCCGCATCTGATGATCTTCTACTTAATTGGATCCTAGAGTCTATAACCAAACTCTTCATGAGGGAATCCTAGCAAGATACACTCCCA
This sequence comes from Dactylorhiza incarnata, assembly GCA_033032865.1. Taxonomy (NCBI): domain Eukaryota; kingdom Viridiplantae; phylum Streptophyta; class Magnoliopsida; order Asparagales; family Orchidaceae; genus Dactylorhiza; species Dactylorhiza incarnata. Next base: position 6,360,521 of record JAWHQI010000132.1, on the reverse strand, counting down.
AGACTTCTCATCGAGCTTCGATCTCCCTTCCTTAGGGACATGGATATGTGCACTACAATCGAACACCCACACGTTTCCATATGACACCGCCTTCCCAGACCAAACACATCTGGGATATCTCCATCCAAAGGTGTAGAGGGGGACAAATTGATCAAATGCACTACAATCTATATGGCCTCTGCCAGAACTGCTTGCCAATACCTGCTTGAGAGATCATGCACCTGATATTCTCCACAATCATCCTATTCATCTGTTGGAACAACCTATTACTGATTTGCGATAGGATCACTATCTGTTATTAGGACTCAAGTTACCCCCATTGTATAGTCTAGGGTCAAGTCTAAGGCTGTCTGAGTTAGCTAGAACATAGGAAAATTCCAAGTCTCTATGTTCGATGAAATTCATTCTGTGTTCGACGAACTCCTTCCTGGGTTCGACGAAAGTCGTGTTTCAGTTCGACGAACTTGCTGCTCTGCTTGACGAATTTAGTCTTCTAGCCAGCTAAATAGTTTTTATCTCAGTTCGATGAACTCCAGATTGAGATCGACGAACTCAGCTTTGTGTTCGACGAATAAGTAACTAAATGTTCAGTTCGATGAACTCAGTTCTCTGCTCGACGAACTCAAGCTTTCTGCTCAATGAATTTTCTCTTCAGCTTGACAAATCTCTGATGAATCAGTTATCTATTTTCTCTGAACTTAGATCGGTTAATCAACAACGGATCTATTCAATTATTTGGACTTATTCATTTATCAGATAAGTCAAGATTTGATCTTCCCTTTTTATTATTTCCTTTCCATTCGCTTCTTTTGAGAAAGTAGCCATTTGACATATTGGAAAAGGATAATCTTATGGAAAAGGAAAAGGAATTAAAGTATTACTGCTGAATTAGATTGCTGTTCCAAGAAATATCTTTTCAGATTTTTTTATTCTTTAAACCAAAATATTTGAATTTGAAAATCAGCCATATATCTCTAAGGAAAAGGATGAAGCAGTAAGATCAGTAAGATAATGAAAGATTATAACAGGGACATAGTCGATAGAGATATACGTAAAGTCAAAAAGAATTACAGATCTTCATCCTCAGTAGCAACACTTTCATTCTCTGAGAACAACAAAAAATCATCTCTCAGTTTTCAACTGCTAGTTCTTAATCTTCAAAGAGCAACAAAAATATGAGATACCTTGTCTCTTAGATTCATCTGCTATCAAGGAAGATCTTCTACATCCAAGAGAAAGCTCCATCCATTATCTGTCAAAGAAATTCTATTAGACAGGGGGAGCTTTACATCAACAATCCACTAGTCTTCTCTCAGCTTGTTGACAGAGAAGAACTTCATTAACCTTTTTGTTTATTTTACCCTATCTTGTACAGGGTTCTAACTCCCTTCAAATGTTAACATTTGGTGGCAGGGCATCTGATCAAAAACCCGTGTTTTGGTTTGAGCACCTGATCAAATGCTTAGTGGTGTTTGGGCACCTGATTAAAAATCCCATTGGTGATAGGGCACCTGATCAAAAACCTAGTGGATTCCTACTAAGGGTGTTAGAAGAGTAGATGTGCCCAGGTTGATTGGGGAACTACTATAGATCCTTGTGTCTTTTGTGATTGTGTTTTTCTTTCTGTACTGTGCTGTGATTTTTGTCTAGCTTTATACTCACTATGCTACACATATATATATCACTATTTTAATTCCGCTATAAAATAAGTTAAAAACTTTTAATACTCTATTCACCCCCCCCCCCCTCTAGAGTAAAGCTAAGATCTAATACATCACTTTCAATGGGTATCAGAGATTGGTTGATTGTTTACAGGCTAACACCTGAATCCAAAGATCAATTAGATCTTAATTTCTTCTAGAGTTTTCTTTTTCTAAAAACTCATGACACAGAACAAAGAATACTCAAACATAAGAACTCATATGTGCAATCTTAACAAGTTTGCATTATGGAAGGCAAGGATCAGATTATATATGAATTCTATTGATGAGGATATTTTTAATGCTATTCTGACAGGACCTCCTACTCTTTCAGCATCAACAAGTACTGAAGCAGCAACCAACACTAATGTTGTTCCACCTCCTGAGTGGACAGATGCTCAGAAGAAACAAAGAAATGCAGATACCAAAGCAATGAACATATTGGCACAAACAATGTCTGATGATATATTCCAGAAGGTTGTGGACTGCACCTCAGCCAGGGATATCTGGAATTCCCTCAACAATATGGTTGAAGGTTCTGCAGATGAGAGAAAGGACAGGAGATCTCATCTCATATCACAATATGAAAACTTCAAGAAGGGAGAAATTGAAATAGTAGCAGACATGTACAACAGACTCAGTCTCATAATCAATGAACTGAAGTCTTTGGATAAAGTGATCTCAATCACTGAAGTGAATGATTAGATCCTAATGTGCTTCCCCAACACAGGGGACTCAAGGATCTGGCCAATCAAGGAATCCAGAAGCTTAAATGAGATCTCTACTGAGACCTTGTTAGGCAAATTAAAATCCTATGAGCAGCTTATCAAGTCTAGAGAAGCTGAACAATCTACCTCCTCTCCAGCCACCAAAAAGGAGAGAAGCATTACTTTCCAAGCAACAAAAGAGGAAGATAATGATCCAGGAGAAATGGAGTTTATGAGCCTCCTAGCCAAGAGATTTTACAAAATGGCTAGAAAGGATTTCAGAAAGAAGGATTTCTGATCAAAAGAAAAATCAAGGTATGACAAAACAAACTCTAAAGAAATTATTTGTTTTGGCTGCAGGAAACCTGGACACATTCTACCTGAGTGTCCAGAGAATCAAAATAAGGACAAGAGAAAAGAGAAGGAAGAAAAGAGGCACTCCAACAAACACAAACATAAGGGAAGAGGCTTTGTAGCTGAAACATGGAGTGACATTGAGTCAGAGTCATCATCCAGCTCTTCTGAAGATGAAAATGATCCAAATGAAAAGGATCAATGCTTGATGGATATTTATGACTCATGCAATGATTCAGAACATGTATCATCATCCAGCTCTAGTGATGATGAAGATAATGAAGATGAAAGAAACTTCTGCATGATGTCTATCAATGCCTCAGGAAATAATTCAGATGAATGAGAATCTGACAATGACAGTGATTAGGTAATCTCTACCTTTGATTTTAATTCAAATGATTTCAAAAATGAATTTAAAACTCTTTGTTTAGATTTAATTAAATCTGAGAAGGAAATAATTTCCCTCAGAAATAAGTTGGTTGAAATGAATCAACCGACTGAAGATAATGCCAATCTTAAGAAAGAACTGGATGCCTCCAGAGAACACATTGTTCTCATTGAGAACAAATTATCTGAGGCTAAGAAGTTTGAAGAATCCCTCAATGGGAGAAGCATCAAACTGATGGACATCACAAGCATTGTAAATGCCAGACTAAATGGCAAGTTGGGCTTGGGTACATCATCAAGTCAGCCACATCTTCTTAAGAAAAATATTTTATCTACTCCAGTAAAGTTCATTTCTGCCAAGAGCAAAGAGGCAGTAGAAGTAGGTAAGAATACCTCAAGCAAGGATGTTAAGAATAAAGGAATTCAAAAACATTCGTCGAACGACGCTCGACGAAATCACAAGAATTCGTCGAACGGAGATCGACGAACACTGAAGATAGATTTTCAGTACATCTATTATTCGAACGGTGCTCGACAAAATTAATTCAATTCGTCGAACGGCGATCGACGAACTCAGCCAAGTTCGTCGAATAGAAAATGTACTGAATTTCAAAAGAATTCTAATCTCCACATACTAAAAATCTATTTACTGAGTGGATCATTCCTCCAAGAAGATATCATCCACAAGGCTATAAGGATCAGCCTGAGATTTCTTACATTTCAGATTTTTGTGGTAAGACAAAAGGACCCAAGGTAGTCTGGGTCAAAAACAACTAGTTTATTTTCTGTTGTGCACGTACAGGGCTATCCAAACATAAAGGAACATTGGTATTTGGATAGTGGGTGCTCCAAGCACATGACAGGAAACAAGGCCAACCTAAGCAATTACAAGGCAAAACTTGTACCCAAAGTGATCTTTGGAGACTCCAACTGTGGACAAACCAAAGGATATGGAAAAATCAGAGTTGGAGCAGTTACCTTCAAAGAGGTAGCATATGTCAAGGGTCTCAAGCATAACCTCATCAGCATAAGCCAACTATGTGATGAAGGTTATCAGGTAACTTTTAATCATTCCTTATGTCTTATTACCAATAATAAGAATATCAATGTGTTATCTGGTATTAGACATGGAAATATTTATTTAGTCAATTTTGACTTTGCCAATTCAGACATTTGTTTATTTAATTCAATAAGTAAAACAAATGAATTATGACATAAAAGGCTAGGACATATTAACCTTAGAACTATCTCTAAGCTCTCCAAGGACAATCTAATAAGAGGACTGCCTTCTGGTTCATACAAGAAAGAAGGACTCTCCAGGGCTTGTTTACTAGGAAAGCAGACCAAGAGTAGTTTCAAGTCTTTATCCAAGAGTGATTCACCTAGGATTCTGTACTTACTGCATTTGGATCTCTTTGGAACCACTGCAATACAGAGTCTAGGAGGGAAGCATTACACCTTAGTTATTGTAGATGACTTCTCTATATTCACTTGGGTGTTCTTTCTTAGGAACAAGTCTGACACCTTCATTGTTCCGACAGACTTTCTCAGGTCCATCAAGATTGAGTACTCTACTCTAGTTGCATTGATCAGAAGTGATCATGGCACTGAGTTTGAATCTCTTCTGATGGGAGAATTCTGTGGAAAAGAAGGAATCAGGCAATGTTTCTTTGCTCCTAGAACTCCTCAATAAAATGGGATAGCTGAATGGAAAAATAGAACATTAATTGAATCAGCAACTACTTTGCTTGTTGATGCTCACTTGCCACTCTCTTTTTGGGCAGAGGCAGTGAACACAGCAAATTATGTGTTGAATAGGAGTCTGATACATAAACTTAAGGGTAAAACACCCTATGAATTACTTAAGAATAAAAAGCCTAAGGTTTACTATTTTAAGAGTTTTGGCTGTAAATGCTATGTGCATAACAATGATAAGAAATATCTAAGGAAATTTGAAGCAAAGGCTGCTGAAGGTATATTCCTTGGATATTCTCATTCTAATAAAGCATATAGAGTTTATAGCAAATCAACTCTTAAGATAGAAGAGTCCATGCATGTGTCTTTTGATGAAACTAACATATTGAATGAGGAGAGGAATACCACCTCTACCAAATATATTTTGCAGGAACCAGCTCTATGTGAAGAGCTTAATGGATTGAGTCTACAGATTGAAGATTCTCTACTCCCATCAACTCAAACTATTGAAGACAGTGAAGAAGAAGATAATCCAGAAGTTCTTGCTGATAATTCAAATCAAGTGACAACTGAACAAATCCCTCAAGAGGAAACTATTGATGAACCCACTCCAACTATTGATCACATCACAGTTAGAGATCATCTAATATCCCATGTTATTGGAGATATCTCAGCAGGTGTTCAAACAAGGCATCAACTCAACCAAAATCAGATGCATACCTATGTCCTATCACAAATTGAACCTCAATCCATAAAAGATGCAGAACAAGATCCAAACTGGATTCTTGCAATGCAAGAGGAACTCAATCAATTTGAAAGGAATGAGGTTTGGGATTTGGTTCCAAGACTAAAGGGCCATCCAGTCATTGGCACCAAATGGTTCTTCAGGAACAAGCTTGATGATCAAGGCTTCATAATCAGAAATAAAGTAAGATTGATAGCCCAAGGATACTCTCAGGAAGAAGGAATTGATTATTATCAAACCTTTTCTCCTGTTGCTAGACTTGAAGCTATAAGGATATTTCTTGCATTTGCTGCCTTCAAGACATTCAAAGTATATTAGATGGATGTGAAGAGTGCATTCTTAAATGGAGATGTCAAAGAAGAAGTTTATGTGGAACAACCACCAGGTTTTATCTCTCCAACTCACTCTTCTTATGTCTTTAAGCTTAATAAAGCTCTCTATGGTCTCAAGCAAGCTCCCAGAGCATGGCATGAGACCCTAGCTAATTTTCTTGTATAGAACAAATTCTGTAGAGGCAATGTTGATAAAACCTTATTTTTCAGGATACATAAAAATCAAACTCTACTAGTTCAAATTTATGTAGATGATATTATATTTGGTTCTACTGATTCAAATCTATGCAAAAGGTTTTCTGACCTAATGCAATCTAAATTTGAAATGAGTAGTATGGGTGAGTTATCTTACTTCCTTGGCCTTCAAGTGAAGCAAACTCCAAATGGCATATTCATATCACAATCCAAGTATGCCAAGGAATTAGTGAAAAGATTTGGTATGTCTGATGCTTCTACCATGAAAACACCCATGCCCTCCAATGCTATTGTAAACAATGACGAATCAGGGAAACCTGTTGATCAGAAAGTATGTAGAGCAATTGTTGGCTCTTTACTTTACTTAACAGCTAGTAGACCAGACATAATGTTTGCTACATGCATTTGTGTTATGTTCCAAGTTAACCCCAAAGAATCTCACCTTATTTTACTAAGAAGATTTTTGAGATATATAAAGTGTTGTCCAAATCGAGGACTCCTGTATCCAACTGCATCAGAATTTGAATTAATTAGATTCTCAGATTCTGATTATGCTGGATACAGAGTAGACAGGAAAATCACATCAGGAACTTGCCAGTTCCTTGGTGATAAGCTAGTGTCTTGGTTTTGTAAGAAACAGAAATCTGTGTCTACATCAACAGTTGAAGCAGAATATATTGTTGTTGGCAGTTGCTGCTCACAGATTTTGTTGATACAAAATCAACTTCTAGACTATGACATCAACTTAAATAAGTCAATTATATTTTGTGACAATACTAGTGCAATATTTATAGCACAAAATCTAGTACTCCATAGTAGGACTAAACACATAGAAATTAGGCACCACTTTCTCAGAGATAATGTGGATAAAAATAAAATTTGCCTACAATTTATTCCTACTGACTTACAAAGGGATGATATTTTCACCAAACCTTTGGATGAAAAGAAGCATATATTCTTTATAAATCATCTAGGAATGATAGATGGAGATTAAATAAATTAAAAATTAAATTTTCTACTTATCCCATCATTTCGTCGAACGGAGATCGACGAAATTTAGTCGTTCGTCGAACGGAGATCGACGAAACCTATTAGATCCAGAGCTCGACAAAGACAGCTCATTCGTCGAACTGAAATCGACGAAAATTCATCTTTCATCGAACGCAGTTTGATGTAGCCCAAGACTCTTCAACATATGTTTTTACTAGGTTTAGCCGAACCTCATTCCAAGAAATCTTGCGCCTTCTCTGATCTCTTTCTTTATAATCAAATTTTGATTTCATTTTAGTCCTTGCGCCTACAGAAATTGCTCTTGCTTCCCTCCAGTTCCCTTTGCACTTGATTGTTTTCTCTCTTGCAGGTACTCAATGGCAATCTCTCAAGCAGTAATTTCTTCCATAAAGTTCGATGCAGACTTTGACATCGACATGGAATCCTTTGCGCATTCAAACGAAATCTTCAAGGACATTCTTCAACTTTTTGAAGAACAACAGTTAAAGAAGTTCATGACTACCAGAATAAAGCTTCCAGTAGCTGAAATCAAGGAATGGGTGCATACCATTGAGTCAATGAATACAACAACTTTCTCAGGATCAATCTCAGGAAACCAGGTTCCTCTTTCACCAGAGATATTATCAGATGTTTTTGGTTTGATGAATGGTGATGATGATTTGGATATTAGTTCTGATGAATTTAATGATGAATTGGTTAAAATGGGTCACTCCACTGGAAACCCTAATCATCTTCTGAAAAAGAACTTGTCCATTGAATACAAGTTCTTGGCAGATATTGTTGGAAAGGTTTTGTTAGGAAAAACCTCAGCCCATGACTATATCACTAGGCACCAATTTCTTTTGATGGTGGACTTAGTTGAAAAGAAATAAGTCAATTGGGGATTGATTCTGTTTGAATCAATAAAGAAGAAGCAAAGCAAATTAAGTGTTTGCTATGGCAGACTGTTAGACATTGTTCTTCAAGAGAAATGCCCAGACCTATTGGTGTTACCAAAGGTCTTCATTAATGCAAGCAACTTCAGCTCTCTTTGGTAAGTGGGAAAGAGTGATTCCCAAGAAGACCTCAAGGGCAGAATCTTCCAGGCAAGCTTCTGAAAGCACAAGGACTGATCCAGTCACTCCCCTCAACCTACCAGAAGTTCCTCCCCTTGAATCTTCAACTCCTCTCCCCTCTCAACCTCTTCAGCACACCTCTCCTGAAGAAGTTCCTCCTTCAAATTCACCCATAGACATTCCTTCTTCTTTGCCTTCTTCTCCTCCTCTCCAAACAAATCTGTCTTCAGAGCTTCCATCATCATCCATTCCAGTTGATGATTCTCTTCCCCCTCTTGATTCTCTTCTCTCCTTCATTCCCCCTCCATCTTTTGACCTATTGTCTCCTCCACATTCTCCACCTCAATCTCCTATCCATGTGGATAACATTCCACCCCTTTCATATGCTACTAACATCTTCATACCCTCTTCTATTCTCTCTTCTTCTATCCCAGCACCATCATCTTCTCAACATACCTCAGATTTTGTGTATGTTGATTTCTCCTCAATAGTTGATCAGATATTTAATCATATCTCTCATAAGCTAACTTCTCTTCTAGATGAAAAGCTTGCTCCTGTTCTGCAAGCCATATCTGACCTCTCTTCCATGCTTGCATCCTTCCCTACCTACTCATCCTTTGTACCTTCTTCTAGGGGCCTAGATTCAGGTCTCCTTGAAACTAGGCAGGGGGAGATGCTTGATGAAGAAGCTCCAATCAATACAGGTTCAGATATGGTGTTTGATCTAGAAGCAGCTTCAGTCATTAATGAAGAAGCTCCAGTTATGGTTTCAGTTTCAGTTATAGCTCCAGTAAATAATATTTCTATTAATCCCTCAATAGATATTGTTTCCTTATTATCAAGATTCAATTCAGTTTTCTGCAGTCTGCCTAAGCCTCAAGTTTATTCAAAAGCTATAGTTCCCTATACAGCTCGAGTAGATACAGCTTTGTTAAAGAAAATCTTCAAAAGATTTCGAGTTCTAGTTCGAGTTCAGGTTCCAGTTACTGTTGCAGGTTCAGAAGAAGTTGGTTTGGTGAAATCACCTCCAACATTTGTTTTTGATGAATCCCCCCATTCTCCTCCAACATTTGTGTTTGATGATTCCCCTCTTATAGAGGATTTTGAGCAAGATGATGATAATGTTCTCCAAGAATAGGAAGATGTTCAGAATTCCCTTAAAGATCTTGATGATCTGTATGATAACCCTGATCAGTTTTCTGATGATGATAGTGATGATTCAGATGATAATTCTTCAAGGAAAAGAAAGTCCAGAAGAAAAGCAAGGGATGTTCCTAAACCTCCCTCTTGTACAAATGATACTCGCTTTTACATCTTGCATAACATTACCCTCACCAAGGATTCCCCAGCTTAGATGAGATTATCTAGAAATGAGAATAACAGGAGAAAGAAAGTGAAGAAGACATGCTTCTATTCAGATAAGCCAGTTAAATTTAATCCTCCTCCTCCAGCAGCAGGATCAACAGGGATGTCCTCCTCATCTTCTCAGAAGCCTTCTCAGCAGCATTCAAGAACATGAGAAGGAAGTCATTGAAGCTCAAGTGGCTCCCATAGTTCTAGATCAGCCAGAGCTCCTCCTTCAGGATCTGCCATATCTTCTTCCTTAGTATATAAATATCATATTTCTGATGGTTCCTTCCACAGAAAAAGAAATTCTGATCATCAACCTTTATATCAGGCCAGTGAAATTGATGAAAGGCCTCCTTCTCCAATCAATCAAGATTCATAAAAGATTGCTCATATGGCTATATTTAAAGAATCTATTGCTACAGCTCACATAAATAAAGCAAAAGCAGAAGGCAAATATTACTCCCAGTTCTCAACAATGTCTTATTTCAGAAGACAAGAATATGAAAGGTACAACTCAAGGCACCTCTTTAATGCTGAAGATTATTTAAGGTTGCACCCAGCAGCAGTGGTTCCTCATGCATCATCTCAAACACTGCTGGGAGCTAATGACCTCTATATGAGTAAAAGAGAATCTGAGAACCCCAACAGACAAATCATTTTCAAGCCATCTTCAAAGTGACAGAGTAAAGCTTCTATTCATTTGGTTTTGCTTATTTCTGATTACAGTGTAAATCTTTCTAAACTCAGGGTGATATATTTTCTATCTGCTGAAATGATTTAAAATTCTGTCAGATATATATGCTCTGTGTTTGCTATTTGTTTGATTTAATTTTGTCAAAAAGTATCCTAACCCAAATAGGGGGAGATTGTTGGAACAACCCTATTACTGATTTGGGCTAGGATCACTATCTGTTATTAGGACTCAAGTTGACCCCATTGTATAGTCTAGGATCAATGTCTAAGGCTATCTGAGTTAGCTTGAACTTAGGAAAATTCCAAGTCTCTGCGTTCGACGAACTTCATTCTGCGTTCGACGAACTCCTTCCTGGGTTCGACGAACGTCGTGTTTCAGTTTGAAAAACTTGCTCCTTTGCTCGACCAATCCAGTCTTCTAGCCAGCTCAGTAGTTTTTATCTTAGATCGACGAACTCCAGATTGAGATCGACGAACTCAGCTTTGTGTTCGACGAATAAGTAACTAAATGTCCAGTTCGATGAACTCAGTTCTCTGCTCGACATACTCAAGCTTTCTGCTCGACGAATTTTCTCTTCAGCTTGATAATCTCTGATGAATCAGTTATCTATTTTCTCTGAACTCAGATCAACTAATCAGCAACAGATCTATTCAATTATTTGGACTTATTAATTTATCAGATATGTCAAGATTTGATCTTTCCTTTTTATTATTTTCTTTCCATTCTCTTCTTTCGAGAAAGTAGCCGTTTGATATATTAGAAAGGATACTCTTATGGAAAAGGAAAAAGAATTAAAGTATTACTGCTGAATCAGATTGCAGTTCCAAGAAATATCTTTTAAAATTATTTTAGTCCTTAAACAAAAAGATTTGAATTTGAAAATCAGTTATATATCTCTAAGGAAAAGGATGAAGCAGTAAGATCAGTAAGATAGTGAAAGATAATAACAGAGACAAAGTCGAGAGCAGCACTTTCATTCTTTGAGAACAAAAAAAAATCATCTTTCAGTTTTCAGCTGCTAGTTCTTAATCTTCAAAGAGCAACAAAAATCTGAGAAACCTTGTCTCTCAGATTCATCTGCTATCAAGGAAAATCTTCTACATCCAAGAGAAAGCTCCATCCATTATTTGTCAAAGAAATTCCATCAGACAGGGGGAGATTTACATCAACAATCCACTAATCTTCTCTCAGCTTGTTGGCAGAGAAGAACTTCATAAACCTTTTTGTTTATTTTACCCCATCTCGTACAGGGTTCTAACTCCCTTCAAATGTTAACATTTGGTGGCAGGGCACCTGATCAAAAACCTGTGTTTTGGTTTGAGCACCTGATCAAAAGATCAGTGGTGTTTGGGAACCTAATCAAAAATCCCATTGGTGATAGGGCACCTGATCAAAAGCCTAGTGGATTCCTACCAAGGGTGGTAGAAGAGTAGATGTACCCAGGTTGAATGGGAAACTACTATAGATCCTTGTGTCTTCTATGATTTTGTATTTCTTTCTGTACTATGCTGTGATTTTTGTCTAGCTTTTATACTCACTCTGCTACACATATATATATCATTATTTTAATTCCGCTATAAAATAAGTTAAAAACTTTTAATACTCTATTCACCCCCCTCTAGAGTAAAGCTAAGATCAGATACCTCACTTTCATCATCCTCTCCGCCAACCAATTCTGTTGCAGTGTCCTCGAGACTGTCTCTTCATGCACGATGTCATGCGCCCTGTAGTAGACATCAAAAGCACTAATGTACTCACCACCATTTTTCAGATCTGCTTCCTGATTATCTTCTCAACCTTTGCCCTAAACTCCATGAACTTTGTCAAGACATCACTCTTCTACTTCAGGACATAAGTCCATACCATCCTTGAGTGATCGTCTATGAAGTGATAAAGTAAGCTTTGCCCACTGAATTGGGCTCTATAGAACCACATACATCCGTGTGTTTCAGGTTCAACAACTATACATTCCTCTTCAGTTCTGCCTGCACAAAGGATAGTCGTCTCTGCTTGCCAACTAAGTAGTGAGAACACAAGTGTCATGAAGCTCTCCTGCAACTATAAAAGAACTTTGTTCTTCACCAAGAACTTCAGATTCTTCTCACTGATATGACCAAGTCTGCGATTCCACAACTCCAAAGAGTTTTCTTCAGCCGCATTCACACTCGGACTGCAGATCTTGGCCTTTGTTCGGTACAAACCACAACACTTCTTACCCCTGGCCACCACCAAGGAGCCCTTCGCTAGTATCCAGGCACCTCTGCCTTCAATGCTAGTAAAGCCTCGATCATCTAGCCTTCCAACAAAAAATGAGGTTCATCCTTAAATCATGAATATGCATGACATACTTGAGGATAAATTTCCCAAGATCCATCTCCAGGTGGACATCTCCACTACCAATGATCTTCAACACACCAGTATTCGCCATCTGAGTAGTGCCAAGATCTCCTACAGCATACGAGTAGAAGTAATCTCTATGAGGAGTGCAGTGGTAAGATGCACCACCATCCATTACTCAGTCTGTGTCAACAAACTCCTGGTACGCTGAGCCACTGCAATGTAAGCACAATGACTCATCTTCAGCAATAAAGGCCGCACCACCACCCTCACTGGATTGTCCCAATTCCTTCTCCTTTCCCTTCAGATCTCTCTATATTTTGTAGCGGTATTTTCTGTAATGACCCTCCTTCTTACAGTAGAAGCACTCGATCTCCTTCTTGGACTTACTCCTGGACTGGCTCCTAGAGTTGCCTCTTTGCTTACCCTCTTTCTTCATCGGTCTGCCCCTTCTCTCCATGAGAAAGGCATCTGATGTAGAGGCTCCAAAGTCCTTCCATCTCATCTCTGCATTCAACAAACAACTCGTCACCATCTCCATTGACACGACACCTTCATGTGTTGAATTGCTCAGTGACACCACATAAGTCTCCTAACTCTCTAGTAAGGAACTAAGGATCATCAAAGCTTGCAGCTCATCCCCCAATGTGATATTCATGGCCTTCAACTGATTGATGATGCTCTGGGCAAGGTTTAGATGCTCTGTCATCCCCCTCCTTATACTTAAAGTTCACATGCTTTCTGAACAAGAAAGCCTTGTTGCCCACTGTCTTTCTATCATACAACGCTTCAAGCATTCTCCATAAAGCCTGAGCCGATGACTCAGTGGATACATGATGGAAGATAGATTCATCTAGCCACTGCCGAATGAATCCCACAACCTTCCTATCAGTCTTCTTCCACTCTGCATCATCCAACATGGTAGATGGTCTCCATGATAATGGAGTATGGAGATCCTTGTAATATAAGAGATCCTCCATCCAAGGCTTCCATATATTCCAATTATTATCATTCATACTAACCATTCTTGTGTTCTGCTCCATATTCTACAATAGCCCATCGGTCTGAGATAAAACCTTGATCAAATTTAGGAAGATAGGGAGTGGACCAATGTCGACACCTACCGTTGACAAAAATTTAAATCAGAATATCCAATTAGCCACTTAGGAACAAACCTGGCTCTGATACCACTTGTAGGGATATAACTCAATGAACAATCTGGGAACACTAGAAGATAATTTAAAAATATCAATCACACAGAAAAATTAACACAACCAGAGAACAACAAATTTTACATGGAAAACCCTCCCTAAAACAATGAGGGAAAAACCACAGGGCAGGGCACACGAAAAATCCACTATAAAACAATAAGGATTATAACAAAATAATCTAGGTATTCCCAACGTAGATCTCCCTTGGATTCATAGATTGAATCGCCTCTCAACTCACAGAGAAAAACATCTCTTCAAGAACAAGGGACAAAACTCAAATCTCTCTTCAAACACCCAAGACAACACATACAAGATTAAGATAAAACTCCCTTACAGCGAAGATGAATATACCGATCTGAGAAACCTATTCTTCCTCCTGAAGAACTCCTCCAACAACAATGGTGGCAAGATCTTGCAACTTCCTCCTCTTTGCACGTTCTTCTCTTGATGGCTCTAAAAATGGAAGTTAATGCTTTGCCAAAGCATCTCTGCCTATTTAGGGTAAAAGGGTGAATCCATCTAGGCCATCCAAAAAAGTTCCAATGTGACCCGACGGCTCCCAATCGCAGATTAACGAATTTGTTTCCGCCCGCTACTGCCTGACTTTAACAGCTACCACGCTGCGGTATCCACCAAGATGACACTGTCTTGATGACATCGGAGACACATCTTGACAATATAGCCCTTTTCCTGTCGACAAAACTACTGCATGTGGTAGCACTACCGTCGGGTATTATACCTAAGCAGCCTACCCTTTCGACGACACTGCCAATCCACTCGATGACAGTGCAAGTTGACAAAATGATATGCTACCGGCGGTGGTAGATGTACCGCCCATCGATAGCAAATAGACCAAGAATCTGCTGTTATACACAACCTCCCTCTTCATCTGCAACAACACAACTCCAACCATGATTTGATTTTCTTCTCTTTAGGGGCTGGACCCCAACAAAACCGTCTCACCGCTGTCTCCAGCAGTAGCCTCCATGAGTTCTTTGTGTTTTTTAATTGAAGCGCGTTGCAAATGAAAGGAGAGTATCTACACTAAGAACTTTGTGTTTGTCTCAAAACTAAAAATACGTAAAATAAAAAAAGAAAGAAATTTTGCTGATTTCTGCATATCCTGGAAAAATTAATGATACTTAGTTTCTTTAAAGCATGTGAAGAACTAGTACAAGGACTTGCTTCATCAAAAAATAATTTATTGCATTCACAAGAATCAAGCTTCACACAGTGACTGAGTTTTCTCATTACCACCTAAAAAGAGTCACTTAATTAGTGATCTCCAAAACAATTCCAGTTAAATAATGGTGAAGAGACCATGTAAGTACACCAATAATACCTTATATTTCTGAGTCCCACAAGAGAGATGCTTCAAGGAGGATCTGTCCCAAAAATTGTTGGAAACTTAGATGGGCACCAAATTGTTGGAATATAAACCTTCACTACAAAGATTATGGTGTTGCCATTCCTCCTTGAGCCTTGTGTGCCGAATGCTTCTTTCAAATCATGGCCTCCTAAAGCATGAGCATAACCACCGAATGTATCTTGCCATAGCTGCAAGAAGATGAGAAGATGTCAGCCTTTTTTTATATTTTATTATCTTTTTTATTTGCATATGTACCCCTCTCTGCTATATATAAAGGCGTGAGTTCTTTTTTGATATAGGAGGATGGGAGTAGTAAGCTTGAGTTGTATCCCCTCATTTGAAGAAATGTAAACCTCAAGATTTTCACATTTCTTTTCCCTCTCCCCCACTTCATCAGTTTTCCATTTCAATTTGTTGTTATTTTGTTCCTAAACTCCAACACAAATAACATGCGAACAAACAAACAAACTTTCTATTGCAATAACAACCTGCTATAGCAACTTGTACACCACAATACATATAAAGTGTTACAACACAACACTACACGAAGTTGCACGTTACAATGCCACACCAATTACTCACAATGCTAGATCTTGTCGAGCTTGAAGTCATATCTGCAACACCTCCCAACTTTGTTCGCTATACAACCCAACCACATGGTCTCTTCTATATTATTAGTTTGCTCACTGAGGTCGCCCGATCTATGAGTTCCCGCTAGTTTGCTGTCCGCTAAGCTTTGCTTGCTGAGTTCACAAGAGCTATCCGCAAAGTTAATGTTTGCAAGAGCTGCATGCAATTTTTCTGTTCGCCAATAGTAGACCGCAATTCTTTTGTTCACCAATAAGAGACCACAATTCTTCTTAATCACATCATGTTCACGCGCTCCTTTCTCCAAATCTCTTGGGTTGAGAATAACAAATCTCATTATATTTGATCATACTTGTCACGTGTTTATAGTATGCAGGAACTTCAGCTCTCAAGCCCATATGCTTCCAAAAAGAAAGACGATGATCCTCTATCATTACAATTCTATGTTTTATATCGCAACGCGCTAACAGTAACACTAGTTGTAGCTTTGACATACCTAGAAATATAGTCGAGAAGGAAACATCGTCAAGAAAGGAATGTCGACGGGACTCAAATATAATAAGTATTACCGCAGAGCGTTAATTCTTACGCCCGATGGTAATGATGCGCAAATCTTAGCACACCGCTATAGGCGGTGGCAAGAATACGGCACAAAACGGCAGTGTACCGATCGTTCAAGTAATATAAAATGTGGGAGTAAATCCCCAAGTATCGATCTCGAAGGAACACAGTAAGGTGGAGTTAATTATCGAGGAAGGACTTGAGATTGAAGTCCTTATGAGCGGATGGATTACGGAAAAGGGGGGTTTTGGTTGTGGACAATAAAGGAAAATACTACAACTACTCCTGTGCAATGCCGCTATGCAATGCTTTGCTTGGCGGGATGGAGACTAGGTAGGCCTTGAACGCACTACTTCGAGAGGGCGGATGGACGAGTAGGCTAGCGGAATGAGGGTCGCAAGCACCTCGTCGACAAGCACGCCACTAGCAATTGCTAGTGCGACACACGAACATGACGGCAGAATGAAAAATGGATAGCGGCGCACCTCATAAACACATATGAACAAAATAATCTCATATAAATGAAATAAACATTATAACGCAGAGTTCATAGTGCACATCATCAAAGTGTAGAGAAATACAAATTACAACTACCAATACAAAGATAGAGAGAGCTAGGAATCGACTGAATCTGAAGTCTTGTTGAAGATTCACGGTTGGAATCACTGGGTTGTCAATCCGCGTCCAAGCTCGGTCCTCAACTGTGTCCGGGGTAGAAGAGGCTGTCACTACCACCTAATGGCTTGTCTTCTTCGTGTTACGATCCGGCCGCACGACCTAGCTTCCTTCTCCTTGTATATTGGTGGATGTAGGGTTGAATCTCTCTCCTTGGAGCTTGAGGATGATGGAGGAGGCCCAAAGGGACAGAACCCTTGCAGAAATGGCAAAAACATCGGAGCGGTATGATGTGTACGGTCTCTGGCTTTTCCCGCGAGAGGGATCGTCCTCCCCGGAAACCGTCGTAAAATGCTGCAGATTTCCTGCATTAAATACTAAACAGGCAGAATTTTAGTCACGCACGGGCGAACGTACGGTCGTGCGTTGCCCGTGCATTATTAAACGATTAAACTTGACTTATGGAAGAAGTAGAAGTGCCCGTGCGTCTTACTCACGCATGGGAAAATCCGCCCGTGCGTAAGAACGCACAGACAAACTCAGAATAGCTAAAATCAAGAAGAAACAGGCGATCGTGTGTTTTACTCACGTACGAGCAAACCGCCCATACGTTAAATGCACGACCAAAGTCAGATCACCGGATTCCTTCCCAGATGAGAGCGCACGATCGCATCCGACCGTGCGTCAATAAAATGCATGATCGTGCGTTGTACACAGTCATGATTTCTGGAGAACCGGGTGATTCAACCACCTGCAAGAAAAGCAAACTAGCTGGGAATACACCTCCAGCACCAATCAAACACAGAAAAAGGATTGGGGAGCACCATGTGCTTACCCCCAATGACAAGGAGCGCAACTGCACACCAAAATGGGCCTAAGAGTGCACTTAGCATGGAATAACGAATATGAATGAAACATACCTAAAGTGTAGTGCACAGACTCGATAATCGACCCAGATGAACCCATAAATGTGTATATAATGGGACTCATCACACCCCCAGACCTAACCATTTGCACGTCTCGGGCAAACTACTCAGCTCTCTTGTCGGAACAATTGGGTGTTAGAGTGAGTTTGAGCGGTAGAGACCCATGCGAAGTCGCATGCTCACGTGCGTAGAAGTACGCTAGAATAGAATTTAACTCAAGATTATATTTAACTTTTTCCAGAATAGTAATTTGAAACCTAGTTTACTCGGATGGTGAATCCCGGTGAATCTTTCAGTCGCGCATAAGGGGAAATAGCGTGACTAATGAGTAGAGGATTACTCGAATTAAAGCTCGGGACAATCTCCTAAGAAATCCATCAAAGTCGGTGTCCATAGGCTTGCACATTCGCACTCTCTCCACTGCATGAGATGACTCATATCTAAAATCAATAGGACTTATAGGTTAATATTTGGCTTAGGATGAGCTTAGGTTAGATAAGTAGAAGAACGATGGGCATCTCACTCAACATAACCTGAGCACACGTGAGCATAAAATCACCAATACAAGAAAATTAAGAACCACACAACACCACCAGACTTCAACTGGACACTAGGTGTGTGCTAAGCCGATCACATAATGTTTTGTCGAGAGATTGCATTTGAACGTTCTTTTCGCAAAAAATTCTTTTCTTTTCTCTTCTCGACAGTATATCTTTTGTAGGCACAATAAACTTCTCAATTAGCTATTACAAAGCTACCAAACACTCAGAGATAACAACAAACGAAAGACATATATATTGGAACATGGTCTTCCGCATCTCCTAGGTTTGAGAATAACAAATCCTATGTGTATTTGATCTTGTGTGTTTAAGTGTGCAGGAAATCAAAGTCCACATGACTCAAGGATGGTTGCCCCCAATTTTGAGCCAGAAATTCCAAGTCTCCCACTAGCGCCGGCGGTAGCACTTAGCGCCTGGCGCTAGCAATGATAGCGCGATTTCCTGGAGCACATATGGAAGGAGATAACGCCTGGCGATAGCCGATAGCGCAGGCGGTAGCGATGCACATAGTTGGCAAGGAGGAATTGTTTCCTCGGATTGAAGATTCTGCCGCGCAGAATGTGTCCTTATATGGGATAGCGCTGGCGATATCTACTAGCGCTGGCGGTAGCTCAAAACACAAGAGGAATCTCAGCAGAGTTGCCATGGATTGAAGATTCTGCCGCGCAGAATATGTCCTAAAATGGGATAGCGCTGGCGGTAGCACTAGCGCAGGCGCTAGAGCTAAGTCTATAAAAAGGACATCTTGGCTCCGACTTCCTAAGCCTCTTGAGATCCAGAATTCCAGAGCTTCGTGCCACAACATAGAGAGGAAGTTTCAGAGAGATACTCCCACAAATCCATAAAGACTAAAGGAGATCCGTGGAGAAGATTTCAACACGCATCATCATCGTGACGAAAGACCACATCGAATACGATCATACTCTGCGTCTTTGTCTACTTCTCCAAGAGATCTACATAGAGGGAGTTTTTATATTATTGTCTTTTTATTTCACATCTTTTCTGTAATCGTTTAGCGAATTTGCCTCGTGTTGACGACTAGGTCTGGGTAGGACTTAGGGCTGAAATTCGCCTCGTGTTGGCGACTAGGTCTCGGGTGTAGGTCTAGGGGGTGCTCGAGGCCATATCTGGGGAAGGGTTGGCTAGAGCAGCTTGAGGCCATATCCGGGGAAGGATCGGCTAAAGCCAACCGGTTCGTGGGGATACGAGTCGGTATAGAAAACAAAAAGAGTCTTTCTATTAGCTTTGATTTCTAACTTCGATAAGAGATCAAGTTTTGTAATCATGCTTCTCAAGTTAATAAAATCATGTCTTTACTTTTACTTCGCTTGATTTGTCTTGATCTTCTCTAGTTTAATAATCAAAGCTTTTTCAAAGTTATTCAAAATATATTATAAGTATTTAAAACCCTTATTCACCCCCCCCCCCCCCACTCTAAGGGCGCCTACCGATCCAACAAGTGGAATCAGAGCAGGTTATTCTAAATCGGCTTAACAACCGGGAATAATGGCGTCTCATGATCTCGCTTCTACTAGTGGGGTAAATTTTTATGAAGAAGAAAAATCTCTTAAACCACCGTTATTTGAAGGAAGAAATTATAAAGGATGGAAAATAGTAATGGAAAATTTTCTTAAACGTTTAGATGAAAAAGTTTGGAATATTACTATCAAAAAACCACCTAGCGTATTAAATTAGAACGAAATGGTTTTAAATGCAAAATCTATGAATAGTCTATTTTGTGCATTAGATCATAATATTTCCAAACTCATTTATACTTTTTCGACTGCATACGAGACGTGGAATTTTCTTGAAATAACTTATGATTCTCCTTCTACAAGTATGGAACAATTACAAGAACCAGAGAATATGCAAGCCTGCACAGGTATTCAAGAAAGCTCCACACATGATGGATCCATGAAGTGCACATCAAATGGAAAAGAAGAAGTACTATCTTCGGAAGAGGAGTGCCAAAAAGATTTAAAAGAAACCATATGTTCAATTATGCCTCTCCCGAAAGCAATGTAAGGAAATCAAATCCCATCTTTTGTACTTCTATATCTACTTTACAATTGCTACAAATTACAAAGCGCAAACTTAAGAAATTAAAAAATGCAAATTGCAAATTGCGCTTAGAAAATAAAAATTTAAAAGCAAAAGTTAAAGTAGTATCAAAATCTGATTTATCTAGCTTTACTCATGTCACTTCAATTGAAAATACAAAACATTGTCTTGATTGCAATAATATTAAAGAAAAATTTAAGGAACTTGAAAAAGAAATTATTTTTATAAAAGAACAAAATGAAAAATTATATTTAGAAAATTCATCTTTGATAAATGATTGTGCTAAGTGTAAAGAATATAAAATTGAAATTAAAGAGATGGATGAAACATTTGATGAACATAGCAACAACTATCAAGATCATATTGATTCAATTGTTTCGACTCTTAAAAATAGCACAATCGCTTATAATAAAGCTAGACATAATTTAAAGATAAAAAATGATGAATTAAAATCAAAAATCAACTTGCTTATGAAAATTGTAAATACAAACTCACAATATCAAACTATATGTAAAAACAAGTTGAATATGAATATGAACATCTTACCAAAGTTTAAAAATGGGAGTAATGAACATAAAGGATTTGTAAATCAAAATCAAAATCACCATAATTTACAAAATCATGTTTCTCCCAACCTAAAATTAAATGCAAACAATTTTCCTTCAAGTTATAAATTCAAAAACCTTTTTGATCCAAATGGTCAAGTAAATGATTATGGAAATTTGAAAACTAAAAATAATGTTAAACCAAGATTTGAATGGAGACCCAAAGTTAAAGATGAAACACAAACTCCACTCAAAAGGGCTCATTCACTTCCATCTCCCCAAAAGCAAACACGATATATTTGGGTACCCAAAGGAACCATCACACCCGATCCTCTTTGGATACCTAAATCTCCTATTCATTAGTATCATCAATTGCATGAAGTAGAATCCATTCAAAATGAAATATACAAAGTTCTACTTCATGATATACTTTCATGTCTTCTAATTTTTCTTGTTTTTTTTAAACTATCATATCATGGTCATCCTATATATTATTAGAAATTTGATTTTATCTCTTAAAAGCTTAATAAGTTTACAAAATCAAATTGATCAAAATTCAAAAATCATATTTTATTTTGATGACCTATTTTTTATTCTTATATTCATTGCCTCTAAATATCTTATATTATCCATATGAATCAAACTCTAAATTTGCTATAAGATATTTCAAATTAAATCCAGTTATTAGACTATTAAGAATTTTAGCCTTCACCAACAAGCGGTTTTGTGAAATAACATGATCTAAAAGAAAATTCAAGATCTAAATAAAAGCTCAACTTTCAATATGGTTGTCTTTGTTCACAACAAAAAAATTATATTGTGTTCACTCCTTGATGTCAAACATGATCTAAACCATCACTATTGTTCACCTATCAAAAATCACATATATATTCAAAATTATTAATTAAAAGAAAATCACTAAAATATATTGAAAGAATTTTTCTTCATAATGAATATTGATGTCACTCACACCACCATGATCTATAGATGTCCGTTGCTAAAATTCTCTAAAATCATATATCATAACTCACATCAAATATCTTCTAAAAATAACTACTTCTATCACATCTATATGAATTATATGATGACAATTGAAATTATAATTGTTTTACCATGGTTGGTGTATTATGTGTGTATTGTGATTTATTTCTAGTTTAGACCTTTGAATCATCTTGATATCAAATCAAACAAAATCGTCACTCCATTCTAGGTCTATAAGTTAAAACACTATCAAACCTTGGTATAACATTAATCTCAAACTTATCATTCTAACATTGCCACCTAAAAGAATATTTGTATCTATGTTAGGCTTTATTTGTTTACCAAGATATACAGGCTGGGTATTCTCATCTAGGGCTTATCCAAGATATTCTTGTGCAAGAATGTTATTTTTAATCACTAAAATCATGCATATTTGATTTGTTCATTCGTGTCTTCTCGTGCTTACATTTCCTATCATTGTCAAACTACATTATATTGATAAATACAGGCCTTAGAAAAATTAAAATGGAGATATAATAATTTATATCTCATGCAAAGTTTATTTGATAAAGTCATATACAAAATAGCTAATGTTTCATGAAATTTTCACAATCTAGACATTTCCTAAAAATCTGAAATTTTAGCATGAAACTACTGTTTGGACACTTAATCAAGATCAACAAACAAAAATTTCAGAATCATCAAAAATCGTGTACTGTTTCCCGCGCTAGCGCTAACGCCGGCGCTACCTATGTGTTTTTCTGTATTTTTAAAATTTTGAAAAATCCCTAAAAATATATTAATCTATGTGTACTATTCATTTCTGCATTTTTTGCTTTTATTACATTTTTGAAAAATTAAATACAAAAATACAAAAGCCAAATTATAAAAAAAAATATGTTTTGCCTTTGTGTTTTTTGTCATTTGTTTAAATTCAATTTCTAAAAGCAAAAATCAAATACAAAAATATAAAACAAAAGAATTATCAAAAATTGTTATTTTTGAACTTAACTTTTTTACTTGTATCTTGCAAAAGGGTGATTTGGGCTATCATCCCATCATATCACCTAGTACCGGGCGAACCTCTCACAAGGTAGCTCTCGGGAAGTCCAAGATCAATTTTATAAGTTCAAACTTTAAATAAAAAAAATTATTCTTCAAAAATATCAAAAATATTGTATGGACTTCATTGAAAATCAAGCATGATTTAATCTATAATTTAGAACTTCTATAATGTTGCAATTTATCTTTTCAAACTACTTTGAACATTGCTTTCATCATGCTTTGATATATCTATTAATATGTGAATCAATTATATTGAAAGTTGTGTAGAACTATGCGTAGCATGCCTCTAAGTATGAGTAAATGTTTTATGTTTGATAATGATCGCTATTCACTCACTTATTTTGGCATTGTCTACTTATGTGTTTAATCTAAGAATGCTTGTGTATGTTTTGTAATAGTACAATGAATTAAAATTGCACAAGTATCTAACCTACACAACCTTTGTTTGCACTTTAAAAGATAAGAAAAAGTGGTTATGTTTTTATAAATTATATTGGTTTGCAAAACAAGTGTATTCGGAGAACTTTGTACAAAACAAAAATCATAAAATAAAGTGACAAAGATAACTCCACCAAGCACTACTTGAACCTCCTGATAAGTCTTAATAAGCGTTGTGAGGTTGAGCACCTTGGAAAGAATAGTAAAGTATCTTGTGCAAACCATAACTTTAATTCAAAATAAAGACCACTTATTCTTAGGTACACCGGATCACAATAAAAATCAATCTTGAAGAATAAAATTATGTGATCCCCCAAGCACTACTTTGCACCCTGATAAGTCTTAATGAGCATTGTGTGTGCAAAGCACCTTGGTAGTTGTACATTTTTTTGTGTATTGAAGTGTGTGGAAGTAAAATTATTTGTGTTTTATTGTGCTCTTTACTTTACATATTTCTTGTATTTTTGATTAAAACATTTGTTTACTCTACTCAAAAATACACTTATGTGCACATCATTATCTTCCATAACACTTCTTCTCATGAGTATTGGATCCTAATGCTAATTCTATACTACTCTTTACTTATGAAATGCACTAGATAACCTAGCATGCATTCTACAATGTTTAGTTTGTTTTGAAATTGTGAATTAACATAACATTGTAGTAATCTCTTTTTGATAACATTATTTCATGCTTGGTTACTTCATTATCAAACTTGAAGATTTTAATTGAACAATGATTTACAAAAATATCTTCTTTATGAAATTTAACTCATATATCTTTTTATGGATCATCATTACAATAAGATGTTTCTTGTATTTCTATAAGTCTTCCGCATCATCACCATATATTTCTACCTTGCGCTCTCATGCTTATATCAAACTCTTAAAAACCAAAATTCCTTTCTTTCAACAAATGGTAGACTTGCTTGGTAGATTTTATATTGGTTACTCTAAACATGAATATTTTCTTCTTTTGCTAAAAACTCTGATTTATTTCAATGAAAATATTGTAATTCTGATTTATGAAAGGATTTCAAAATAGCTATGTGAGTGTTTTCATAAATTCAAATAAAAATATAAATCCATAGGCTATGCCATTAGTTCTAAAAAGCTTAAATGTTTCCAATAACTATTATCCATGACTTCATTTCTCACCATAGCGGGGGAGTAGGGTTGTAGACATTAGATAACCTTTATCTCTAGTCATGTCTTGTCCTTAACCGGGGAGGGTTCCAGTGGGGCCTTGCGAGGCACTGGGGGGAAAGAGTGCTAGGTTGAGTTGTGTCTAGTGTTTGCATATGGGACTAACACCCCAACCTACAGCATGTATGCAGCTCCTCATGCCCATCCGTCACTTAGTACGAGGCTAGAGTGTAGACATATTGTCTGGGTAGTTTAGTTACTTGGAAATCATTACATTCTGTTTATGCTACAAACTCTGATTTATGAAAATGTTGTAATACTCAAACTCTGATCAATTTAAATGAAAAGTATTCTAAAACTCCTTATCATTTCCTTCTTTACAAGCTCGATCATGCCTTTATCTTCTAATCAAAACTTTTCTGTGTTTTGTCTCCTTACCCACTTTTGCTAATAACAAAAGGGGGAGAATGAACATGATAAATATTAATCTACTATCAAACTATAATGCTTAATTAAGTTGATAGCTTACATATTAGGAGAGCATTCACTTAGGGGGAGCATGTATTTAGGGGGAGCAATTCAAAATGCTAAAATCAATAATTATCCTAAGTCATCACTGTCACACACACACAAATATACTTTCATCATGCTTATTTATTAATGCTCTGATTTATCATTAATGGATTTGTTATTATCAAAAGGGGGAGTTTGTTGGAACATGGTCTTCCGCATCTCCTAGGTTTGAGAATAACAAATCCTATGTGTATTTGATCTTGTGTGTTTAAGTGTGCAGGAAATCAAAGTCCACATGACCCAAGGATGGTTGCCCCCAATTTTGAGCCAGAAATTCCAAGTCTCCCACTAGCGCCGGCGGTAGCACTTAGCGCCTGGCGCTAGCGATGATAGCGCAATTCCGAGAGCACATATGGAAGGAGATAACGCCTGGCGATAGCCGATAGCGCAGGCGGTTGTGACGCACACAGTTGGCAAGGAGGAATTGTTTCCTCGGATTAAAGATTCTGCCGCGCAGAATGTGTCCTTATATGGGATAGCGCTGGAGGTATCTACTACCGCTGGCGGTAGCTCAAAACACAAGAGGAATCTCAGCAGAGTTGCCACGGATTGAAGATTCTGCCACGCAGAATATGTCCTAAAATGGGATAGCGCCGGAGGGGAGCACTAGCGCAGGCGCTAGCGCTAAGTCTATAAAAAGGACATCTTGGCTCCAACTTCCTAAGCCTCTTGAGATCCAGAATTCCAGAGCTTCGTGCCACAACATAGAGAGGAAGTTTCAGAGAGATACTCCCATAAATCCATAAAGACTAAAGGAGATCCATAGAGAAGATTTCAACATGCATCATCATCGTGACGAAAGACCGCATCGACTACGATCATACTTTGCGTCTTCGTCTACATTTCCAAGAGATCTACATAAAGGGAGTTGTTATATTATTGTCTTTTTATTTCACATCTTTTCGGTAATCGTTTAGTGAATTTGCCTCGTGTTGGCGACTAGGTCTGGGTAAGACTTAGGGCTGAAATTCGCCTCGTGTTGGCGACTAGGTCTCGGGTGTAGGTCTAGGGGGTGCTCGAGGCCATATCCGAGGAAGGGTTGGCTAGAGCGGCTTGAGGCCGTATCCGGGGAAGGATCGGCTAAAGCCAACCGGTTCGTGGGGATGATAGCGGTTAATATTTATCATGTTAGTTCTCCCCCTTTTGTTATTAGCAAAAGTGGGTAAGGAAGCAAAACAAAAAAATTTGATATTAAGATAAAGGCATGATCGAGCTTTTAGAGAGAAGGAAATGATAAGGAGTTTTAGAATAATTTTCATTGAAATAGATCAGAGTTTTTAGCATAAAGATGAACAATATAACATTTGCCAAGTAATCAATATTATCATGTTAGTTCTCCCCTTTATATAAGAGTTTAAGCATAAAAAGGTAATGATATCCAAGTAACCAATCTACCCAGACAATATTTCTACACCCTAACCCCATACTAAGTGATGGATGGGCATGAGGAGCTGCATACATGCCATAGGTTGGGGTGTTAGTCCCATATACAAACACTAGACAAAACTCACCCTAGCACTCTTTCCCCTAGTTCCTCGCAAGGCCCCACTGGAACCCTCCCCGGTTAAGGACAAGACATGACTTAGATGTCAGGTTATCTAATGTCTACAATCCTACGCCCCCGCTATGGTGAGATATGTAATCATGGATAATAGTTATTGGAAACATTAATCATTTAATTCTAATGATACGTTCATAGCCTATGGGTTTATATTTTTATTTGAATTTTTTAAAGAAAAAAGTCACAGAGCTAATTTGAAATCCATTAATAAATTAGAGTTTTAGTATTACAATATTTTCATAGAAATAAATCAGAGTTTTTAGTATAAAAAATATTCTTGTTTAAAGCAACCAATATAAAGTTTACCAAGCAAGTCTACCACTTGTTGAAAGAAAGGAATGTTAAGATTCACGTGAGGATGCACACAAAATAAAAGACTTTAAATAAGCATGAAAGTGCAAGGTAAAACAATTATATGGTTATGATGCGGAAGACTTATCAAAATACAAGAAACATCTTGTTGTAATCAATGATGATCCATAAAAAGATATATGAGTTAAATTTCATAAAGAAGATGTTTTTGTAAATCATTGTTCAATTAAAATCTTTAAGTTTAACAATATAGTAACCAAGCATGAAATAATGTGATCAAAAAGTGATTACTACAATGTTATTTTAATTCACAATTTCAAAACATACCAAACATTGTAGAAAGCATGTTAGGTTATCTAGTGCATTTATATAGAAAGAGTATTATAGAATTTTAGTATTAGGATCCAATACTCATGAGAAGAAGTGTTATGGAAGATAATGATGTGCACATAAGTGTATTTTGAATAGAGTAAACAAATGTTTTAATCAAAAATACAAGAAATATGTAAAGTAAAGAGCACAATAAATCACAAATAGTTTTACTTCCACAAACATCAATGCACAAAAAAATGTACAACAACCAAGGTGCTTTGCACACACAATGCTCATTAAGATTTATCAGGGTGCAAAGTAGTGCTTGGGGGATCACATATTTTATTTTATTTTAATGTTGAGACTAGTGATCTGGTGTACTTAAGAGTAAGTGGTTTTTATTTTGAAAGAAAGATATGGTTTGCACAAGATACTTTACTATTCTTTCCAAGGTGCTCAACCTCACAACGCTTATTAAGACTTATCAAGAGGTTCAAGTAGTGCTTGGTGGAGTTATCTTTGTCACTTTATTTTATGATTTTTGTTTTGTACAAAGTTCTCCGAATACACTTGTTTTGCAAACCAATATAATTTAAGAAAACATAACCACTTTTCTTAACTTTTAAAAGTGCAAACAAAGGTTGTGTAGGTAAGATACATGTGCAGTTTTAATTCATTGTACTATTACAAAACATACACAAGCATTATTAGATTAAAAACATATGTAGACAATGCCAAAATAAGTGAGTGAATAAATACCCTTATCAAACATAAAACATTTACTCATACTTAGAGGCATGCTAAGCTTGGTTCTACACAACTCTTACAATATAATTTATGCACATGAGTTTAGAAGTACCAAGGCATGATAAAGACAATGATCAAAGTAGTTTGAAAATATGAATCACAACATTGTAGAAAGTCTTAAATGATAAAAGAAATCATGCTTGATTTTCTCAATAAAGTCCATGCAGTATTTTTGATATTTTTGTGAAATAATTTTAATTTAAAGTTTGAACTCTTATAATTTGATCTTGTACTTCCCGAGGTCTACCCTATGAGAGGTTCGCCCGGTACTAGGAGATGTGATGGGATGATATGCCAAATCACCCTTTCACATGATACATGTAAATAGAAAAGTTAAGTTCAAAAATAACAATTTTTGATACTTATTTTTGTTTTATATTTTTGTATTTGATTTTTGCATATAGGAATAGAATTCAAACAAATATCCAAAGACAAATTTTTTTTTTTTTTTTGTAATTTGGCTTTTGTAATTTTGTATTTTAATTTTTCAAAAACAAGTACAGACAGAATTACAAAAATGAGTAGTACATATAAAATAATATATTTTTATTGATTTTTCAGAATTTTAAAATTTCAGAAAATCGGAGACTTGAGCTAGCGCCGGCGTTAGGTCCTAGCGCCTGTGTTAGCTCACAGAGAGTGCTTATTTTAATCATATAGCCTAGATTTTCTTTGATTTTGCTTCCGATTTTTCTTAATTATGTTTGTGCAATGTAAGGCATGTCTAATGAAGTGAAGAGACAAGAAGAAATTGCAAAAAGGTGCGGAAGTTAAAATTTTACTACATGGGTTTCATCTTCATTATAGTTTCATATTCATTAAACCATAATTGTTGAGTTTTGCACAACATATGCATGAGTGAAATGATCATAAATGAGTGAAATAATATTCAAGCAATTTTTCAATTCCGGTTTGACATGATTATGATTAAACATATTAGGGGTAAATAAAATGACGCAAATATATTAAATACCTAAGCAAAACTTGCGCATTTTATAAATTTAGCCTAATACCCCTAAAACACCTTTTAAATCCATTTTCACACTTATTTCATTTAGTCTTAATAGTATCATATGACAAATTTAGTTTTTCAAATTTTATAATACTTTTAGGAAATGGATTTAGAAGGATACAAATAATAACGATAAGTAGATCACTTGAAAAATGACATGACTTATTATTCAACTTTACTTACTTTGATTTATTTATTAATTTTGGTTTAATATGTGAAAGTCATATCACAAGTTATATAAAGTGATCATATCTTGATGGTTCAACAAAAAAAATAAACAAACAAAAAACAAAAAAGAAAAAAAGGTTAGGCATATCATGAAGTAGAATAATGATATTTCATTTTTAGTTGATTTCTACTCCATGCAAATGATTTGATACTAATGAATGAGAGATTTAGGTATCCAAATAGGACCGGGTATGACGGTTCCTTTGGGTACCCAAATACATCGTGTTTGCTTTTGGGGAGATATGATTGAATGGGCCCTTTTTAGTGGAGTTAGTGTTTCATTCTTAACTTTGGGCCTCCATTCAAACCTTGGTTTAATATTGTTTTTATTTGTCAAATTTCCATGATGATTTTGTAAAACATTGTTTATAGGAAATTTGTGAACATTTAATTTTATGTTGGGAGAAACATGATTTTATAAATAATGGTGATTTTGACTTTGATTTACAAATACTGTGTTTCTTACTCCCATTATTTGTCTTGGTTAAAATATTTTTATTCAACATACTTGTAGGTATTTCTTGATATTGTGAATTTTTATTTATAAATTTCATAAGCAAGTTGATTTTTGTTTTTAATTCATCATTCTTAATTTTTAAATTATGTCTAGCTTTATTATAAGCGATTGTGCTATTTTTAAGAATAGAAACAATTGAATCAATATGATTTTGATAGTTATTTCTATATTCATCAAATGTTTCATCCATCTCTTTAATTTCAATTTTATAGTCTTTACACTTTGCACAATCATTTTTCAAGTATGAATTTTCTAAAGATAAATTTTCATTTTGTTCTTTTACAATTAATAATTCTTTTTCAAAATCCTTCAATTTTTCTTTAATATTATTACAATCAAAACACGGTTTTATATTTTCAATTAAAGTGCAAGGTGGAGAATAATCAAATACATCAATCTTTGTTTCTACATTAATTTTAGCTTTTAAGTTTATATTTTCTAAACATAATTTTAAATTTAAATTTTTTTAATTTCTTAATTTTATGCTTAGAAGTTTGTAGCAATTGTAATGCAGAAATTGAATTGCAAAAGATGGAATTTGATTTCCTTACAGCGCTTTTGGACGCGATGAGATTTGAGCATAGAGTTCCTTTGTTGTCTTTATCTTTTTGGCATTCGTCTTCCAAAGACACGATTTCTTCTTTTCCACTTGATGTGCTCTCCATTGATTCATCATGAGAGGAGCTTTCTTGAACATCTTTGCAAGCTTTTATGTTCTCCAATTCTTGAGTTTGTTTTATACCTGTAGATGGAGAATCATAAGTTATCTCAAGAAAATTCCACATCTCGTATGCAGAAGGAAAAGTATGAATGAGTTTGGAAATATTTTGATCTAACGCACAAAATAGATTATTCATAGATTTTGCATTTACAACCATTTTGTTTTTATTTAATACGCTAGGTGGTTTTTTAATAGTAATATTCCAAAAATTTTCATCTAAAGCTTTAAGAAAATTTTCCATTACTATTTTCCATCCTTTATAATTTCTTCCTTCAAATAAAGGTGGTTTAAGAGATTTTTCTTCTTCATAAAAATTTACCCCACTAGTAGAAGCGAGATCATGAGACACCATAATTCCCGGTTGTTAAGCCGTTTGGAATAAAACCTGGCTCTGATACCACTTGTTGGATCGGTAGGCGCCCTTAGAGGGGGGTGAATAAGGGTTTTAAAAACTGATATTATACTTTGAAATACTTGCTTATGATAAGAGATCAAAATAGTGATTTTGAATAAGGATCTAAATTGTTTTATAATGAAGGAGAGGATAGTAAACAATTTAGAGAAATGAAGATCAAATCAATTTTATTACATAAAGATAGACATGATTATTATTAATAAAATTGATTACAAAATTAGATTTCAATGACGCTAGAAATCAAAGCGAAATATGAAAGACTCTTTTTGTTTTCTATACCGAATCGTATCCCCACAAACCGGTTGGCTTTAGCCGTTCCTTCGCCGGATACGGCCTCAAGCCGCTCTAGCCAACCCTTCCCCGAATATGGCCTCGAGCACCCCCTACACCTAACCTAGATCTAGTCGCCAATACGAGGCGAATTTCTGCCCTAAGTCCTACCCAGACCTAGTCGTCAGCACGAGGCGAATTCACTAAACGATTATAAGAAAAGATGTGAAATAAACAACAACAATATAATAACTCCCTATATGGATCTCTTGGAGAAGAAGACGAAGACCCACAGAGTATGATTGTAGTCGATGCAGTCTCTCGTCACAATGATGACGCGTGTTGAAATCTTCTCCACGGATCTCCTTAAGCCTTCATGGATTTTTGGGAGTATCTCTCTGAACCTTCCTCTATATGATGTGGCACGAAGCTCTGGAATTTGGTCGTAGGAGAGGATGAGGAAGATAGAGCCAAGGGGGTCCTTTTTATAGCCTTGTAGCTAGCGCCTGCACTATCGCTACTGCCGGCGCTATCCCAGATTAGTCAATATTCTCCGCGTGAGAATCCTTCATTTTAAGCAAGCCAGCCGCCTTCCTCTATTGCTTTGCGCTACCGCCTGCACTATTAGATACCGCCTGCGCTAGCTGCTACCGCCTGCGTTAGTTGCTATCGCCTGACGCTAGCACCTTCCATAACTATTTTCAAAATTTTCTCAAATCAGCGCTAGCGCCTGCGCTAGTGCTGGTGGTAGCGGGCATGTTGGAAATTTTGCTTCAAATTTTGGCGCAACCTTCTTATATTATCCTTGAGTCATGTGGATTTGTTTTCCTACACACATAAACACACAAGATCAAATACACATAGGATTTGTTATTCTCAAACCTAGGAGATGCGGAAGACCATGTTCCAACACTGATGTCCTGAAAGGTGGAAAAGCAAGAACGATCAAAACAATTATGAAAATTTGCTCTGAAATCAAGCCACCAATCTGAAGAACAAGTGAGAAGAAGACTAGGAGTATAATCTAACCTGAAGATACGTTGATCTGGTTCTTGGATCATGTTGGAATATGGCTTCACCGAATGGGGTTTGTCGGTCACAGGTTCTGTATTCTTGTAGAAAAAGTTGGTTGACATATGATTTGTATGACAACAAACATAGCATCATTTCCCTTACCTGGGTTTTGGTTTGAATTACCAGGTTTGGGATGATTGGGTTTCTATTGGAGGGAACCTGGGCAGAAAGATTTCTTATAGTTCTTACCCTTGGGTTTGAAGTGACTGTGGGAAGAATGGTTGCTTTGGGATTCATTAAGATTTCCTTTAAGAGCATGGTCTTTGTGGGCTTTAGAATTATTATGTTTATGTTCTTCCTCAATGTGGATAGTATTTTGTATTTGAGCATAAGTAAGGTTGGATTGTTCATGCCCAAGTCTAGTTCTAAATCCAGACCATGAATTAGGAACAGAATCTATAAGACAAACTATTAAATAACTTTTAGAAAAGATTGATACATCACCTTGAATATTAGATAACATGTCATCTAATTGGTGGAGTAGATGATTGATATGCATGGAGGCATCAATCTTGTAGCATTCAATACCTGCATGGTAGAGTTATAACATGCTTCAAGTGCATACCACAAATCTTTAGTTATACGATATTGCGGTAAAACATCATAAAGGATGTCAGATAAGGCACTAAGAATTTGATGGGGGCAATGTTATTATATATCTCTTCCGGATCTGACAAAGCAATAAGAGTATGGTTCACACTAGAAGCTGACAACAATGGAAGAGAGGAGGCAGCTGTAGTTGCAGCACCATTGGTGTTTTCTATTTCTACAATAAAATCAAAAATGGCAGATAGAATACCTAAGGTATTCAACCAATATTCTACTTATGCTTGTCAACAATGAAAACAATTTCCAATAAAATTTTTGGGTTTGATCCCTATAGAGTCATCCGAATGAGATGTCATTACAAAATGCTGAAATTTTAAATACATAAAATAAATTGCATGACATATGAAAATGATAGCATAGAAAATCATTTTGATTATTTGAATTTATTATCTTGTTATTCTTGGACTTCCCAAAAAATACTCAATGACGAGTTCTCATTGGTTTTAGAGGGTTTGTGGGATGATAGCCCAACATGGCTCTTTCACAAGAGATTAAATGATGTTGAATACTAACTTCTTTAGATTTAATATATTCATGAAATAATGAATATTTTTTGTTTTGAAAAACTCTTATAATGTAATACCATGATCTGAAAAGAAAACAAAATTGCTGAATAAAAGATAGCTATAAATCGAGCATGAGTAAGGCGTGTGATCAATGCCCTAAAGATGAAAGAATATATTATGGAGGGGATTGAATTTTATGAAAATTTGCTTAATGTAGTCAAGCTAGATATAGTTCGATGTCTTTCGATGGTTGCATCCATATAGGGATGGCCTCTTTACCAATTGGATGTGAATAATTCGTTACTCCTTGGCGATCAGGAAAAATATGTTAATATGAAAATCCTAAAGGGTCCGTTTGGCACGCAGTATTGGATTTTTGGAATTGGCTTTGGATTCCAGAAAGCCAATTCCTTTGTACGGCGCGCAAGAATTGAGATGATATTGTCTTTGAGAATGAAAACCAAGGGTTTTAATTTTTTCCTAAAAGCTTAAGGGCCGAATACTTATCACTTTTCCTTAGATTTTCGCGGTTTAGGCTCCCGATTCAGATAATATCACATCCTGACTGCTCCCGTGACGATGGCGTCTTCTGCTCCCATGACGATTGTGTTGACTGCTACCGCGACGATTGTGTCGACTCCTCTCACGATTTTGAGAGACTTCTGCATCATTATTATTATCCCGAGCTGAGATCTTCTCTCGTCTGGTTCCCTCTTCACTTGGTATTTGATTTCCCCTTCTCTCCTCCTCTAATCAATGTCGTAACATCAGAACATTGACTTCCTCCTCGGCTACTGTCTCTGTCCTAGTTAAGACACAAATTGAGGGTTGCGGCTTTGGTTATCGTTGCTATTTCTTCTCCTCAGACTGGTAATAGTGGTTTACTACTGCTTTGAGTTGATTGGTTACTTCACCGTGAGCTCCTTCTTCTCCCCCTTCTTCATGAACTTTTCCTATCTGCTGGTGGTTGTAAAAAAGGATTTTCTTCTTGTGAATATCTGATGGCATTGTGGTTTACTGTTGCCATTTCTTCTTATGAACCTATGTTGGTATAGTGGATTATTGTAGCTGTTACTTTTAATAGAGGTTTATATTGAAGTACTGCTGTTAGTGAAATATTAAGGCTATTCCTATGCTCGGTTGATTGCAATGAAGGTTGCAGTAGTATGATAGTTGGATTTCAGTTGATATGTCATTGTTCTAGCAGAAATTTGATTGGTCTTGGTGGGAGCATATTGTAGTTATTTCAATTTCCTAATAAAAGATTATGTATAGACCGTATGGTTAAGCTGTTCTAGCAGAAATTTGAGTGGTCTTGGTGGGAGCATATTGTAGTTATTTAATTTCCTAATAAAAGATTACGTATGGTTGAGCTCGGCTACATCTTATCAGTCATCATTATAATCAGCTATGTTTGGAATCTGTGTTTGATTTACGGTCACTTATTTATGATCACTTAATTATTGTAATGATTAATTCTCTATCTTAAATTGGAGCACAAAACCTTAGTATCCACAATTAGTATCAATTCATATGGGCACATTTCTATTTTTTTATGTTCAATTTTTAGAATCATGACTTCTTAAAATTTCAATTCCAGAAAGCTAATTCCATCGTGCAGCCAAATAGCTTTTAGGTATCAATTCCAATTTTGTTACTGAATTCTATCATGCAGTCGAACGGCGGAATTTGCTTTCAGCCTAAAGCTAATTTCTGCAGATATTGGTTTTCTACCAAAGCCAATTCTAGAAAGTCAAATCTTGCGCGCCGAACGGACCCTTAGGGCATGTTCGTTTAGATGAAATTGGCTTTCTGGAATTGGCATTGGCGATTAGAAATCCAACTATAACGTTCAGCGCGACGAAATTTATGCGAATATTGGCTTTTATTTGAAAAATCATGGCTTTGACTTTGAACTAAAAAATCAAATCGGCAATTCTTACATCTGCCCATGGATTTTCCACATAATCGAGTGTTTTCACCAGAGTTTTTCGGCCCTAAGCGCGTTTTTTACTCGTCCATGCATTTTCCGGTAAGGAGCGTGTCTTCCGGCCGGGCACGTGTTTTTTAGCCGGGCGTGCATTTTTCACCCATGCGGGTATTTTTTCGCCTCAGAGTGCGATTTTGCGCTCAGGCACGTGTTTTTCACCACTGTGCGTATTATTCACCCGCGCCCGCATTTTTTGAATGGCCGGCTGAAAATTTTTCACCTAGGCTCGCATTTTTTGCCCAAGCGTGTGTTTTTCGTCAGAGAGCTCCTTTTTAGGCCAAGTACGCATTTTTCGACCGAATGCGCATTTTTTGACACTACATGCATTTTCTAGACAACCGCGCATTTTTTACTGTGGCTCGTATTTTTTGCAAGAGCATGCATTTTTCGCCCGGGAACACATTTTTTCCCAGGCGCACATTTTTTGACCAGCCTAGGGTATTTTGGCTGGAGGGCATTTTTCGCTCGAGGGCACATTTATTGCACGAGCGCGCATTTTTTTCGCCCGAGAGCGCATTTTTCAGCCGGGCGTGCATTTTTTGACCCAGGCACACGTTTGTCGACCGGGCGGGCCTTTTTCGGCCACCGCATTTATCGACTAGGGAGCGCATATTACGGCCGGGCGTGCATTTTTCTCCCCAGCGTGCTTTTTTTGCCCCGAATCACGTTTTTCCGAGCGGAGAAGTTATTCTCGCATGGGTGTGCATTTTTTTGCCCATGCACGGGGTTTTTGCCCGCTCGCACATTTCTCGCCTGAGGGCATATTTTAGCCACACCGCTTTTATTTTGACACCAGCGCACATTTTTTTGCTCGGGCGCGCAATTTTCGATGCAGTGCGCGTTTTTCGCCCCACTGCGCATTTTTTGCCCGGGCCACTAAACGCACACCTGGGTCGAAAAACACGTGCATAGGCGAAAAGCACGGGCCCGGTCAAAAAACACGAGCCGGGCAAAAAATGTGCGCACAAACAAAGAATGTGCTCCCATACCAAAAAATGCACTCCCGACCGAAGAACTCGCGGTCGGGCAAAAAACTCACACCCGGTTTAAAAACACGCGCCCTTGAGAAAAATGCACGCCAGGGCAAAAAACAAACATCCGGGCAAAATGCACACTTGGGAGATAAACACGCGTCTTAAAACCTTTTATGCAATTTAATACGTTCGGCGTTGACGTCTATTTTGGATTTTATAAAATTATTGTGTAATGTCAATTTTAATACAATTCCATCATTCAGCTGAACAATTTTTCTACCTCAATTCCAATTATGTTGACTGAATTCAATCCTACAGTAGAACAATATAATTGGAATTCTGCACAAAGTCAATTCCTATAGATATTGGTTTTCGACAAAAAGCAAATTCCAGAAAGCTAATTTCATTCAAACGAACGAACCCTAAGGCTTTGTAAAAAGGGGGGAGCAATGAGTTTGTTAGTGTCAAAAATCATTATAGGGCCCTGACAAGGTTGAAGAAATTGGTATCAAAAGCTTTCTCATCCCAACTTGAGTTGTCTTTGATGTGTGATGACGATCATTCACTTTTATTTACTACACACAAAGAGTGTTATGTGGTTGTATTAATCTAAGTGGATGATCAAATCGTTACCGGCATAATCCGATCAACATTAGTGTGCTTAAGGGCTATTTGATTGATAAGTTCCATATTATGGTCATGGATATTTGAAATACTTCTAAGGTTGGAGGTCACACGGTCACCTACAGGAATTATGTTAAATAAGCAAAAATACGCCTTCAATATTATTTCGCAATGTAGGAATATTTTTAAAATATTCAAGTAATAATGTATATTTTTTCATTTTGAAAAATTCTTATAATATAATACTCATACCTGAATAGAAATCAAGATTGCATAATAAAAAAATTTTAGAAATCATGTATAGGTAAGTCGTGTGATCATTGCTCTAACGAAGTTACACCACCCTCCATCGAGACTTTCAATTTATGGTCACTTCTCCAAGTACAACACCCAGCTAGATCCTGAAAACTCCAATGTGAGCGGACATCGAAGAAGCACAGAGCACCGGAGCTTCTACTTGACGAAGCAAACAAAAATAGAGAGCAAACAAATAGCAAGAGAAAGATCATGCGAGAATGAAAAGATACATGAAACATTTTTGGAAAACCTCATATATATAATTCTCATAAAACTATAATTAATTAATCACATTATTAATTTGCAACAGTTAAATCAAGGAAATTTGTCGTGATAGAAAATGCATATTCGCAATCATAAAATTTAATGGTGCAGAATACGTACAAAAATCATGCGTGACGCATGAGTAATCGACGTTTGTCGATTTCGTATCAACGTTCAGGTAAGAGGAAATCGCCACACGGCAGAGAACAATAGAGATCAATGCATGTAAAATCATGAGAGAGAAATCGACGTGAAAGATATGGGTTGTCTATAAACTACACCTAGAGGGGGGTGATTATGTGTTTTCAATATTATTTGCCACTTTAAAGTTTGACTATCATAGCACACAAGCAATCACAGAAAACACACAAGATTTATAGTGCTTCCCTACAAGACAATGTGTCTAGAGGTAGTCCATTGTCCCTCCCACCAATCTAACAATGAGCTAGACTAGGCAACTTCTCCAACTCAGATCTTTTCACTATAAACAGATCTTACAACTAAGGTTCATACAGAACCCTACCAAGCTCAGACATTAATAGTCTTACAATAACTCAAATCTTCAACCAGATCCTACCAAACTCAGGCTCACCAAGAACCCTACCAACTCAGATCTATTACTAGATCCTACCAGCTCAGGCTCACAAGGAACCCTACAAAGTAATATAGAGAGGTTGTTGAAGAAGAAAAGACTTCAGAATGAAAACATTGAATATCAGGTCTTCTTCTTCTTATGACAATAAGCCCAAAGATCTTGTGGATCAATGAATCTTTCTTTAGAATCTTCTCTAGACCTTCACAACACAGCATCAGTGAAGTCTTCTTCTTTTTGATTCTTTTCTTTCTCTTCAGGAAGTATGTATGAGAATAAACTTGAGAGAGAATACTGAGCAAGCGTGTTCTGTAGATAAAAATATCTCCTCTTATATTGCTCTGCAATTTACATAAAACCCCTTGTTGATTATTCCATAATCAATTTGCCTGTTTCAAAAGTCTTGCAGAATTGGCAATATTTCATTATAATTACTAGCCGTTCTTGGAACTTGCAGAATATAGAAATAATAAATTTCTTCATTAAATACTGTGCAATGACTATATTCTGTAGAGAATATATCATTTATTGCTCCATGAATTGTGTGCAAGATAGGGGGCATGCACATTCCCTGAATATTAATTTCCAAGAATGTCTGCGAAATAAATGTTGCTCTGCAACTGACAAGGCAATAATATTCCTTCAAGACGATATCGTCTTTATCAGTGTAAACAATAGATATTCTTCACGATGATATCGTCGACATACTTCCTTTTTCATGACTCTTCTTGATATCTCAACGATCTTACTTCTTCTAGACGATATCGTCGAGATATTTCTTTTAATAAGACTTAAACTTATTCATCAGGCTGACAGTCTTTCTTCAAGAGGATATCGTCTTGATCTTCTAGATGATGTGAGGTCTTCAAATCGATGTTTGTCCACATGAACCTTTCTTAATGACTTAAAGAGTTATGTTTTTTGATCTTCAAGATTATGCCTCTCCTTCAAGACGAAATCGTCGAGACATCTTAGCTCTATCCACGATAAGCTTTCTTCAGCCTTTATGAGTATACATATTCTTCAAGACGATGTCGTCGAGTCATCTGAACTTAGTCTTTCTCAACTATAAGCTATCTTCAATCTTCAAGACTATATGCTTTCTTCAAGACGATATCGTCGAGATATCTGAACTTAGCCTTATTAACGATAAGTTTTCATCAAGACGATATCATCGAGTTATCTGAACTTAGTCTTTCTTAACTATATTCTTTCTCCAACCTTCAAGTTTATATGTTTTTCTTCAAGATGATACCATCATTAAGCATTAGCAGTGATAAGCTTTCTTCAAGACGATATCGTCGAAATTGATTTGACCATAAGATACCTTTCTCAATGATTCTTTTGCTGAGTCTTGAGACGATATTGTACTTAGTTATTTTTTATTACTATTATCATCTAGATACTAGTGATGTAGCCTTGATTCATCTATCATAACATGAACGAAAACACAACATCAAAAACAACTTAGCTTATCTATACTTGTGTTACTCCTTCAAATCTAGAGACATTGAAGGCATAATACCCAACAATCTCCCCCTATTTGAAGAAGCCAGAACTTATAAGTATAGATTGGCCTTACTAACAAATATAATTATTAACAATTAATTAAGAATTTAATCATTGCATATATTGATTTATAACAGTCCAATATATTAACAATATATTAGATGAAAAAATGTAAAGCATAGTGTTGGGAATATTGCCCTCAATATTCCTTTGATTTAAGGAGGCATCACTCTCAATGCTAAGTACAAAGTTGTATTTGATAAAGCTACATTTGTGCAAGCAATACAGGCTCAAGTAACTCAAGAGAAAGGGCCAATCATGCCCTTAGTTCAGGAGAAATCAACTCCTGGGAGATGAAGAATTGTCTCAGCAGAACCGCTGAGACGAAGGGTCAAATCCGCTGAGACGAGCTCACTATCTCAGCGGATCCGCTGAGGAGGGAAAGGAGTTGCAGATAGAAGAGATTTGGCATGTTCGTCGAAAGCAAAACACAGTTCGTCGAACACATAGACAAGAGAAGCAAACAGCTGAGATTTGGCGTGTTCATCGAACACAGAACACATTTCATCGAACACAGAGACAACGGAAGCAAACAGCTGAGACTTGGCATGTTCGTCGAACGCAGAACACAGTTCGTCGAACGCAGAACGAAGAACACAAAAGGAAGAGTCTGGCGAGTTTGTTGAATGCATAAGACAGTTCGTCGAACACAGAGCTTGGCAAGTTCGTCGAACACAGAATGGCGAGTTTGTCGAACGCAGAGTGCTAGTTCTGCCCGTGGTGCAAGCTGCAGAAAGGCAGTGTGGGGTCCACCAGTCTCTAAAATACTACTCAGAAGGACGACTGAGTGTTGTTGAAGGTCGGGGATGTATAAAAGGAAGAGTTAGGGCACTTTTGAAGGTGCCGGCATAGAACCAACATATTCACTATTCCATTAACGGCCAAGTACTCGTCTTTCTCCTCCTTCTCACTAAGCAAGCAAGAAGAAGAAGAGAGAAAAAGAAAGCACCTCTACAAGAAGGAGCAAGGTGATCTTCCATCCTTCATCTGAAGAGGAAGATCAGTGTGTACTTGCCATCAACATCTTCAGCTACAAGGAAGCATCAGGTGTGCGGGAACTACAGGGGACTTCTTCTGCTGTCTATTGTAGTAAGCTTCAACAAATCTTTTATTGTAGGAACCTTTGGGTTCTGAGTTTATAGGGCTTCACTGCCTGAGTTGTAGAGATGTGAGGACAGCTTGAGGTAGGATCTGTGATGATCTGAGGTAGGGCTATTTAGCCTGAGTTGTATGGCATTATTGCATGAGCTGTAGGAGGAGGATTCCTCTGAGGTAGGACCTGGAAGAGGTCTGAGTTGTAGGAGGTGGATTCCTCTGATGTAGGACCTGGAAGAGGTCTGAGTTGTAGGAGGTGGATTCCTCTGAGGTAGGGCTTGTTGGCCTGAGATTGTAGGACCTGCTGTGGTCTGAGTTATAGGATCAGTGGTTGATCTGAGGTAGGGCTGCTGTGCCTGAGGTAGGGTTGGGAAAACTTGAGAGATCCTGAGGGATCTGTGCTGTAAGCTACTTTAGCTGAGTTTGGAGGAGTTGGCCCTATCGAGCACACTGTTAGAAGGGTTAAAGGGGAAAGTGGACTACACATAGACACCTTATTTTGGGAAACCACTATAAACACTTGTGTGTTTTCTAGTTGTGCTTGAATAATAATTAGAATTATCTTAAACATCTAAATAAAACAAGTAAAAATCAAAAGACCTATTCACCCCCCCCCCCCCCTCTAGGTGAATTAGATCATATACCTATATAATCTTTCAAGTGGTATCAAAGCGAGGTTGGTCAAGAAAGACTTAACAGTCTGCCCAGATCCTAAATAGGTATTGATTATTATGAATCAGATGGACTCTAGTGGAATGCAGAAGGAGATAGGCTCCATGAAATTGCCCATATGCAACAAAGCCAACTTTGGCATATGGAAGCAGAGGGTTAGATTGTTCATGGAAGCATCTGACCCTAGGATCTATATTACTATCAAGGAAGGTCCCTTCACTTTCAAAATTGCCTCCACAATAGATCCAACCAGAAGGCTGGACAAGGCATTTAATGACTTAATGTAAATGAACTCACTCTGTTCACTATGGACAAGAGAGCCCAGAACATCATAGTAAATGCTATTGATGACTCCACATTTCAAAACTTGGTACACTGCACTACTACCAAGGAAATGTGGGACACACTAGTAGTTTATATGGAAGGGACTGCAGAAGTGAGAGATGATAGAAAGTCACTCCTAAACCAAGAGTATGAAGCCTTTTGGCAGATGAGCCAAGAGAGCATTTCCATGTGCTATGAGATGTTCTTTAGGATAGTGAATGAACTAAGAACCTATGAGAGAGTGTTCACCAACTATGAGCTGAATGATAAGTTCCTTAGATCTCTAACAAGGGACTAGGACACAAAAATCTATGTAATCAGGGAAGTGGCCAAGCTTGGTGAGACACCCACTCACACATTGTTTGGAAAGATGCTCTTCTATGAGATGCAGCTATCTGCTAGAAAGGAAGAGGACACCTCAACATGGTCTCAAGCAAGGGAGAATTCTGTAGCTCTCAAAGCTGACAGCTCCAAGAGAAGCAAGGGCAGGATGGTGTCTCCTCAAAGGAGAAGTGCTGAATCAGAAACCAGCACCTCAGATAGCTCTTCCTCTGATGAAGAGTTTGCTGCCTTTTTAAGGCAATTCAAGAAGATGATGAAGAGGATGCAATGGAAGAACAAGCCCTCTTCCTCATATCACAAAAAGGAGGACAGCAAGGAGTCAAAGCATCACTCCAGAAATGACATGTATGGCTCTAACTCTAAATTTAATTCCTCTAAAGTTGTCTGCTATTGCTGCAGAAAGCTAGGGCATGCCATTACTGACTTCCCAGACAAGAGAAAAGAAAAGGATGAGAAGAAGGCTCATCAGCCAAGAGGAAGGAGAAAAATCCTTTCTAGCTAAGAAGGAAATGAGCTGGAGTGAATCAGACTCCAGCCCATCAAAATATGAAAAGGAAGAAGCCCTTATTGGGCTGATTACTGCAGAAGAAGGTGAAGATTACCCAGCTGCCAAGGTTGGAATCAGGGCCCCTCTATCACATTCAGTCAGTGATGTAGATGAGGATGAATTCATTCAAGATGACCATGGGATGATGACTCTAACTCAAGATGAGGACAACCACAACAATTCAGAAAATGAGCAGGTATTAGTTCATTCCATATCCTCTTCTGATTATGAGACTAGTCCAGAATCTGAAGCACCTTCATCAATTGGTGGAAGTGGTTCAGAAGCTGAGGAAGAAGTCAATCAATTGATTGACAAGTATGGTGTTCTTTTGGAAGCTCTGAAGAAGAGCAAGAAGCTTGCCAAGAGGCAAGCCCAGGAAATTGCTTCCCTTAGAATGACTACACTGAACCTACCTCCTTGGTGGCTTAGATGAGTAGACAGATAAGCCATTTATAGGGGTTAACAATTGTGCAATTAAGCATTATTTCCCTGAAAAACAAGGTCATCAAGGACCTTGAGGAGAAGCTTGTGAAAGAGAAGAGCCTGGTGGCTCAATTCTCCAAGCCCAAATATATGCTCCCTATTATTGACACCTTCTCCTCTCAAACTAATAGGAGAGGACTAGTATTCAATAAAATGGAAGTAGCAGAAGGGAGTGGAGAGAAGAGCAAGGGGAAGGCTAAGCCTCAAACCACCTTTCAAAAGGTGTTACTTCCTTCCAACAGGTATGACCATGAAAGCATTTATGGTCACTGGAAGAATGAGAGTTTCTATAGGAAGGAAAACACTCCTTCCCATAGTGGAAGAAAAGGCATGGGATTGAGTATGATGAAGGCTCTCCATGAGGAAATTCAAATGGACCAACCTGGACCATTTGTATTTGGTACTTCAGCCCCTCCAGTCAAGAATAAGGGTGCAAGCTCTTTCAAATCTGCTTCAGCAAAGAGCATAACTGATGTCAAATCTGTTGACAAGGCTTGTTGCTCAGTGTCAGATGCCATCAGATCTTGTATGGCTGCCAAAACAAAGCAAGCTGATGACATCAGAACAAAGAGCATCAAGACAGCACCTAGATTGACTTTCAGTCAAATCATTGCTGAGAGAAACAAGAAGAATGCAGTTGTCTCTCCTCCTGAACATGTGCACAGTGCTGCACTCCCCTCAAGAAAGGTTCAAAAGAGGAGATACAATATTCATGAATGTTGGTGTTGTGGTAAAGTGGGACACTTTGTCATAGATTGTGGTGCAATCCCAATGTACCTAATGCAAAGAAGAGTCTTCCTGCTAGGAGTGACGTTAAGGTGAGATTTTTCTCATCAGACTAACATGCACCTAGGACCCAAAGGTTTTTGGGCTCCTAAGGATAACTAAACTTCTCCTTGCAGGTTAGTTCAAGTACCAGCCTAAACCAAATTTGGTACTTGGACAGTGGGTGCTCAAGGCACATGACAGGAAGGAGGTTGACATCTTGGTGCAGCAATAAGCAGATGATGCGATTACGGCAAGTGCACCGGTCGCGTGCAAGTAGTAGTTGGGAGGCAACTCCCCAGATATCAATCTCTCAGGGAATGCAGGTTGTGGTGACAATAAAATAGAGTGAGGTGATTGTTACGACGAGTACAAGAAAGTAAAAACAAGGGCGTTGTGATTGGTGTCCTAAGCAATTACAGAAATAAGAGAAATGCAGGTCAAAACTTCGCTTCGCAAGGCGGGATGGATGCAACGGCCGAGATGCCATGCTTCGGTGCGCGGGTGGACGAGAAGGCTAGCGGATGAGGGTCGTAGGCACCTCGTCGCTGAACACGCAACTAGCAATTGGTAGTGCGGAGCACTATAAAGTGGTGGAGTGGATGGCGGACTACGGCGCTCCTCAAATCTCATAAACCACAAAAGATCTCAAAAACATGAAATAATATTAACTAAAGCACATTGTTTATGAACATCATACGCAATAACAAACACATACAAGGAAAACTCTGAAGCAAAGCATAGGGGAAAAGAGAAAACCGAAGCTCGAAGACTATGCTGAAGATTCTTGGCCGGAATCGTAGGGTTGTCAAGCCTCGTCCGTGCTCGTTCTTCAGTCGCGTCTGGGGTCTGGAGGAGCTGTCACCTTCTTCTACTATTACCCGTCTTCTTTGTGGTCTAGCTCGAGGT
The DNA here is from genome assembly GCA_033032865.1 of Dactylorhiza incarnata. NCBI lineage: Eukaryota > Viridiplantae > Streptophyta > Magnoliopsida > Asparagales > Orchidaceae > Dactylorhiza > Dactylorhiza incarnata. The sequence continues at coordinate 6,315,530 of JAWHQI010000132.1, read as the reverse complement.
AACTCTTGTTCGACACCTTGAATGCAGCAGAAGCTCTCCGTCTACGGCGTTCTTGAGTTCAAGGATGATGGAGGAGGCCAAGGAGGGAGCTTAGGCAGAAGATTTGCAAGACTATGGTTGCCGAAGCTCCTCCTAGGTCGAACGGTGGTGGAGCGGCGAACTGGGCGAAAATGGCCGGCTCTGAAGCTTTTCCCGCCGTGGGTCTCCACTTCTAGCAGATTTCCTGCCTTAAATACTAAAAAGTCAGAAATTTAGTCACGCACGGGCGAACATACGACCGTGTGTTGCCCGTGCATTATTTAACGGATAAATTGGCTTGTGGAAGAAGCAGCAGCGCCCGTGCATTTTACTCACGCACGGGCGAATCCGCCCGTGCGCAAAAACACACGAACAAATTCAGATTGGCTAAAAAACAGATGAAACATGCGATCGTGCGATATATATAAACATGAATTCTGGGGTAAAATAGGGTCAACCAACTACCTGTAAGAACAGCAATCCAGCTGGGAATACACCTCCAGTACCAACCAGACAGAGAAAAAGGATTGGGGAGCACCATGTGCTTACCCCCAATATCATGGAGCGCAAACGCACACCAAAACGGTCTTAAAAGGAGCACAAAACACGCAAGTGCGCATGAATGAGCATAAGAGAAATAGATACAATAATAGCTCGAAAATGATGCACAAGAGAGTGAGAACTAGCCCGGATGAGTCCGTCAAAGTGTATATAAATGGGACTCATCACACCCCCATATTTAACCGTTTGCACGTCTCGTGCAAACTACTTAGCTCTCTCGTCGGAACAATTGGGTGTTAGAGTGAATTTGAGCGGTAGAGTTCCTTGCGAAGCCGCATGCTCACGTGCGTAGAAATACGTTAGAATAGAATTTAACTCAAGATTATATTTAACTATTTCTAGAATAGTAATTTGGCTAATCTAGTTTACTCGGATGGTGAATCCTGGTGAGTCTTTCGATCGCGCACAAGGGACAATAGCGTGACTAATGAGTAGAGTATTACTCGAATCAAAATTCGGGGCAATCTCCTAAGAAATACATCAAAGTCGGTGTCCATAGGCTTGCACGTTCGCACTCTCTCTACTGCATGAGATGACTCATATCTAAAATCAATAGGACTTATAGGTTAAGATTTGGCTTAGGTTGAGTTTAGGTTAGATAAGTAGAAGAACGATGGGCATCGCACTCAACATAACCTGAGTACTCAAGAGTATAAAATCACCAATACAACAATTTCAAGAACCACACAGCACCCCAGACTTCAACTGGACACTAGGTGTGTGCTAAGCCAACTAAACATTGTTTTATCGAGAGATTGTACTTGAAAGTTCTTTTTGCACAATTTTTTTTCTTTTTTTTTCTCTTTCTCTTCTCGACAAATAAATCTTTTGTAAGCGCTTTATATACTTCTCCTTTAGATTTCTCAAAGCTGCCATACACAACATAGATAACACCAAACGTGGTAGATATATAAACTTCTTTTCAAACTCATTTGTTGGTGCGGATATAGGTTTGGCCGTATGGCTTTGGTGAAATTTAAGTTGAGCTAAGCAAGAATGATAGGTAGGCTCAAGTGGGCTTGCAAAGGTGATTACATTTTTGGTTAGGATTTCAAACGCACAAACGGATCAAGAAACAACCTACATCACGCTTTATAACAAGTTATTCAACACAATCGTTTCAAGAGTCGCCTAGTGCAAGTTCTAGCCACCGAGAAAGGTTATCATTCCTTCCGACCCTAGTAATAAGCTACTACTAATTCTGCTACACTCAACCCAATGCTACCGTTGGATTCACCGGATTCACTACTTGAGTAAAATAAATTGCAACTACTATAATAGAAATAATTATATTATAACATTGAATTTTATTTTACTCTAATTGAATTTCTAGGCGTGGCGGGAGCACTCGACTAGAGCACTACTCGAGTCAACATTTTTCTCCACCCCTCACTCCTACACTAACAATCCAATTCTTATGAGCGGGGAACCTCGCAGCAATACCCAATAAGCACGCGCGATTAAGTACGCGTGAACTAGGTGAAAATGTATGCAATGTGTGCAACAAACTTGAGAATCCTAACTCAGCACATTCTAACATACTATGCAGAGTGCGTGCACATGCATAACTCGATCTCTCCCCCAGACTTGATCACAATCCTATAAAATAAAGAATTCATGAATAAGGAAAATAGGGGTAGAGTGGACCTATGCTCACGAATGAGCATGCCAGAAGTGCGGCAATTCCTTCTTTAACTTTCTCCTTCCTCATCCCCCGAGCGAGATCTTAAACCTGCGATGTTAGCATGAACAAACAACAAAACAAAAATAAACACAAATCTGAACAAAAGATCGGAACCGAATGGTTCCCCCATGGGTTGTCTCCCAAGAAGCCCTTTTGTTTACTGTCCTTAAGGTGGACCAAATACCTGTATTAGCAGATTATAGAATTGTTCACGCAAAATTAAAGAGAGGAGATCATCCAAGTCTACGTAGTATTATTACACAACCATATGGAGAAATCAACTATACGTTGATTTAAAATAGTAACTGCTGATAGAAGAAAAAGGTCTGGAGACCTGGTAGTAGGGGTGGAAATTAAGTGGGATGCTCAGCCTCCAACCCCAAATCTCCTCCTTTTTTGCTCTCTTCTTCTCCTCCAGAATTATGTCTTCAAAGAAAAACCGCTTGCCCCCTTGTAACCAATCCTCAAGGGGAAGCACCAAAGATGATGAGGAAACAAGATGTTCCTTCACTATACCTTCCTCATCCCGCCAGGCTTCCGGCTCCTCCATGCCCAAGGTCTGATCAACCGTAGGAAGGGCATCCTGCATCCTTGTATATAAAGAAAGGGGGTCAGGAAATAAATTGGAAGAAAAACTAAAAGAAATCTCATATGAGGGGATAATCCCGGCTTCATCCCCCATAGGGTGCGGCAATGACAAACTGATGATATCATCGAAGATTTCACTAGACTCAACAGCGCATGCAATGGCCTCCTCTATAACTTGGACTTCCTCGCACTGGACCGAAACGGTTGCTTCAGCACACTCGAGACTGTCCTCCTCCATGAGAGTGGGCACGACACTGCGCAGGTCTGCGATATCCTCCAAATTGACCTCAATGATAATATCAGAAATAGATGTAGTTTCATGTGCAGTGGGAGGAGATGTGCTTCTTAAGAATTCGGGCTCACTCTCCACACAAGGGCACAAATCCACGCAAAGTGGTACATGAACCGAAGAGGTATGGGGGGTCGCATCAGAAACAGAGTCATGAGAGATATTGATGCACGTGTCGATTCCAGAGCCTTCAAAAAGTGAAGGTGGAAGTGACACGTAATTAGAAGAAGGAGCCGTGATCGCAGAAATCGAAGATGGGACGATCCGGATGTCCGGCTCATCGTCATCCGCCAATTGGCGAAGATAATCAGTACAGTTCTTCAAGGCATGCTCTCTACTTTTGCAAAATAAACACTGCATTACCGGCTTCGCCAGCACAAAAGGTGCGGCAGCCGCGTAAAAGTGCGACAACGGAGGCGCAGTAGAGTAGCCAAAAGATTTATGGACTCCGTGCGGTTTCTGAACAACACCATACTCTTTGGGACACCTACCACTAGCATGGGATGTGTCCCCACACCAACGACATCGGATATTCAAATGCGCCCACATGATACAGAAGAAGAAAATAGCATGATTAGGAATAAATTAAAAAGAATTAAAGACTCAATCGAAAATAATCGATTCACAACCAAAATCTCATCACGCCTGCACTCCCCGGCAACGGAGCCAAAAACTTGATGCGATTATGGCAAGTGCACCGGTCGCGTGCAAGTAATAGTTCGGAGGCAACTCCCCAGATATCGATCTCTCAGGGAATGCAGGTTGTGGTGACAAGAAAATAGAGTGAGGTGATTGTTACGACGAGTACAAGAAAGTAAAAACAAGGGCGTTGTGATTGGTGTCCTAAGCTATTGCAGAAATAAGAGAAATGCGGGTCAAAACTCCGCTTTGCAAGGCGGGATGGATGCAACGGCCGCGATGTCGTGCTTCGGTGAGCGGGTGGACGAGAAGGATAGCGGATGAGGGTCATAGGCACCTCATCGCTGAACACGCAGCTAGCAATTAGTAGTGCAGAGCACTACAAAGTGGTGGTGTGGATGGCGGACTACGGCGCTCCTCAAATCTCATAAACCACAAAAGATCTAAAAAACATGAAATCATATTAACTAAAGCACATTGTTTATGAACATCATCCGCAATAACAAACACATACAAGGAAAACTTTGAAGCAAAGCATAGGGGAAAATAGAAAACCGAAGCTCGAAGACTATGCTAAAGATTCTCGGTCGGTATCATAGGGTTGTCAAGCCTCGTCTGTGCTCGGTCTTCAGTTGCGTCCGGGGTCCAGAGGAGCTGTCACCTTCCACTACAATTACCCATCTTCTTCGTTGTCTATCTCGAGGTAACTCTTGTTCGACACCTTGAATGAAGCAGAAGCTCTCCGTCTATGGCGTTCTTGAGCTCAAGGATGATGGAGGAGGCCAAGGAGGGAGCTTCGGTGGAAGACTTGCAAGACTATGGTTGTCGGAGCTCCTCCTAGGTTGAATGGTGGTGGAGCGGCGAACTAGGAGAAAATGGCGGGCTCTGAAGCTTTTCCTGCCGGGGTCTCCTCTTCAAGTAGATTTCCTGCCTTAAATACTAAAAAGTCAGAAATTTAGTCACGCACGGGCGAAAGCACGACCGTGCGTTGCCCGTGCATTATTTAATGAATAAATTGGCTTGAGGAAGAAGCAGCAGCGCCCGTGCGTTTCACTCACGCACGGGCGAATCCGCCCGTGTGCAAAAACGCACGAACAAATTCAGATTGGCTAGAAAACAGATGAAAAAGGCGATCATGCGTTTCCTTCACGCGCGGGCAACTGCCCGTGCGTCAAGACGCACGAACAAATTCAGATCACCGGTTTTCTCCCTAGATTAAGACGCACGACCGCAGCCGTCCATGCATCAAGAAAATGCACGACCGTGCGATATTAATAAACATGATTTCTGTGGTAAAATAGGGTGATCCAACTACCTGTAAGAACAATAATCCAGCTGGGAATACACCTCCAGCACCAATCAGACAGAGAAAAAGGATTGGGGAGCACCATGTGCTTACCCCCAATATCATGGAGCGCAAACGCACACCAAAACGGGCTTAAAAGGAGTACAAAGCATGCAAGTGCGCATGAATGAGCATAAGAGAAATAGATGCAATAATAACTCGAAAATGATGCACAAGATTGTGAAAACTAGCCCGGATGAGTCCATCAAAGTGTATATAAATGGGACTCATCAGCAGACCAGTGTGGCCATATCCACAGCTGAGTCAGAGCTCATTGCTGCAGATTTCTCCACATATGGATGCCCTAAGTGAGGGGAGCATTGCTCTCTCTATGGAGAAGAAGGTGGGTGTGCTAGTGAGGGGGAGCACAACCCAGATGCTGCAAGAGCAAAAGATCAGAGTGAAGAAGAGGTCAGCAGGGTAATTGAAACTATGGAAGTTCTACCCTCTTCTAAAGAGATGCCAAGACAAGAACCTGCAGTAGAGAAGGCAAACAATGGGGTTGATGAGGTGGTGGAGCAAGAGGTGGCCACAGCTATTGTGCACAACTATTGTGAATTCAACATCAATTGAGGACAACCTCCTCAAGGTAAGTATCTCTCCTCCTATTAATTTTAAAGAAAGCTGATCAGCTGGATCAGAAAAATATGGATCAGCTGAGCTTCAGGTTACCCTTAAACAACTGGTAAAATTCTGGGTTCGACGAACGTCGAGCTTGTGTTCGACGAACTCAACTCTATGAAGAGTTCAGATGAACTAAGCCTTGAGTTCGATGAACTCAAGTCTGAGTTTGACGAACTCAACTATGAGTTCGACAAACTCATGCATAAAATGTAAGTTTATTTACCCTTCAATCATAAGATCAATAGATATGCTCCAAATGAGGGGGAGCTAGAAAGTGTTGTTCAAAATGAACAAGATCAGCTATTAAATATAATAGTTCTTAAATTGTGGGGGAGCAAGTTCCTGCTCAGATTGAGGGGGAGTTGGCAAATGCTGTAGATGCTGCCTCCCAATTCCTAGAGGAAAAAATAGTTGAAGAAACCAGAAAGGGGGAGATGGCCAATGTTATGACCAAATCAGAGTTAGCCATCTGATAAAGTTATCAGAGTTAGTTATTATGAATATGCTATATAATTTGAGTTAGAAAGGGGGAAATAACCTATGAGCTAGTCAAAGCTTAACATAATCTGTCATGAGGTATCAAAGCATGCTTAAACAATGTTAATGCTTAAACAATGTTATTTTCTAGAAGCAATGATATCATAAAGGCTAAATAGAGTATTTGTATGATAGGTTTTGTTGGCTATGTACCTTAGTATTGGGAATGTTCTGCCTTCTTCAAATAGGGGGAGATTGTTGGGAATATTGCCCTCAATATTCCTTTGATTTGAAGAGGCATCACTCTCAATGCTAAGTACAAAGTTGTATTTGATAAAGCTATATTTATGCAAGCAATATAGGCTCAGGTAACTCAAGAGAAAGGGCCAACCATGCCCTTAGTTCAGGAGAAATCAACTCCTGAGAGATGAAGAATTGTCTCAGCAGAACCACTGAGACGAAGGGTCAAATCCGCTGAGATGAGCTCACTGTCTCAGCGGATCCACTGAGATGGGAAAGGAACTGCAGATAGAAGAGATTTGGCATGTTCGTCGAATGCAAAACACAGTTCGTCGAACACAGAGATAAGAGAAGCAAACAGCTGAGATTTGGCGTGTTCGTCGAACGCAGAACACAGTTCGTCGAACACAGAGACAACAGAAGCAAACAGCTGAGACTTGGCGTGTTCGTCGAATGCAGAACACAATTCGTCGAAGGTAGAATGAAGAACACAAAAGGAAGAGTCTCACGAGTTCATCGAACCCAGAAGACAGTTCGTCGAACACAGAGCTTGGCAAGTTCGTCGAACAGAGAATGGCGAGTTCGTCGAATGCAGAGTGCGAGTTCTGCCCGTGGCGCAAGCTGCAGAAAGGCAGTGTGGGGTCCACCAGTCTCTCTCATACTACTCAGAAGGACGACTGAGTGCCATTGAAGGTCGGGGATGTATAAAAGGAAGAGTTATGGCACTTTTGAAGGTGCCGGCAGAGAACCAACATATTCACTATTCCATTGACGGCCAAGTACTCGTCTTTCTCCTCCTGCTCACTGAACAAGCAAGAAGAAGAAGAGAGAAAAAGAAAGCTCCTCTACGAGAAGGAGCAAGGTGATCTTCCATCCTTCATCTGAAGAGGAATATCAGTGTGTAGCTGCCATCAACATCTTCAGCTACAAGAAAGCACCAGGTGTACAGGAACTATAGGGGATTTCTTCTGCTGTCTGTTGTAGTAAGCTTCAACAAATCTTTTATTGTAGGAACCTTTGGGTTCTGAGTTTGTAGGGCTTCACTGCCTGAGTTGTAGAGCTATGAGGACAGCTTGAGGTAGGATCTGTGATGATCTGAGGTAGGGCTGTTTAGCCTGAGTTGTAGGGCATTATTGCCTGAGATGTAGGAGGAGGATTCCTCTGAGGTAGGACCTGGAAGAGTTCTGAGTTATAGGAGGTGGATTCCTCTGAGGTAGGACCTGGAAGAGGTCTGAGTTGTAGGAGGTGGATTTCTCTGAGGTAGGGCTTGTTGGCATGAGATTGTAGGACCTGGTGTGGTCTGTGTTGTAGGATCAGTGGCTGATCTGAGGTAGGGCTGCTGTGCTTGAGGTAGGGTTGGGAAAACCTGAGAGATCCTGAGAGATCTTTGTTGTAAGCTACTTTAGATGAGTTTGGAGGAGTTGTCCCTGTCTAACACACGGTTAGAAGTGTGAAGGGGGAAAGTGGACTACCCATAGACACCCTGTCTTGGGGAACCACTATAAACACTTGTGTATTTTCTGGTTGTGCTTGATTGCTTGTTTAGAATAATCTTAAACATCTAAATAAAACAAGTAAAAATCAAAAGACCTATTCACCCCCCCCCCCCCCCCCCCTCTAGGTGAATTAGATCATATACCTATATAATCTTTCACATAGAAATGTGCATGTGATTGCTAGAATCCTTCTTGAATCCTTCTGAACATCTTTGCCTTTCCCTTGTGGTCCAGCCTTCTTGGATTGCTCAGCTTCAGCCTGCTTCTGCTTTTGCCTTTTAAAATAGTTATAAGGCTTAGGATGATATCTGAGAGGAGCATGGGTAGGTACTGAAGTATATCCCATCTTAATCTTATTCTAATAGTCCCTTCTTCCAACTTCACACATGTCATATTTCTTCCATTCTTCTGAGTTGTAGAATATGCCCCTGTCATACTTTCCCTGTTGGAATAGAGTCCAAGTGTTATGGATGATATTGTAACTTATCATTCCTTCTAGACCCCTTGGGTGGGCTTAGGGTTGAAATTGTGAATAGAGATCATGGAATGATTTTAGATCAACTTGGACTTAAGAAAACTGCTATGAGCACCCCAAAAGGTCAGAGGTCAACCTTTCCCAATTTACTTTAAATTGGGCTCACCAAATCAAATTGAGCTTACCAATAGGTTCCTAACCCTAAGAGAGACTCAAGTGACCCCAAAATTCCAATCATGGAGTCACCAGTAAGCCCAAATTGACCAAAGTACTATTTAGGTCAACATAGGCCAATCCTTCACCAATAAGTCCAATTGACCTCCAAAACATGAAATTGACTTCACCCCTAGTCCTATGACATTATATGGGACACAATGGGCCCAAAAGCCCCATAAAGTGGCCATCAATTAACTCAATTTGGGCCAATTACCAAAAAACCCCAATTTGACTTATGTGAACAAACCCTTCCAATTGGCCACCAATTGGCTTCATGTGGTCAAATTGATCACACCCAAACCTCCATGTCTACTAGGGGAGACTATTGAAACCATATTGGACCCTTGGGATAAGCCAATTTTGGGGAAGTGGGCAAAATTACCAATTTGCCCAAATTACAACTTATGCCCTTTATGGTTCAACTGGCCCCCAATTGGCCAAATTGACATAGCACAACCCTTCCTAAACCCCAAGGGGGAGTTTATGAGTCCTAAATGAACCAAGTTGCACATCCAATTTTAGAGGATTAGGGCAAATTACCAAAATGCCCAAATTTCCCCTATAAGAAATTATGTGCAATTAAGCCTCATATGACACCACCATGACTCAATTCCTCTTGGAGTGAGTCCATAGTGTCTAAGAGAGCAATGTGGGTCAGTCACATTGAAAGGTGTGAGCTTGGATCAAGCCCAAACCCAAAATTCCCAATTTGGTCTATTTTGATCAAGTGAGCTCAAACCAAACTCAAGCCTATTGGACTTAGCCCACCCTAGAACCAATAGGATCAACCCTACCTAATCAAGCCCACAAGGGGGCTGATTTTTTTAGGAGCCAATTGGGCCCAAGAAAAGGGTCCAACAAGGTGGTGGCCAGCCACCACCAAGAGTGAATTCAAGAAGAATTCAGGAATTGATGGCCACTTGGCCACCACTCCACCTTTCCTGGATTGCTCTCAGCCTTCCCAAGAAATTCTAGCAGAATTGAGCTGACATGACAGCTATTGAGAGGAGGGAGGAGAGAGCTTTACTTCACCTTGTCAGCCACCTTAATGGCACCTCCCCCTATTCCAATGTAATAGAGCCAAACCTACTCTCCCCTGGCTCAAATTTGAGCTCAGGATTTGAATTCACATGAGCTGGAGGACTGTGGTTGGCCGGCTGAGACGTGCTACCTTATTGAAATCACCACCCTTAATGTCTACTATCAAAACAGCAACCCCCAGCTGAAACCACACACACTAGCTTCAGAATTGGGAGAGGAGAGAAAGCCCTCTGTTTGCTGAATAAATTGAGCTTTGTGCGACTGTGTATCCAGGAAATTGCCGACAAGGATCAAATGGCACCCAAGAGGAATACACGCGCAATGGATAGGGCACATGCAAGTTTCCTCCCCCTCTCCATCTGCGCTAGATTCTCCCTCTCTTCCCCTGTCAATTGAGTCATGCAACAACCATTTTTTGTTTTGATTTTCCATGTTCTAAACCGCAAAAATGTAACGTGCCGGAGACCTAGTCTGAACACCCTAGGCCAAACGGCCACCACCAGTCGAAAGCCCTATGTCGGTTGGTGGTGGGGCTTAGATGTTTTGTCGGAGATGGTCGGAGCTTGCCAGAAATCTGCCATAAAATGGCCCAGGAAGAAGGATTATTGGCCCTTGATTTCATTGGGGACCATGAACACGCGCCGTTGGATCTCCCATGATCTGATACTCGCAGACCTGAATGATTTATTATATATAAGTGTATAATCTGTCACACTATTTATAGGACTTTACAAAATTTATTTGAGGCCCTTAAAGGCCTCTACTGAAATTGTGACCTAAATCAAAATTGTAGATAAATGTCTTAACAAAATTTAGAAATTTGTTTGGAGTCATTTAGACTACTTTAGCTCCCTGTGCACCCATTTTGGTGTAGGATGTCCATTTTGAGCACTAGGCACTTTTGTGAGTGCCCACCTCATTTAGTTAGTCCAAATGATCTAAACATTTAGTCATGCATGAGTCTTGCCATGGCCTACACCCTGTCCAAAAATTACGTTTTTTGGACACACTTGGTCCTGAGGTTTTTAAAATATTTCATTTTTCAGCATGGCATGAATCTAGGGTTTAGAGAGGTAAAATCCACTCAAAACTTTGGTGGATGGTATACCTAGTCATGTAAGGCCTCTGGACAAAATTTTGTATAATTTGGACTTGTGCATATTGAACATGCAAGTTTGGATAAGGAGAAGGGGTGGTGTGCATATAGCACATATTCATGGCTTTAGAATTTTCTATAAATCCCTTGCTTAGAGGCTGAATCAGTGAAACTCATTAATATAAAAGTTGTAACTTTTGTGTCTACTTTATTTTGAAATTTGAATAGGCTCATTTGGAGCACTGTAGAACCCTCAGCATCCATTTTAGTGAGACTGGTCATAATGAAAACCAGAAATGAGATTGTGTATAACTTGTAAATGGTAAATCTGATGGAGCTGAAATTTAGGCCATGCATGCATGAGCCCTATTTCTAGCTTGTATCTTAAAATTAAAATATTTGGAGTTAATTTTTCTAAAGTTTTGTTCAAAATGTGATAAATCATATAAATGGAATTTTTGGAGTTGTGTAATTCCAAATGACCCCAAATTTGGGTGTCATCCTTACTAGGCCATTATTAGACCATGGTTAAATTTTGAGAGCATTTGGATCTATGCATGTAGGGTAATTACACTTGCATGTCTCTACTTTAAAGGTGTTATGGTGTGCCAATAGCAAAAAGAGATTTTTTGTGTATTCAGCACATATAGCTAAGTGTTAGCTCCTGAAATTTTGGTCACACCCTGTTTATAGTATAACACATTACCTCAGAGAAATTTAGGATTTTTGGGATCAAAAATCTTAGGTATATGATTAATATGAATTTTGTCACACTCTTGTATTTATGAAATGTTAATGGCTAATACCTTATAGAAAATTGTGAAACTCTGGAGAATCACGTGTTATACTATTTAGAATCTCTGCAAATTTTTGTAGAAAATTTCAAGGAATATTTCCTTTGGAATTATCAAATTTACCTTAGGTCACACTTTGAATAATTGACAATTCACTGAGCAAAATGTTTGTGAAATTTTTGAAACTCTGGAGAATGATTAGGAACCTGATTATGAACCTCTAGAATTTTTGGTAGAATTTTTGGATATAATATTCATGATAAAATTTCATATATTCAGTTTGTCACACTTCTTATATTATGAAATATTTTTGGTGCAACATTTTGGAAAATTATGAAACTTTGGATATGATGTTTCTAGATCACTATTGTGCTATAGTAATTTTCTCAAAATGTTTGGGAGACCAGATCTAGTACTTGATGTGTAAAGTCTTATTTTCACACCTTTTATATTAAATGGAATTTATGGTTATAAATTCTCTGGAAAATTATGGAATTCTGGGAATCAAGTTATTATGTTAATTACTATCTTTGGAAATTGTATTAGCAGAATTTAACTCACTGTTAGAGTACTTCCTTTGTAAATTTAGATGATGACAATTGAGTAATTAATTTTAAATGGAAGTCAAATTTAGTTGAAATTTATCCAAACTCTGGTCAACCCCTAATTTACTCATTATGAACCTATGGTAAAAATCGGAACTCATTTGGACATGATATGGTCAAGATTGCATCATAGGAGTCAAACCTACTTCAATTCCATCTTGGTCTGCGGATAGTAAAAATTAAAGTATTTGATTTAGACCCCTATTGATCCCTACACACTCAAGTATTAATTCCTGGAACATTGGGTGCATTACAGAAAGTGATTAGTGGTCATTCCAATTTGTGATAACACATAATGTAGAGTTGGGGTGCGTTTAGTAATTCATCGATTCGGGTTTTACAACGATATGGTGATGGGACGGAACCATAAAAAGTAAGTGTGTGATGGTATAAGGATTGAGGCCTTCAGTTGTAATTGAGAGATAGCATGATGAAATAGCGGACCCCTAAGAGAGGTAGAGTTTCGGTGTTCAATTGAACACTGACGCTCGTCAGTTCGAGTCAAATGTTAATCCACCCTAGGATTTGGAGCAATTGGAGAGCAAATAGGTATATAAGAATGGGTAGTCACTAATAAGAGTAAATATCCTGGAAATGGGAATTTGGGCTTCAGCCACCATCATATTCCCTAGTACCACTGTGAGCCCTTCACCGGGAAGTCCACGGGAAGTCCAGGATTCACCCCAAGCTTCTAAGATCAATTAACAATAGACAAGAGTAGTAAAATATGAGAACTTGAAATATAATCCCCCTCCTAAATTTAGGATGGAATGAAATAAGGACTGGCATGGTCCTGCGAGCGGTAGGCTCGACATATGAAATAAGGACTGGCATGGTCCTGCGAGCGGTAGGCTCGATATATAAGAAAAGGACTAGGATAGTCCTGCGAGCGGTAGGCTCAAGATATAAGGAAGGACTAGGATAGTCCTGTGAGCGGTTGGCATAAGATGTGCATAAATAATACATATTTGCATGTGCATAAGATGTGATGGGTCTTTGGTTCTGGCTTAGTCTTCATACCGACAACAGTTCGTTGACTCGGCAGTGATAATGGTTTAAAAAGGGGCCAGGTTGTTTTACTGTGCGTTCGATGGGACGGATTCTGAAAACCCCACCTGGCCAAATCCAGCAAGAGTACGTAGGAGCTCGTGAGTACCGGTTACTGGTATCACAGCGTACGTTAGGGCCAAGGTCTGGTAGTGTGACTTACCCACCTATGTGAGGAGACGCCCACTCCTCTGCCACCGTTTGACCATGACGGGAGGTGCCCGAGAGGTTAGCTACCTCAGAAAAGTGGGAACTAAAGGTCTGTACGTACAGAGTCATGTGCGTGAGTTGCACCATTACATTGCATATCATAGCATAACATTCTTGCATAAAATAGAGACCTCATCGTATAAATTAGTATGGGCTCTTTTGTATGATGAGTCTACCTTAGTGCCATATCGCTTAGCTTATGTGTTTTTGTGTGTGCATATAAGTTAAGGTTACATGTGTAGCTGCTCTTTATCTATTATACCTGCTTCTTTTCCTTGTATCATCTTTTATTTATTGTTGATATACTATACCCAGCTAGCATAGAATTGTTACCATTAATTGTTTAGTATTTATATAACCTACTAGTCTAGCCACTTGTCACCTGCTTGATTCATTACCCCTTGTTGTCCTCCACTTCCTCCTCCCGCACGGTGCCTAGGAGTCACGGGTGAAGGCGGTGAGGAATATGCTGATTCTTATAGACTGACGGTCGGTGGACCTCATCATTTTAGGGATGGTGTATCGGAGCAGCAGGACCCCGTTTAGGAGACGGGTTGGGAGGACGGGATGAAGCAGGAACCACTACCCTTCATTGCAGCAGCAGCTACAGATGCATGAGGACAGAGTTTGATAGCTTCCGCATAGATGTAGAGTGAGAGAGTTGTTGTACTTTATTTGGACATGTACAGGGCATGACCCTTTTCTCTTTCACTTAATGTACTCATTGATGGACTTGTACTCATTATTGATATATGTATAGTTATGTGAGATTGTGGACTGGTTATTTTCTTCTTATATCTTGTTGGACTATTTGATCGTTCTTGCCGGCAGGATCATCGTCTTGCGGAGGCAGCTAACTCGTGTGTTAGTATCACCGTAAGGCGGCGGCTCTGGGCATAAGATCCGGGAGCTCTCCAGGTGCAGGAGAGGGATCCTACAAATATCCCTTGAGCAAGGGCTCCATTCTTCAAAGTTTCGATTTTTCTGTAACTCTTCCATTTTCTCCTCTTAGCTTCTTGCTCTTCAGGATCAACAGAATTTCTTTTACTTTTCCTGGCTTGCCTACTCCCACTAGCAGGCTCATCAACAAAATACCCTTGGTAGCTATCAGGTTCTTGATACTGTTCTGAAGGGACTTCAGGCATTGCTCTGTGAGAGGGTTGTTCAGGGAGATTGCCTTCAGGAATTGGATGTTGATAGGCAATCCCATAGTCAATTGGATCAAGCTCCATAGAGAACCTTACTTCATTTGCTAGTCACATTGCATGATGGATTGACATTATCTCTCCCTTTCTGGCTTCTAAAAATATATATTTTGAGAGGGATGCCTGAAAGTCCTGAAGTTGTCTATCCAGAAGATTATTCAGATTTCCAATAGCATCCATAAGAGTTCCTTGAGATGCTCTAACAGGTTGATTGAAGAAATTGGAAAGATGATCTTGGGTGACTTGAAATTGGTGTAGTAAAGTTTCACATACATTGTCCACTAGATCCTGAGAGACTTGAGCAGAGGATGATATTCTCTGAAGTACAGTGTTGATGGAATCATCAAAATCATTAAAGTTCACATCTTGATTATGAATGATGGACTGCTGATTGTCTCTTAGAGTAGACAATCTATCAAGTACAATGTTTAGTTGATGTCCAATGAGATAGGTAGCTTGATTTATGTTGGCTATTTCAGTTCCTGTATTGGCCACAACATTGGCAACAATCTGATATACATTTGTGTCTTGATGGTTTAGATGATTAATATCTTCTTGCAGTACATTTATTCTGGCAGACAGGTCATTTTTGCAACTTGTAATAGCCTGATTGACATAGGCTTCAAATTGTTCTCTTTGTCTATTTAATAGACCTTCTATTTGGGACATGAAATCAGTGGATGGAATTGTTGGAATAGTGCTGGGTAGAGGATGTTGCTCATCTTCTATTCTTTGATGTGAAGGCAGCATTGTGGATTGACCAGTATGCCCCCCCTCCATTGGTGCAGGAGTTTCAGAGTGGTGCTCATAATATTCTCCTTCTGAGTGTGTATGCATTTCATCATTGAGAAAAGCAATCAAAGTCCTATCAGACTTATCTTGTTCTTCAACAACTACATGACCACTGCTTGGGCCTTTCTCAGATTCTTCTAAATCCACATGCAAAACATCTTCTGAATCAGGTAGCTGCTCATGTGCTGGATTCACCTCCTCTTGAGGTGCTGGAGCATGATGAGTCCAAATTATATACCCTTTTTTGTACTTATCTGGGCCAGTATTTTAGTTAATGCACTACATATTAGATCCATAATCACTCAAATTTGTTCTCTATACTTCATTCCATGCTAAGTGCACTTTTAGGCCCGTTTCGGTGTATTTTCATGTCTATCTTACTCATGCTTTATGTTGCAATTTAATTTCTATATTTGAGAATGAGTGGAATGCCCATTTTAGTGGCCCGACGATCTTTTATGTTGATACAGGGGTCGTGTGAGTGTTCCGGGGTGCAAAAACTGCACAGGAACACTGCGCACGATCACTGGACAAAGTTCGCACGACCACTGGTCGTGCGCCACTGATCGTGTGTTAATTCTCACTTAAAAATGGGCCTGCCAGGCAATATGCAAGATCACTGGACATAGTGCGCACGACCACTGGTCGTGCTCCACTGATTGTGCGCATTGAAAATCTGCACCTGTCTATAAATAGCTGCTCCGCGAAAACAGCCGGACACACTTCGTTTCTAGGTCTTTTTTAGCGCCGTTTTTGCGTTTTTTCGTTCTTAGCCTCCTCTATTCATCTAAGGACTTCAAGGAAGAGATTGGATCTTACTTTCATCATCAAGGAAGTTCTAAAGAGCATTGGACATCGTCGGGTCGTGACACGAAGAAGACGGGCCATTGGGTGGAAGTGACAGCCCTCCTTTACCCTGGACGAAGTTGAGGAAAGAGTTTGGATGCGGATTGACAACCTAGAGATTCCTACCGTGAATCCCAACAACTCTTCTGAGTCGGTCGATTCTCTTACTCTTTATTCTTTTGAAATGATGTTTGTATGCTAAACTCTCTATTTTGTGGATGAAGAACATGATAAATCAAGATTTGTAACTTCTATTTCATGTTTATGAAATTCCTTTTAATTTATTCATGTGTATGAGGTGCGCTAGTGTCATTTATTTTATCCACTTCATTCTGCTAGCCTACTCGCCCATTCTGTGTGCCTACTCTTCCATTCGCCAAGCTAAGCGGTGTTAACGCCCTGTGTAATCCACCTCGACTTCGCCGGTGCGAACCATTCCATCTGCAAGCCTTCTCGTCCATCCTCCCTTGCGAAGTAGTGCGTTCAAGGCCTACATAGTTTTCCATCATGTCTCGCGAAGCATTGCATAGCGACATTGCATAGGAGTAGTTTAATTTCTTTTCTTTTATTTTCCATAAGCCAAATCCCCATTTTTCCGCAATCCATCCGACCTAAAGGACTTCAATCTCAAGTCCTTCGTCGATAGATAACTCCACCTTACTGTGTTCCTTTGAGATTTGATACTCGGGGATTTACTTCCTCATATTATTACTTGACAACGATCGGTACACTTCCATTTTGTGCCTCAGTCAGGCTACCGTCTATAGCGGTGTGCGAGATTTGTGCGTCAAGTTTTTGGCGCCGTTGCCGGGGAACACAGACGTGTGAGTTTTCTGGAGAGGGAGAATCTGAGAGAGAAGCCCTTCCATTTGTAAATTGCATCCTTTATTTTATTTCAGTTCTTCTTATTCCATTTTCTTGTTTTAATTTAGGTTATTTAGTATTTTATTGTTAGGTGTAGTATTTTGCACAATTGTGTTTTTTTCTTTTGAACCTTGTTATCTTCATGCAATGTGGGTTGCATTCAATATTCGTTGCCGTTGGTGTGGATATATCTCCCAGGCTAGTGATAGATGCCCTACTGGAGATGGTGGGCATAATTCTCGTGGCCCAGAGTATGGAGCATTGTTTTCCTACGGTCCTTCATACCCCGTGCCCAAGTCTTATGGACACTCATCCTCGCCGCACACCCCATTTTAATATTCTTCTCCGTTCCCTCAAGGATCAAGGAGTAATATAAAGCGGTGCTTATTTTTGGCAAAGCATAGATCACGCCCTGAAGAATTGTGCCGAGTATCTTCGCCAATTGGACGAGGATGATGAGCCGGATATCTGGATCATCCCGACTCCTACTTCTGGCAGCACACCTTCAACATCTGGTTATATTCCCGTATCACCTTCATGCTTTGAAGGGGATCAAGGCTCTGACATGGTTGAGCCCATCTCCCATGTGCATGTATCACCGTGCGTGGAGTCAATTCTTTGTGAGGAATCGGTGCTTGACATTTATCTAAGCACTATTCCTCCCCGTCTTGTGCATACTACAACGCTCGTCTCTGACGACATTATTGATTATGTGTCGCAGGATGAGGCTGGCGATCAAAGTATTGTGCCTGCGCCGATGGAGGGGGACAACCTTCTAGGTGATGAGGATTTTACCTCAGCACCGGTGGAGGAAGTCCAAATCTTAGGATTTGCCACTGTTGATACCGCCGAATCCTGCAGCATTGATGACAATGTCAGCAGTATTTTACTTCCCCAACCAAATGGGAGTGAGACCGGGACCACTCCCCTGATTGATTTCCAATTATGTTCTTCTTCTTCTTTATTTCTTGATCCCCTTTCTCTATCTGAGCCTGTGCGGGTTGAGTCTTCACAGGTACCCCAGGAGGACTTGGAGCATGATGCTCAAGTCAATGAGGAGTGTGACCTCATATGTGAGGAGGTTGACCCCTCCTCCATTGTGGAAATCCCACTCATTACCTTTTCCTCCTGCCACCTCCATGAAGACGACACCTTGCTGGGTAAGGATAGTTTTGGTGAGTTGAGTGAGGATTTCTCCTCTTCTTACATTTTATTCCCTCTACCTGTGACGAGCAGGTATTATTTATATTCGGGTGCATGCGTAACTATTTTATCGTAGTATCGGTACCCGTTACCAACACGGATATTAGAACAGTTGCCTGTGCGCTTTTCTTTTCATAGACCCATTATCTAGAACTATTTTAAATTTGAATAAGTCGTGCTGGGAAGACAATAACCCTAGTAGTTATCTTACATTTTCTTGCATTTTTTTATCTAGTCAGTTTAGTTAGTTGCATTTCTTTTTTAGTTTGTCTATTTTCTTTTGTTTTTGCGGAGCTCACCCTTGCAGGTTCATTTTCTGGATGGCGGATGCTGCTCTTTGTCTTGGTTTACACGCCAATCTTCTGGTATGCTCAATTCTAAGCATTGGGTAACTTCTCTTCCCCTAGCTTCCATTATAGTCTTTATTGTTATATCCGGTGTTAGAATGTTTAGAATAAGTCTGAGGGAGAGCTTCTGTGTTTGTTACCCACTGCACGCACTCAATGTCAATGCATGCTAGAAGTATTTCTTTTTCATTTATTTAGTATTGTTCATTTTCATTGCACACCACTACACCCACTTGAGCGCGCACTTAAACATAGGCGCGTAACGAGTCTAACTCATTTCTTTTGTGTGATGGGAAAATCATTATGCTGGCTTAGGTTTGTGAGTCAGAGTAAAATGTCGACTTCTATAGTGCTCCTAGTCAAGTGCTCATGCCTCGCATAAAAAATTCGTGTAAATTCAATTTCTTTTTATGCTTTTAGATTATATTTTTCTATTAGCGTAGATATTGTTTACTTTACTCAAAAATTGGTGAATTTGGTGTGAATCAAACGGTAGCATAGGAATTTGTGTAGATGTTCGCTAGACGTGTATTGCCCGAGCCGGGAGAAAGGATTATCTTTCTCGGTGGCTAAGAACTTGCCCCAAGCAATTCTTGAAGCAGGGGTATACGGCTAGTCAATTGCGTGAATGTGATATAGGACATCATTTTGGCCCGGTTGAGCCTTCGTGCCTATTTCTATCGATATATCCTCGTTAGCCCAGTTGTGCCTACCCATTCTTTGATTCAGCCCCAATTTTATCTCACCAAAGCCTAAAAGCCAATCCTAGTCGCACGCCCAAATTTGAGCGCTGGTTGTATATCGTTTTCATGATTGGGGTGTTGATGTGGTGAAATTTTTTGTGAAAATGTGGATGCGCTTCATTGCTCATTTTGCTGAAAATGTTTTGAAAAGAAAAGAAAAGAAAATAAGAAAAGAAAAGAAGTTAGAAGAAAAGAAAAAGAGATGAGCTTATGTGGAAAAAATCTTGTTGTACAAACTTATGATTGGGAGTAGGCGGTGCACACACCCATGTAGTCAAGTTCAAGTCTGGGGGTGTGGTGTACCCGCGTGTCTTTTTGTGGTGCTTAAGGATAATTTTCTATGCTATCTCATTTGGGTTTAGTGCTTGAGCCGTCGTTTTTATAATTGTATACCTCACCTAAACCCAAGACTCATCTAAAACCTAAAGTCCTATTGATTCACGCATTTCAGTCAAACGTGTGTCGTGGAGAGAGTGCGAATGGGCAAGCTTATGGTCACCGAAATTGATGGATTTCAATGGAGGTTGTCTCGAGCCCCGATCTTTGGCAATGCTCGCCTCAACGTTCAATTTACTTTCTTCCTATGTACGACCTTATGATTCACTGTGATTCACTTTTTGAGTAAATGTAATATAAAAATACGCTCGTAGAAAAGTATAAAATAATATGTATAATTAGAAATTTTGTCTACTGTATTTCTACGCGCATGAGCATGCGACTTCGCATGGTACTCAGCCCTTGCAATTTCTATGCCAGCTTTGTATTCTCTCATCTGCTTGAGGGATTTGTTTGCTCGGGACGTGCAAACAGGTAAGTCTGGGGGTGTGATGAGTCCAAATTATATACCCTTTTTTGGACTCACCTGGGCCGGTATTTTAGTCAATGCACTACATATTAGATCCATAATCACTCATATTTGTTCTCTATTCTTCATTCCATGCTAAGTGCACTTTTAGGCCGGTTTCTGTGTATTTTCTTGTCTATCTTACTCATGCTTTATGTTGCAATTTAATTTCTATATTTGAGAATGTGTGGAATGCCCATTTTAGTGGCCCGACGATCTTTCATGTTGATACAGGGGTCGTGCGAGTGTTCCGGGGTGCAAAAACTGCACAGGAACACTGCGCATGATCACTGGACAAAGTGCGCACGACCACTGGTCGTGCGCCACTGCTCGTGCGTTAATTCTCACTTAAAAATGGGCCTGCCAGGCAATACGCACGACCACTGGACATAGTGCGCACGACCACTGGTCGTGCGCCACTGATCGTGCGCATTGAAAATCTGCACCTGTCTATAAATAGCTGCTCCGCGAAAACAGCCGGACACACATCGTTTCTAGGTCTTTTTGAGCACCGTTTTTTTCGTTTTTTCATTCTAAGCCTCCTTTATTCATCTAAGGACTTCACGAAAGAGATTAGATCTTACTTTCATCATCAAGGAAGTTCTAAAAAGCATTGTACATCGTCGGGTCGTGACACGAAGAAGACGGGCCATTGGGAGGAAGTGACAACCCTCCTTTACCATGGACCCAGTTAAGAACTGAGTTTGGACGCAGATTGACAACCCAGCAATTCCTACCATGAATCCCAACAAGGCTTCGGAGTCGGTCAATTCTCTTACTCTTTATTCTTTTGAAATGATGTTTGTATGCTAAACTCTCTATTTTGTGGATGAAGAACATGATAAATCTAGATTTGTAACTTCCATTTCATGTTTATGAAAATCCTTTTGATTTATTCATGTGTATGAGGCGTGCTAGTGTCATTTATTTTATCCACTTCATTCCGCTAGCCTACTCGCCCATTCCGTGTGCTTACTTTTCCATCCGCAAAGCTAAGCGGTGCAAATGGCCCGTGTAATCCACCTCGACTCCGCCGGTGCGAACCATTCCATCTGCAAGCCTTCTCGTCCATCCGCCCTTGAGAAGTAGTGTGTTCAAGGCCTACGTAGTTTTCCATCCTGCCTCGCGAAGCATTGCATAACGGCATTGCATATATATGAGTAGTTTAATTTCTTTTATTTTATTTTCCATAAGCCAAATCCCCCTTTTCCGCAATCCATCCGACCTAAAGGACTTCAATCTCAAGTCCTTCCTCAATAGATAACTCCACCTTACTGTGTTCCTTTGAGATTCGATACTTGGGTATTTACTTCCTCATATTATTACTTGACAACGATCAGTACACTGCCATTTCGTGCCGCAACCTGGCTACCGCCAATAGCGGTGTGCGAGATTTGCGCGTCAGAGCACTGCCCATCATAGGAGTTGCTTCTCTCATAGGCTCCCCCTCAATAGGAGTCAGGGCTTCCTGAGCAATTATTGGAACTAGGGCAGGGGTCTTTGAGCCTTGAGTAGAAGAATCACATGTTTCCTTCTTGGTGAACTTCTTCTCCCACCAATTAAATATTTTTACATCTATCTTCTTGAGATAGTGGAGAGGTGTAGATTTTGAAACCTTGAGAAGATGAGGATGCAGTTCTTGAGGTATTCTTCCTAAGTTTGGAGATCTTATGTGTAAAGTTATCTTGTCAAACACAAGTTTCCCCCAGTCAGTTCTTTTGTTCAAGATCACTCTGACCATTACTTCAAACATCCCTTTGGATACTCTATCATGTGAAGCTATTTTACATAGCAACACTTTCCCAATGATATCTATAAGTAATTTGCCTCGCCTATTCATGTGCATCCTCTGTAAGATGCGATAAGGTTTAGTTTCAAAACCGCACCATTTCAGCCCTTCATAGATATTTGCCTCTGTGATTTCTTCTTCTGTCTCATCCTTTTCAAAGATAGTGAGTTGTAGGACTTTGGATAAACTTTCTGCATTCACTTGAATTTGTTGGCCAGCCACAACAGTGTGAATTTCCCTTTTAGATTTATTGAAGTCAGCGTTTTCATAAAATGCCAAGACGGTAGAGTTGTAAAGATGGGTTGGCTCGGTAAGGATGTATTCTAACTCAGATGTGTACAGCAGGGTGATTACCATATCTAGATCCTCTTTCGTCTTCTCAAAACTTCCCTTCAGAGGTTCTCCACCAGAAGGGATTTTCTCGTCATTCTTTTTCGGCGCCATAATGACGGTGTCGTGTCCTATGATGTCATTTTGTCGGTCTTGATTGAGCTTTATCGATGAGAGTGTCGTCGAGATGTCATTACTCTTGTTGTCGAAATTTCTTCAGCTTTGTCGTTGAGAAGCCAATAGAGTCGTCGAGACTTAGATGTTGTCGTCGAGACTTCATCAATGTCATCGTTATCAATTAAGACGATATTCTTTGCTTTCTGGTGTTCCTGTCTTCAGAAACTAAGGTTGTCAGATCACTTTAGGGTGGACCTTGTGTGAGATCCAGCCCATTATCAAAATATTCCACACCTACTAATAGGAGATATAATGGATTCAACATGCCCAATTTAAGAACTCAACATTCCCAATTTAATTTTAAATTGATTGAACTTTGACTCATCAAGGGACTTAGTGAAAATGTCAACTATCTGCCTCTCTGTTTTGACATGCTCAACGCAGATATCCTCCTTTTCTACATACTCCCTAATAAAATGATATCTTATTTCAATATGTTTTGTTCTACTATGTGCCACAGGATTTTTAGCAATGGAAATGACACTTGAGGAATCACAAAAGAGAGATGTTCTCTTAATGTGCAAATTGTAATCCTCTAATTGGTGTTGAATCCACAGGACTTGTGCAAATCAACTACCAGCTGAGATGTATTCTGATACAGTAGTGGAGATAGCAATGTTGTTTTGCTTTTTACTACTCTAGGACACAAGCCATCTCCCCAAGAACCGACAAGTTCCTGAAGTGTTTTTTCTGTCCTCTTGGCACCCATCATAGTCTGCATCAGAATAGCCACACAGCTCAAAATCATCTGACTTAGGATACCAGAGCCCCAGATTTAGCATACCCTTCAGATATCTCAAAATTCTTTTCACAACTGAGTAATGAGATTCTTTGGGGTTCACTTGACATCTTTCACTGACACATGTAGCAAACATGATGTCTGGCCTACTAGTAGTGAGGTAGAGAAATGAGCCAATTATGCTTCTATATATGGATTCATTATAGGGTTTCCCCTTTTCATCCATGTCTAGAGACACAGTTGAACCCTTAGGAGTTCTCATAGGGATAGAGTTCTTCATACCAAAATTCTTTATGATATCTAAGGTAAATTTGGTCTGAGAGATGAAGATTCCTTCCTCAGATTGCTTTACTTGGAGACCTAAGATACTTAAGTTCTCCCATACTCCTAATTTCAAATTTACTCTATATAATTTTAGCAAACGTTTTGTAAAGACTCCCATCTATTGATCCAAATATGATGTCATCAACATATATTTGGACCAAAAGGATCTGGCCCTTCAACTCTCTCCAGAAAACAGTCTTATCTATTTTCCCTCTTAAGAACTTGTTTTCAAGGAGAAAGGTAGAGAGTGTTTCATACCAAGCCCTTGGTGCTTGCTTCATCCTATACAAGGCTTTCTTGAGGAAAAAACATGGTCAGGAAAGGTTGGAGAAATAAAACTTGGTGGTTGAGCTACATAGACTTCTTCTTTCAGATCTCCATTTAGGAATGCTAATTTGACATCCATCTGATAGACTTTGAATCCTTTGTATGCAGCATTGGCTTGAAAAAGTCTGATGGCCTCCAATCTAGCAACAGGTGCAAATGTCTGATCAAAGTATATGCTTTCCTCCTGCCTGTATCCTTGAGCTACCAGCCTTGCCTTATTCTTTATAATCACTCCAGCTTTATCCATCTTGTTTATGTAGATCCACTTTGTCCCAATAATATTATGCCCTTGTGGCCTTGGGACAAGTTTCTATACTTTGCATCTTCTGAATTGATTGAGCTCTTTTTGCATAGTCATAACCCAGAATTGGTCTTTGTTGGCCTCCTCAAATTTCTTGGGCTCAAGTTGGGATAGAAAACTGATGTGCAAGTTTTCATTTAAGGCATGTCTTCTGGTTCCTAACTCCATGGCTGAGCTCACCAATTATCTGATTTGCTGGATGACTTCTAAGATGTCTCATAGCTGTAGGCATCACTCTCGCTGGTTCTCTTGCTTATGTAATTTCTTCAGCTCCTGCTTCATGATTCCCATTTAGGGGATTTGGCTCTTCAGTAGACTCTTCTACTATTTCTGGAATAGATTACAGCGTGGAAGGCTCATTTTCTCAACTGTTTCTTCTTCTCTAATTATGAGGGTCTCTAATCTTTCTTCAATTCCTGCACTGGATGAACTAGAAGAAGGATTATGCAGCATGCTGCTCTCATCAAGAATGATATGTATAGATTCCTCAATTGTAAGAGCATTCTTATTGAAGACTCTATATGCTTTATTATGCTTGTTGTATCCTACAAAGACACCTTTATATCTCTTTTTAGAAAATTTGGTAATGTAGTGCTTATTGTTCTTCAGCACATAGCATTTACTTCCAAAGATTTTAAAGTAAGCTAGTGTTGGCTTCTTACCCTTAATCAGCTCATAAGGAGTCTTATTAGGGTTCATATTGATGAGTGCTCTATTTTGCACATGACATGCAGTGTTGACTGCCTCAGCCCACAGGTATTCAGTGAGTGAGGAGTCACTTAGCATGGTCCTACCAGCTTCAATAAGTGTTTTATTTTTCCTCTTAGCCACCCCATTCTGTTGGGAAGTTCTGGGAGAAGAAAACTCTTGTAGGATATCTTCTTCTTCATAGAATTTGGTCATTGACCCAGACTGAAATTCAGTTCCATGATCACTTCTGATTTTAACCACAGAACTATTTACTTCATTCTAAATTTGTTT
The DNA here is from genome assembly GCA_033032865.1 of Dactylorhiza incarnata. NCBI lineage: Eukaryota > Viridiplantae > Streptophyta > Magnoliopsida > Asparagales > Orchidaceae > Dactylorhiza > Dactylorhiza incarnata. The sequence goes on along the minus strand of JAWHQI010000132.1, from coordinate 6,290,273 downwards.
GACAAAATTCTTGAATGTACTTAGGGTATCATACTTGTGTTTCAAAAAGAACACCCAGGTAAATCTAGAGTGATCATCAATAATAACCAATGTATAAGCCATTCCTCCTAAGCTGTGCACTATCATAGGACCAAATAAATCCATGTGCAGTAGGTATAAGTACATAGTGGATTCTTTATCCTGTATGGTTTTGAATGAAGTTCTTATTTGCTTGCCCATTTGGCATGCATAATAAGGACTCATCTCTAAGCAATCCAGCTTAGGTGCATCCCTTACCGAGTTCTCTATTAATAATTTCTTGAGTGGCTTGTAGTTAATGTGGGCTAGTCTCTTATGCCACTGTACACAAGCAGACACTCCATCATTTGCTACAAGACATACAGGCTCATTTTTCCTAATAAAAATGAAATTTAAACAATAAATATTACCACTCCTAGTGCCTGTTAGGATGGATTCATTCTCAGAATCCTTAATCAGGCACTTATCCTTGTGGAAAGAAATAGCATATCCCAAGTCACATAATTGACTTTTCTTATAAGGTTATGTTGCAATCCTTCCACATAAGCTACTCTTGTGATACTGATACTACCATTTGTGATCTTACCATAGCCCTTGACTACACCTCTGTCAGATCCTCCAAATTTAACTTTGGGTCCATATTCTATAGGTGTAAACTCCTTCAATAGGCCTCTTGTTTCAGTCATATGCTTGGAATATCCACTGTCCAAGTACCACACAGGAGTCTTGGTGGTTTTTGGACATACCTGCAAGATAACTACACTTCCTTGGGAACCCAGTCTCTGTTGGGTCCCAGGTTCTTATTAGAAAATGATTTAGCAGCATGCCTTTTAGTTGTCATGTGGGAATGATTCTGGACTCTTGGGTTGAACCAGGAGTCTAAGGCAAAATGCCCTACTTTTCCACAACACCAACATTCAAATCTATTGTTCTAAACTTTCTTGTGGTGTTTGTACTGACTAGGTTAGGCTGTTGCTTCACAGCTAACCTTTCCTTCTTGGAGGCTGAAGGGTTTTCCCCAACATGACAATTTCTGAAGGCCTTCACTAGAGGATTCTTTTAGGGTACAGATAGTGCACTCTTCCCAAGGAAAGTTTGTCTGTTTCTTAACCAGGTAGAAGGCATCTTAAGACTGATGTCTATCTTCTAGCTTTCTTTGCATCCATAGATGCAACTGTGATTATATGAGTTTGTGGGTATGATCACTTTTCTAAAGATTGTCTTTCCTTGGGTAGATTTCCTATAGTTTTCACCTTGAACGTAGCCCAAACCTTGCTTATTTATTTGTAAAAAGCTATCAATCAATGGAAGAACTATTTGTGGCTTGGAATAACTAGCCACAATCTTCTTTTCCTTTAAGAGCATATCCTACAGCTCTTTGATTCTAAAATTCTTGCGCTTGATGACTTCAGTCAAAGTGCTAGTGCTCAGTGGAGAGATTGATAATTTGGTTTTCTCTTGAGCTAGCTCAGTTACTTTCTCAACTATTTCATCTCTCTTGTCACTTAAAGAGATGATCTTTGCAGCTTGTGCTTTACTGAGAGCCTTTGCTTTCTTAAGGGCATCAAGCAAGGCACCAAATTTCTCTATATAATCAGGGTCAACTTCTCTTACTGCTGAAGAGGAGCTGACATCTGAATCTGTGTCAATAATGGTAGGAGAAGCTTTCGGAATTACCTATTTGTGATGAGTTTCATCACAATATTCTTCATCTGAGAAAGTCATGGCTGCTATATGGCTATCTGATTCTGATGAAGAGCAATTAGTGTGACTGTCACTGAGTGTCTTCACTTTCTTTGCCACAAGGCTTTTCTCTGACTTCCTATTCTTTGAGTGCTTTCTTTCCTCACTTTTCTCTTGTCTTTTGAATGAACATTCAACAATGACATGTCCAGACTTTTTGCAGCTGTAACAAACAATGTTAGAAGAATTATGTTTGCTGGATTTGGAGTCATACATGTCTTATCTGTGTTTCCTCCCAGACTTCTCTTCTCTTCTAGACCTAGAGGGTGAAGCTTCATATCTTATGTTCCATCTTCTTCTATTTCTCAGCAGTTTCTTAAACTGCTTGGTGAATAGTGAAAGATTTTCATCAGAGAGTTCTGAGCTGGAGTTGTTGAGGTCTCTTCCTCTGAGACATAGAAAGGCTCCACTGTCTTGTGCTTTTTGGAAGCTTTAGTTTTAATGGCCACTGCCTTTACTCTATTGTAAGCCTTGGATTTTTCGTCCCCAGCCTTTTGGTATTAAGTTGCAGCTCACATGATAAGAGCTTGTCATATAGATGTCTAGGCTCCATTTCTCCCAGATTGCCAACTTCCTTTATTGCATACAGCTTCATGTCCCATTCTTTGTTCAGGAATCTCAGGAATTTATCATTAAGCTCATAGTTGGTGAACTCTCTTTCATAAGTTCTGAGCCGATTGACAATCCTGAAGAACTTCTCATAGCAGGTAGCTATGTCATCCTTCTTATCTTGCCTGAAGGATTCATACTCCTAATTCAGGAGGGATTTTCTATCATCCCTAACTTCCTCAGATCCTTCCATGTAAACAACCAATGATTCCTACATTTCCTTAGCTGTTTTGCAATGAATCGGATTTTGAAATGTTGAATCATCAATTGCACTTACAATGATGTTCTTAGCCCTTTTGTCCATAGTGACCAAGGCAACTTCATCCTTGGTGAACTGGGATAAGGTCTTAGGTGTGGGAGTTGATGTTGGATCCACAGGATATTCATGGGAACATAGGGTACCTCTTCCACTGCCAAGTAGACTCTAGGGTCTGAGGCTTCCATGTACAACTTAATTCCTTGCTTCTAGATGGTGAAGTTCTCCTTGGTGTAGATGGGCAGATTCATTGAGCTCATTTCCTTATGATGCTCACTAGAAATTAACGTAGCACAACTCACTAAATTTATAGATCTTGTTCTAAGTTGTTACGCCTTTGAACTAAACTTAGCTCTGATACCAATTGAAAGATATGGGTTGTCTACAAACTACACCTAGAGGGGGGGGGGGGGGGGGGGGGGTTATTAGGAGTTTTCAGTATTATTTGCTACTTTAAGTTTGACTATCACAACACACAAGCACTCACATAAAACACACAAGATTTATAGTGGTTCCCTACAAGACTATGTGTCTATAGGTAGTCCATTGTCCCTCCCACCTATCTAGCAACGAGCTAGACTAGGCAACTTCTCCAACTCAGATCTTTTCACTATAAATAGATCTTACATCTCAGGTTCACACAAAACCCTACCAAACTCAGACTTTATAAGTCTTACAATAACTCATATCTTCAACAAGACCCTACCAAACTCAGGCTCACCAAGATCCCTACCAGCCCAGGCTCACAAAGAACCCTACAAAGTAATACAAAGAGGTTGTTGAAGAAGAAAAGACTTCAGAATGAAAACTTTGAATATCAGGTCTTCTTCTTCTTCTTGTGACAATAAGCCCAAAGATCTTATGGATCAATGAAACTTTCCTTTGAATCTTCTCTAGACCTTCACATCACAGCAGTAGTGAAGTCTTCTTCTTGTTGATTCTTTTCTTTCTCTTCAGGAAGTATGTATGAGAATAAACTTGAGAGAGAATACTGAGCAAGCGTGTTCTGTAGATAAAAAATATCACCTTTTATATTGCTCTGCAATTTTGAATAAAACCACTTGTGATTATTCCATAATCAATTTTCCCGTTTCAAACGTCTTGCAAAATTGGCAATATTTCATCATAATTACTAGCCATTTTTGGAACTTGCAGAATATAGAAATAATAAATTTCTTCATTAAATACTGTGCAACGGCTATATTCTGTAGAGAATATATCATTTATTGCTCCTTGAATTATGCGCAAGATAGGCGGCATGCACATTCCCTAAATATCAATTTCCAAGAATGTCTGTGCAATAAATGTCGCTCTGCAACTATCAAGGCGATAATATACCTTCAAGACGATATCGTCTTGATCAGTGTAAATGACAGATATTCTTCACGGCGATATCGTCGACATACTTCATTCTTCACAACTCTTCTTGATATCTCAACGATCTTACTTCTTCTAGACGATATCGTCGAGATATTTCTTTTAATAAGACTTAGACTTATTCATCACACTAACAGCCTTTCTTCAGGATGATATCGTCTTGATCTTCTAGATGATGTGAGGTCTTCAAACCGATGTTTGTCCACATGAACCTTTCTTCATGACTTAAAGAGTTATGTCTTTTGATCTTCAAGATTGTGCCTCTTCTTCAAGACGATATTGCCGAGACATCTTAGCTCCATCCACAATAAGCTTTCTTCAGCCTTTCAGACTATACATCTTCTTCAAGAAAATATCGTCGAGTCATCTGAACTTATTCTTTCTCAACTATAAGCTATCTTCAATCTTCGAGACTATATGCTTTCTTCAAGATGATATCGTCGAGATATCTAAACTTAGCCTTATCAACGATAAGCTTTCTTCAAGATGATATCGTCGAGTTATCTGAACTTAATCTTTCTCAACTATAAGCTTTCTTCAACCTTCAAGACTATATGTTTTCTTCAAGATGATATCATCGAGATATCGTCACTAAGCATTATCAACGATAAGCTTTCTTCAAGATGATATCGTCGAAACTGATTCGACTATGATACCTTTCCCAATGATTCTTCTGCTGAGTCTTGAGACGAAAATGTTCTTAGTGATTTTTTATTACTATTATCGTCTAGATACTAGTGATGTAGCATTGATGCATCTGTCATAACATGAACTTAAACACAACATTAAAAACAACTTAGCTTATCTATACTTGTGTTTCTTCTTCAAATCTAGAGACATTGAAGGCATAATACCCAATACGACGTTTGGCGGAAATAGAAGAATTTGACATACGTGGAAATGTAGGCGGAGAAATCGAAGTAAGTCGATTTGTTTGTGCAAGAATAAATGCAAAACTATATTCGACGCACAAATTTGACATAAGTTGAAATGTATTCGACGCACGTCGTATACTATTCGATGCAAGTCAAATACTATTCGACATGCGTTGAATTGTGGAATTTAAGCTTTTCAAATACAATTCAATTCAATTATTTCCCAAATCTAAATCCAATCTGATACATGTGAGTGAGCATGTGTGTGTTTCATGGATTCTTCTTATGTTTCTTTCAACATAGTAAAGATGGGAAAATTTATTTATATACTCACTTAAAGAAGTGGAGTTTGGCAATGTGGGACTAAATGTTACTTTTTTTCACGAAAAGGTTTCCCTCCAAATTGGTTTTGAGAATTTCATATAAATTGATATGGAGCTCAAACACCATTAAGATTCCATTAAGGCTCTGTTTGGCGCGGCTGCAGCGACTGGAGAAGCAGTGGTGGGAAGCAGTGGTGGAATAATCAGCTGTTTTGTAGAGTGGTGGCAGAATCTGTGAATCTGTTTGGAAGAATAAATCAAACACAATGTAAATGGATAGAAAAACCTAGAACCAATAGATCACTGTCGCGGAAGCCATGTAAATGGATTGTGCTTCATGCTCACTGGAGGAGGGAAGCTGTTAAGCTTTTTGGAAATTTACTATCATTTCGATCACAAAATGTTTGGAAGAGGTGCTGCAAAAGAACATACAAAATGGATTGTGCTTCATGCTCGCTGAAGGAGGAGGGAAGAGATCGAAATAGAAGAAGGGAAGAGATCAAAATGATTGCACATCCCTACAACCTTAAGAAAATAGAAATTGAAGAAGGGGAGGAGGAGGAAGAAGAAGGCTACCTGGAGGAGGATCGTGTTCGCTGGAGGAGGGAAGAGATCGACGTGCTTGTGCTCGCAGCTAGGTCTCGCGGATGTGCAATCTCTCGCAGCTAGCAGGGCTTCGCGCAAGGCTACCTGGAGGAGGTTTGTGCTCGTTGGAGGAGGAGGGAAGAGATCGACGATCATGCTCTCTAGGGCTTCGTAGATGGGCAATCTCTCGCTGGAGGGCTTCGCGGAATCGCGCCCGCGGCTAAAAATCGCGAGAAGTTTTCATGACTCCAAATCGCAGAAAATGCGCGATATAGGGCGGCGGCGGATTACACCACGGGCTTCATGATTTCCGTTTGGCGGGGCTATTTAAAAATCTTCCGCGGGCAGCTGTCAAAACGCCCCGCCAAGCAAAGCCAAAATATTAATGAAATAAATATTTTAATTAATAAATTTCAAACACAGAATGCTGGTTAACAACACTACAAGATAATATGGCATTGACGACATTTTTAATAGGCGTTGTGGTATCTTATATCTCTTGTAGTGCAACATGTAAACAAACATCCTCGCCTATGAATCCACAACAACTTGATCTAGATTCTCGCGGCTTCTACAAAGACCCAAACAAGTATCGGCGGAATATTTGATGACTTTTATACCTCATAATTACTTTTGCAATTGTTACTTATGCAGTTAATGTTCTAAGGGTCTGTTTGAGAGAGTTGATGCTGATTGAACAGAGCTCTTTTAGAAGTTGTTTTGAAAATTTGTAGGGTGTTTGGAGAGTCTAAATATAAGCGTTGATAGAACATAGCTTTTTCAAATAAAATTGTTTGGTAGAACAACATTTTGAGAGCTATTTTTTTCTCAACGAAAATACTGAAATATAATAAAAAACATGACTATAGTTTCATCAAAAATAGAAACATCACAAAATAGAAATAGTACAGAACACAACACGTAGTTGTCTTAATAAAATCGAAACAGCATATAACACAACACACAACAGCCTAAAATGAAACCATTGTTGTCTGTTCTCAAAAGCACTTTTGATCCACCATACTCTATCCTTCTATTGAATGTTAATGAAAATATCTCTGTAGTTTTTGTCCTTGATATGTTTCAAAGCAAAGTAATATAAACTCAAATCAACATTCATCTCTTGCATCTTGTAGATCAACTCCACTGCCTCCTTGATTGTGACAATTGGTGGTGGCTTCTCCGCTAGTGCAGATGCACACAACTCATTCATATATGAAAGAACCACTCCTTTATTCTTTCCCATTCATCATTGTTTAGTCGTGGAGGTGGAGGAATTGCCAATATTTGTTGATGAAGCAAGCCGCGGAACCTCTAAGTTCTCTATTGCATTGTCTTCTTCCTCAGATATGTGCTCCATATCAGGTGGTACGCTGCCAATTGATGGTGCCCAAAATTCTTCACCTGTTGCAACAACTTGACTGAACATAATATTCAGTTTCTCCTCTAACTCGAGCGCAATACCCACGTATCGTAAAAAATTTGCAGCAGGAACAACTTGTACATAACAATTATAATAAAATATTAAAAAGCATATACTTTTGTTTACAATTATTGATTTTTAGATTACCTTGAGTTTATCCTCCCACCACTGATCAGATGCTGCAATGGTTCTCTTTTCCTAGTCCCATCCCAAACCGGTCTCTCCATGTTTTAGTTCTTTCCACAACTTCTAGTCTTTCTTGAGATGGTCTCATTTATTCTTCATTTGCATTGGGTCGCTATTTTTTCCAGTACGTTGTTTAAAAGACCCGGTCAAATTTTTCCAACCATCCTTGATAAAGTGGGTGGTAGGCAGATTGGCCAATCCAATCTCTATAATGCAAAGAACACAGATGATCAAAACTTCATTTGACTCCTAGGTTGCTAAGCTTCCTCCCACCTTTGGGTTTCCCATAAAACTGTATACCCAAAAAATTAAGAAGCCACACAAACACACATACACACTAATCCATAAAAAACACATACACACACATACACACATACATACACACACACACACACATGTGCGTGTGCATACCCACACAAACACACACACACACACACACACACACACACAAACACACACAAACACATACAAATACACATACACACACACATACACATACACACACATACACACACACACACACACACACACACACAAACACACACACACATACACACATACACATACATACACACACACACGCACACATACACACACATACACACACAAACACACACACACACACATACACACATACATACATACACACATACACACATACACACATACATACACACACATACACACACACAAACACATACACAGACATAAATACACACAAACACATACACAGTCATCCATAAAAAACACATACACACACAAATAAAATATTCATAATAAATATTTCGCTAAACATAACATTCACAGGTAATCCCAAATTGTTATGAAAAACATCCTCTGATTTATCTTACAAATTATGTACAAGTGATTTCATCTTCTAGGATTCATTGCTCATGTTGTATAGAGAGGGTAATTTGGTCATTAGATGTCCTAGGATGTTACACTCTCATTAGGGTGTCAAAGACCAATCCAATAGAGTACAAAATTCAATTGAGTTAAATCTACGTCGAATAGAAGTCGACGCATCTTGTACTACAAGTCGAAGTAACTTCGAATAGAAGTAAGGATGACTTAGATTGGAAGTCGTGGCAACATTTGAAGTCGACGCAACTTCGAATTATAGTCAACGCATAAGGAAGAGCTCGGAGTATATGCTTACATATCGATGGATACGTCGATAAGTATTCGATGCAACGTCGACTATAGAGTTCATTTCTAAGCTAAGGAGGATTTCGAAGCAGCTTCTATTAGAACTCAGAGGTTCATCGATAAGAAGGCAAATGTATTCGACGCTACGTCGAATACAAACCGAATTTGAATACTTTATGTATTCTTTTCTAAAGTTTATTCAGAAGTTATACAGGGAAATGATTTGATTTCTAACGGGTCATTCATAACCAAGAATGGAAAGAAGGACTCCGTAAGCACAACAAAGACATTTCTGGAAGATATTCAAAAAGGGATTGACGGGTAGTCAATAGAAATAGAGAGATAATATTATTATCCCGTGGACATTCCTACTAAGGATACGATATAATTGGAAAGGAATTCAAATACTATTCGATAGAAGAATAAGTATACTCAGGAAGATTGAGAATGATAAGATTTTCCATTATTCTGTCTTCTTCTTCCTGAAGCTTTCTCTCAGACAACACGACAACAACTCTATGTACAGGAAATATTCAAAGGCTTCTTCTTCTCTTACAATAAGAAGCCTATAGAAATATAGAGATTTTCAGGATCAAAGCTGAACATTCCATGCATTCTATTCTATCTCAAACAAGGACTTATCTACTGAACAGAGATCCATCAACAACACTAAGTGCCTGAATCCTCAATTATTGCTGCAGGAGGATTCAACCAGAAGAATAATCTTCATCTTTATTCTTATCTATTCCTCTTTCTTTCTCCCTTGTAATCTGAATAAAGAGTCCTTAGAATCCCTCTCCAAAGGATTTCGTTTGTTCAAGATCTCCTTACCAAAAGATTTAGTCTTGGTTCTAAGAGCCTCCTTAACAAAAGACTCAGTCTTGGTTCTAAGAGTTTCCTTATCAAAAGACTAAGTGGTTGGTTCTAAGAGTCTCCTTATCAAAAGACGCAGTGGTTCTAAGAGTCTCCTTATCAAAAGACTCAGGCACTAGATAGTGTATTCCTACCAAGGTGGTAGAAGAGTGGAGTACCCATATTTTGGGGATCCACTATAGATCTTGTCTTATCTGTGCTGTGATAATTTTCTATGTTGTCCCCTTTTTATTTATGCATTTTTGTGCTTACTTTATTCTGGTAGGATTTCTGAATTCATAGTTAATAGAGTGATTTTATTATTCTGCACATTTCTAAGTAAAAAAGTTTTAAGACTCTATTCACCCCCCCCCCCCCCCCCCCCCCCCCCTCCCCCCTCTAAAGAATACTCAGAGGACTTACTATGCACTTTCAATTGGTATCAGAGGTAGGTTGATCGTAAAGAGGTTAACATCTTGATCAAAAGATCCTCTCACTCAAGTTTTTATTTTTTAAAATTATTTTTAGAAAATGAGTTCTAAGGACTATGTATCCACAAGACCACCAGTGTGTAATCTGAATAAGTTTACACTCTGCATGGCCAGAATAAAACTTTATATGAACTCTATTGATGAAGAAATTTTTGATGTTATTATTTCAGGTCTTCCTGTCCCATTTAGAAAAGATGCAAATGGGACTGTGACACAAGAACTTGTCCATAGAGCAGAATACACTGATGCTGAGAACAAATTGAAGGCATGTGATGCCAAGGCCATGAACCTTCTGGTATCAACCATGTTAGATGACATATTTCAAAAGGTGGTTGGCTGCAACTCAGTAAAAGAAATCTAGGAATCTTTGACCAGGTTAGTTGAGGGTAGCTCAAATGAAAGAAATGACAAAAAGTCCCTTCTCATATCTCAATATAAGAACTTTCAAAAGAAGGCTAAAGAAAATGTTGCTGAGATGTATGAGAGATTCAACATCATTATTAATGAGATCAGGGGGCTAGACAAGGAGATCTCACTAACTGAGATAAATGACAAGCTCCTCATATGCTTCACAAGCACATGGGACTCAAGGATCTGGGCCATTAGAGAGTCCAGATGCCATAGAGAAATCTCCATAGATTCTCTGCTAGGCAAGATCAAATCCTATGAGCTACTGCTGAAGAGCAGAGCTAAAACAGAAGCCAATGAGAAAGTCTCAACTCCTAAAGAAAGGAGTATAGCTCTGAAGGCTGCTGAAGGAGAGCCTTCAACTTCTGAAGAAGAGATGTTCAATCTCTTGGCCAAAAGATTCAGAAAATGGGTCAAGTCTGAACACTCCAATAGGAAGGAAAGGAGCTCAAGAAAACCTAGGTCTGACAAGACTCCAAAGCAAGAGATAATCTGCTTTGCATGTAGAAAACTAGGGCACATTGCCCCTGAATGTCTTGAAGAACAAAAGGACAGAAGCACCAGCATGAAGGAGCATAAGAAGAGGTCTTTCAGAAAGAAGGACAAGAAGAAGGTAAAAGGTTTCATAGCTGAAACCTGGAGTGACTCAGAATCTAAGTCAAGCTCCTCTTCATCTGACAGTTATGAAGAATGTGCTGCAGAAGAAGCTTGTTTGATGGCTTTAGAAGATTCAACTGAAGAATATCAGGTATCTCGATTTGAAGAATTTGATTTTTCTTCGGAGGATTTTAAAAATTGTTTTAAAGAATTTTGAAAAGATTATCTCAAGCTTCCAAAAGAAACTAAAACAGTTAGGGAAGAATTAGAAGAACTTAAGAAAGACAATCTATATTCTGTTAATTATGACTTAAAAATCAGATATATGAAAAAAAAAATACACTAACTATTGAAAATTCAAACTTAAAAGAAGAGTGATAAGTAGTTTTTAATATGAATTTTTAGTATAGATTTAATTATTATTTCAATATGAATTTTCTTATTTATGTCAATTTAAGTTTATAAATAGTTCTTTTATGTAATTTGAATCTAATTTAGCATACTTCTAATTTTTCAGATTTTGTGACAAATTGTTTCAAATTTGCATGCCACGCCCTCGGTCACGCCCGTGATCAAGGGCGTGTAATCTTAATAAAAGTACAGTGTTGCTACCGCGCAATTTGTGCTCATCCTAAGCAAGTCACGCCCGTGTTCAATTACACGCCCTCGGTCACGCCCGTGACCAAGGGCATGTCAACTTACATATCACTTATAGCCACTGTCGTGTCCGGGTGGAGATTCCGTACACATTTGACTTCAGTCACGCCTGTGTTCCTGTAAGTCACAGTCGTGACTTACCTCACGTAATCTCTAACTCATGCCACATCACTAATCATGCCCATGCTGCATTTAATGAGTCCTCCCAAGTACAAGGTCGTGACCTCCAAGTCACAGGTGTGTAATTTCTGATTTTTGACACACCGTCTCGCAAGCGCCACAATGCTGTCCCAGTTGAGCAGAACAATATTTACACGCCCTTGATCATGGGCATGACTGAGGGAGTGTAACTTGGAAATTTTTTCCTATAAATTCCAGAGGTCTCCTTTCGTCCATGGTTCAGAATTTTGGAGTGAGGGAGGTGCTGCTAGTTGCTATTTTCAAGTGTTTTTCATGTCTTTACTTTTCATGTCTTTACTTTTCATGTCTTTACTTTTCATGTCTTTACTTTTCATGTTCTCTCTCACTCTCTTCTTTTCAAGTAATGTTCTAGTTTTCTTTCATGCAATAGTATAGTGTAAGCATGTAATCTCTTTTTTTCCTAGTGTTGTAATCTTTACTTAAGCTTGTAAGCACTTTGGTTTTCAATAAAATTTAGCCTTGCCTTCCTTAATTTTCTCTCTCTACTTTAGTACATTTTCATGCAATCTTATTTCATGTTTTCCTTTCTCCCCTCCAACATGATTAACTAAACTCTCATTAGTGCTCGATCAAGATGATCCAGGGATGAGATAATCAAGTTATGATCTTTTAACTCTCTTTCTTCATTTAAGTAAGACTTTTGATTTACCCTTGATTTTTTAATTAGTGAGACCATATTTTTTATATATAGTTTTCACTTAAGCTTTCATACTTATTTAGCCGAGAGGCTCAAAGTATGAATCGATCACTCAAGGGTAAAGAAAGTTGCGCGTACCCCTTGAGAGAGGATGACGTATATCTCCTGGATTGGAGTAAAATCAAATAGTGGGGTTCACAGCGTAAAGCAAGTTTTAGGCATTTGATTATAGAACGAGAGTTCGGTCGATTTTTCCTAAATTTAGTTGGACATTTCCCGAGAGAGAGGCATGTCCAAGCTTCGGGAACCTCCACGGTCAAGTAGTTTACTTACAAGGAATTATAATTATTTTTTATCTACTTTTGATTATTCTCATGCCGAGGTGATTTTAGATTGAGCACTAATCCTTTTATTCATTATCTAAACCTTACTTTAATTTGCAAATTGTCTCTTTTAGTTACATAAAACTAAACTTAAAAGTCAATTGATAAGATAATAGTTTTGTCCTTAAAGTAGATGTAAACAACGCGCCCCGAGGAATACGACCTTGGTATATATTAATATCTTATACTATAGACGATATGGTAAACTTGCCTTCATCGGATATAGGTTTGGAAAATATTATCACGTAAACTCCTTTCTTCACTTTTCCAAATCACACAAACATGAATTTATAACCATCAAGTTATTGGCGCCGTTGCCAGGGAATTGGTTTGATATTTCAAAAAGAGGATAGCTATAAGTTTTAAGGTTTTTCTTTTTCCTTTTTGCTAGTTTCAAAAAAAAAATTCTCAAAGGTGTAATTTAAATCTTGTAAAGGGATGTTTGGGTTATCATCCCAGCATACCTCCTAGTACCGGTTAGAACCCTTCACGGGGTATACCTCGGGAAGTCCAAGACTAACTTAATCCTCCTAAAAAGAAGAAAATAATAATAATTAAGTTTTTCTCTTTCTTTCATTTTATTTTATTATTCTCTCTCTTTTCTCTTTCTTTTTTTCTTCTCTCCCCTCCTCTTTTTCTAGTGTATGACCCAAGGTAGATCTTCAAATATTCATTTTGACCTAGAGATCGAGCACACCCTTTTGCAGCGCCATTGTTCTCATGATCAAGATATGCACTTAGAATTTGAAGAGCCGATCAGGGACACTACCATAGAAAATATGGAGTCTAATGTGCCCAATCCGAATGAGGCCCAGCAAAGGACCATGTCCTATTATGTGCGGCCGAATCTGGAAGTCACAAATTCAAGTATTGTTCACCCCGCGGTGGTGAACAATAACTTTGAGATGAAGTCTAGCATCATACAAATGGTGCAATAATCAGTGACCTTCGATGGTCTGCCAGACGAAGAACCAAACTCGCATATCTCTAATTTTCTAAAAATTTGTCATACTTTATAAATCAATGGAGTCATCGATGATGCCATTTGATTACAACTTTTTCCTTTTTCTTTGTGGTCAAAGGCCAAGCAGTGGTTGGGCTCCCTTCCTAAGGGGTCCATCACAACATTGGCCGATATGGCGGAAAAATTTCATACTAAATATTTCCCGCATGCTAAGACTGCCAAAATGCGCATAGATATTACCACATTTATGCAAATTGACTCGGAGACTCTCTACGATACATGGGAGCGCTTCAAGGATCTTTTGCATAGATGCCCTCACCATGCACTTCCTACTTTGCAACAAGTTCAAATTTTGTATAATGGCTTGAATTTCCAAACAAAGCAGATGATTGAGGCAGCTACTGGGGGTACTTTAAATAAAAAAGACACTGGATGCCACTCAAGAGCTTTTTGAGGAAATGACCATGAATGCATATCAATGGAATATGCCCCGAGCACAACCTAACAAGCCAACCAGTTGAGCGCTACATCAAATTTTTGAAATAGACGTTACATCAAATTTAGCTTTGCAAGTTGAGCGCTTGTATATATTAATATCTTATACTATAGACGATAAGGTAAACTTGCCTTCATCGGATATATGTTTGGAGAATATTATCACGTAAATGCCTTTCTTCGCTTTTCCAAATCATACAAAAACGAATTTATAACCATCAAGTTTTTGGCACCGTTGTCGGGGACTGAGTTTGATATTTTAAAAATAGGATAGCTATTAGTTTTATCGTTTTTCTTTTTCTTTTTTTGTAGATTCAAAAAAAATCTTAAAGGTGTAAATTAAATCTTGGAAAGGGACATTTAGGTTATCATCCCAGCACACCTCCTAGTACTAGTTTGAACCCTTCATGGGGTATACCTCGGGAAGTCCAAGACTAACTTAATCCTCTGAAAGTGGAGGTTAGATCTTAAGTTACTCTAGAGGGGGTGAATAGAGTATTAAAAACTTTTCCTTAGTTTTTATAGCGGAATTAAAATAGTGTTATATATATGTGTAAGCAGTGTGAGATATATATAAATAGAAAAACTGAATAAGTAAAAGCACACAGCACTGCACAGAGAAATAAACAAACACAGAGGACACAAGGAAATATAGTGGTTCCCCAATAAATCTGGGTAGCCCACTCTTCTACCACCCTTGGTAGGAATTCACTAGGAGTTTTGATCAGGTGCCCTCACACCAATGAGCTTTTGTTCAGGTGCCCAAAAACCAACTAGATTTTTTGATCAGGTGTCTTGCAACCAATGGAGTAAACTTTTTAAGGGAGTTTGAACCCTATACAAGATGGGGTAAGGAGGGGTTATGAAGTTCTTCTCTGTCAATATGCTGAGAGAAGACTCTAGTGGATGTTGATGTAAAGCTCCCCCTGTCTGATAGAAGTATTTGACAGTTGGTGGAGAAGCTTTCTCTTGAAACAGAAATTTTCCAGTAGCAGATTAATCTGGAAGAATGAATTCTTCAGATTGTTGTTGCTCTATAGAAGATTTGAACTTGCAGCAGAGATCTGAGAGAGAAAGATCTTGAAGATGTTATTCTCAGAGAAATGGAGATGCTGCTTGAGAAAGAAGAAGACTGAGTATTTTTTACTGTGTTTTCTTCTTTTTCTTTCTCTATCCTTGTTGTTGTACTCTATGTATTCTATAAGAATGAATTTGAATTCTGTCGAGATGATGAGACAATAAAGTCTGTCTTTGATATATTCTCTTTTTGGAATAGAATAATCAGACTTTAATTCTTTCTTGCAACTGTAACAGCGACAAAATGACTTTGGCAGGTCCTTTAATTCCTTAGCCGTGAAATACTCCTTTTTGTCAATGAATATCTTTGCCTTGGAATAAAGGAAAGAAAGGAATATATTCAAAGAATATAATATCCTTACTTAACTGACTTGAATACGTCCAAATATATTGAATAGATTCGTCGATCTGTGTTCAGAGTACTAACAAATAACTGATATTTAAGAATTAAATAATCTTGAGTCTGTATTTGTCGATCTGAGCTTCAATAAAGAATTTGCCGAGCGCTGACTGGAATTCGTCGAACACTGGCTGGAATTTATCGAGCACTGCTATGAGAATGTCGAGCGCTGGGACTGGCTGCAATTCTTTAACAACTGAGGACAATTCGTCGAACGCCGATAGCCATTCATCGAACGCTAAGAACTTGAATTTTCCTTAAGTTCTAGCTAATCTAACAGCCTAAAAACTTGACCCTTAAACTATACAATCGGGTCAACTTGATCCTAGTTAACATATAGTGATCCTAGCCCAAATCAGTAATATGGTTGTTCCAACAATCTCCCCCTATTTGGGTTAGGATACTATTTAACAATCATTCAAATAATAAATAACAAAAGAACAAACAGCAGAGCATATATATATATATCTAACAGAATTTAAATGCTTCAGCAGATAAATTAAAACAAAGTGCTCTGAGTTTAGAAACATTACAGTCATAGTGAAATCAAGAAATTAAGAACTCTTGTCCTTTTTGGAGGAGGGCTTGAAAATGATCTGTCTGTTTGGATTTTCTGCTTCCTTCTTGCTTATATAAAGATCTTCAGCTCCCAGTATGGTTTGAGATTTACCTTTTATAACCACTGTTGTTGGGTGCTTCTTTAAGAATTCTTCATCATTGAAAAGGTGCTTAGAGCCATACCTTTCAAATTCTAGCTTTCTGAACTCTGACAATGTTGAAATATGAGAGTAATCTTTTCCTTCAGCCTTTGCTTTGTTGATCTGAGCTGCTGTAGTGAATTCTCTAAATCTAGACATGTAAGAAATCCTTTCTTCTTTTGGATTGGGAGAAGGAGGCATGCATTCATCATTATTGTCTTAACTAAAAGAACTTTCTTGAGGATTTCTTTCTCTGTGAGAGATGCCTTTAGAGACAGAATATTTATATTCTGAAGAAACAATTCTGGTGGAACTTAAAGGAGGTCTTAATGACCTTGAACTCTGAGAACCACTTGAACTAGCTGGTCTCCTTGATAGCTGAGAACTGAACTTCTAGGAAGAAGATAATCCTGCTGAACCTGCTGGAGGAGGAGGTGGAGGAGGATTAAACTTAACTGGCTTATGAGAATAATAACCAGTTTTCCTAAATTTCTTTCTTTTCTTATTTTCATTCCTTGAGAATTTCATCCATTCTGGGGTTTCTTTGTCAAGAGGGATGTTATGAAGAATATAATAAGGGATATCATTATCAGGATTAGGAGGCTTGGGGGACAGCCTTTGACTTAACTTTTCTTTTCTTTCTCTTCTTTGATGATGTATCATCAGAATCACTTTCATCATCATCAGAATCAGAAGATGGAATTGGTTCATCATATAAAGCATTGACCAATTTAAGAGCTTTAATCTTTTGCTCTTCAGCTTCAAAAGCTGCATCTTCTGCTTTCCAGATTTCATCAAAAACAGGAATTGGGGATTCATCAAAAACAAAGGTTGGAACATCAAAGCTTTTGAAACTTTCTTCTGAAATGACAACTAATACTTCTGCTTGACTTTGAACTTGAACTGAAATAGTAACTGGTTCAACAATCTGAACTTCAAAACTTTTGATAATCTTTTTCATCAGAATTTTATCTATGGGAGCAGTGTATGGAACAATTGCTCTAGAATATTCATGATATTTTGGCAAAAGTGAGTAAACTGAATTGAACTTAGACAGCAAATGAATAATATCTAAAGAAGGATGAATATAGATATTATTTGTCTCCTCTATGACTGGAATTTCTGAAACTTCAAACAAATCAAACATTTCTAAATCATAAACTGGAACTGCATCTTCAACAAAAACTGGAGCCTCTGAAACTAGAGCTTCTGGAGCTTCTTCATAAGGCATCTCCCCCTGCCTAGCTTCAGGGAAACCTTAATCTAGGCCCTTAGAAGAAGGGACAGAAAGAGAGGAAGGAATTGAAGATATTTTAGAAGATAATTCAGAAATGACTGTAAGAATTGGAGCAAATTTTGCATCCAGGATGGAGTCAAGATTAGAAAGAATATGATGGACTGGAGCAAGTTTTGCATCCAGTAGAGAATCTAGTTTAGGAAGAATATGAAGAACTGGATCAAGTTTTGCATCCAGGATTTCGTCTAGCTTGGAAAGAATGTGATCAAGAATTTGATCAGCAACAGATTGGAAATTTAGAAATAAAAATTCATGTGGATGAGATGAAGATGATTGAGAAGTGGATGGAATGGAAGTTGGTACAAAGATGTTTATGACATTTGCAGATTGTGTAGGGATGTCTGGATGAATAGGGCACGAATGATGGATGGGTCACTGATGGTCATAATGTATGGGAGATTGAGGTGGAGACGGCAAAAGGTCAAATGAAGGAGGTGGAATTTCATTTGGAGGTGGTGGAGAGTTTGGAGTAGGAGTTTGTGCAGGGGAAATATGCTGAGAAGGAGATGGGTGAGGAGGAGAAGGAATAGAGGGAGGAACTTCTGGAAGGGTTGAGGGAGTGACTGAATCAGTCCTGGTACCTTCAGAAGCTTTCTTTGGTGCAACTGCTCCTGGGTTCTTCTTGGGAATCACCCTATCCCACTTTGCAAAGAGAGCTGAGGTCAGCCTCTTGCTAGCATTTATTGTTACTTTAGGTGAGACTAGAAGGTCTTGATGTTGTTCCTGCAGAACAATACCAATAACTCTTCCAAAAGATACATTATCTTTAGAAACTTTCTTCTTAATCAATTCAAACAGAATTGATCCCCAGTTAACTTTCTTCTTTTCCATCAAGGGCACCATCAAAAGAAATTGGTGTCTATTAATGTAATCATGACTTGTTGTTTTTCCTAACAAAACTTTTCCAACAATATCTGGCAAAAACTTGTATTCCAAGGACAAGTTTTTCTTAAGCAAATGATTAGGGTTTCTAGTAGAATGACCCATTTTAATCAAAGCTTCACCATATTCGACAGAGCTTAGCTCTAAATCATCATTGATGAAACCAAAAACTTCAGATAAAATGGTTGGGGTAAGAGAAACCTGATGACCTGATATTGTTCCAGATAAACTTTCATCTTCTAACTTAGCAGTATAAACCCATTCTTTGATTTCTGTTATAGATAGCTTTATCCTTGTGCTCATAAACTTCTTCATCTGTTGTTCTTCAAAGAGTTGAAGAATGTCCTTGAAAGCTTGGCCAGACTGAGCGAATGATTCCATATATATGTCGAATCCGGCGTCGAACTTCATGGAGTAGAGAGCGGCTTGAGAAATCGCCATTGAAACCAGCAATAGAGAAAAAGATCAGGTGCAGAGAGGAACTGGAGGGAAAGCGATTTCTGTAGGCGCAAACTTAGAAAGAAATAAGAATGAGATTAAATAGAAAGATCGGAGAAAGGGGGCGCATTCGTGGAGCGATGTTCGGCAAAAATCTAATAAAAGCAGAAGTCGAAAAGACTTTAGGTCTCCGTCAGACAACGTTCGACAAAAATATCTTTTTCGTCGACCATCGTTCGATAGGTGAGATTTTCTTTATCGATTCTGAAGTTAAAAGGTTTCGTCGACCATAGTTTGACAAATTATTCAAATTCGTCGTCCTCCGTTCGACGAATTGAGGGGATAAATTGAAATTTAATTTTTTTTTAACAGATTGAATCTCCATCTATCATTCCTATCTGATTTATAAATAAGATATGCTTCTTTTCATCCAAGAGCTTGGTGAAAATGTCAGCTCTTTGCAGATCAGTAGAAATAAATTGTAGGCAAATTTTATTTTTATCCACATTATCCCTAAGGAAATGGTGCCTAATTTCTATGTGTTTAGTCCTACTATGGAGAACTGGATTTTATGCTATAGATATTGCACTAGTATTGTCACAAAATATAATTGAATTATTTAAGTTGACACCATAGTGTAGGAGCTGATTTTGTATCCGCAACATCTGTGAGCAGCAACTGCCTGCAGCTATATATTCAGCTTCAGTTATTGATGTAGACACAAATGTTTGTTTCATACAAAACCAAGACACAAGCCTATCACCAAGAAACTGACAAGTTCCTGATGTGCTTTTCCTGTCTACTCTGCATCCAGCATAATCTGAATATGAGAATCTAGTTAATTCAAATTCAGATGTTGTTGGATACCAAAGTCTTAGATTAGGGCAACCCTTTATATATCTCAAAATTCTTGTTAACAAAATTAGATGAGATTTTTTGGGGTTAACTTGAAACCTAGCACAAATACAGGTAGCAAACATTATGTCAGGCCTACTAGCTGTTAAATAAAGTAAAGAGCCAATAATTACTCTATATACTTTTGAATCAACAGGTTTTCCTGATTCATCATTATCAACAACAGCATTTGAGGGCATGGGTGTTTTCATGGTTGAAGAATCAGACATACCAAATCTTTTCACTAATTCCTTAGCATACTTAGATTGGGATATAAAGATTCCATTTGGTGTTTGCTTCACTTGAAAACCAAGGAAGTATGATAACTCACTCATACTACTCATTTCAAATTTAGATTGCAATAGATTAGAAAATCTTTTGCATAAATTTGAATCAGTAGAGCCAAAAATAATATCATCTACATATATTTGAACTAGCAAAGTTTTATTTTTATGTATCCTGAAAAATAGGGTTTTATCTTAGGCCCATACATAAATTGTTTTCCAAAAGAAAACTAGCTAAAGTCTCATACCATGCTCTGGGAGCTTATTTGAGACCATAGAGAGCTTTATTAAGCTTAAATACATAAGAGGATTGAGTTGGAGAGATGAAACCTGGTGGTTGTTCCACATAGACTTCTTCTTTAATTTCTCCATTATGAAATGCACTTTTCACATCCATTTGATAGACTTTGAACTTCTTATATGCAGCAAATGCAAGAAAGATTCTAATTGCTTCAAGTCTTGCAACAAGAGCAAAGGTTTGATCATAATCAATGCCTTCTTCCTGTGAATATCCTTGAGCTACCAATCTTGCTTTGTTTCTCACAATGTTGCCTTGTTCATCTAGCTTGTTCCTGAAGACCCTTTTAGTGCCAATGACTGGATGGCTCTTTGGTCTTGGAACCAAATCTCAAACCTTGTTCCTTTTAAATTGGTTGAGCTCCTCTTGCATTGCAAGAATCCAATTTGGATCTTGTTCTGCATCTGTTATAGTTTGAGGTTCAACTTGTGATAGGAAACAAGTATGCATCTGATTTTGGTGTAGTTGATGCCTTATTTGAACACCTGCTGAAATATCTCCAATCACTTGTGATATTGGGTGATCTCTAACTGTGATGTGGTCAACAGTTGGAGCTGGTTCAGCAGTAGTATCTTCTTGGGGAATTTGTTCAGCTGTCACTTGAATTGATTTGTCAGCAAGATCTTCTAGATGATCTTCTTCTTCACTATCTTCAAGTGTTTGAGTTGTTGGAAGTAAAGAATCTCTTTTCTCTATATTTAGCTTACTTAGCTCTTCACTTAGATCTGATACCTGCAAAGTATTTATGGTAGAGGTGGTATTCCTCTCCTCATTTATCAGGTTAGTTTCATCAAAAGAAACATGCATGGACTCCTCTATCTTAAGAGTAGATTTGTTGTAGACTCTATATGCTTTACTGTTGGGTTTTTCTAGAACCATACATCAAATGTAGGCGCAGCGGAATAAAAGAGAAACAACCCAAAAGACTTTGATCGGGCCATGAATGTTGAATCAAGAAGTTAATCAAAATGCTAGGCAAAAAATACCTTGGCGGGATTGGATCAAATCCAACCTAGATGCTCCAAGAAGAAGAGTCTTGTCGTCGGCTATGCGAGAGTCTTCACGGAATGATGTCCGCGACTCTACAGAGATCCACACGAACAAGGGAGAGGAACGACTGCATCTTGTACTTCCACGAACTGCTAGGTTCGCTCCAGGAAGAACACACACGACGACGATCGCCGGAGAGGAGATCTGCGGAAGCGATCGAGACAGCGGAACACTTCCGTCGGCTAGGGTTCGTGAGGCGGAACTTCTTCCGTCTCGTCTCTTCTTCTTCGCGTAAGAATCGTCGATCTAAGAAGAACCGTCGAACCGTCTATTTATACCCGAAGTATAAAAGACCTAAAACAAATCGCTATCCGCAGTCCATACAGAAACAGTTTTCTGTAATAATTCGTCGGGATTTCACGGAACAATCCGACGAATCCGACGAATCGAATCAGACGGCAACATTTGCCTAGGTTAGGGACTCTGTAACAATTCATCGGGATTCCACGGAAGAATCCGACGAATCCGATGAATCGTTTCAGACGGCAACACTTGCCGACTTTAGAGTCTCTGTGATAATTCGTCGGGTTTACACGGGACAATCCGACGAATTCCGACAAATCCAATCAAACGGCAACATTTGCCGAGTGAAGGGTCTCTGTGACAATTCGTCGAGATTCCACGGAATGATCCGACGAATCCGACGAATCCGACGAATCCGACGAATCATATCCGACGAATTCCGACGAATCCGACAAGTCATATCCGACGAATTCAGACAGCAACAATTGCTGGACTCCCCCCCCCCCATTCTATATGGTGATTGGTAACCTTTACCAACACAATCAATCTTCCATCTTCTCCACATGCTCTTATGTGCGACCCTGCAGGCTCATATCGCGTTGGCAGTGACATTACATGTTTGACCACTTCTAGATCACAATGGTAACTCCAACAGTCTCCCACTTGATCTTGAAAGTTTCAAACAAAAACCTCACAAACAATGAGCGGCATCTAGCAATGCATCATTGCTCCCCAAGCAATAAGAGTTCATAACTCATAAGCCTTTTATGACCAATGTTCCAGCGTTGTCTTTGTCCCTTTGTCCCTTACATCCGGAAAGAACTAGAGGCATGGACCGTGTCACCCTCTTTATAGCTCAATCCAAGTTTCTTGATCTAGAACGGACTTCCAGAGAATGGTGAGCTCAATATCACATACTGACTCAACCAAGCATGGCCATGCATTTCTCAGTCCAATTCCATCAAGGGGCCCATGGATGCAACTCCTGTTATATAGGAGGACAAATCCTATATCTGCTCACACCCAAACACCCAAATGATTCGTAACGTACCCAACGACCATCCTTATCATCAACCTTCTTCAAGGAAGACTTTAGATGACATCAAAGCACGCTCTTCCTCACTCGATGAATACTGTGACTTCAGGTCAAAGGACCACAACACCATTGTCAAATGAGACCTACTTGTGACACTTTTAAGTAACAATCCACCAAGTAGTCTCAGGTTGGGTCTGTCCAGTACAACTTGTTCACTAACAAGTACCCACATGATGACTTGATATCACAATATCATGACCTGTGAGAACCGGTCATCAGTCAACACACATGCTAGTCTTAATGTATCATCATCACCCTTAGCTTCTACGATGATACCTCGACCAGGAACCTTTTAAGAATGAAGCTTCGAAATCATAGGCTCTCACATTCAAGTCACGTACTTGATGTCCTATGGAAGCGAACATTCTAAGGGTATTTATCACGAATTTTATTCTATCATATAGAAACAGTATATCGTAATAAAAGAACTTGCCATTAATTGTAAAAGGAAATAATTGGTACACAATTCATCATATGAATAAATAATAAACAGCCAACAGAATATTTATTTTACATGCAATCCACAAGACTCCCACTAGAGTTGATCACTCAGGTATCGTATACACATTGATCTAGTATGACCATCATGCTTTCTCTGTGCGAGAGGCTTTGTTAGTGGATCTGCAATATTCTCCTCAGTCGGCACTCTGCAAATGTTCACATCTCCTCGTTCGACAATCTCACGAATAAGATGGAACCGCCGAAGTATGTGCTTGGAGCGCTGATGGGATCTAGGTTCCTTAGATTGTGCAATTGCACCATTGTTATCACAGTAGAGAACTACGGGACCAACAATGCTAGGAACTACATCTAGCTCGCCGATGAATTTCCTAATCCATACAGCCTCCTTCGCTGTGTTTGCCGCAGCGATATACTCGGCCTCAGTTGTAGAATCAACAACTGTCTCTTGCTTGGAACTCTTCCAGCTCACAGCTCCTCCATTCAGGCAAAACACAAACCCTGACTGAGACTTCGAATCATCCCTATCAGTTTGGAAGCTGGCATCCGTGTAACCACTTACAACGAGCTCTTCCTCTCCACCATACACCAAGAATACATCCTTAGTCCTTCTCAAGTACTTCAGAATATTCTTTACGGCTATCCAGTGACATTCACCCGGATCAGACTGATACCTGCTAGTCATGCTCAAAGCAAAAGAGACATCGGGTCGAGTACATAACATTGCATACATGATTGACCCAATTGCCGAAGCATATGGAATCAACTTCATGCGGTCCTTATCTTCACAAGATTTTGGACACTGGTCCTTAGAGAGATTCACACCATGAGACATGGGCAAAAATCCTTTCTTGGACTCAAGCATGTTGAACCGATTCAACACCTTCTCAATGTACGTACTCTGGGTCAAACCCAGCAACTTCTTCGATCTATCTCTATAGATCTTAATACCGAGTATGTAAGTCGCATCACCCAAGTCCTTCATAGAAAAGCAGTTCCCTAGGTTGTTCTTAACAACTTTAAGGGTAGGTATATCATTCTCGATCAACAGTATGTCATCTACATACAATATCAGGAAGACAACAATGCTCCCACTGATTCGCTTGTAAACACACGGTTCATCCTCGTTCTTGACAAAACCAAACTCTTTGATCTTCTCATCAAAATGAAGATTCCAACTTCTAGAGGCCTGTTTCAATCCATAGATGGACCTATTCAGCTTGCAAATTTTAGTGGCTTCATTTGGGGATACAAAACCCTCGGGTTGTGTCATGTACACTTCCTCAAGGAGGTTTCCATTTAGGAAAGCCGTTTTGTCATCCATCTGCCAGATCTCGTAGTCATAATACGCAGCAATAGCAAGCAATATCCTAATGGACTTTACCATGGCAACATGGGAAAAGGTCTCATCATAGTCAACACCATGAATTTGCTTGAAACCCTTAGCCACCAGTCGCCCTTTGAATGTCTGTATATTCCCATCCATGTCGGTCTTCTTCTTGAAGACCCACTTGCACACTATGGGTCGTACCCCTTCAGGTGGTTCCACCAAGTTCCAAACTTGGTTTGTATACATGGAGTCCATTTCGGATTTCATAGCCTCAAGCCATTTGTCGGAGTCCGGTCCATTCATAGCCTCTTGGTAGGTCGCTGGTTCATCATCATGATCCATAAGCAACACATTACCTATTTGAGACACGAGAAATCCATATCTCTCAGGCTCAAATCTTGGTCTACCAGATCTACGTAGGACTTGTGTCTCTTGAGCAGGTTCTCCAGCTACAACATCTTGTAGTCCTGGCTCAGAATCCCACTCTGGTTCATTCACTACTTGTGGTTCTTGAACTTCTTCAAGTTCTACCTTTTGCGTCTTTCTTGACAAGAACTCTTTCTCCAAGAAGACACCCGTCCTTGCGACAAACACTTTGCCCTCAGACGGTAGGTAAAAGTAATATCCTTTTGTTTCCTTAGGATATCCCACCAGATAACACTTATCTGATTTGGGTTCCAGCTTGTCAGGCATTTGACGTCGTACGTATGTCTCACAGACCCAAATTTTAATGAATGACATACTAGGACGCTTCCCAGTCCATATCTTATATGGTGTCTTTAGAACCGTTTTCGTCGGAGCGCGATTCAGTGTCATTGCAGCAGTCTCTAAAGCAAAACCCCAAAAGGAAACAGGCAAGTCTGCATGACTCATCATCGACTGTACCATGTCTAACAGAGTACGATTTCTCCTCTCAGACACACCATTATGCTGCGGTGTCCTAGGTGGAGTGAGCTGTGATACAATACCACACTCTTTCAGAAGATCACGGAACTCAAGACTCAGGTATTCGCCACCTCGATCAGATCGGAGTGCTTTAACCTTTTCACCCAATTGGTTCTCCACTTCATTTTTAAACTCTTTGAACTTTTCAAAAGTTTCGGATTTGCACTTCATAAGATACACATATCCGTATCTACTGAAATCATCAGTAAATGTAATGAAGTAGAAATACCCACCTCTAGCCATAGAACTCACGGGTCCGCATACATCACTATGTATAACACCCAAGAGATCCTCAGCCCTCTCAGTATAACCAGTGAAAGGGGCTTTAGTCATCTTGCCTAACAAACAAGACTCGCATCGCTCAAATGATTCATAATCAAATGAGTCCAATAGTCCATCTTTATGGAGCTTGGATATGCGCTTCTCGTTTATATGGCCCAAACGACAATGCCAGAGATATGTAGGATTTGAGTCATTTGTTCTTAGTCTTTTATTATCATCTACATTATAGATCGGATGGTCTAAGTTCAAAACATAAAGACCATTAAACAATTGAGCTACAGCATAACAAACATCATTCTTAAATATAGAACAACAATTGTTCTTAATTATAAAAGAAAATCCAATCATGTCTAAGCATGAAATGGATATAATGTTTCTAGTTATAGCCGGAACATAATAACAATTATTAAGTTCTATTACAAGCCCACTGGGCAAAGAAAGACGGTAAACCCCTACGGCTACAGCAGCAACTCTTGCTCCATTGCCGACACGCAGATCCACCTCTCCTTTACTCAGCAATCTCCTCCTTCCCAGTTCCTGCACATTTGTACAAATGTGAGAGCCACATCCGGTATCCAATACCCAAGATGAAGGAGCAGAAAGGTTTATCTCTATAACGTAAATATTTGAAGCGGAAGTCATACCTCCCTTCAATTTCCGCAGACCGTCAATGTACGAAGGACAATTCCTCCTCCAATGACCAGCCTTGCCACAATGGTGGCATTTCCCTTCCTTCACGGTGCTCTTCTTTTTCAGCGCAGAAGATGTGGGCTCAAGATGTGACTTAGGTCCCACCTTCGTCTTCTTGAAGCCCTTGGCCTTACCCTTGCCTTTATGTACCATCAATATGGGACTAGAAGGTTTGGCCTTCTTCATGTTTATCTCGGCAGTTCGCAACATGCCTAGGAGCTCGGGCGGTGTCTTGTCTATTTCATTCATGTTGTAGTTCAAGACAAACTGCTCATAACTATCCGGCAACGATTGCAGGATAAGATCTGTGGCCAACTCTTGACCCAGAGGAAAACCCAGTCTCTCCAGGTTCTCTATATACCCAATCATCTTGAGTACGTGAGTACCAACCGAGTCTCGAGCTCCCATTTTGCACTGAAATAATGCCTTCGTGACATCGAACCTCTCTTGACGAGCTTGCCCTTGAAACATTTTCTTTAGGTGCTCGTCAATCTCCTTGCACCCCATGTTCTCGTGTTGCTTCTGAAGCTCAGAGTTCATGGTGGCAAGCATAAGGCACTCAACGTCTAAGGCATCATCGGTATACTTCTTATAAGCATCCTTATCAATACGGGACGAGTTCCCGGTTGGCACCTCGGGGGCTTCTTCTTCCAAGAGGTAGAGCTTTCGCTCTTGCCTGAGAACAATTCTCAGGTTCCTATACCAGTCCATATAGTTCGTCCCACTTAGCTTGTCCTTCTCAAGGATAGCTCTCAGGGACAAGGTGGAATGTGAACCACTTTCCATGGAATTCTACAAGAATTGATGCAGAATTTAATAAGTACCTTAATTTCAAAATACAATTTATTTTAATTTAGACTTCAATTAAATACTCCCACTATTTTATTCAAATTGATAGCCCTCACTATCAATTCGGAGAGTCCATGCGAGCTACTCTCTTAGTGGACAAGATCCGTATTTCTCCAACACCACGAGTCTGCTTTGGCGTTCCTCTCATAATGCGGTTATTTAGGTAGACAACACTTGTCAATTGCATCACTATGCAACTCTTGTATGGTTGGTGAATAACTATTTATTCGCATCCATCATATGGAGCATGCCAACCCTATGCCTCTAGGCACTCAACCTTTGAGGTCACCTAGTTAAGTTAGACCCGATGTCGACAGTGGGATATCACAATTATCCGCTCGCACCCTTACCAAGATAAATTAATGCACCTTGCTTTGGCAAGCCCACATTTCATCGATCGAGGCAGGAAGAGTGTCATCCATCGGAAGGCATCCGAACACTTAATATTTGATGAAGGGATTTTAATTTTAAATAATAGGTTAACACTTAACCATGATCAACATTTGATCAAAGTGCACATCAACAGAAAAACAAGCATTCTTAAATCCACATGCATCCCTTATGTGCACAACATAAGACTATCAACCTTTGATAGACGAAAGGGCTAAATCTGGACATTTAGAACTCTTCCAAATCTTTAGATTTACATGCATTGGACAAAGGCAAAGACAACTCGACTTAAAGCAGTAGACAAGCTCGTCTCTCATTGTTGGATTCAAAATCCAAAACAATACAAGGGTTCATTAACCACTTGAGGAACGGTTACTGCTAAGGAGACAACAATTTCTAACAATTAGAAATTACCACGAAATCCCAGACGTTCCTGGTGGGGTTCGAAGAGGCCGCGCCCCTGGCGGGGTCTTAGAGGCAGAGCCCCTAACGGGGTCCAAGGGGCAGCGCCCCTAGCGGGGTCAAGGGGCAGAGCCCTTGCGGGGTGCGGGGCAGAGCCCCGACCAAAATTTTGACATCCCACCACCAAAAACCACACAAAATCACATCAAATGTGATATTCCAAGAAGAAATCTTGACATTTAGAACGCTTCCAAATACCTAGATTTGCACGTACTGGAATAACCTAACTTCTGAAACAACATTCATGATCGGAAACCTCCCTCTGATACCACTGTTGGGTTTTTCTAGAACCATACATCAAATGTAGGCGCAGCGGAATAAAAGAGAAACAACCCAAAAGACTTTTATCGGGCCATGAATGTTGAATCAAGAAGTTAATCAAAATGCTAGGCAAAAAATACCTTGGCGGGATTGGATCAAATCCAACCTAGATGCTCCAAGAAGAAGAGTCTGGTCGTCGTCTATGCGAGAGTCTTCACGGAATGATGTCCGCGACTCTACAGAGATCCACACGAACAAGGGAGAAGAACGACTGCACCTTGTACTTCCACGAACTGCTAGGTTCGCTCCAGGAAGAACACACACGACGACGATCGCCGGAGAGGAGATCTGCGGAAGAGATCGAGACGGCGGAACACTTCCATCGGCTAGGGTTCATGAGGCGGAATTTCTTCGATCTCGTCTCTTCTTCTTCGCGTAAGAATCGTTGATCTAAGAAGAACCGTCGAACCGTCTATTTATACCCGAAGTATAAAAGACCTAAAACAAATCGCTATCCGCAGTCCATACAGAAACAGTTTTCTATAATAATTCGTCGGGATTTCACGGAACAATCCGACGAATCCGATGAATCGAATCAGACGGCAACATTTGCCTAGGTTACGGACTCTGTAACAATTCGTCGGGATTCCATGGAAGAATCCGACGAATCCGATGAATCGTTTCAGACGGCAACACTTGCCGACTTTAGAGTCTCTGTGATAATTCGTCGGGTTTACACGGGACAATCCGACGAATTCCGACAAATCCAATCAAACGACAACATTTGCCGAGTGAAGGGTCTCTGTGACAATTCGTCGAGATTCCACGGAATGATCCGACGAATCATATCCGACGAATTCCGATGAATCCGACAAGTCATATCCGACGAATTCAGACAGCAACAATTGCTGGACTTCCCCCCCCCCCCCCATTCTATATGGTGATTGGTAACCTTTACCAACACAGTCAATCTTCTATCTTCTCCACATGCTCTTATGTGCGACCCTGCAGGCTCATATCGCGTTGGCAGTGACATTACATGTTTGACCACTTCTAGATCACAATGGTAACTCCAACATTTACTTGATAGAGAGTATCCAAGGAATATTCCTTCAGCTTTCTTAGCTTCAAACTTCCTTAGATATTTCTTATCATTGTTATGCACATAGCATTTTCAACCAAAAATCTTAAAATAGCAAACCTTAGGCTTTTTATTCTTGAGTAGTTCATAGGGAGTTTTACCCTTAAGTTTATGTATCAGGCTTCTATTCAACACATAATTTGCTGTGTTCACTGCCTCTGCCCAAAAAGAGAGTGGCAAATGAGCATCAGCAAGCAATGTAGTTGCTGATTCAATTAGTGTTATATTTTTCCTTTCAGCTACCCCATTTTGTCGAGGGCTTCTAGGAGCAGAGAAACACTGTCTGATCCCTTCTTTTCCACAGAATTCTCTCATCAGAAGAGACTCAAACTCAGTTCCATGATCACTTCTGATCAATTCAACTACAGTAGAGTACTCAGTGTTGATGGACCTGAGAAAGTCTGTTAGAACTTTGAAGGTGTCAGACTTATTCCTAAGAAAGAACACCCAAGTGAATCTAGAGAAGTCATCTACAATAACTAGAGAATAATGCTTCCCTCCTAAGCTCTGTATAGTAGTAGGTCCAAAAAGATCAAAATGCAACAAATACAGAATCCTAGGTGAATCACTCTTGGATAAAGATTTGAAACTACTTCTAGTTTTCTTACCTAACTAACAAGCCCTGCAAAGTCCTTCCTTCTTGTATGAACCAGAAGGCCCTCTGACAATATTGTCCTTAGAAAGCCTAGAGATAGTCCCAAGGTTAATGTGTCCAGGCCTTTTATGCCATAATTCACTTGTCTTACTTATTGAATTAAATAGGCAGATGTCTGAATTGGCAGAGTCAAAATTGACTAAATAAATGTTTCCTTGTCTAATACCAGATAATACATTTGTGTTTTTATTATTGGTAATAAGACATTGGGAAGGGTTAAAGATTACCTGATAACCTTCATCACATAACTGACTTATGCTGATGAGGTTGTGCTTGAGACCTTTGACATATGATACTTCCTTGAAGGTGACTGCTCCAACTTTGACTTGTCCATATCCTTTTGTTTGTCCACAGTTGGAGTCTCCTAAGACAACTTTGGGTCCAAGCTTTGCCTTATAATTGCTCAGGTTGGCCTTGTTTCCTGTCATATGCTTTGAGCACCCACTATCCAAGTACCAATATTCCTTTACCTTTGGATAGCTGTGTATCTGCAAAGACAGAAATATAAACTAGTTGTTTTTGACCCAGACTACCTTGGGGCCTTTTGTCTTACCACGATATTCAGAAATAAAGGACATTTCAGGCTGATCCTTATAGCCTTGTGGATGATATCTCCTTAGAGGTATTGTCCATTCAGTGAAAGGATTTTAGTTTGTTTTGAATTAGAATTCTTGAAATTTTCTATATAGTATCTGTTCAACAAATTTGGGTAAGTTTGTCGATCGCCGTTCGACGAATGTACATGATTTTGTTGAGCGTCGTTCATGTAATAACTATACTGAAAATCTGTTTTCAGTTTTCGTCGATCTCCGTTCGACAAATTGAAATCTTTTCGTCGAGCTTCGTTTGACGAATTCTTCTGAATTCTTTTATTCTTAACAAACTTGCTTGAAATATCTTTATTTGCTTCTACAGCCTCTTTGCTTTTAGCAGAGACAAATTTTATAGGTGTAGAAAGTATGTTCTTCTTAATTAGAGGTGGCTCACTTGATGAAGCACCCAAGCCCAGTTTGCTATTAAGTCTAGCATTTATTGTGCTTGTTATGTCCATCAGTTTGATGCTTCTCCCATTTAGGGATTCTTCAAACTTCTTGGCTTCAGACAACTTGCTCTCAATGAGAACAATGTGTTCCCTGGAGGCAGCCAAATCTTTCTTAAGATTTATATTTTCTTCACTTATAATTTTCATTTCAGCTAGCTTACTTCTAGGTGAGATTATTTATTTCTCAGATTTTAGTAAGTCTAAGCAAAGAACTTTGAATTCAGCTTTGAATTCAACTGAAGTAAAATCAAAGTTAGATAATACCTAATCTGCATCATCTTCTTCTTCTGATTCTGATTTTTCTTCAGAGTTGTGTCCTGAGGCATTGATAGTCATCACGCAGAAGGTTCTTTCTTCTTCATCATCATTGGAGCTGGATGATGAAGCATATTCTGACTCACTGCCTGAGTCATATATTGCCATCAAACATTGTTCATCTTCCATTGATTTTTCTTCATCATCATCAGATGAGCTGGATGATGATTCAGATTCAGTTTCACTCCAAGATTCTGCTATAAATCCTCTTCCCTTCTTTTTGTGCTTGTGGGAGGAAGACTTGCTGGAGCTTCTTTTCTCTTCTTTCTCCTTTTTCTTTTCTTTCTTTTGATTTTATGGACATTCTGTCAGGTAGTGTCCAGGTTTCCTGCAGCCATAACAGATAACTTCTTTAGGATTTAATTTGTCATACCTTGATTCTTCTCTTATTTTGGACTCTTTCTTTATGAATTCCTTCCTAGCCATTTTGTAAAATCTCTTGGCTATGAGACTTATGAACTCCTCATCCTTTGGAGTCTTTTCTTCTTCTTCAGTAGCTTGAAAGGCAAAATTTCTGTCCTTCTTTGTTGAAGAGGAAGTGCTCACTTGTTCAGCTTCTCTTTTCTTGATGAGTTGCTCATAGGATTGGAGCTTTCCTAGCAGTGTCTCAGTAGTTATCTCATGAAGACTTCTGGCATCCTTGATAGGCCAGATCCTAGAGTCCTAAGTGCTGGGGAAGCACATTAGGATTTTTTCATTGATCTCAGTTAATGAGATTTCCTTGTCCAGTGTTCTGAGTTCACTTATGATTACACTTAATCTAGTGTACATATCTGCAACTGATTCTTCTTTACCCTTCTTGAAGTTCACATACAGAGAGATCAAGTGAGATCTTCTGTCTTTCCTTTCATCAGCAGAGCCTGCAACCATATTGTTGAGAGAGGTCTATATCTCTCTAGCTGGGGTGCAATCCACCACTTTTTGAAAGATGTCATCAGACATGGTTTGAGCCAGAATATTCGTAGCTTTTGCATCTGCACTTCTCTGCTTTTTCTGAGCTTCAGTCCATTCAGGAGGTGGGACATCAGTGTTATTTGTTGCTGCATCAGTACTTGTTGTTGTAGGTGCTGGAGGCCCTGTCAAAATCATATTAAAAATTTCTTCATCAATTGAGTTCATATAAAGCCTAATCCTTGATTTCCACAGTGCAAACTTACTGAGATTGCACATAGGAGGTCTTGTGCTTGAATACTCCTTGTTTTGTGCCATGAGTTTTTAATAGAAAATAAAAACAATAAAAAGTCTAAAATAATTTAAGATCTAATTGATCTTTGTGATCCATGCGTTAGCCTGTAAAGAATCAACCTATCTCTGATACCAATTGAAAGTGGAGGTTAGATCTTAAGTTACTCTAGAGAGGGGGTGAATAGATTATTAAAAACTTTTCCTTAGTTTTTATAGCGGAATTAAAATAGTGTTATATATATGTGTAAGCAGTGTGAGATATATATAAATAGAAAAACTGAATAAGTAAAAGCACACAGCACAGCACAGAGAAATAAAAAAACACAGAGGACACAAGGAAATATAGTGGTTCCCCAATAAATCTGGGTAGTCCACTCTTCTACCACCCTTGGTAGGAATCTACTAGGAGTTTTGATCAGGTTCCCTCACACCAATGAGCTTTTGTTCAGGTGCCCAAAAACCAACTAGATTTTTTGATCAGGTGTCTTGCCACCAATGGAGTAAACTTTTGAAGGGAGTTTGAACCCTGTACAAGATGGGGTAAGGAGGGGTTATGAAGTTCTTCACTGTCAATATGCTGAGAGAAGACTCTAGTGGATGTTGATGTAAAGCTCCCCATGTCTGATAGAAGTATTTGACAGTTGGTGGAGAAGCTTTCTCTTGAAACAAAAATCTTCCTGTAGCAGATTAATCTGGAAGAATGAATTCTTCAGATTATTGTTGCTCTATAGAAGATTTGAACTTGCAGCAGAGATCTGAGAGAAAAAGATCTTGAAGATGTTGTTCTCAGAGAAATGGAGATGCTGCTTGAGAAAGAAGAAGACTGAGTATTTTTTACTGTGTGTTCTTCTTTTTCTTTCTCTATCCTTGTTGTTGTACTCCCTGTATTCTGTAA
The DNA here is from genome assembly GCA_033032865.1 of Dactylorhiza incarnata. Lineage (NCBI taxonomy): Eukaryota > Viridiplantae > Streptophyta > Magnoliopsida > Asparagales > Orchidaceae > Dactylorhiza > Dactylorhiza incarnata. The sequence continues at coordinate 6,256,486 of JAWHQI010000132.1, read as the reverse complement.
GAATTTATTTGAATTCTGTCGAGATGATGAGACAATAAAGTCTGTCTTTGATATATTCTCTTTTTGGAATAGAATAATCAGACTTTAATTCTTTCTTGGAACTGTAACAGAGACAAAATGACTTTGGCAGGTCCTTTAATTCCTTAGCGTGAAATACTCCTTTGCATTAATTGTTAACGGCTATCTTTGCCTTGGAATAAAGGAAAGAAAGGAATATATTCAAAGAATATAATATCCTTACTTAACTGACTTGAATACGTCCAAATATATTGAATAGAGTCATCGATCTGTGTTCAGAGTACTAACAAATAACTGATATTTAAGAATTAAATATACTTGAGTCTGTATTTGTCGATCTGAGCTTCAATAAAAAATTTGTCGAGCGCTGACTGGAATTCGTCGAACGCTGGATGGAATTTTTCGAGCACTGCTCTGAGAATGTCGAGCGCTGGGACTGGCAGCAATTCTTTAACTGCTGAGGACAATTCGTCGAACGCCGATAGCCATTCGTCAAACACTAAGAACTTGAATTTTCCTTAAGTTCTAGCTAATCTAACAGCCTAAAAACATGACCCTTAAACTATACAATGGGGTCAACTTGATCCTAGTCAACATATAGTGATCCTAGCCCAAATCATTAATTAGGTTTCCAACATCCTCCTAAAAAGAAGAAAAAAGTAATAATTAAGTTTTTCTCTTTCTTTCGTTTTATTTTATTATTCTCTCTCTTTTCTCTTTATTTATTTTCTTCTCTCCCCTCCTCTTTTTCTAGTGTATGACCCGAGGTAGCTCTTCGAATATTCATTTTGACCTAGAGATCGAGCGCACCCTTTTGCGACGCCATCATTCTCTTGATCAGGATATGCACTTAGAATTTGAAGAGTCGATCAGGGACACTACCATAGAAAATATGGAGTCTAATGCCCAATCCGAATGAGGCCCAGTAAAGAACCATGTCCTATTATGTGCAGACGAATATGGAAGTCACACAATCAAGTATTGTTCACCCCGCAGTGGCAAACAATAACTTTTAGATCTAGTCTAGCATCATACAAATGGTGCAACAATCGAGGACCTTCTATGATCTGCCGGACGAAGAACCAAACTCTCATATCTCTAATTTTCTCAAAATTTGTGATACTTTCAAAATCAATGGTGTCACCGATGACACCATTCGATTACGTATTTTTTCCTTTTTCTTTGTGGTCAAAGGCCAAGCAGTGGCTGGGCTCCCTTTCTAAGGAGTCCATCACTACATTAGCCAATATGGCGGAAAAATTTCATACTAAATATTTCCTGCATGCTAAACTGCCAAAATGCGCACAAATATCACCTCATTTATGCAAATCGACTCAGAGGCTCTCTATGATACATGAGAGCGCTTCAAGGAGCTTTTGCATAGATGCCCTCACCACACACTTCCTACTTGGAAACAAGTACAAATTTTATATAATGGCTTGAATTTCCAAAAAAGGCAGATGATTGATGCAGCCGCCGGGTGTACTTTAAATAAAAAAGACCCCGGATGCCGCTCAAGAGCTTTCTGAGGAGATGACCAAGAAATGCATATAATTGGAATATGCCCCGAGCGCGGCCTAAAAAGCCAGCCAGTATTATTGAAATAGACGTTACTTCAAATTTATCTTTGCATGTTGAGCGCTTAACTAAGAAAGTGGCGAAGATGTCTGCTTCCTCCGCCACTCCTCCTTGGGCTAATAAGGTTATGATCGAAGAGCAGGTTAACTACATGGGAAATCCGCCTCGGCCTTCCTATAACCCAAACTCTGCTCCGTACAACAACACCTATAATGCGTGTTATAGGAATCATCCGAATTTCTCATAGAGCAACCAAGGAAATGCTCAGCATCCTTTAAATATTAATCAACCTCTTAATCTAAATCTCCCTCTAAATTTTAATCCACTCGGTATTCCACCGCAACAACAAAAGCCCTCTCCACTTGAATAGGTCTTTGGACAATATGTTGCTACAAATTAATCGAACATCAACAAGGAACTCTACCAGGAAATATGGAACCGAACCCAAGGGAAAGCTCAAACGTGATTACCCTCCGCAGCGAAAAAGAGGTGGTTTCAAAACAGGACAAACCCAAGGTACTTACCTCTCCACCTCCTATTTTATCTTTGAATTTTCCTGCTACGTTAGCTCCGCACGCTTCTAGTTCAAATATTTCATATCCATCTAAGCTTAGGAGAGAGTACACCGAGAAAAATTATAAAAAGTTTTTTGAAATTTTAAAACAAATTCATATTATTGTTCCCTTCTGCGAGGTTATCTCTCAAATGCCAAAGTATGTGACATATCTCAAGGAGTTGCTCTCCAATAAAAAGAAACATGAAGATATCTCGCATATTTCCCTAAATGCGGAATGCTCTGCGGTTATACTTAACAAATTGCCCCAAAAAGCAAATGACCCTAGACGGTTCTCCACCCCATGTCTATTTGGCAATTCGTTAATAAAACATGCCTTTGCTGATCTTGGAGAAAGTATTAACCTTATGCCTTTCTTGTTATTTAAAAAAGTTAGGTTTAGGAAATCCTAGCCCCACACGAATGAGTATGCAACTCGCATATCGATCATTAAAATATCCCGTAGGGATAGTGGAAGACGTGCTCGTTAAGGTTGACAAGTTCATCTTTCCGATGGACTTTGTCATTCTTGATATCGAAGAGGATGTCGAAGTACTCCTCATACTCGGTCGTAACTTCCTCGCCACCTCCCGCGCGATTATCGACGTTAGTAATGGAAAGCTCCTCCTACGGGTTGTAGATGATGAATTTACTTTTTGCATAAATCCCTCGATGCAAAATACCTTAGAAAATGACGATTCATGTTTTTACCTAGAAGAATATTCTGAGAATGAGTTTTATTCACTTCCCGAGTTAGTCTCCACATCGATTAATGATTTCAAGCCCGCCAATCTTTTCAATTTAGAAGAAGTTTCTAGTACCACACCAAAAACTAAAAATTAAAACCTCGTATAAAGAACCACCCATTTTAGAATTAAAGCAACTCCCCCTCATCTAAAATATCTCTTTTTAGAAAAAATTCTAAGCTACCCGTTATCGTATCATCCGAGATAAGTGATTAAGAAATTTCTGGATTGACTCTAGTTTTAAGCAATCACTGCCACACAATTGCGTGGCAGATATCTGATATCAAGGGGATTAACCCCACCTTCTGCACTCACAAAATCTTCCTTGAACATAATTCCCGCAACAAAGTCCAGCCTTAATGGCGATTAAACCTGAATATGAAAGAAGTCATTAAGGCTGAGGTTATCAACTTTTAGATGCCGGAATCATCTACCTGATCTTAGATAGTACTTGGGTTAACCTAGTACAAGTCGTTCTAAAGAAAGGAGGCGTAACAATAGTTGCAAACGAAAACAATATATTAATCAAAACTCGTACTATTACGGGTTGGCGGATGTGCATGGATTATCGGAATCTAAATGATGCCACCTATAAAGATCACTTCCCGTTGCCTTTTATCGATCAAATCTTAGAACACCTTTAAGGTCACTCCAACTATTGTTTCCTCGATGGTTTATCGGGATACTTCCAAATCCCTATTTCGTGTGATGACCAAGAGAAAACAACATTCACTTCTCCCTTCAGCACCTTCACTTATCGAAGGATGTCGTTTGGTCTTTGTAACGTGTCAGCTACATTCCAAAGATGTATGCTGGAAATCTTCGACGAGTTAGTAGAAAAGGTGATGGAAGTTTTCATAGATGACTTCTCCGTCTTCGAAAATTCTTTCCAATGTTGTTTAAGAAATCTCGAGTGTGTGCTTCAACGTTGTGAGGAAACGAATCTTGTTCTCAATTGAGAGAAATGTTATTTTATGGTTAAAGAGGGATTAGTCCTCGACTGTAAAATATCGGGCAAAGGGATCGAGGTCAATAGGGCGAAGATCAAAGTTATCAAGAAACTCCCCCTCCAACAAATGTTAAAGCGATTAAAAGTTTCCTAAGCCACGCAGGGTTTATTCGGTGTTTTATACAAAAAAAAATCTAAAATCACGGAGCTGTTAACCCATCTTCTCGAAAAAGAGTTTTCTTTAGCCTTTAAACTTATAGAAGAAAAACTTATAAATTCCCTGATTATGGTCGCACGGGATTGGTCACTACCCTTCGAAATTATGTGCGACGAGAGTTATATTGTGGTAGGGGTCGTATTAGGCCAACGGGTAAATAAGTATTTCCACCTGATTTAATATGCGAGCAAGACACTCACGTCAGCACATGTGAATTACACCACTACTGAGAAGGAGCTTCTAGCTATCATTTTTGACATCGATAAGTTTAGGTCATATATCGCTCTCTCCAAAGTAATTGGCTTCACATATCACTCTGCGCTTAGGTACCTTTTAAGTAAGATGGATGCCAAGTCCCATATATTGCGATGGATCCTCCTCTTACAGGTGTTTGATTTAGAGATCCAGGACAAGAGGGGAGGTGAAAACTTGGCGGACAATCATCTTTCCAATTTAGAAAATCCCGCGACGGAAGCGTTGGTGGAAGCCAAAATTAACGATAAATTCCCTGAAGAGCACCTCCTCACTATCAAAAACATAATGACATCTTCCACCCCCTGGTTCGTGGATCTGGCTAACTATCTAGTAGCCTGGGTCTTGCCAAAAGAATTCTTGAGTTAGCAAAAGAAGAAATTCTTTTCTGATTTAAAGAATTACTTTTGGGAGGAACCCTTTTTATTTTGTGTCTGTGCGGACCAGGTAGAGAGAAGATGTATCTCGTGTGAGGACGTTCTAAAAATTTTACGACACTGCCACAAAGGACCAACCGGTGGTCATTATCAAGCGAACTGAACTGCGAGGAAGGCACTGGAGGCGGGCTTTCATTGGCCCATGCTCTTCAAAGATGCTCACACCCTTGTGAGTACTTGTGATAGCTGCCAGCGGTCGAGCAACATCTCCCCCCCCGGGATGAAATGCCCCAAAATATTTTTCTAGAATGTGAAATTTTCAACCTTTGTGGTATCGATTTTGTTGGTCTTCTCCCTCCCTCTATTTCAAACAAGTACATTCTCATTGCGGTTGACAACATATCGAAGTGGGCAGAAGCATAAGCTCTCCACACCAACGATGCGAGAGTCATCATAAATTTCCTAAAAATTTGATCTATTGTTTTGTCATGCCACGCGCTCTAGTTAGTGATAGGGGCACCCATTTTTGCAATAGATAATTCGCTAAAATTTTAGCAAAATATGGTGTCACATACAAGCTTTCCACTGCTTATCACCCACAAAGGAGCAGCTAAGTTGGAGTCGTGAATCGAGAATTGAAGCAAATATTAGAAAAAAATTGTTTCTATTAATAGGAAGGATTGGGCTCTTAAGCTCGATGACGCGCTATGGGCCTATCGAACGGCGTGTAAGAGCGCCATCGGTTGTAAACCGTATCGATACGTTTATGGCAAGGCTTGCCACATTCCAGTCAAGTTAGAACACCGCGTATTCTGGGCATTTAAATTTTTAAACCTCGATTCTACTTTAGCAGTCGAGCAAAGATAGTTTCAAATAAACAAACTCGATGAGTGGTGTGCGAACGCGTACGAAAGTAACAAATTTTATAAGGAGAGAACAAAGTTCTACCATGATAAAAATATAAAAATTCCCAAAACATTTTCACCTGGCGATCTCGTCTTCCTTTTTAACTCTCGTCTTCGCCTTTTTTTGGTAAAGTTAAAATCTCGATGGTCCGGCCCCTTTATCGTTAAAGAGGTCTAGTCATATGGGACAGTTCTCATCTCTCACCCAGGAAAAGACTCCTTCAAAGTAAATGGACACTGTCTTATGCTGTATCTTCCAGGAGAATTATCTAATGAGAAGAGTGAATCAATATTACTTCCACCTATAACTTGAACATCGAATGGGTCAAGCTATGTGACCATAAACAAAGTGCTTTTGGGAGGCACCGCAAACTTATATTTTTATTATTTTTGTTTTTTTAACGTATTTTGCAGGAACCCCGCTAGTCCCTCCAAAAAATTTCATAATAAGGGACGCCTTCTTTCCCCCTCTCCTTCCTTCACTTTTAACTAGCATTCCTTTTTTGTTTTGGCTTGCACTTTATTTTCTTGTTTTCTTTTTCTTATTGCTTCATATTTAGTTTTAAACATTGGGGGACAATGTTTATCTTTAAGTATGGGGGTGTAAATGTTGTTCTTAAAAAAGTAGTTCTTAAGTTAGAAAATCCCCAAAAATCTTAAAAAATATTTCCTTTACTTGTTCTTTTTCAAGCATTTTCAAAACCCAAAAATTAAAAAAAAATTTAGATAATCGAAGATCTAATATCTTGGAAAGGGACGTTTGGTCTATTATCCCAGCACACCTCCTAGTACCGGTGAGATCCCTTCACGGGGTATACCTTGGGAAGTCCGGGAGTTTAAAAAAGGGATTAAAGCTAGTTTCTTTTATTATTATTATTAAAAATTCAAAAAAAGATAATATCAAAAATAAAAAATAAAAAATATCAAAAACTCCAAAAATATATGAAAAACTTAAAATAAAAAAACCTAAAAGAATTTTTTTTATAAAATCCCTACTTGTTTTTTTTATTTCTTGGAAATCTATTTGAGAATGATTATAAGAAATTTTATTTTTCTTAATTGACTAAAATTTTGTTTTATCATAGTTTGTTAACTTTAAATTTTATGTAATCTTTTTTTAAGAATCATTTTTTTATTTAAATTTGATTAGAGAATCTATTTAGCATGACTTCTCTTTTTAGTTTAAATGGCTTCGTTTTGTAGTAAATTTGCTAAACCTCCTTAGATTTCTATTATATTTTCTTCTAGCTTTTTTAGATCTTAGTAAATTTCAATTTACTAGAATTTTCTCTCAAAATAATTTAATTTATAAGCTAAAAAATTTTCTCTGCCCTACCCCTTTGTTGGCAAAAAATGGAGTTTTAAAAAGATCATATGTCATGGGAATAAGAGGATAAAATTTATTATACCCTAAACATATGCACCCAAAATCATTTAAAAGATTATATGGCATGAAGTAGGAGGATAAAATTCCTTACTCCTAAACTTATATATTTTGGGTTTTTTCAAAGTGGAGATTAGTTCTTATTATAACTTAAAACACTTGTTTAAGTTTTACTTTCAAAGTAGATGATATATATATATAAATATATATTGTGTGCTGTTTTTCTGATTGAGTGATAAAGCCAAACAGTTAAAGTGCAAATAAAACACAGCACAGGTAAAGAAGTAAAACAAACAAGTATCAATCCAGACACTACAAGAAAATTGATATTTAGTGACGAAAATTTTGGTCACTAAATATTGCGGTTTGGTCACTAAAGACATTTAGTGACCAAATTTAATTCGTCACAAGGTGGTTGCAAAAGGGCCGTCACAAAATGTATTTAGTGACCAAATAAATTTTCGTCACTAAATATATATTTTTAGTAACTGCTACGTTTCTTCACTAAATGTACCTTTTTGTGACCACTGCTTTTCGTCACTAAATATATATTTATAGTGACAACTAATTTTCGTCACTAAATGTACATTATTAGTGACAACTATTTTTCGTCACTAAATGTACATTATTAACAATAACTTTTTTCGTCACTAAATATATTCAGTGACCAAATTTATTTAGTCACTAGTTGTACAATGCAATAATAAAGACTTTTGATTACTAAAATTATTTATTTCATCATTAAATACAACAATAAATAAATTATTCATTTGCTAAAAAAATCTCATGAATGAAAAGAGTGTTTTTTAAAATTTATTAAAAGAAAAAAAGTGGGCGATAGCCCAAGCCCTTTAGTACAAACCAATAGAATTTTTAACTCTATTAAACTCAATACATAAAGAAATTCTATAATAAACAAACATTACATAATAATTCTTTATTTACATGTAGCACAAAATAAATAAATATACTGTGTTGAACAAATATATTGTGATTTCTCCATCCTCTCCAAGCTCCCCGTCTTCAAGCTCCTCATAGGCACCATTTCTACGGGATCCATCTCGATCTTTCTTGGAGGTTCAAATTTTAACTACTTGGAGGCGCTTATCACCAATGTGAACTACAAGGCATAAATGGTCAAACAGGACTATCATGTTATTAAAAAATTCTCTACCGTGCATCTAAAACATAAACTTTAGAGGTAACAGGTAGTATCATTAATCAGAATGCAATTTCAAACCTATCGCTTGAGGAATCTATTGTATTGATTTGCTTCACTAAGTTTCCTTAAAAGCCTACTTCTGTCCAAGTCAAGCAGTATGGATTTCAACTGTTCATTATAAACATAACTTCTATGTGTCAAAAAAAGGTAAAAACGTAGTTGGAAATGGATCAGGTTCAGTTGACTCTCAACCTGCGCTAAATTCTACCTAAGACTCCATAATGGTAGGAATCTATGTGATTAATAATATTCATTGACACAGGACAATGCTATAAAGTAAGATGTTGAATTAACTCAATATGATGATGTGGGCAGCACCATAAAATTAAATATGCAACAAATAAACTTTGCACAGTCAATTAAAGAAACACAAAAGCTTTAATATTAATAAGAAATAAAAGCAGGCCACTAAAATCAGGAATTATTTTCTTAGGACAAATTTTCTTGAACCATATATCTTCCCCCCAAAACTGAGCAAAAACCATAAATCATGCAAATGAGGAGTTTATCGTTACCTATGGAGGGGAGTCCTCATCGGTAACTGGGAAATTTGAGCGCACCTTGGGAGGCTTCGGCGAAGAGGTCGTTAGCTGAATCATCTGATATATCCTCTGCAGGGTCATTAGCTGCTCTGGCTTCAGCTTCAGCAGCTCTAGTTGCTTTTTTATACTATCTGATATATCCCGAACCAACAAGACAATCTATAAATCTATTATCAGTATCCTCTTCAGGTTTGTACGGACTCTTATCTGCAAAACTTTTACACATTTCATTTAATCGCAGTCTAGAAGATAGAGACAACAAAACCTTTTTCATTTTCCAAGGTACCTTCATGTATCCTTCCCTTTGCTCTTGATCTAGGCCAACCTCTACTTGTCCTTCAGCGTGCTGAATCATTCCTCACATTTTTAGCAGCATCTTCATGCACTGGACTAGCATCTTCATGCACTGGACTAGCATCTTCATCATTGAACTCAGTTAACTTCGCCTACAAGTGTTTGAAGTAAAAGGTTGAAAATTGATAAAAGGAAAAATGCTGAATCTGAACACCCTGCAAGTGACATAGCAAGAAATCCAGTGGCTAGGTTTTAAGTAATTCAAAATCAGTGGGTTTACTCCTTCCCAATTCACGCTTTCAATTGCATACATCAGCAGAACCATTAAGAATATACTCCACTACCCAACTTTTTAAATTATCAACAACAATGTAGTCAAAAACATGGGGATATTGGAGAGGAGTTGCAAAAAAGTCAATTATTACTAATAATTAATATATCAAAAATAATAACATAGATCAACATGAAGAGATACAAGACAACTTACCATCCCAATTTAAGGACAACTCAGGAGAAGCCTACAAGTAGCTGCATGTATGCTCATGTTACATCTACTTTCTAATAACAATCTGGATGATATTAACTCATAAAATTAATCATTTTCCTGATCTCAGAAAATATAGTAGATTATGGGGATATGTCTAATTTCAAGTACGGAATTATAAATAGCACATATGAAATCACCTCCATTTTAAGATAGTAACTATAGTGGCAACACATACCCTTACAATAATGTTGATCAATTTCCAATAGGGTGAGAAGAACGTGCATTGTTAGAAGAACCAGATTCTTGCATGCATCTATCAACAAATAAAAATATCAAAAAAGTTCAAACATTAATCATAACATGAAGAACATCTCAATTAACATTGAACAAGTACTGAACTAAAACAATTGATTATACTGCATGTTTAAAGAATTGATTATGCTGCATGGTTGTGCTATAAAGAATTGCCCGAGTAGTAAAATAATTGATTATACTGCATGTTTGTGCTGTAGGATGCAAAATCGCATCATCCAGTTCATCTGATGCTTCAAGGAATTTATCTTCACTGTCCACTTTATTTAATTGGCCATAGTCCAAGATGGCATCGTTTGTATTCTTTATAAAAGATCTTGCAAGGTATCTAGGTAAAGCTCCAGTAAATTTATATTGATCTAATATCTTGAGTGATTTTAATAGGGTGCCAGCATAAATTATATCTTCCTTGATTGACAGCTCAACCTGCTCCTGGACAAGTAAAATTTAGAATGCACAAATAAGAACCTTAAACAAAAATTACAACCAAACATAGCTCTGGAGATACCAGTCCACCTAATGCACGGAACTCGAACAATTGGTTCTCCTTGCCAAGTAGCACCTTTTCAAAACTTAGATCGCTCTGCTAAAGAGTAAGTCGTTTTTAAACAGTAGAAACATTAATTAAATTCTTTTGGCAGTAAATAAGTTAGTGAATGATCCTGAACAAAGACAAAAAGAAGCCATAGTTAGTGAATGATCCTTAATGATAAGAGATTGAGTAAAAAAACTGTTAAAAAAGAACAAGAACCAAACAAATGACTGAATATTAACATTGCTAAGCTTGACTGAATTTGAAACTCCTTAATGGACCTAGTTGCATGCCTGATAAAATTAACATTTTTTACATAAACATCTTTAAAGGCATATAAGTTTAGGAGGCTAATCCAAATGTGCTATCTGTGGTTTGCTAAACTCAAACTAAATTAAATATCTCTCATAACATAACTAACAATTATTTAAATAAATATGGGCATCAAATTTATTCTAATGTAACTTAAAATAACTTATGACAAAACACTAAAATACAGTGCAATTTTGATGTCTCTCCTGCATCTTCTTTAATTTCAAGGTTTAGCCGTGACGACAAAGTAACTTATAAATACTAAAATACAGCGCAATTTTGAGGTCTTCCCTGTATCTTCTTTCAAGGTTTAGCCGTGATGACAACCCAATTTGATATTGAGTAAGGGTGAAGTAGATCCACAAAAGAATATAACATCTCGAGGGTAACCTCTCCCGAAAATCAGATTCGGCTCACCGTTATCTCTCCGGATTTTATGCGGGATCATACAATGGTGTCTGTTTGCTTCTTATTATAACAAATCAAAAAATAACAAGCAAATTCAAGTACCATAAGAGACGGCCATGGCAATAGCTTCTTCAACAGTTTCAGGGCAGAGATTTCCAAAAAGGCAGAGCTTCAAATTCCAACGTTAAATGAAACCAAAGTATGCTCAAGAAAATGTACAAACATAACCCAATTGGTCTCTCATATACAGCAGAATTGTCAAGAAACATACAGCAGATTCTGATCCACGAACTATTTTATGATGGATTTATTTCAATTAAAAAAATTATGCTCCATCAAGCATCACTTCCTTGCATTACCCAAAATGTTTGAATTCCAACAGGTTTGGAAGACCACAACAATTATATTGATTGATGAAACGGCACTACTGCCAATGTATGCATCTGATAAGAGTTTTTTTTGTTCGTAAAAGAAGATTCGACCACGAAAATATTACAATTATCATGTTTACGTAAATTTAGGGATCGTATTAAAGAAGAAAATAATCTGGTATCAAAATCAGCACATGCTTAAAAATCGGGACCATTTTAATCCCTTCTAACTTTTCTAAACCAGAGCAAAAATGTCACGCCAAATGGACGACGGTTCGTAACCACCGTGTTCACAACTGCGACCGCTGCGCCAAACGGATCCTCAGTGTTTATGTATACTAGTAGCACACAATGTTGTTCTAGTATCCCTGCCCGCAGCCATCATATCTCCCTAGTTCTTTTTCTGCTCACACTTCCAAATTTAAGAAGAGATTTTGAACTTCCTTGGATCTTCAATTGAATCTTAATATGATTTTATAAATGTAATTCAGAACATGATTTTTTTTTCACAACATCAATCAATCTCTATGCTCATTCGATAAATATTACTGAAAAAATGATCATCTCCTATTAACAGAAAACAATAATAACAATATTTGATCGGGAAAAGAGAAATCGCTCACAGAGAAACTGCCCTCCCATCGTCCGAGCACTCTACTCGAACCAGAAGCAGTGATCGACCCCGCGTTTTCCCTAATTCGAAAGAGCGCCATAGGGATCCACCTTCAAATCATCCCTAAATCTCAACCGAGCCCACCCTGCATAAATTTTTTTTTAAAAAGGGTAAAAATCAGCCATAATCACCAACTTCCGGTCTTCTAATTTCCACGGAACATAATCAGTTTTCATCATACCTTCAGAATCTAGAGAATCGCAGACAGACAACTACTGGCACGAGAAAGCAATCAGTGATAGAATCAGCATTTTTGCTCTGCGAGAATGTCGGGCGCTAGATCATCGTTTGATATTTTCCACAAGCTTTAGGGAAGAGTAATTACCTCGACTTGAAGAAAAAGTCAGGAAGATAAAGTCGGGCGCTAGACTGTCGCCTGGAAGAGACACTGGAAGGAGAAGGTTGGGCGCGAGAACCTCGGCATACTGGAAGAGCCGCTGCAAGGAATCGGTCGGGCGAGAGGGTCGATCCAAGAGCCGCCAGAGGGTTCGATTGGAGAATATGGGGTTTTGGAGAGGAGCGGCTGGAGGAGCGAAAGCCCTAATCTGGCGATTAAGATGGTAATATAACGCCAATCGGAAAAATGAAATATAGGCGATGGGCTGAAATGTTGGAGGAGGGAACGTGGAGTTGTGGAGGGAAAAACATTAGCGAGAATAATTAATAATTAACAGTCACTAATTAATTTTTGGTTAGGAATTTTTTTTAGTGATTGCTCACTATTTTTTCATTTAAGTGACTAATTATTTTAGTCATTAACTTTTTTTCATTTCTAGGGATTGACAAAGACTGATTTGAAGGTATCTGCTGAGGGGTGATTTGAGATGTGTCATGGAGAGATTTGAGATGCCGGTCATGGTAGGGGCGCTAACTTAAATCATAGTTACGATTCAGAGTTCACATTTCAGAGAGGTTACTGACTTGAAGGAATCCTGTGAGGATAGACTCGAGATGTCGTTCACATTTAGGAGATAACAAATGAAATTTTTTATGAAAGAAACTTCAAAATTTTGATGACTAATGACTAGTTTTTCTGGTCACTAATTAAATACATTAGTCACTAAATTATTTTTGGTCACTAAATACTATAGAAAATTTACATTAGTGACAGAACTTATATTTCGTCACTAAATATATGTTTTTAGTGACTAAAAGTTTTTTTCGTCACTGAAGACATGTCTTTAGTGACGAACTATATTTGGTCACTAAAGAGGTGTCTTTAGTGACGAAATATATTTCGTCACTATATTTTCGTCACTAAAGGTCAATTTTCTTGTAGTGAGAAGACACAAGATGTATAGTAGTTCCTCTCAACTGGGTACATCTACTCTTCTACCCACTGGTAGGAATCCACTATGAGGTTGTTGATCAGGTGCCCTCACACCAGGTGAGCTGTTGATAAGGTGCTCTAACCAAACTGCAGGTTTTTGCTAAGGTGCCCTGTCACCGAGAGTTAACTTTTGAAGGGAGTTATAACCCTGTACAGGATGGGGTAAAGGAAGGAAAAAATAAAAGCAGAAATTATATTGTTCTTCTCTGTATAAGAAGACTCTTGAAGATCCTGGTTTGAAGTTGAATGGATCTGAATGTGATGTTGAAGAAGGCTCCCCCTGTCTAATTAGAGTTGATGACAGCTTGTGGATAGAGCTTCTCCTTTTAACTGCTTCTTCCTTCTTTTGCAGTGATGATCCTGAGCAAGTAATTGTGGTTTGTGTCTCAGGATATTTTCAATCTGCAGGAAGATGTTAGTACTGAAGAACAACAAAATAAGTTTTCTCTTTTCTGTCATGTGTATTCTATGTTATGTGTACTGCCCTGTTTCTTTTATAATCTGAGAGCCTTTGCTCTTAATTTGAATTCTTCTCTTGGGAAGAAGGAAAGAACTGAGGTCTCCATCAATGCTTTGACTCCTCGAGAGGATAACCTGCCATTTCTTTTCATTAAAGCAATTGCAACGGCTAATGTCATTGATTGATGTGCAACGGCTAAGAGACAGTAAAAAGAATATTAAAACTATTCAGAAAGGAATTCATCGATCCCTGCTCTACATTTGTGAGGCTGGGCTCACCATCTGATGTGCTGAGCTATTCTCTCTATCTTAGAATTTGTAGACCACTGAGATTTTTCTGACTGAATTCGTCGAGCGCATTTTGCCATTTTGTCGAACGCTGTTTTGATGAGGATTTATCAAGCGCTGGCTGTCTGGCAATTTGTCGAGCGCCGGCTGTCTGGCTATTTGTCAAGCGTCGTTAGTCATTCGTCGAGCGCAGAGAACTTTTATTATGCTTAAGTATATTCTCTGATTCGATCGCATCATCTTTAATTTATGTTTACTTAGATTTCTTAATTGACCTAAATTATTAGATGACTTATGAACATAAGGATGGATTCTAACTTAAATCAAAAAGCTAAGGATCCAACAATCTCCCCCTATTTTAGTTGGGATCCTTAATCCAGATCAAAACTAGTGGACTGGTAATCTTAAAACAGCTTTTAAAATTTTCAATTGCCGCAGCTTATTTCTTGAAGTTAAATTTTTCAAATGCAACAATCTTTGTATTAAAATTTTTTTTGATACCAGTTGAAAGGGGTTTTGAGCTTCTCATTTTCTCTCTCACTTGGTTAATTTTATTATTCTAGAAGGATTTTAATATGTGAGTTGCTACAGCTGTTAATGAATTGGAATGGAGTTTAATGGTGAGAAACTTATTAATTAGAAAGTTTCTTTAAATTTTACTAGAGTTGAAAGGTTTAGCATTTGAAATATATTAGTCTTTTTATTTCATTAAAATATAAATTTGAAGGTTTTTGTTGATCATGATTAATTATATTTTCTTTAGAAATTTGTTCAAACTTTTTGGCCTGCATTTTGAGATTTCTCCCATTGGTTGTGCTTGCCATAGAAAATTTGTTTTTAAGAAAAATAGTTTGTTCTTCTGATGATTTCAAATTTTCTTGAAGTTTATTATTCTTAGGAGTTAGAAAATTTATATTTGTTAACTCTTTTAAAGGTTTATTTTCATATTTTATTAAGTCTGTAAATGTTAATTTATGATTAGTTTTATCTTGAGTAGAGGTAAAATTATAAGTTAGAGTTGCCTCAGTTACCTCAAGCTTTTCCGATTCGATTTCTGCATCTGGAATTTGAGATGAGCCTCCATATATGGCCATCATGCAGAAAGCTCTAGCTCTAAGTTCTTCTTCCTGTTCTTCTTCACTTAGATTTGTTGATGGTTCTGCATCAAAAATATAGTTAGTTGAAGAGATGGAAGGAGGTTCACATTTTATTTCGGCAGCTTTCTTTGAAGAGGATATATCAGCGCCAACATAAATAGGCCCTTTCATTGCTCTCGAAGGAGACTTGAGACCCATGGAGCTAGGTAATGCAGGTGTAACTGCCTTTGATGATATGAGGGGAGGTCCTGTCAAAATAAATTTGTAAGTTTCTTCATCTGTGGCATTTGCATATATCTTAATTCTATCTTGTCATAAAGTAGATCTATCTAGATTACAAACAAGTGGATCTGAAGATAAAAGGTCTTGTGTCATTTTTGAAAAACCAAAAAAAATATAAGAACTAGGTGATCTTTATGATTTCAGGTGTTAACCCGTGTGACAAATCAACCTGCTTTGATACCAATTGAAAGTTGAGATTAGTTCTTATTATAGGTTAAAACTCTTGTTTAAGTTTTACTTTCAAAGTAGATGATATATATATATATAAATATATATATAGTGTGCTATTTTTCTGATTGAGTGATAAAGCCAAACAGTTAAAGTGCAAATAAAACACAGCACAGGTAAAGAAGTAAAACAAACAAGAATCAATCCAGAAGACACAAGATGTATAGTAGTTCCCCTCAACTGGGTACATCTACTCTTCTACCCACTGGTAGGAATACACTATGAGGTTGTTGATAAGGTGCCCTAACACCAGGTGAGCTGTTGATAAGGTGCTCTAACCAAACTGCAGGTTTTTGCTAAGGTGCCCTGTCACCGAGAGTTAACTTTTGAAGGGAGTTATAACCTTGTACAGGATGGGGTAAAGGAAGGAAAAAATAAAAGCAGAAATTATATTGTTCTTCTCTGTATAATAAGACTCTTGAAGATCCTGGTTTGAAGTTGAATGGATCTGAATGTGATGTTGAAGAAGGCTCCCTCTGTCTAATTAGAGTTGATGACAGCTTGTGGATAGAGCTTCTCCTTTTAACTGCTTCTTCCTTCTTTTGCAGTGATGAACCTGAGCAAGTAATTGTGGTTTGTGTCTCAGGATATTTTGAATCTGCACGAAGATGTTAGTACTGAAGAACAACAAAATAACTTTTCTCTTTTCTGTCGTGTGTATTCTATGTTGTGTGTACTGCTCTGTTTCTTTTATAATCTGAGATCCTTTGCTCTTAATTTGAATTCTTCTCTTGGGAAGAAGGAAAGAACTGAGGTCTCCATCAATGCTTTGACTCCTCGAGAGGATAACCTGCCGTTTCTTTTCATTAAAGCAATTGCAACAGCTAATGCCATTAATTGATGTGCAACGGCTAAGAGACAGTAAAAAGAATATTAAAACTATTCAGAAAGGAATTCGTCGATCCCTGCTCTACATTTGTGAGGCTGGGCTCACCATCTGATGTGCTGAGCAATTCTCTCTATCTTTGAATTCGTAGGCCACTGAGATTTTTCTGACTGAATTCGTCGAGCGCATTTTGCCAATTTGTCGAATGCTGTTCTGATGAGGATTTGTCAAGCGCTGGCTGTCTGGCTATTTGTCGAGCGCCGGCTGTCTGGCTATTTGTCGAGCGACGTTAGTCATTCGTTGAGTGCAGAGAACTTTTATTATGCTTAAGTATATTCTCCGATTCGATCGCATCATATTTAATTTATGTTTACTTAGATTTCTTAATTGACCTAAATTATTAGATGACTTATTAACATAAGGATGGATTCTAACTCAAATCAAAAAGCTAAGAATCCAACATTTTTATTAGAAGAGAATTTTAAAAGATTGTATGGCATAGAAAATAAGAGGATAAAATTCATCATTTTCCTAAACATATACATTTAGAAAAAAAATTTGAGTAAGGTGAGAGGATAAAATCTATCACCTCCATTCTAAGATCTCTTCTTATGCCAAATTTTGTGTCCCCCTTAACCAATATCATTGATCTAGAATTAATTTAAGTTATGGTGAGAGCAATATTTAGTAGGTTACCTTTTCCTTAAGTTTCTTTTGAGTTAGAGTTCTTATAATTTTAATCTAATTTAGTTTGTAATTTCTACAATTTTGTTAGCTAGTTAGTTATCTTGAGAAGTCCTTATCTAAACAATTTTTCTCTTTTCAAATCACCATCATGATTTAGGACTTAATTCCTCCTAGAATTTATTCTTAACTTACTTTTGGTCTAAATGAAATTTTAGTTTCAATTAAAAATTATATTAATGTCTTATAAAATATGTCTCGTACTTTTGCTCTATAATAGCAAGATCTCAAGTATGGGGGTATTTGATAAGTAGTTTTTATATGAATTTTTAGTATAGATTTCAGTATTTATTCAATATGAATTTTCATATTTATGACAATTTTAGTTCATAAATAGTTCTTTTATGCAATTTGAATCTAATTTAACATACTTCTAGTTTTTGCAGAATTTGGGACAAATTTGGTCAAATTTGCATGTCACGCCCTCGGTCACGCCCGTGACCATGGATGTGTAATCTTAATGCAAATCCAATGTTGTTGCCTTGTGATTTGAGCGCATCCCAAGCAAGTCACACTCGTGTTCATTACACGCCCACGGTCACGCCCATGACCATGGGCGTGTAAACTTAAAGATCACTCCCATCCGATGCCGTGTCTACTGGAGATTCCGTGTACATTTGACTTCAGTCACGCCTGTGTTCCTGCAAGTCATGGTCGTGACTCACTCAGTGTGATCTCTGACTCCCGTCGCGCTGCCAGTCACACCCACCCTGCATTTAATGAAGCTCCCCAAGTACACGGTCGTGGCCTCCAAGTGACGAGCGTGTAATTTTTTATTTTTGCCGCACCGTCACGCAAGCCCAATGTCGTCGTCCCAGCTAGTAGAACCGTATTTACACGCCCTTGGTCACCGGCATGACCGAGGGTATGTAACTTGGAAATTTTTTCTTATAAATTCCAGTGGTCTCCTTGAGTCCAGGGTTCAGAATTTTGGAGTGGGGGTTGTGCAGCTAGTTGTTGTAGTTGCTATTTGCATGTGTTTTTCATGTCTTTACTTTTCATGTTCTCTCTCACTTGTTTTCAAGTAACGTTCTAGTTTTCTTTCATGCAATAATATAGTGTAAGCTTGTAATCTCTTTTTTTTTCTTAGTGTTGTAATCTTTACTTAAGCTTGTAAGCACTTTAGTTTTCCACAAAATTTAGCCTTGCATTTTTTAAATTTCTCTCTATACTTTAGTACTTTTTCATGCAATCTTATTTCATGTTTTCCTTTGTCCCCTCCACCATGATTAACTAAACTCTCATTAGTGCTCGGTCGAGATGATCTGAGGATGAGATAATCAAGCTATGCTATTTTAACTCTCTTTTTCCATTTAAGTAACACTTTTGATTTGCCCTTGATTTTTAAATTGGTGAGAACAAATTTTTTATATATGGTTTTCACTTAGGTTTTCATACTTAGTTTGCTGAGAGGATCAAAGTATGAATCGATCACTCAAGGGTGAAGAGACTTGCATCTACCCCTCGAGAGAGGATGACATAAATCTCTCGGATTGGAGTCAAATCTAATAGTGGGGTTCACAGCGTAAACCAAGTTTTAGGCATTCGATTATAGAATGAGAGTTCAGTCAATTTTTCATAAACTTAGTTGGGCATTTTCCTCGAGAGAGGCGTGTTCATGCTTCGGGAACCTCTACGGTCAAGTAGTTTACTTAAAAGGAATTAGAATTTGAAAGATTTAGGTTGTCTATAATACACCTAGAGGGGGTGATTAGGTGTTTTCAATATTAATTGCTACTTTAAAATCTAGCTAGCACAGCACAGAACCAACACAGAAAACACACAGGATTTATAGTGGTTCCCTTCAAGACAATGTGTCAAGAGGTAGTCCACTGTCCCTCCCATCTATCTAGTAATGTGCTAGACTATGCAACTTCTCCAAGATTTCAGATCTCTTCTAAATTAGTCGATCTTACAACTCAGGCTCGCCAAGAACCCTACCAACAACTCAGACTTTACAAGTCTTACAACTACTTAGATCTTCACCAAGATCCTACCAAACTTAGGCTCATACAGAAACCTACCAAACTCATATTGTTACAAGTTCTTACAAGCTCAGGCGCACAAAGAACCCTACAGAATAAGAAAGATGTTTTTCGATTACAGAAGAGAAGGCTTCAAGATATAAGATTTTGAATGAATGGTCTTCTTCTTGCAAATGTAAGCCCATAGATCTTTTGAATCACTGAACTTTTCTTAAGAATCTTCATCAGAAAATATCAGATGAACTTTTCAACCAGGGAAGAAGATTCTTCCTTTCTTTTTCTTTGATCTTCACAACACAACAATAAAGTCTGCTTCTTAAGCACTTTTCTCTCTTTTCTGTTTATATGGATGAGAATAAGAGTGAGAGAGAATAACTGTATCAAGTGTATTCTAAAGTTGAAATTTTCTCTCTTTTATACTCTTCTACAATTTTGCATAGAGGCCCATATTGAATTATTCCATAATTAATTTGCCAGTTAGGAATGTTGACAGAAATGACAGAATATATTATCATAAATGCTTTGTCGTTCTTGGAACTTGCAGAATATGGAAGTGAATAATATTCTTCATAAATGTTGTGTAATGGCTATATTCTGTGGAGAATATATCATTTAATATTCTTTGATTAGCGCACAAGATAGGCGGCATGCACTTTCCCTGTATTTCAATTTCTGAGAAAATCTACGCATTAAATGCAGCACAGCATCTGTCACAACGATAAATTTCCTTCAAGTCGATATCATCTTGATCATCTCGACAATATATATTCTTTACGACAATATCGTTGACATACTTATTTCTTCAAGATTTTACTTGTTATCTCAACGTTACTGCTTCTTCTAGACGATACCGTCGAGATGTTTTCTTCTACACGATATGTCTTCAATCTTCAAGACAATATGTCTTTTTCAATACAATATCGTTGAGACATCTGAACTTACCTTTCTCAACGATAAAGCTTCTTCAAAATGATATTGTTGAAACTGTCTCGACGATATGTTTCCTTTCTTAATGATTTTTCTACTAAGCCTTGAGATGATATTTTTCTTTGTGAATCTTCATTACTTTTATAGTCTTGACATTAGTAATGTAGCTTTGATGTATCTGTCACAACATGAACTTAAACATAACAACAAAAACAACTTGGCTTATTTATACTTGTGTTCCTTCTTCAAATCTAGGATCATTGAGGGCATATTTCACAACAGAATTATTTTATCTACTTTTGACTATTCTCATGTCGAGGTGATTATAGATATAACACTAATCCTTGTAATCATTATCTAAACCTTACTTTAATTTGCAAATTGTCTCTTTTTAGTTACGTAAAACAAACCTCAAAAATCAATAGATAAGATAATAGTTTCCTCCTCGAAGTAGAAGTAATCAACACGCCCTGAGGAATATGACCTTGGTACATATAAAATATCTTATACAATAGACGTTAAGGTACACTTGCCTTCATCGGATATAGGTTTTGAGAATATCATCATGTAAACGCCTTTCTTCGCTTTTCCAAATCACACAAACACGAATTTATAACCATCAAGTTTTTGGCGCCGTTATCGGGGACTTGGGCTGATATTTTGAAAAGAGGATAGCTATTAATTTTATCATTTTTTTTTTCTTTTTTTTTTCTAGTTTCAAAGAAAAATTTCTTAAAGGTGTAATTTTAATCTTGGAAAGGGACATTTGGATTATCATCCCAGCACACCTCCTAGTACCGGTGAGAACCCTTCACAGGGTATACCTCGGGAAGTCCAAGACTAACTTAATCCGCCTAAAAAGAAAAAAAATTAAGTTTATCTCTTTCTTTTATTTTTTTTATTATTCTCTCTCTTTTCTCTTTCATTTTTTCTTCTCTCCCTCCTCTTTTTCTAGTGTATGACCCGAGGTAGCTCTTCGAATATTCCTTTTGACCTAGATATTGAGCGCAACCTTTTGCAGCTCCGCCGTTCTCGTGTTCAGGATACACACTTAGAATTCAAAGAGTCGATCGGGGACACTACCATAGAAAATATGGAACCTAATGCGCCCAATCCGAATGAGTCCCAGCAAAGGACCATGTCCTATTATGCACGGCCAAATCTGGAAGGCAGGCAGTCAAGTATTGTTCACCCCGCGGGGGCGAACAATAACTTTAAGATCAAGTCTAGCATCATACAATTGTTGCAACAATTGGTGACATTCGATGGTCTGCCGGATGAAGATCCAAACTCTCATATCTCTAATTTTCTTGAAATTTATGATGCTCAAAATCAATGGCGTCACCGATGATGCCATTCAATTACGTCTATTTACTTTTTCTTTGTGGTCAACGGCCAATCAATGGTTGGGCTCCGTTCCTAAGTTGTCCATCACTACATGGGCCTATATGGCGAAAACATTTCTTACTAAATACTTCCTGCCTGCTAAGGCCGCCGGGGATACTCTCTATGATACATGGAAGCGCTTCAAGGATCTTTCACGCAGATGCCCTCACCATGCACTTCCTACTCGGCAACAAGTACACATTTTTTATAATGGCTTGAATTTCCAAATAAGGCATATGATTTATGCAGCCGTCGGGGGTAATTTAAATAAAAAGACCCTGGAGGCCGCTTAACAGCTTTTTGAGGAGATGACCCTAAATGCGTATCAATGGAATATGCCTCGCGCAGATTACCTCAAATTTAACTTTACAAGTTGAGCGCTTAACTAAGAAAGTGGCGGAGTTGTCTGCTTCCTCCAGCACTCATCCTTGGGATAATAATGTTTTGATCGAAGAGGAGGTTGACTACGTGGGAAATCCGCCTCAGCCTTTCTATAACCTGAACTCCACTCTGTATAACAACACCTACATTGTGGGTTATAGGAATCATCTGAATTTCTCATGGAGCAACCAAGGAAATGCTCAGCGTCCTTTAAATCTTAATCTACCTCTTAATCTAAATTCCCCTCTAAATTTTTATCCACCCGGTATTCCACCGCAATAGAAAAATCCCTCTCCACTTGAAGAGATCTTTCGAAAATTTGTTGCCACAAATGAATCGAACATCCGGAACCTCACCGGATAGATCAAAAATTTAGAGAATCAAGTGGGGCTGCTAGCAAAAATGTTCTTCGAGCGTCAGCAGGGAACTCTATTGGGAAATACGGAACCAAACCCAAGGGAAAGCGCAATCGTGATTACCCTCCGCAGTGGAAAGGAGGTGGTTTCAAAACAGGACGAACCCAAGGTACTTACCTCTCCTCCTCCTATTTTATCTTCGAATTTGCCCGCTATGTTAGCTCTACATGCTTCTAGTGCAAATATTTTGTATCCGTCTAAGCTTAGGAGCGACTGCGCCGAGGAAAAATTTAAAAAGTTTTTAGAAATTTTAAAACAAATTCATATTAATGTTCCCTTCTGCGAGGCTATCTCTCAAGTACTGAAGTATATGAAATATCTGAAGGAGTTGCTCTCCAATAAAAAGAAACTTGAAGATATCTCGCATATTTCCGTAAATGTAGAATGCTCCGCGGTTATACTTAACAAATTGCCCCAATGAGCAAATGACCCGGGACGGTTCTCCATCTCATGTCTATTTGGCAATTCCTTAGTAAAACACGCTTTAGCTCATCTTGGACCAAGTATTAACCTCATGCCTTTCTCATTATTTAATCTCAGCCCCACACAAATGAGTATCTAACTCGTAGATTGATCATTAAAATATCTAGTACGGATTGTGGAAGATGTGCTCGTTAAGGTTGACAAGTTCATCTTTCCGGTGGACTTTGTCATTTTTGATATCAAAGAGGATGTCGAAGTACCTCTCATACTCGGCCGCCCCTTCCTAGCCACCTCCTACACGACAATTGACGTTAGTAATGGAAAGCTCCTCCTACAAGTTGGAGATGATGAAGTTACTTTTAGCATAAATCCCTTGATGCGAAATACCTTAGAAAATGACGATTCATGATTTTACCTAGAAGAATGTTTTGAGAATGAGTTTTATTCACTTCCCGAGTTAGTCTCCTTATCAAATTAAAGATTATTAAATTAGTAATCAAAGAAATTATGCATCGAATAGAACTCGACGCAATTTTAAATATGCGTCGATTGCAATTCAACGGAGTTCTACAAATGCTTCGACATCAACTCGAAGCAGGTATGAAGGTGCATCGGATTATACTCGACGTAACCACTACTATGCATTGACTTATCATCGACGCAACTATGCAGGCACATCGAGTTACACTCGACGCAACTCTAGAAATGCGTCAAATTCTTCTCGACGCATGTTTCCAGCAAGCAATTTTAAAACATCTAGTCTTCTTTCTCCTATTTCTCACTACAATTCTAGATGCTTCTTCTACTCTACAGTTGGACATAAGGCCAAACATTACTGGCATAATAAACCAGCACTTCTACAACTTAAGGGGTATCCTGAAAGACTAACATAATCTTTCATAACCCTATATGATGTTAGAAGAAAGGGACCCCAGCAAGTGACGGTCTATACTAATGTTTAAATTCATGTACAGAAAGGAGGCTGTTCTAGCACAAATCAGCAGTGGTACCTTGACAGTGGATGCTCCATGCATATGACTGGAGCAAAAGAGGTGCTGGAAAACTACAAGGCCAAGGAAGGCCCTAAGGAAATCTTTGGTAACTCCCATTCTGGTCTAACCAGAGGATATGATGAGCTCAGAGTTAGAGAAATCTCCTTTTCTAAGGTAGGTTATGATGAAGGACTTCAACATAACCAAATCAGTATTACCCAATTATGTGATTGTGAATACAAAGTTGTATTCACTAAGTCCCTATGTCATATAGTTAGCTGTGTAACTAATCAAATAGTATTGACTGGACTTAGAAAGGGTAAGGTATATATAGTAGATTTTGATTATGCTAAGTCAGAAGTTTGTTTGTTTAACTCCCACCTAGAAAATAATGAATTATGTCATAGAAGACTTAGTCACTTAAATTTTAGAACAATAGCTAAGCTATCTAAGCATTACCGAGTTAGAGGATTACCAATTGATAAGTTTATGAAAGACCACCCTTGTAGAGTCTGCCAACTAGGAAAGCAAACCAAATCATCATGCAAACTAATTGGTAAGAATGATTCCCATAGAACCCTTTATCTGTTGCACATGTACCTATTTGGTCCAATCTCCACTCAAAGCTTAGCAGGCAATTATTATACATTAGTCATTGTAAATAACTTTTCTAGATTCAGCTGGGTGTTCTTTCTAAGAGCTAATTCAACAAACTTCTAGATCCTCTCAAGGATCATTAGACAGATTCAATCTGAATTCAATACTCAGGTTGCTGTTATCAGAAGTGATCATGGTACTGAGTTTGAAAACCAGTTAATCTGTAGATTCTGTGAAGATGAAAGGTGTAAGACCCCATTTGTTTTTCTTTTAAAAACCCGGGTCTTATGCCCAGAACCGCCGCTTTGCAGTGACACCATCACTCGGGAAGGTCGCCACTACAAAACGTCGATCCTGTCGGCCATATCGATCACAGAAGAAGAAAAGAATAAACGAATGAATAGAAGTTCAAGTCCACAATCACATGCTATATATAATAAATGTCCACATGGTATAACTGAAATAACAATATTACAATAATAAAGGGCACATGCTCTGTACATCATTTCCTCACTACAAGATCACTCGCAGAAGCTAACTACTAATCACTCACTGATCCTGAAACTTGTGCTCCTGTACTAGACTGGCCCGCCTCCGTCTACACCGTCCTCTGGTGCTGCTGTGTCACCTCGGTCCCCTAAAATGATATGGTCCACCGACCATTAGTCAAAAAGACTAAGCCTTATGTTCCCCACCCCACCCCCATTGGCTCCTAGGCACCGTGTGGGAGGATGAAGCGGAGGACAACAAGGGGTATAAAACAAAGCAGATGACGACGGATCTAGTCTACAGGAAATATCTACCACTACTCAGGTATATATATACATTTGAAGCAGTAAGTAAAACAGGGTAAAGAATAAGTAAGGTACAGTAAGTAAAGACATGTATATAATAGAAAAGTAACCATTGATTTATAGGAATGCCCATACAAACCTATAGACAAAGGGGTCGTTTAGGAAGGCCTATCGTATAAAGAGTCCCATAACCAATTTATACGATAGGGGTAGGGGTTGAAATGCAATGTTTATTCCATGACATGCAGAGTTATACAGTTTCTGCTATGTTCACACAAATGCAACTCACACACCTTAACTCTATGCGCACAGACCTTTAGTTCCCCCTTTTTGGAGCTAGCAAGATTCCCAGGATACTCCCGTAGTGGCAAACAGAAGCGGTGGGTTGGGCCTCGCCCAACTCTAGGTTGGTATTCACACTACCTAACTTAGACCTATCATACGCCTCAACGCAAAACCGCGGATCATCTGCGTACTCTTACTGGCTGGACCACCAGACTTTTATGGCTAAGTGCAAATTCCACACTTGCCGAGTCAACGTATTGACGTTGGTGTGAACGACCGTCCAATACCGAAGACCCACCACCTTCATGCACATGCAAACATGTTCTACTATATCTCGAGCCATAAACTCTCTGGCTAATCCTCCCGGCACAACAAACATTACTAAGCCACAAGCTCACCAGACTAATAAGTCTGTTGCTACAACCACCGAGCCTACCGCTCGTAAGACCAAACTGACTAATACACCCGTAATCACGGGGTGTGAGTGAGTGCGTTATTAATTACTCTTGTACCACATCTTGCTCCTATGATTTATGGTTAATCTTGGACTTCCCGAGGATTACCCTGTAAGGGGCTCGCTGCGGTACTAGGAGCTTGTTGAAATTTTGAAGTGAAGTGGATGAGACCGGGCGGTCTGGTTTGGGAGACGCGGAGACCGCGCGGCTTGTATATGATATCTGTCGGTCTGGCTCTGCTGGTCTGTTCTGGCGGTCTGCTGGTTGGCAAGTTTGTTCTTGTTCGCTGCGGTCTGTTCCCGAGTTGTTCTGCTTGGTTGACCTGTTCTGGCGATCTGGCGACTTATCTGAAGTCGGCCAGATGGTTCTTAGCTAGCTCCTGGTGGTCTAAGGAAAGAGCATTGTTGAGACCGCACGTCTTGTGCGCGGTCTCATGTTCGCGCGGCCTGTGCATGATCTGCCTCCTGATCTGCGGTCTTGGACAGGGCATTGTCCAAGTGTTGTGATCGCGCGGTTTGTCTTGTGAGACCGCTCGCGATCTGATGGGCGGTTACTGTATCCCAGTTTGGGCGGTGACGACATCTGTCTACTCACCTATAAATAGGGGTGCATGGCCCGTCATTAAAAATGAGAACTGTTTGCGATCAGCAAGTTGGGGTCTTCTTCCTTGGTGATTCCCAGCGGCTTGAATAAACAGCTTGGCAGCGGTCTGTCTGCGAGCTCGTTTATGTTCGTTCTTGTGCTGTTTGCAGTGAGCTCAGCGATCAGACGACCTTCAGAGGTTAGGCGATCTGAGTTGCGGTCTGGCGACAGCTTCAGTTCTTTGTTCCAATAAAGCTCCAGTTTGTGCGGTCTGAGGTGCAGTCTTGCAGTGCTGGCAGTCTGTCCGATTTCTGTTCGTGCGATCTCAGGGCAAGCCGGGCGAGTTCTGGAGTGGTCCGGCTTGTGCGGTCTCAGCTTGTCTAGCCGCCAGCTTTGCTTTTTGGTGTGTTTTGTTCTTCTCACCTCCGTGATTCTTATGAATCATGTCTCGCCATGTATACCTCGCACTGTAATTAAAGATTGTGATTCAATAAAGTTTCTCGTGTTTCTATGTGGCATTGTGGTTGTTTGGCTATAACTCGGTTGATACAACTCCTGCTTACTCCTAAACGGTCCAATTTCAAAAAATTTAACATGGTATCAAAGCGAGGTTGTTGGAGTGGATAAGCAGTGATCAACTTGAGTTGTCATCGTCTTTGTGAAGAAGAGACCACATAGATTGTCATGGAAGGCGGATTCGTTAGAGGACTTGGTATTGAACTTCTTACATCGACTAACTATAAGAAATGGAGGTCGTGTATGGAGAGCTATTTACTTGGCGAGGATCTATGGGAGATAGTTGGAGTAGAAGACGCACAAGAGGTGTTTCTAGTAGGAGATAATATGGCAGAGGTGAGACTTTGGAGGAGGACGAATGCTAAGGCAGAGTTCACTCTTAAGAGGGCTATTTCACCGGAGTTGTTTGATCACATCATTGGATGTAAATCTGCTGCTGAGATTTGGACGTCCTTGGATGGACTGTTCAATAAGAAGAATGTAGCTTGGCTACAGTTTCTTGAAAATGAGTTGGCGAGAGCCTCTCAATGTGATCTTTCGATTTCTACTTTCTTTCTCAAGATGAAGAATCTCACAGCAGAGATTTCTGCATTGGACCCTGATGAGCCCATCTCGGAGGCAAAACTGAAGAGGCATATCATCCGCGGGTTGCGGAAGGAGTATCTTGCCTTTGTGACTTCAGTTCAAGGTTGGGCAAATAAACCATCTCTGTTGGAGCTGGAGAACTTACTTGCGTCGCAAGAAAGATTGGCAAGACAGATGGCAGGGACTTCAATCTCTGGGGAGATAGTGATGTGTTGTTCTCTGGGAAGAAGAAGAAGTGGGAGAAGAAGAAGCCGGGTTATGATGGACCTTCTACTTTAGGTCAGCAGGATAGGGGTTATGCTCCTAAGTATGATGGGAAGAAGAAGGGAGATGGACCAAGGTGCTTCAGGTGTAATAAAACTGGCCACTTCAAGAAGGATTGCCGGGTTAATCTTCAGTCGGGACATGTAGCAGAGAAGGAGAAGCCAAAGGCTGATGAAGCTGGATGGCGAGGAGCCTTGGATGCCATCAACTTCGAAGAGGATTGGATTGTTGATTCAGGGTGTGGACATCATCTCACCGGGGATGAATCAAAGGTCTCTTGTTTGGCGCCTTACTCAGGTAACGATGCTATCATTACGGCTGATAATTCTGTTCATGCTGTCGAACAAGAAGGTGTTGTCTCCCTGAGCAGTGATAAGGGTCCACTCACCTTGAGGAGTGTTTATCACGTGCCTGGTATGAAGAAGAACCTCTTCTCTGTGACCAATGCGGTCGATGCCGGTTATCACGTTCTGTTTGGCCCAACAGAAGTGAAGTTTCTTAAAACTCAACCGGAGATCTAGGGAGATGTTATCCATATTGGAAAGAGAGTGAAGGACTTGTTCGCGTTATCGACAAGTACTTATGTTGATAAGATGAAGACCAACGATAGCGCGGCTATCTGGCATGAAAGGTTGGGGCATGTTGGCATGGACAAATTGAAGGCTATGGCGGTAAGGGGCCTTGTCAAGGGCTTGCCTAGCTTATCCTCTTATGGAGATGGTCATGTTTGTGCAGGTTGTCAGTTTGGTAAGTCTCATCGACTTCCATTTGATAAATCGCAAACAAGATACAAGCGCCGTTGGAGTGCATTCACGGTGATTTGATGGGACCAACTGCCACCCCAAGCCTTGGAAGCAATAGATATATGTTGGTGTTGATTGACGATTACACCAGATATGTCTCGGTGTATTTTTTGAAAGAAAAGTCGAAAGCTTTTGCAAAGTTTGTGGAGTTCAAGGAGCTGGTGGAAGGTCGGTTAGGCCTGCGGTTGAAAAAATTGAGAACTAATAATGGTGGGGAGTTCACCTCTGGTGAGTTCTCATGTTTTTGCAGGAAACACGGCATTCGGAGAGAGCTCACGTGTGCCCACACTCCACAGCAGAATGGCGTTGCGGAGAGTAAGATCCGTCATCTGACGAAAACCTGCAAATGCTGGCTTCATGCCAAGAGTATCCCAAAGTTTTTTTGGGCGGAGGGAATGTCTTGTGCGGCTTATGTCATCAACAGAATGCCTCTAAGTCCTATCAACATGAAGACCCCTCACGAACTGATGTTCAAGGAGAAATCGAGTGTTACACACCTTCGGGTGTTCGGATAAACCTGCTATGTGCATATTCCTGATGCTCTTCAGACAAAGCTAGATGCGAAAGCAAGGAAGCTAGTCTTTGTTGGATATGATGAGCGGAAGAAGGGATGGAGATGCATGGATCCTGAGACACGAAGGTCAGTGGTATCTCGGGATGTGGTGTTCGATGAAGTGACTTCCTACAAGGGGAGTTCAGGAGTTGAACTACCAGAGGGCAGGGTTGATGAAGCAAGGAAGGCTGCGGGAAACCTTCAAGAGGAGTTGTCTGTTTCACCAGGAGCTCCAATTGTGTCAAGCTCTGAGATGGAGGCTTCAGGTTCTGGAAGCAGGGGGAGCGATGCTCCAAGTTCATATGGAAGAGGAGATTGCACAGAAGAAGCAGCTGAGGAGGTGGCTAGTCAGGTGCAACCTCTTAGGAGGTCAAAAAGGACTATCAAGCCACCGGATCGATATACAGGAGGAAACATGGTGAGCTTCATCTCATGTTTCTTCGCTGGTCCCTTGGATGAAAGGGAGCCGTCGAGCTTTGAGAAAGCCAAAGGCGTGAAGCAGTGGGATATTGCTATGCAAGAAGAGATGGATGCTCTCAAGAAGAATGAGACTTGGTCTCTAGTGCCCAGGCCTAAGGGCATTACCCCTGTAACATGCAAATGGGTTTACAAGCTCAAGAAAAAAGCTGACGGCACGATCGAACGATACAAGGCTCGCCTTGTAGCTCGCGGGTTCACACAGCAGTATGGAGAAGATTATGAGGAGACGTTTAGTCCAGTGGCAAAGATGACCTCGGTTCGATTTGTTATTGCTTTGGCGGCATCCGGTGGATGGGAGATTTGGCAGCTCGACGTTAAGAATGCCTTCTTATACGGCGAAATCGACAAGGATATCTTCATGATTCAGCCACCGGGTTTCATTTCGGAGGATCGTCCGGACTACATCTGCAAATTGAAGAAGGCCCTATATGGTTTAAAGCAAGGGCCTCGGGCGTGGTATGGGAAGATCGCGGAGTATCTTCTATTCTGCGGGTTCTTTGCTTCAGATTCTGATTCTAGCTTGTTCGTCAAGGAGGGGGCGCTTCGGGTTATTGTGCTGTTGTATGTGGATGACATGATTGTCACCGGGAACTCAAAGGAGGCGGTAGCAAGGCTGAGAGCTGAGCTTGCTATCAGGTTCGAGATGAAGGATCTGGGTGAGCTTCACCATTTCCTTGGACTCGAGGTTCAGAGGCGGGAGAGCGGAGTGCTCATTTCTCAGGCCGGTTATGCGGAGCGGATCGTTCAACGATTTGGCATGGAGGAAGGGAAGAGCAGCTCTATACCTCTGGAACAACATCATAAACTTCGGAAGGATGAGGGAAGAGTTCTATCTGATCCATTGGTGTTCCGAGCTCTGGTGGGGAGCTTGATCTATTTGACCATCACGAGGCCTGATATTGCTTATGTAGTTGGCAAAGTGAGTCGGTACATGGCGGAGCCACGGAAACCTCATCTTCTAGCGGCGAAAGGTATATTGAAGTATGTAAAGTCGACCTCTGATTTGGGTCTCCTATTCAGGAGAGGGTCAAGCTTGGAGTTGCTGGGATACATGGATGCTGATTATGGGGGAGACGTGGATGATCGAAGATCAATGTCTGGTTATATCTTTATGACGGGCCCCACAGCTATCTCTTGGTGCAGCAAAAAGCAGGTCTCGGTGTCCGTATCCACAACAGAAGCGGAATACAAGGCTTCGGCCTTGGCAGCTTAGGAAGCCGTTTGGCTCAGGAGGTTGGTGGAGGACGTTCATGAGGAGGTTTGAGGTCCCACTGTGCTACGCGGGGACAATGAGAGTGCTCTCAAGCTGGTTAATAATCCAGTCTGTCACGCGAGGACCAAGCATATTAGATCGAGCACCATTTCATTCGTGAAAAGGTGTTAGGTGGATCTCTTATGGTCGAGCATGTTCGAAGTGCGGACAATGTCGCAGACATCTTCACAAAGCCGCTGGCGAAGGGACCATTTACACGGTTGCGGAGTTTACTCGGGCTGGTCTCCACTTCCCACTTCAAGGGGGAGTGTTGAAATTTTGAAGTGAAGTGGATGAGACCGGGCGGTCTGGTTTGGGAGACCGCACAGACTCGCGGGCTTGTATATGTTATCTGCCGGTCTGGCTCTGCTGGTCTGTTCTGGCGGTCTGCTGGTTGGCCGGTTTGTTCTTGTTCGCTGCGGTCTGTTCCCGAGTTGTTCTGCTTGGTTGACCTGTTCTGGCGATCTGGTGACTTGTCTGAAGTCGGCCAGATGGTTCTTAGCTAGCTCCTGGTGGTTTAAGGAAGGAGCATTGTTGAGACCACACGGCTTGTGCGCGGTCTCATGTTCGCGCGGCCTGTGCGCGATCTGCCTGCTGATCTGCGGTCTTGGAAGGGCATTGTCCAAATGTTGTGATCGCGCGGTTTGTCTTGTGAGACCGCTCGCGATCTGATGGGCGGTTACTGTATCCCGGTTTAGGCGGTGACGACATCCCTCTACTCACCTATAAATAGGGGTGCATGGCCCGTCATTAAAAATGAGAACTGTTTGCGATCAGCAGGTTGCGGTCTTCTTCCTTGGTGATTCCCAGCGGCTTGAATAAATAGCTCGGCAGCGGTCTGTCTGCGAGCTGGTTTATGTTCGTTCTTGTGCTGTTCGCAGCGAGCTCAACGATCAGGCGACCTTCAGCGGTTAGGCAATCTGAGTTGCGGTCTGGCGACAGCTTCAGTTCATTGTTCTAATAAAGCTCCAGTTCGTGCGGTCTGAGGTGCGGTCTTGCAGTGCTGGCAGTCTGTCCGGTTTCTGTTCGTGCGATCTCAGGGCAAGCCGGGCGAGTTCTGGAGTGGTGCGGCTTGTGCGGTCTCAGCTTGTCTAGCCGCCAGCTTTGCTTTTTGGTGTGTTTTGTTCTTCTCGCCTCCGTGATTCTTATGAATCATGTCTCGCCATGTATACCTCGCACTGTAATTGAATATTGTGATTCAATAAAGTTTCTCGTGTTTCTGTGTGGCATTGTGGTTATTTGGCTATAACTCAGTTGATACAACTCCTGCTTACTCCTAAACGGTCCAATTTCTAAAATTTTAACAGAGCTATAATGGGATGACACCCCAAGGCCCCCTTTCTCAGGACACTTAGTGTTGTTGGTATCTACCCATAAGAACACCCTCCTTGTTATTACACTTGGATTACCCTAAGTATTTTATGACCCGCTAGGGGGAAGACGATCTTTCGTCAATCCCGAGCACAACTTTACCCTTAACTCACCAAGCACACTCTCATCACCTAAACTCCTTTCTGGTGACCTTCAATCTTCTCAACCATTCTAGGTACAACCTCTACCTTCCATTCCCTCCTAATGATCCATAAAGTTCTCAGGTTTTACTGTTTTACTATACGCAGACCAAATGAGTTACATAAGGGGAGGTACTCCAAATATTCCTCCAACTGACTCAAGATATTTACTGGAGGTCTATCATGATGTTTCGAAACTAAACCCAGAGAATCATATTTTCCTTAATTATTTGCATTTATTATCATTTCTCCAATATTTGCCAAGTATGAATATGAGCATGAAGTGTAAGGTATTCTTATGATATGGCTCCCATAAAATTAAGATAAATCTATCATGCCAAAATAACCATAAGTACAGAATGTCACAATTTTATAATCAGGAATTGTCCTATAATTATAATATTTACATCATTCCAATGTTGGAG
This sequence comes from Dactylorhiza incarnata, assembly GCA_033032865.1. Classification (NCBI taxonomy): domain Eukaryota; kingdom Viridiplantae; phylum Streptophyta; class Magnoliopsida; order Asparagales; family Orchidaceae; genus Dactylorhiza; species Dactylorhiza incarnata. The sequence goes on along the minus strand of JAWHQI010000132.1, from coordinate 6,223,488 downwards.
GTTAATGAAGGAACCATCAAAAATACTTATCCAAAAATTATGGAAAAATTACTAGACCTTCATATTAGTCAGAAAAGTCTACTGGCCAAATTTCAGAATTTATAAAGGCAAATTAATCACATAAATGAATATTCCAAAGAAACCCTTTCTAGGGAAAATTGTGAAGGAACCTACTATTAAATAATTCCAACAATTATGAAATTAATACCAGATCTCTAAGATGACCATAAAGGCTTACTGACTGAGTTTCACAATTTATGGAAAACATTTTCTCACCTAAATAAATATTCTAAATAGATCCTAATATGAACATGCTGTGAAGTAGCCTACTGATAACAATCTCCAAAAATTATATAAAAATTTGCAGAGGTTCCTAGTGACCTGAAATGTCCTATCACCAAGTTGCACATTTTTCTAGAGAGTATTGGACCCTCAATTGTATTTCTTAAGGTTAAGGTAAAATAAGTGCCTTATGAATGAAGTGCTGGTTAAATCATTTAATTACAACAACAACAACACTCAAGCCTTTATCCCACCATAGTAGGGTCGGCTATATGGCTCCTCTGTCGCCATTGCGCCCTATCTTTAAGCATAGTCTCATTAATGCCTAAGTACATCATGTCTTTCTTTATAGTTTCATTCCAAGTCTTTTTTGGTCTACCCCTCCCCCGTTTAACATGTCTAGTGACTAAACTCTCACAACGCCTAACAGGTGCCTCTAATGGTCTCCTATGTACATGTCCAAACCATCTTAAACAAGCTTCTCGCATCTTCTCTACAATTGGCGCCACTCCTATCTTATCCCTGATACATTCATTCCTAATTTTATCCAGTCTCGTGTGACCACACATCCACCTAAGCATTCTCATCTCCGCGACTCCCATTTTTTGCTCGTGTACACCATTCACTGCCCAACACTCAGAACCGTAGAGCATTGCAGGCCTAATTGCAGTACGGTAAAACTTGCCTTTAAGTTTTAGTGGTACTTTACGATCACATAGGATCCCAGACGCGCCTCTCCACTTCAACCAACCTGCTTGGATTCTATGAATCACATCTTTATCTACACCTCCATCTTTTTGAATTATCGATCCCAGATATTTAAAGCACTCACTGCGGGAAATATCTTGGTCACCCAATTTAATGACGGAGTCATCTGACCTTCTTGCACTACTAAATTTAAGCTCTATATACTCTGTCTTTGTCCTGCTCAACCTAAAACCCTTCTTTTCTAAAGTGTCTCGCCAAGATTCCAGTTTCACGTTTACACCCTCGCGCGTCTCATCGACCAAAACAATATCATCTGCAAATAATAAACACCAAGGTATTGCTTGCTGGATATGTCCGGTGAGCTCATCTAAGATAAGGGTAAAGAGGTAAGGGCTTAAAGCTGACCCTTGATGTAAGCCAACAGCGATAGGGAATTCCTGTGTTAATCCTCCAGATGTCCTCACCTTGGTCACTGAATTTGTATACATATCTTTGATTACGTCAATGTATGATACATTTACACCTTTCTTTTCTAAGACTCTCCACAAGAACTCTCTTGGAACCCTATCATACGCCTTCTCCAGATCGATAAACAACATATGCAAATCTTTTTGTCTTTCCCGATAGTTGTCAATGAGTCTCCTCAAGAGATGTATTGCTTCCATGGTTGACATCCCTGGCATGAATCCAAATTGATTCTCTGAGATGCTAGTCTCTCGTCTAACTCGTCTCTCTATTACTCGTTCTCATAGTTTCATAGTATGACTCATTAAATTAATTACACAAAAATTACCAGAGGTCCTTCATGTGATATTAAAGGCACTACCAAGGTTTCACCATCATCAAAGACCATTTGAGCATGTGAATTTCCTTTATAAGAAAAAGCCCGAAAAAGGTTATAATCTAATTTAGGGGGAATAAATACTCCTAAAATTCTTTCAAAATTCCCTAGGGCATTATTACACCCCATGAAAATATCTACTAAGTCCCATGATCATTCTAGGACTTTTGACCACATGACCTTCACAAGGTTCTATATGCACCCCTGGGGATAAAGCTAGGGTCCTAGGGCATATCCACCTCCACACCACCCCAAATCACTTATGGGGGTGTTTTACGTGATCCTATACTAGTGGCCAAGGTTTCACATCACGTTGATGAGTTTTGACGACCATACCCCAAAATGAACACCATACCTTATTTTGACCTAATTTGACCAAACATGGGTTAGCAATTTTCCTAACCAAATCAGTCCCAACTGGGCTGAAATTTTTACCAGGGTCATATAATAAACCTAAGAGGCACCCACCAAAATTTGGAGGGGATTGGAGGTCATTAGACCCTAAATTTAAATAATATATGAATTATTACAAAAACCTTAGAAAAAATTTCTCCTAAAATTTCCATCTTTGCATATGTTGTGGGTGTAGGTACAAATAGCCCAGGTTTCAATTTTCAAGTCAATCCCATAACCCAATCAAAAGTTATTCAAGAAATGGTGGCTGCCCTACACTAGGGACCAGTCCCACCAAAATGGACCAACAGGGAGCTACAAAACTCCTTTTGGGGTGAAATCAATTTTAAAATAAAGTAGACTCCAAGGGCTACAACTTTAGTGTTGACAACTTTTTCTGTAGAGGGCCCTAAGTATTTTCTATAAATAAATTAAGGTTCAGCATAAAACAGGACAGAAATGTGATTTATAAGATATAATCTGGCAGCACACATCTTGAAGCAGAAATGGACAGCATCCCATCTTCTTCTTCCTCCAGCCAACGACTGAGATTGCTCCAACCTGGGTGGTTTTGGAAGTGGTTTTCCCGGCAACCCACGCCCCTCCCTGGCCGGCCAATGCCAACACCACCTTCCTTGAGGTGGTGCCCAACGATTGGAGGTCTTGGCCGGCCGGTGGTGGCCAGAAATAGGGGTTTAGACAATAGGAAAAAGCTCCAAAAATGGAGTTTTTGGCTCACATGATCTAGGGCCAATTGGCTGTAAAGCTTGCAAGCAATAGATGTAGATCTATCCATTAGGGTAGAGGAGAAGAACCAGACCTCCAATCGTGCTCGAGGGTGGTTGTTTCCCGGATTTGCCATGGCCGCCCCCTTCAAGATGTGCTCCTTGCTGATCTCTTAATCCTCCACCAAATGCAACGATCTAGGACTCGATTTCAACTGATATCCCCCTTCTGAAGGTGATGGAAGGGTCAATTTGAGAAGGGGGGGCTTAATGGAGGAGTGCCATTAATGGTCATTTCGGTTTCACTTGAAAACTCTTGAATCCTCCACTGGATGGCATGGGAAAGGCTGGAAAACGTCTTAGAATTCAATGGGGAGATGAATGGAGGGTGTGGGGAGATGAATGGGGGTCAATTTGCCTTGAATGCCATGAATTCACCTTGAATGGCCACTTTCTCTCTCTTCAAATTGGGGGAACTCCCAATTTCTCTCTCCTAGTCACCCCCTCCAGAAATTGGATGGCATTTCATGTAATTTCAGTGGTGATTAATCATTTGGGCCATTGAAATTGGGATTGACCCAAAGGGATTGAGCTTGAGTTAGCCTTTTCCCCTCTTTTTGGGCAAGGTTGACCAAGTGTTGACTTGAGGTGTTGACTTGGTCAATTAAGGTTTGACTGGTCCAAGTGGTGTGTCTTGAGTCCCTTGACACCACCCAAAGTTGGTTGAGTCATGGTGGTGCCCCAATTGGGCCAATTTATCCAAAAGGTGTTGGTTTGACCAAAATAGGGCTAGAGTTGACTTGGGTCAAATTGGCCAAATTGGTGGCCCCATGATGGGGTTTTTAGTCCATTGAGTCTCTAATATCCTTATAAGGATATGGGAAATGTCAATTTTGCATGGTGGAGGCCAATTGACCCTAATTAGACTACTTTGACCAATTTATGGTTAGGGTTGACTTTGGTCAACTTGACCTATTTGGTTAACCCCAATGGGTCCTTGGTGCTTTAAGGGGACCCCTAAAGGGTTAGTTATGCTATGGTGGGGTCAAAGAGTCAAGTTGAGGAACTAAAGTCTAACCCTAGGCTTGTTAACTAGAAACTGCTATTTGCAGACCACTGTGGTTTTCCTCCTTGCCTAAGGCCAAGTAATCTCTTCAAGCTTCCCAGGGTTCTGTCATGACCTAGTTATGAAAAAATTACTCTAGGGGTCCAGTTGTTCGGGGGATGTTACAAAAGGTGGAAGAAGATGTTGGAACATGGTCTTTCGTATCTCCTAGGTTTGAGATAACAAATCATATGTGTATATGATCTTGTGTGTTTAAGTGTGCAGGAAACAAGTCCATATGACTCAAGCATAACATAGGAAGGTTGCCCCCAAAATTGACCCACAAATTACAACATGCCCACTAGCGCCAGCGGTAACACCTAGCGCAGGCCCTAGTAATGATTAGCGGAATTCTGGGAGAATCTTTAGAAGGAGCTAGCCCCAGGGGGTAGCGGATACCGAATGCAGTAGCGAGGAGCACAATAGGCAAGGCGGCAGAGTTTCGCTGGAATGAAGATATGTACGCAGAGAATATTTCCTAATATAGTATAGCATCGGCGGTAGCGCTAGCGCTCAATCCTATAAAAGGAGGCCTCTTTTCTCATTTTGATGAGACAAGTTTGAGAGAGATGAAGTGCTAGAATTCCAGACCCTTACTCTGCCAAAAAGTGATCTCCCACCAAAGTTCCATGAATTTCTGAAGGAGGATTTCTTCACACCGGATCCGACCGAAGATCGCTTCATCAATGCTTATACTACAGCGGTCTTTCATCCCCGACTTCAGAAGTTTCTTAGAGGGAGTTCTTATTATTGTTATTTCATATCTTTTGTAAAGCGTTAGTGAATTCACCTCGTATTAGGGACTAGGTCTGGGTAGGACTTAGGGCAGAAACTCGCCTTGTGTTGGCAACTAGATCTATGTTAGGTCTAGGGAGTGTTCAAGGCCATATCCAGGGAAGGATTGGCTAGAGTGGCTTGAGACCATATCCGGGGAAGGATAGGCTAGGGCCACCGGTTCTTGGGGATGCGAGTCGGGATAGAAAACAAAAAGAGTTTTTATTATTCGCCTTCGGTTTTTAGCATTATAAGAAATCAAGTTTTGTAAACTCTCCATTTTCATATTAATAAAATGATGTCACAATTTTATTTCAATTAATGTGCTTGATTGCTTATTTTCTTCTCTTATAATTTCAAATATAACAAAAGTTTTTAAAACCCCTATTCACCCCCTCTAAGGGCGCCTACCGATCCAACAAGTGGTATTAGAGCAAGGTTTTATTCCAATCCGCTTAACAATCAGGAATAATGGCGTCTCATGATCTCGCTTCTATTAGTGGGGTAAATTTTTATGAAGAAGAAAAATTTCTTAAACCACCTTTATTCGAAGGGAGAATTTATAAAGGGTGGAAATTTTTAATGGAAAAGTTTATTAAAAATTTAGATATCAATGCATGGGATATATCAATAGTTAGACCAGAAAATGAATCAGATAAACATGAACGTCATCTAAATGCAAAAGCTTTAAATAGTATTTTCTGTGCTTTATCTAAAGAAATTTTCTAATTGATATATTGTTTTTCTAGTGCATACAAAGTATGGAAATTTCTTGAAAAATTGTATGATTCTCCATCTATAGGTATGGAACAAACGCAAGAAGTGGAGAACATATAAGATTGCATAAATTGTCAAGAAATCTCCTCTCATGATGGATCAATGGAGTGCACATCAAGTGAAAAAGAAGAAATCCTATCTTTGGAAGAGGAATGCCAAATAGATGAAGATAACAAAGAAAATCTATGCTCAAATCTCACAGCATCCAAAAGCACTGTAAAGAAATCAAATCCTCTCATTATTTGCAATTCTATTTCTAATTTACAATTGATACAAATTACAAAGCGCATAATTAAGAAAATAAAAAAATGTGAATTGTAAATTGCGCTTAGAAAATAAATATTTAAAAGCAAAAGTTAAAGTAAAATCAAATTCTGATTTATCTAGTTTTTCTCATGAAAACATCAAACCTTGTTTTGATTGTAATAATAGTAAAGAGAAATTCAAGGTTCTTGAAAAAGAAATATTAATTGTAAAAGAATATAATGAAAAAATTATCCTTAGAAAATTTATCTTTGAAAAGTGATTGTGTTAAATGCAAAAGTTATAGAATTGAAATCAAGGAGATGGATGAAACATTTGAGGAATTTAGAATAAATTATCAAACTCATATCGACTCTACTGTGTCCACTCTTAAAAATAGCACAATAGCTTATAATAAAGCTAGGCATAATCTAAAGATCAAGAATGATGAATTAAAATAAAAAGTAACTTGCTTATGAAAATTATAAATAAAAATTCACAATATCAAGTAATATCTAAAAGCAAGTTAAATATGAATATGAATATCTTAACTAAGTCTAATAATGGGAGTAAGAAACACAAAATGTTTAAAAATCAAAATCCAAATCACTATTATTTAAACAATCATGTATCTCCCAAATTTAATTCAAATATGCAAAAATTTCCTATGAACACTACCTTCGATAATCACAATGGAAATTTGATGCATAAGAATAACAATAAACCAAGATATGAATGGAGACCCAAAATAAAAAATGAAACATTAACTCCACTTGAAAGAATTCATTCATTTTTGTCTCCCAAAAAAGTATCAAGCTATATTTGGGTACCCAAAGGAACCATCTCTCATGGTCAACTTTGGATACCTAAATCTCTTATCTACTAGTATCATTCATTTGCATGAAGTAGAAATAAATCAAAATGAATACAAAATACTCTACTTCATGATATGCTTTAATGTCTTTTCTATTTTTCTATTTTTTATTTGTAAGCCATCATGTTATGGTCATCTTATATATTATTGGAAATATGATTTTATCTCTTAAAATATAATGAGTTTATAAATCAAATTGATCAAAATTCAAAATCATATTTCTATTTTGATGACATATCTATCTTTCTTATATTCATTTCCTATATATATCATATAGTATTCATATAAATTGAACTATAAATTTGCTGTAAGATGTGTTAATTAAATCAAGTTATTAGGCTATTAAGCACATTAACTTTCATCAACAAAATTAGAGAAATAACATGATCTAAAAGAAAGTTCAAAATCTAAAAGAAAGTTCAATGTTCAATATGTTCTTTTTCTTTTTCAAAATAAAAATTATAGTGTGTTCAATCCTTGATGTCAAACATGATCTAAACCATCACTAGTATTCACTATCAAAAATCACATATATATTCAAAATTCATAATTAAAAGAAAAATCACTAAAATGTATTGAAAGAATTTACCATCATAATGAATATTGAATTCACATGCACCACCATGATCTATTGATGTCCTTTGCTAGGTCTTCTAAAAACTACTAATTCTATCACATTTATATAAATTATATGATAACAATTGATATTATAATTACATACCATGTGATGATAGAAATTTTAATTTTGCAAAAACCTTTCTGCGATGCGATTAGAATTCGACGGGCGCGTTCGAGGCGTCTCACGAGTTCTCCTACTTCGAGAAACTAACCATTATCCTACTTCGATGAATAGAAGTAATGGTCTTTCCTTCTTTCGGAATATCGACAAAAATTACGCGGCGGCGGCGGCGCTGAATTCTTTTATAAAATTTTAAATAGAAAAGGAGAAAGTTTTGCAAGTTTTTGTAATTATATATCCAAACTACTCATTCGAAAAGGCAAGTATACCTTATCGCGTATAGTATAGGATATTTTATAGAAAATATCAAGGTCGTATTAAACTTGGGTCTGTCGAGTACTTCTACTTCGAGAAAGCTAACTATTATTTTATCAAAAAATAAATTAGAGAGAGGTAATTAAAACTAACTAAAAGAGAACAAAAAAATAAGGAAAACAAAACTTACATTTCATAATAAAAAGAGATTACATGAAATTGAAACTACATTACATTGCATGAAAGTAAATCTAAGCTACTTGCATGGAATGAAAATAATCTAAACTAGCTTGCATGGAAAGAAATTACATAAAATTAAAAACTAACTAAAACATGAAAAATAAGAAAAACTATACAAGAACAGCCCAAATGGGCAGGGGGAAGGGAAGATGAATGTTGGAGTGGAGCCTCTGAATTTATAGGAAAATTTTCCAGGTTACACGCCCTCGGTCACGGGCGTGACCTAGGGCATGTAATACTTGTTCTGCACGGCTGCGACATCGACGTGGGTCTTGCGTGATGGTGCGGCGAAAAAAGGACTTTATACGCCAGTGGAACTTTGGTCACGGGCATGTACCTGGGCGGCTTCAATCAATGCAGTGTGGGCTTGAATTCGGCGCGGCAGAAAGCAGGGATCACGCGCGAAAGTCACAGGCGTGACATATGAGTCACGGGCGTGACTCATGTTGACTTCTCGATGGCTTCTCCACGTCTCGATGGCCGCCCGCTGGGAAGATTCTATGATTACACGCTCGCCTGGATAGAGAGTTCGTGGAACGCTTGGGTTTCGTCGAAGGCAGAGAGATTTCGTCGAACACAGCTCGGGTTTCGTCGAACGCCTGGCAGAGAGATTTTGTCGAACGCATCTTGTTTTCATCAAACGTAGCTCAGTTTTCTTCGAACGCCTGGGCAGAGTGCGTTCGTCGAATGCAGCTTGAGTTTCGTCGAACGCAGCTCAATTTTCGTCGAATGCTTAGGTAGAGAGCGTTCGTCGAACGCAGCTCGAGTTTCGTCGAACATAGATCGAGTTTCGTCAAACACAGATCTTTAGGTCACACGCCCTTGGTCACGAGCGTGACTGAGGGCATGACTTGTGATTTTCTCTAATTTTTCCCAAAATACTGCAAAAATTAAAATTAAGCTAAGTTAGAAACAAAATTACAAAATAACTACTTATGACCTTAAATTGACATGAAAAAGAAAAATACATATTAAATATTTACAAAATTTTCTGTTAAAAGGTTATATAAAATCAACTTATCAAATACCCCAATACTTGAGGTTTGCTATTCCAGAGCAAAAGTGTGAGACAAAATTTATAAGACATCCTTAAATTTTTTTAATTTTAAACTAAAATTTCATTTAAACCAAAAGTTAAGTTAATAATAAATTCAAGGAAGAGTTAAGTCCTAAATTATGATGATGATTTAAAAAGAGGGAAAAATGTTTAGGCAAGGACTTCTCAAGAAAATTAATTAGTTTAACAAAATTGTAGAAATTATAAGACTAGATTAAATTTAAATTATAAGAACTCTATCTTAAAAGAAACTTAAGGCAAAAGTAACTTACTAAATATTACTCTCTCCATAATCTTAAACTAAATCTAGAACAATGATAATTGGCTAAGTGGGATTTCATAAAATTTGGCAAAAGAAGAGAATTTTTTTTGAATGGAGGTGATGGATATTATCCTCTCATCATGAATATTTTTTTTTTAATTCTCTTCTAATAAAAACCCAAAATGTATATATTTAGGAGTAATGAATTTTATCCTCTTACTCCATGCCATATAATCTTTTAAATGATTTTGGGTGCATATGTTTAGGGAATAATAAATTTTATCCTCTTATTCCCATGACATATGATCTTTTAGAATTCATTTTTTATGCCAACAAAGGGGGTAGGGAAAGAAAATAAATCTAGCTAGCTTTAAATTATATTGAGAGCAAATTCTAGTATATTTAAATTTCCTAAGATCTAAAAAGTTAGAAGAAAATATAATTGAAATCTAAAGAGGTTTAGCAAATTCACTGCAAAATAAAGTCACTTAAAAATAAAAAGAGAAGTCATGCTAAATAAATTCTCTAATCAAGTTAAAATCATAAGATGATTCTTAAAGCAAGATTACCTCAAATTTTAAATTAACGAACTATGATACGCAAAATTTTAGCCAATTAAAAACATAAACATGCTTATAACCATTCTCAACTAGATTTCTAAGAACTCACAAAAACAATAAATAGGAGAGGTAAAAGATTTTTACATTTTAAGTTTTTCATATTTTTTTTTAATTTTGAATTTTTTGTAAAATTTTGATATTATCTTTTTTTGGATTTTTGTAAAAAATAAACAATAAAAACATATACTTAAAATACTAAAATTTTTTGTTAATTCTTGGACTTCCCGAGGTATACCCCGTGAAGGGTTCTCAACGGTACTAGGAGATGTGATGGGGTGAGGTCCCAAACGTCCCTTTCCAAGAAATTAATTTTCAATTTTCTAATTTTTTTTTGAAATTTTTGGGTTTTCTATTTTTTTTGAAGATGCTAATTTTTCTTTTGTAAAAGGCAATAAAAAGGAAATAAACTATGTACAAAAAAGAAAATAACTAAGTACAGATTTTTTTTTTCGAATTTTAGGATTTTTTTTGGATTTTTTTTGCGATTTTATAATTTAAAACAAAGAGAAATACACCCCCATACTTAAAATTCAACATTGTCCCCATTGTTGAAAGCTAAATATGAAGAACAAATAAAATACAGACACAATATTATGAAAGAAAAAGAATAAGAAGGGGGAAAGAAGCATGTCCCTGATTTGGAGACGGACGATTACCACGATCTCCTGCAAAATTATTTAAAATAAAACAAAACACAAAATAAAAAAATATGAAAGTTTAAAAAAAATTGATTTTTTGATAAAAGTAATAGCGCTTTTTCTCTTTTCAAAATATCGACAAAAATATTCCTCGGCAACGCGCCAAAAACTTGATGATAGAAATTTTAATTTTGCAAAAACCTTTCTGCGAAGCGATTAGAATTCGACGGGCGCGTTCGAGGCTTCTCGCGAGTACTCCGACTTCGAGAAACTAATCATTATCCAACTTCGATGAATAGAAGTAATGTCTTTTCTTCTTTCGGAATATCAATGAAAATTACGTCGCGGCGGCGGCGCCGAATTCTTTTATAAATTTTTAAATAGAAAAGGAGAAAGTTGTACAAGTTTTTGTAATTATATATCCAAACTACTAATTCGAAAAGAAAAGTATACCTTATCGCGTATAGTATAGGATATTTTATAGAAAATATCAAGGTCGTATTAAACTCGGGTCTGTCGAGTACTTCTACTTCAAGAAAGCTAACTATTATTTTATCAGAAAATAAATTAGAGAGAGGTAATTAAAACTAACTAAAAAGAGAACAAAAAATAAGGAAAACAAAACTTACATTTCATAATAAAAAGAGATTACATGAAATTGAAACTACATTACATTGCATGAAAGTAAATCTAAGCTACTTGCATGGAATGAAAATAAATTTAAACTAGCTTGCATGGAAAGAAATTACATAAAATTAAAAACTAACTAAAACATGAAAAATACGAAAAACTATACAAGAACAGCCCAAATGGGCAGGGGAGGGAAGATGAATGTTGGAGTGGAGCCTCTGAATTTTTAGGAAAATTTTCCAGTTACACGCCCTCGGTCACGGGCGTGACCCAGGGCGTGTAATACTTGTTCTGCATGGCTGCGACATCGGCGTGGGTCTTGCGTGACGGTGCAGCAAAAAAAGGACTTTACATGCCTGTGTAACTTTGGTCACGGGCGTGTACCTGGGCGGCTTCAATCAATGAAGCGTGGGTTTGAATTCGGCACGGCAGAAAGCAGGGATGACATGCGAAAGTCACGGGCGTGACATATGAGTCACGGGTGTGACTCATGTTGACTTCTCGACAGCTTCTCCACATCTCGACGGCCGCCCGCTGGGAAGATTCTAAGATTACACGCCCGCCTAGATAGAGAGTTCGTCGAACGCAGCTCGAGTTTCATCGAAAGCAGAGAGATTTCGTCGAACGCAGTTCGGGTTTCGTCTAACGCGTGGGTAGAGAGATTTCATCAAATGTTTCTCGAGTTTCATCGAACGCATCTCGGTTTTCGTCGAACGCCTGGGCAGAGAGTTTTCGGCGAACGCCTCTGAAGAGAGAGCATTCGTCGAACACAGCTCGAGTTTCGTCGAATGCAGCTCGGTTTTCGTCAAACGCAGATCTTTAGGTCACACGCCCTTGGTCACGGGCGTGACTGAGGGCGTGACTTGTGATTTCCTCCATTTTTTCCCAAAATTCTGCAAAAATTGAAATTATGCTAAGTTAGAAACAAAATTACAAAATAACTACTTATGACCTAAAATTGACATGAAAAAGAAAAATACATATTAAATATTTATAAAGTTTTCTATTAAAAAGTTATATAAAAACTACTTATCACCATGGCTGGTATATTACGTGTGTATTGTGATTTATTTCAAGTTTAGACCATAGAATCATCATGATATCAATAAGATCAAATCAAATAGAATCTTCACTTTATTCTAGGTCTATAAATTGAAACACTATCATACTTTGGCATAGCATTAATCTTAAACTTATCATACTAACATTGTCACCTAAAGAATATCAGTACTATATTAGGTTTTATATGTTTACCAAGATATGCAGGCTGGGTATTCTTATCTAGGGCATATCTATGTTATTCTTAGCATGAACATCATTTCATACTAATCATTTAAATCATGCTTATTTGGCTTATTCGAACTTGATATCTTGTGCTTACATTTCCTATCATTTTCAACTTACATTATTTTGATAAACACAAGCCTTTAGAAAATTCAAAATGAAGGTATAATAAAATATATCTCATGCAATGTTTATATAGAAAATGCTAATGTTTCATGCAATTTGCATTGTCTAGACATCTCCAAAAATTCTAAAATTTCTGCATGAAACTACTCTTGGGACACTTATTCAAGATCAATAATCAGAATTTCCAAAATCTTGAAAAATAGTGTACTATTTATCGCGCTAGCGCTAGCGTCGGTGCTAGCTCGAGTATCCGATTTTCTGTATTTTAAAATTTTAAAAAATCCCTAAAAATATGCTTTATTATATGTACTATTTATTGTTGCATTTCTGTTTTTTTTAAATTAAAACAAAAAATATATATCTATAAAAAAGCAAAATTACAAAAAAATACCTTTCACTCTATTTCTTTGTTTATGTGTCTGATTTCTATTCCTAAATGCAAAAATCAAATACAAAAATATAAAACATAAGAACTATCAAAAAAACTGTATGGACTTTATTGTGAAATTCAAGCATGATTTAATCTTTCATTTAAAGCTTCTTCAATGTTGAAATTTATTTTTTGAAACTACCTTGAATAATGTTCTTATCATGCTTTGATATATCTAATCACATGTACATAAATTGTGCTGAAAAAAGTGTTGTGTAGAAATAAGCTTAGCATGTCTCTAAGTATGAGTAAATGTTTTATGTTTGATAATGATCTTTATTCACTCACTTATTTTGCCAAAGTCTACATATGCTCTTAATCTAAGAATGGTTATTTGTGTATTGTACTTGTATAATAAATAAAATTTGCATAAGTATCTTACCTACACTCCATTTATTTGCACTCTTATAATTAAGAAAAGTGGTTGTGCTTTCAAAATTTCATTGGTTTGCAAAATAAGTGTATTCGGAGAACTTTGTACAAAACAAAAAATAAATGAAATAAAATAACAAAGATAACTCCACCAAACACTACTTGAACCTCCTGATAAGTCTTAATGAGCATTGTGAGGTTGAGCACCTTGGAAAGAATAGTAAAGTATCTTGTGCAAACCATAATTTTTTGTTTACACCACTTGTTCTTTTTTATGTGCGTTAATGGGCGTGGAAGTAAAAGTATTTGTGTTTTATTGTGCACTTTACTATACATATGTCTTGTATTTTTGATTAAAACATTTGTTTACTCTCTTCAAAATACACTTATGTGCACATCATTATCTTCCATAATACTTCTTCTCATGAGTATTGGATCCTAATGCTAAAATTTTATACTCTCTTTATATGTAAAATGCACTAGATAACCTAGCATGCTCTCTACAATATTTGGTAGGTTTTGAATTTGTGAATTGGAATAACATTGTAGTAGTCTCTTTTTAGTACATCTCTTTCATGCTTGGTTACTTTATTATCAAACTTAAAAGAAAAATGATTTACAAACAACATCTTTTTCATTTTTTACTTTCACTCATATTTTCTTCTTCTACATCGTCATGTCTTTCAAAAAGATGTTTGTTGTATTTTTATAAGTCTTCCGCAACATTACGGTTACCTTGTGCTCTTTTTTTTCTTATCTCAATTCTTCAAACTCCAAATTCTTTTTTTTAACCAAATGGTAGACCTGAGTGGTAGATGTTATATTATTCCTTTTCAGCTAAAAACTCAGATTTATTTCTATGAAATTTACTTAAGCTAAAAACTCTGATTGATTTCTATGAAAATACTTGTGCTAAAAAACTCTGATTTATTTCTATGAAAATACCTATGCTATCTACAAAAGCTCGATCATGCCTTATCTTACTATCAAAAATCCATTTATGTCTCTTGCTTCCTTACCCACTTTTGCTAATAACAAAAGGGGGAGAACTAACATGATAAATATCCACCGCTATCACAATTGAAAACTAACATGATTAATTAAATTGATAGCTTATATATTAGGGGAGCATTCACTTAGGGGGAGCATGTATTTAGGGGGAGCAATTCTAAATACCAAAATTGACATTTATCCTAAATAATCACTTTTGCACACACACAAGTAGGTTTCATCATGCTTATATATTAATGCTCTGATTTATCATTAATGGATTTGTTATTATCAAAAGGGGGAGTTAGTTGGAACATGGTCTTCTACATCTCCTAGGTTTGAGAATAACTAATCCTATGTGTATTTGATCTTGTGTGCTTAAGTGTGCATGAAACAAGTCCTTATGACTCAAGATAATATAAGAAGGTTCCCCCCAAAATTGAGCCAAGAATTCCAACAAGCCCACTAGCATCGTTAGTAGCACCTAGTGCAGGCACTAGCAATGATTAGCGCAATTCTGGGATCATCTATAGAAGGCGCAAGCACCAGGCGGTAGCGGATAGCGCAGGCGATAGAGAGGAGCACAAGAGGCAAGGCGGCAGAGTTTCCCTGGAATGAAGATATGCACGCGGAGAATATTTCCAAATATGGGATAGCACCGGCGGTTGTGCTAGCGCAGGCGCTAGCGCTCACTCCTATAAAAGGAGGCCTCTTCTCTCATTTTGATGAGACAAGTTTGAGAGAGGTGAAGTGCTAGAATTCCAGACCCTTACTCTGCCGAAATGTGATCTCCCACCAAAGTTCCGTAAATTTTTGAAGGAGGATTTCTTCACGCCGAATCGGACCGAAAATCGCTTCATCAATGCTTATACTACAGCGGTCCTTCATCCCTGACTTCAGAAGTTTCTTAGAGGAAGTTTTTATTATTGTTATTTCATATCTTCTATAACCCGTTAGTGAATTCGCCTCGTGTTGGCGACTTGGTCTGAGTAGGACTTAGGGCAGAAACTCGCCTCGTGTTGGCGACTAGATCAAGGTTAGTTCTAGGGGGTGCTCAAGGCCATATCTAGAGAAGGATTGGCTAGAGCGGCTTGAGGCCGTATCCGTGGAAGGATAGGCTAGGGCCACTGGTTCGTGGGGATGCGAGTCGGGATAGAAAACAAAAGGAGTTTTTATTATTCGTCTTCGATTTCTAGCGTTATAAGAAATCAAGTTTTGTAAACTCTCCAATTTCATATTAATAAAATGATGTCTCAATTTTATTTCAATTAATGTGCTTGATTGCTTATTTTCCTCTCTTATAATTTCAAATATAACAAAAGTTCTTAAAACCCTTATTCATCCCCCCCCTAAGGGTGCCTACCGATCCAACCGAAGAGGGGAGTACCCATATTTTGGGGAACCACTATAGATCTTGTCTAATCTGTGATGTGATTATTTTCTATGTTGTACCCTTTTTATTTCTGCATTTCTGTTCTTATCTGGTTGGATTTCTGAATGCATAGTTAATAGAGTCATTTTATTGTTCCGCGCATTTCTGAGTGAAAAGTTTTAAAACTCGATTCACCCCCTCCTCTAAAGAATACTCAGAGGACTCACTGTGCACTTTCAAAAATGATTTCATTTTGTCATGTGTGTATGTATACAAATTCACAATCACATAGATACATACAAAAATTTAAAGCATACATAAATTTTGTTATATGTGTGTGCCTCAAAGCATACACAAATTCACATAGAATACAGACAAAAAATAGTCACAATGATCAATAATGTATCGTTAGTACAGAATCAAATCTACTATAGAGGTGGACGACGGTGTTGGTGCCAAAAATGGTACCTCCAAAATTCACACTAAAGGGGATGGGAGAAAACTGCGAAGTGTAGGTTACTGAGACAGAAGATGCTAAAACAAGAGGAAAACGATCACGAAAAGGCGACCACGAAAAAATGAGACCGCTTACACAGGTTGTAAGCTGGAGCCTCAGAGCCAAAAGTCCTTTTCCTGGTACCCCTACCCCTCTATTTATAGACGAGGGGGATGCCCAAACGGGCAGAACTGAAAACTACGGGCTGCCCGGGATACAGGAGAGCCAGGGCAGGGAGAAGGGGATGCAGATAACAAAAATAAAAAAAACAAACAGACCGCTCGATCTGGCGATCTCGGGCTTTTCCGACCGCTTGATACTTAGGAAATTCCGGCTGAGAAGGCAACTGGCGGTCTGGGCGATCACTGAAGCTGAGACCGCTGAGACCGAACGAATTGACTAGTAAAAGGAGGTCGCATCTGAAGGTCGCGTGTTCGTTCTGTTGGTGCCAAAAATGGTACCTCCAAAATTCACACTAAAGGGGATGGGAGAAAACTGCGAAGTGTAGGTTACTGAGACAGAAGATGCTAAAACAAGAGGAAAACGATCACGAAAAGGCGACCACGAAAAAATGAGACCGCTTACACAGGTTGTAAGCTGGAGCCTCGGAGCCAAAAGTCCTTTTCCTGGTACCCCTACCCCTCTATTTATAGACGAGGGGGCTGCCCAAACGGGCAGAACTGAAAACTACGGGCTGCCCGGGATACAGGAGAGCTAGGGCAGGGAGAAGGGGATGCAGATAACAAAAATAAAAAAAACAAACAGACCGCTCGATCTGGCGATCTCGGGCTTTTCCGACCGCTTGATACTTAGGAAATTCTGGCTGAGAAGGCAACTGGCGGTCTGGGCGATCACTGAAGCTGAGACCGCTGAGACCGAACGAATTGACTAGTAAAAGGAGGTCGCGGGCTTTTCTGGGCAAACAGACGGGATCTGGAAGTATACCTGAATCTGAAGAAGCACTGGACGTGGAGGAGGAAGTAAACCTGGAAGTGGAAGAGGAGGGCTCCGAATCGCTGGAGGAAGAGGAGCAGGTGGTCGGCGACTGGGGTGTTAGGGCAACGGGATCTTTAGCTCATCGAGGAGAAGGCCGCTGCAGAGGAAGACGATGTTATCTTAAGACTCGTCGAGGGATTTAGTGTAAGATCCCCCTCCTCCTTACTGGAGAGTTTCCGGGCCTTAATCCCAGAACTGCCGTCTTATGGTGACTCCAACTCAAGGGTTAGCTGTCACCGGTCAATGCCGATCTTGTCGGCTAGTTTGATAATATTATAGGCCAATTTGAGAAGAAAGAAATGTTATCAAATATGATAAGTCCATAACCACAGACATGCACACACATACACACACACACACACACACACACACACACACACACACATATATATATATATAGAGTGCAAGGGCTTAAGCCTGGTATAAATCCAAAAGGAAATAGTAACACACTCTCTCTCACACTATACTATGCAGATGCTAGTCAAAATACTCTCAGCAACTTGTCGCCAGGTGTTAGTAGTGATGCGCAGCATCTTCTCCTCAGGGTCTGCCATCATGTCCTGCCTGACGTACTATTTCTCCTGCTTCTCGATCTCCTGGTGTTACGGCCACATCTCACCATTAGTCAAAAAGACTAAGCCAATTTTGACCTCGCCTACCCACGACTCCTTGGTACCGAGTGGGAGGACGAAGCAAAGGACTTCAAGGGTAAAATCAAGAGCAGGTGACGTGAATTATATTATCAGCATATATGAATAAGTGAGCAGTACGTACAATAGTAAGAGGTAATAAATAAGTAGTAAATAAGTAAATGCGGCGCAATTAAAGGTAATAAGTAAATTACTATGTTATCATCTAGAGTACCTTAGCTTAAATGAATGCCCATACAAACTTATAAGTTAAGGTTTCCAGAATTGTAACTTATCATCTAAAAGAGCCCATACTAATTTATATGATAAGGATCTGCAAGTGCATATGCATATAGTATGTATGTATGTTATATTATGTCATACATTGCAACTGACTCACATGACTTTGTGCGCATAGACCTTTTGTTCCTGCTTTTTGGAGGTAGCAAGCATCTTAGGTACTTCTATTATGGCTGCGGAAACCGTGGATTGGGCACTCCACTTCTAGGTGGGTATACACACTACCAGACCTAGATCTTATGTACACTATTGTACACGTCCTAGGTGCAATTCCGTCAGCTCTTACATACTGTTGCTGGAAACCCGCCAGTCTTTTATGGTCAGGTGTAGCTTTCTAAGGAGTGTCTTCCAGACCACAGTAAAGTAACCTACTGGCCCTCTAACTCACCACACCCCACCAAAGTTAACGTACTACCATTGGTGTGACAGCTGGACCAGTACCGAAGACCCGCCACTAGTTTATGCACATGCAAGATTTATCACACCACCCAAGCCTCTAGCTCGCAGGACCAACAACTCCTGAACCATTCCGTCCCATACATTAGGACGAGGTTTTCTTTTCTTAAATTTCTCTTATTTAAGGTTACTCTTGAATGTCATTTAGTCGATCATAGTGATTTAAGGTGAATCATGGACTTCTCGAGGTCTACCCGGTGAAGGGCTCGCGACAGTACTAGAAGGTATTCTGGAGTAACATCCCAGACCTTCCATTCTCAGAATATTTACTTGTATTGGTATCTACCCCTTTGCCCTGGCTATTCTCATGGTTGCTCTAAAATTACCTTAAGATGACTTAGAACACTTTTAGGCAACGTGATGACCTATAAGCGGTGCATGGTGTAAACCCTCATGTATTTATCAATGTGTCCAACACATATCTTAAAATGCACCATTAACCAATTATCATTCTAAATATCACCATAATTGACTAAGGTGGAAGAACCCAATCTGATTTCAATTGTTCATCGTGTGACACGCTTCTAATTTACTATTCTCTATAGGACAGAATTCATCCAGTAAGGCTACAACTTATAGGTACTTATATTATGGATGCCATATCTATGTGTTCTAAGTTTCATTCAATTTCCATGTGTTCTGGCTAGTCTAAACTTTACCTCACATTTTTGCAATTTCTAGACCAACACTAAAATTAAACTAGATTGATCTCTATGATGTGAACTTCACTATAACTTGTCCAAATGTCCTAAAATTCATACCATAGGTTCATCATGACCAAATTAGGGGATGGTCAGAAGTTCACAATTTTCCTAATGAATTTGGCCATGAATAAATATTCTTTAAGATAAGGTACACACATGAAGTACCAATTTCAGAAGCCAAAGTGCTCCAATTATTTTACCATTGAAATATCATGAATAACTGGATTTTCTTATTTTCCATATTATTTGTGACCCTTATTTCAGTATTTAAATATTTAGGCTAATTTCTCACATTACACAATAAGTACCAAGATAATTCATTCAAAAATTCTGAAACTATTCCGTAGGTTTATAATGGTCTAAAAATAGTCTAGCCAAACTTTCAGAATTGTACAACAAATATTAACCACGAAATTTCAATAATATATAAGTTTCACAAAGGACATTTTTGATTATTTACAGTGGGTATGGCTTCCAAAATCCTAATAAAATTTTCAGAGATATATTTGAACATAAATTATCATGTGACAGAAAATTGGATTTTTCTCATGACATTAGGTTATGTTTATTTCATTTATACATTTATGTGACATAATCAATTATAATCAAATAGCTAGTAATATTAAATTTCCATAGATATTGATTACTCTAAATCATCATGTGGCAGAAAATCAGAATTATCCTAAGTCATTTGGTCACTTATATTTGATTAATACACTTATGTGACACCAATATTATTAACTAAATACCTAGGAATTTTAATTCCAAAACCCTAACTTTTCTAGGGATGAAAGCCTTCATTATAGTATGTGTATTTCCTAAACATCGTGGGCATACAACAAGCCAATTGTTATAAATTCATAAAATACCAAAAATATATTATATGCACACCACCCTCTCGTACATATCATTCATATTTATATGGAATATAATGTTCTATAGTGGTCCAAATGACCTCACATTTTTACATGTGGTTGTTTATGACCTAACAAACATGTCACCCAAGATTTGGGTCATTTTGGATTAATGTAATTACATTTATTTCAATAATATGAAAAATCATATTTTCCACAAAAATTAGAAAATTGTTGCCCAAAAATTTGGATTTTTGGGCAGGGGGTGTGACTATGGTATATACCCTTATGTACAATGTATTTGGTCTATACATGCATCTATGTGAATTAGATCTACAAATTAGCGATTGGTCCCCCTTTAGGACACACCTCAGGAGAATGGACCTACAAGGAGTTGTAGGCCACCAAACCTGGTGATTCAAAGCCCTTTGGACAGTATATCTCAAGGGCTACAAAAGTTATCTCAAGCACATTTTACTAAAAAGTCCTCTAAGTGGTTTAATTTTTGGGAATAATTAGTTGTTAAATGTGTGACAAGTAATTCATTTAATACAATATGGTCTGCGTGTAGCCATCTGTCGTGGTATCAAAGGTTGTGATTGTATCTCCTACCTCTAGCCAAGGGACCAGATTGTCCCTTCCTAATCCATTTTCCAAGCCAAATTCTCGGCCCTCCGACCACCTTCACTTCCTGCCACCACCACCACCACCTTCGTTTTGGTGGGGGCTATCGATTGGCGGTGAGATGCCGGCCAGAGATCGCCTCTCCGGTGAACCCATGCGGTGTGTAAAGCTCAGAAAAATATCCCCTTACTCACATGGATCGCGACTCAATTGAGCCCAATTTCCCAGCCTAGAGAGTTATAAAGCTAGTATAGAGGGAGAGGAGGAGAAATGGACCTTGATTGGAGCTCGACGACGGGTGTTCCAACAGCTTGCCATGGTTCTCTCCTTCTCTGGAAAGCTTGCCCGATCCATCGATTCTCAACCAATGGCCCTCTTCTTAGTGGCTGGCTCGACTCCTTAGGGCTTTTTGAAGATGATCGAAGTGTCAATTGAGGAGTGTGATGGTTGTATAGAGAGAATGGGAAGCATGGGTTGTCAGTCATGGGTACCTTGCTTTCCCTTGGGCTACTGAGCGGCTGCCATCCTTTGATGGAAATTGTTCAAGCCTGAGGAGGTTGGCAACTAGCTTGGGCAAAGGAGTGGAGGTCCATGGGGCTGTTGGATCTGTATGCGCCATTAGAGGGGGGTGAATAAGGGTTTTTAAGAGCCTATGTTATATTTTGAAATACTTGAAATAATTAGAGATCGAAATAGTGCAAAACCAAAACAAATCAACTGAAATAAAATAGAGACATGATCTTATTAATATGAAATATTAGATTAAAAAACTTGACTTCTTATAACGCTAGAAATTGAAGGCGAATAGTAAAAAGACTTTTTCATTTTCTATCCCAGCTCGTATCCCCACGAAGCGGTGGATTTAGCTTATCCTTCCCCGGATACGGCCTCAAACCGCACTAGCCAATCATTCCCCGAATATGGCCTTGAGCACTTCCAAGATCTACACCCTAGACCTAGTCGCCAACACGAGGCGAATTTCTTCCCTAAGTCCTACCCAGACCTAGTCGCCAACACGAGGGGAATTTACTGTACGAGTACGAAAGAGTAAAGAAATGAAACAACAATAATATAAAAACTCCCTATGTAGATCTCTTCAAGAAGTAGACGAAGTCCCATATATTATGATCATAGTCGATGCGGTCTTTCATCACGATGATGAAGCATCTTAAAATCTTCTCCACGGATCTCCTTAAGCATTCATGGATTTATGGGAGTATCTCTCTAAAGCTTCGTCTATATGATATGGCACGAAGCTCTAGAATTTAGGGGTGGGAGAGGATCAAGAAGACAGAGCCAAGGGGTCCTTTTACAGCCTTAGAGCTAGCGCATGCGCTATCACTACCATTAGTGCTAACCCAGTTTAGGAAACATTCTCCACGTACGTATCTTCATTCCAAGGAAACCCTGTCGACATTTTCTCATGTGCATCGCGTTACCGCCTGCGCTAGCCGCTACCTCCGGCGCTTGTGCCTTCTATAACAGCCTCCCAAAGTTGCCTAATCAAGGTCTCTAGTGGCTAGCATTGGTGATAGAGCTAGCGCCTGCGCTAGTGGCTACCGCCGACGCTAGTGGGCCTGCTGGAATTTTGTCTTCAAACTTGGGGCAACCTTCTCATGTTATCCTTGAGTCATATGACATTATTTCCTGCACACTTAAACACACAAGATCAAATACACATAGGATTTGTTATTCTCAAACCTAGGAGATGCTGAAGACCATGTTCCACAAACTCCCCCTTTTGATAATAACAAATCCATTAATGATAAATCAGAGAATTAATACATAAAGCATGATGAATCCTACTTGTGGGTGTGTGAGTGATGACTTAGGATAATTGTCGATTTTGGTATTTAGAATTGCTCCCCCTAAATGCATGCTCCCCCTATGTGAATGCTCCTCTTATATGTAGGCTATCTTCTTAATCATTAACCATGTTAGTTTTCCCATTTGATAGCGTTTTTATTTATCATGTTAGTTCTCCCGCTTTTGTTATTAGCAAAAGTGGGTTAAGGTAGCAAGAGACATAAAAAGAGGTTTTTTGATAAAAGATAAGGCATGATCGAGTTTTTTGAGGAAATGAAATGATAAGGAGTTTAAAGCATAAAAATTTTTATAGAAATAAATCAGAGTTTTTAGCATAAAAATGATATGCGTGTTAGAACAATCAATATAGATTTTACCAAGCAAGTTACCACTTGTTGAAGGAAAGGAATTTTGAGATTCAAGTGATGATACACACAAAAGAAAAGATTTTAAATAAGCATGAAAGCGCAAGGTAAAAAATTATATGGTAATGATGCGGAAGACTTATAAAAATACAAGAAACATCTTTTTGTAATCATGACTATTCATATGGAGAAATATGAGTTAAATTCCAAAATTCCAAAATGTTTTTGTAAACCATTTTTCTTTTAAAATCTTTACAGATTACAATAAATTTACCAAGCATGAACAAAAGATATCAAAAAGAGACTACTACAATGTTATTTTAATTCACAAATTCAAGACATACCAAACATTATAGAGATCATGTTAGGTTATCTAGTGCATTTTATATATAAGGAGAGTTTAGAATTAGCATTAGGATCCAATACTCATGAGAAGAAGTGTTATGGAAGATAATGATGTGCACATAAGTGTATTTGGAAGAGAGTAAACAAATGATTTAATCAAAAATACAAGACATATGTAGAGTAAAGTGCACAATAAAACACAAATAATTTTACTTTCACACACTTTAATGCACAAAACAAAATGTACAACTACCAAGGTGTTTTGCACATACAATGTTCATTAAGACTTATCAAGGTGCAAAGTAGTGCTTGGGGGATCACATACTTTATTTGTTTCATATTGAATTTTTTTGTGATCCGATGTACTTTAGAATAAGTGGTGTTAGGAAAAGAACTAAGGTTTGCACAAGACACTTTACTATTCTTTCCAAGGTGCTCAACCTCGCAATGCTTACTAAGGCTTATCAGGAGGTTCAAGTAGTGCTTGGTGGAGTTATCTTTGTCAATTTATTTGATGATTTTTTTGTTTTGTACAAAGATCTCCAAATACACTTATTTTGCAAACCAATGTAATTTGAAAGCACAAGCACTTTTCTTAATTTTTAAAAGTGGAAATAAATGTAGTGTAAGTAAGATACTTGTGCAATTTTAATTCATTGTACAATCACAATACACACAAACATTCTTGGATTAAAAGCTCAATTAGACTTTGCCAAAATAAGTGAGTAAAGAAGGGTCATTATCAATCATAAAATATTTACTCATACTTAGAGGCATGCTAAGCTTGATTCTACACAAAACTTTTTCAATACAATTGATGCACATATGACTAGATATATCAAAGCATGATAAAAAATAATGTTCAAAGTTGTTTGAAAAGATGAATTTCAACATTGTAGAAGGTCTACATGATAGATTAAACCATGCATGATATTAACAATAAAGTCCATATAGTTTTTTTGATATTTTGAAAAAAGAATTTTGTGAATAAATTTTGAACTCTTATAATTGATCTTGGACTTCCCGAGGTCTACCCTGTGAAGGGTTCGCACCGGTACTAGAAGATATGATGGGGTGACATCCCCCAAATCTCCCTTTCTCAAGATATTTAAGTATTATTGGTTGCTACCCATACTTAATATTTAAAATTTATAGACTCAAAATTTTTGAAAGAGAAAAAACGAAGTTCATGCTTTTATTAATTTAGATAAATATCTCATGACAAAATTAGAATTTGATTTATATGGATAGTATAAGATATTTATAAGCAATGAATAAAGATAGATAGGTCATCAAAATAAAATATGACTGAATTTTGATCAATTCGATTTATAAACTTATTAAACTTTAAGAGATAAAATCATATTTCCAATAATATATAAGATGACCATGACATGATAGCTTAAAATAGAAAATAAAAAAGGAAAATAAAAAGACATTAAAGCATATCATGAAGTAGAAATTTTTATATTTCATTTTGAAAAGATTCTACTTCATGCATTTGTTGATACCTAATGAATAAGAGATTTAGGTATCCAAAGGGAACCAATAGTAACGGGTTTTTTCGGTACCCAAATATAGCGAGATGATTTTTGGGGAGATGAGTACGAATGAACCCTTTCAAGTGGAGTTAATGTTTCATCTTTAATTTTGAGTCTCCACTCATACATAGGTTTAGAAATATAATTATGCATCAAATTTCCATATTCATTAAACTTAGGCATAAAATAATAATGACTTTTGAAATTAATTTTCATAGGAAATTTTTGCACATTTGAATTTAATTTGGGAGATACATAATTTTTTAGATAATAGTAATTTGGATTTTGATTTACAAAAACTTTGTGTTTCTTACCCCCATTATTAGGCTTAGTCAAGATATTAATATTCATATTCAACTTGCTTTTAGATATTGTTTGATATTGTGAATTTTTATTCATAATTTTCATAAGCAAGTTGATTTTTGATTTTAAATCATCATTCTTGATCTTAAGATTATGTCTACCTTTATTATAAGCTATTGTGCTATTTTTAAGAGTGGAAATAATAGAATCAATATGAGTTTGATAGTTATTTCTAAATTCCTCAAATGTTTCATCCATCTCCATGATTTCAATTTTATAACTTTGGCACGTAGCACAAATACTTTTCAAAGATGAATTTTCTAAAGACAAATTTGTATTATGTTATTTTACAATTAAACGTTTTTTTTTTCAAAATCCTTGAATTTTTCTTTAATATTATTACCATCAAAACAAGACTTTGAGATTTCAATTAGAGAGCAAGATGGAGAAGCCACATCAAAATTAGATTTTAAATTAACATTAGCTTGTAACCTTTTATTTTCTAAACGTAATTTCTCATTAGCAATTTTCACTTTCTTAATTTTACGTTTAGTAACTTGTAGCGTATGAAATGTGGAAATTGAATTTATCACAAAAAGAGAAGACTTGAATTTCCTTACATTTCAATCAAAAGAGGCAAGATTTGAACATATAGTTTTTTTGACATCTTTTTGGCACTCCTTTTCCAAAGATAAGATTTCTTCTCCATTTGATGTGCACTTTATTGATCCATCATGAGAGGAGATTTCGTGACTATTTGCGCAAGCTTGTATGTTCTCAACTTATTATGTTTGTTCCATAACCGTGAAAGAAAGATCATACATTTCTTCAAGAAATTTCCATACTTTGTATGCACTAGAAAAATAATATATCAATTTGAAAATACCTAGAGATAAAGCACAAAAAATACTATTCAAAGTCTTTGCATTTAGGTGACGTTCTTTTTATTTGATTCATCCGCTGGTCTTTCTATTGCTATATTCCATGCTTCTATATCTAAAGTTTTAATAAACTTTTCCATTAAAATTTTCCACCATTTATAATTTCTTCCTTCAAATAAAGGTGGTGCGAGAGATTTTCCTTCTTCATACAAATTTCCCTCACTAATAGATGTGAGATCAGGAAACGCCATTATTCCCAGTTGTTAAGCCATTTTGGAATGTCCTCCCTCTGATACCACTTGTTGGATCTATAGGTGCCCATAGAGAGGGGGGGGGGGGTGAATAAGGGTTTTTAAAAACTTATGTTATATTTTGAAATAATTGAAATAATAAGAGATCAAAATAGTGCAAAACTAAAATAAATCAAGTGAAATAAAATAGAGACTTGATTTTATTAATATTAAATATAAGATTACAAAACATGACTTCTTATAACGCTTGAAATCGAAGGCGAATAGTAAAAAGACTTTTTCGTTTTCTATCCCAACACGTATCCCCACGAACCGATGGCTTTAGCCTATCCTTTCCCGGATACAGCCTCAAACCGCTCTAGTCAATCCTTCCACTACAACAAACTACACCTTTAGTAAGGACCAAATTGTAACGAAAATAAAATTTGTTACTAATAGCTATATTTAGTAACAAAATTTTGTTGTCGTCACAAAAGAGTACTTTTTGTAACAAATATTTTCTATTTTGTTAGAATAACTAAGAGTTCATTACTATAAATGTAAACATTTGTAACAAGACTAAGTTTACGTTACAAATAGTAAAGTGTCCTCGCAATAAGTAGCAATTGTAACAACATCTTGAAAATATTTATAACAACTAGAATTTCCATACAATCAGTATTTTTGTAACCAAAATTTTGTTACAATAAATTTATAAAATTTTAAAACATGAGTGCGCATTTTAGGCCCAAGAGCGTATTTTTTCGCCCGAGCACGTGTTTTTCACTTGTGCGCATGTTTTTGTCCGGTGGCGCGTTTTTGCACTATCATGCATTTTTGCCCGGGTGCATTGTCTCCCAGACGCGCATTTTTGCCTGGGAGCATGTTTTCGCCCGAGATAACATTTTTGAATCAACACTCATTCTATCCTGATCGAGTTCATTTTTGTCAGGGCGCGTGTTTTTGACTGCACACACTTTTTTGCTCGGGAGCACAATTTTGTTTGCGCACACATTATTCGCTCGAGAGCATTTTCTTCAAAAAAACATATTTTTTGGGGCGCGCATTTTTCATCCTGATGCTTTTTCTCACCCGGGCACATTTTAGCCTAGTTACGCATTTTCTCGCATGCGCGCATTTTTCAACTGGGTGCAAGTACTGTTAGCCTGAGCATGCATTTTTCTAACGAGCGCACGAGAGACTACTATTAATTAAATATCGTAACATGAAAAATATCTAATGTTTCTTTAAATTTTTTGTATAAATAGAACTATATTATATATTACTAAAAAATAATTTTATATTTTATTATCACCACTAAAGAGACGTCTACGACGACA
This sequence comes from Dactylorhiza incarnata, assembly GCA_033032865.1. Taxonomy (NCBI): domain Eukaryota; kingdom Viridiplantae; phylum Streptophyta; class Magnoliopsida; order Asparagales; family Orchidaceae; genus Dactylorhiza; species Dactylorhiza incarnata. The sequence goes on along the minus strand of JAWHQI010000132.1, from coordinate 6,195,881 downwards.
TTTTTTTGTAGCGTTTAAAAAAACAAGACTAAAGATTTTAAATTTTGGGTATATTCGCGCGCAGAGGTTTGCGAGCTGCATGAGCGTCAACGCACTGGGACACTATCGAGGTGGGGGTAATGTCACGTGAGGCACGAGCGCTTCCTATGCACTATTAGTTGATCGATCGAGCGTCTGAGAGTGGGAGAGTACAATTTTGGTGGAGGTATCGTCGCTGTCGGAGTACTGTCACATCGAAGAGTATCGAGCACGGGCGTACCTTTATAATTAATATATATATATATAATAAATTATAATTATAAATTTAATTATATATAAACGTGTATAAAATTTATATAAACCTTTATAAAACTTTATAAAACTTTATGGGGTTGTGCTGCTTGAATATTGTTGGCCAGATTCCTACCGATTTGACTTGGAAAAATCTAGGGGAAACTCGTCAATACATTATGATATATAAAAATTACTTGAATAATAATGTTCATTTAATTAATTTTAAATACTTTATATAAACATTTTTATAAAAATTTAAATAAAACATTATATATAGCGATTCTGTATATAAAGTTGAAGTTTTATAACCCTTTAAAAATATTTTTTATAAAAGTTTCTCTCTCTTCCACACAAAGAATGAAATATATGGAGTGAAATTTCCCTCCATAAAATTTTGCAAAAAACAAATCCAAAAATTAAAATATATTAAATTTAGAAATAAATGCAAATATGACATTAATTTATTAAAAGAATTTTTGAATAAAAATAAAGATCGCACACGACACCCGCACGCATGAAAAGACACTCACCCATGCACGCGCTCCACCTTCGAGCACAAGCGCACACACGATGCGGGCTCGGGATAGCATTTTTGGCCCGGGAGAACCTTTTTTGCCCAGGCATGTGTTTTTCACTCGGGCGCACGTTTTTTTTGCCCGAGCACATGTATTTTGCCCAGTCGCGTGTATTGCACTAGCTCTTTTTTGCTCGAGAGCATGCATAATTTCTCCGACGCACACGTTTATCGCCCGAGAGCGTTCTTTTGTGAAGCACATTTTTTTCGTCCTATAGCTTTTTCGCTCGGGCGCATTGTAGCCCAGTCATGCATTTTTTCGAAATATGTACGAGTGATAATAGATAATACACGTCGGGGGGGAGCCTCGCACGACAGTGCGCTCGCCGCAATCGGGTGGGCAAAAATGCCTGTGTACTGCCACAAAAAACTTAAATTTAAAAACATATAAACTTTAAATATGAAAACACATGTTATACCGATTGCAAGAAAACACGTGGTTTAATGAAAACAGTTCTATCGATTGATAAATAAAACACGTGGTTCAATAAAAATTACTTTTTAAATAAAATTTATATATTTTTAAAATACGAATTACCTCTGCCCAATTTCAACCGCTAGCTCTCGGACGCCTGATCAACTGGTAGTGCACAGGAAGCCCTGTTACCCGCGCGACAGTACCCCTGCCTCGATATTACCCATGCGTGATGGCGCTCCTACATCTCGTATATATAATCACGCACATAGACACAGACACAGATACACACACAAAAACACAGACACAAACAAACACAGACACAGACACACACATACACAAGCACACACACACACACACACACAGATACAGACACACACACACACACATACATAGATACAGACACACACACACATACATATACATACACATACAAACATAGACACAGACACACACAGAGACACACAGACACACACAGACACACACACACACACAGACACGCACACACACACAAACACACACAAACACACATAAACACACACAAACACACATAGACATATAGTCATACAAACACATACTTACAGACACACATACACACACATATAAACACACACACACACACACACAAACACACACGCACACACACACACACACACGCATATACAATCACACACGCATTCACATACACGCACAAATGCACACACAGACACACACAGACACACACGGACACACACGGAGACACACATACACAGACACACACACACGCACACGCACACGCACACACACACGCACACACGCACACACACCCACACACCCACACACACACGCACACACAAACACACACACACACGCGCACACACGCATGTTGGAGCATGCGTTTCGCACTCCTCCGGTTTGATAATAACAAAGTCCCGTTTGTATTTGATTCTATTTTTATTAATGGTGTGCAGATAACAGGTTTGAGTTGTTCACATTTCTGCTGGAGCTAAATTTGAATGTGGGAAATTTCACTGTCGGAAAATTCCGACAGCTGATGTCGCCCAGGCGACAGCAGAGAAGTTACAACTACTTCCCTCCACGGCAGCACGACGAAAGGCAGTTTTGAGCTGTCGGAAATCCGACAGCGATGTCGCCCAGGCGACAGCTCAGAGGTTACAACAACTACCCACGACACCACCCACGACCGGCAGTTTTGCGCTGTCGAAAATCCGACATCGATGTCGCCCAGGCGACAGCTCGACGGTTACAGCAACTGCCCGCACGACGCCACTCCAGCGGCAGTTTAACGCTGTCAGAAAATTCTGACATTTAATGTCGCCCAGGCGACAGCGATTTTCTATAAATTGACACCTTGTGTTCGTGCATTCCATGCTTTTGAGAATTCCAAGTCCCTTCCTGAGTGCATACGAACCAGAGAGCTCCAGAACCTCTTCAACTCCCATTTGTGCAAAGAAGGATTGAAGACGAGATCGGGCGCGCTTCTACATCAATGATCATCTCGAGGCTTCAACGATCCATCCAGAGATCTGAATTTCTAGGGAGTTGTCCTTTTCATATTGTATTTTCATTTACACACATTTCATTTTATATTGGTAGAGAAATCGTCGTCTTGCGTGCGGCGTCTAAGTCCTTGCGCGGCTTAGGGGAAAATCGCTTCCTTGTGCGGAGCGTCCAAGTCCTTGTGTGGCTTGGTGGGAAATCGTGGCCTTGTGTGCTACGTCTAGATCTTGGGAAGATCTAGAGGATAGGCTTGGGCTTGGTCTTGGGAGAGACAAGTGATAGCCTTCCGATCCTTGGGAGAAGGATTGGTAAACCAAAAATTATTGTATTTTTTATTATCATAATTGTGCCTTGATCTTAAGCATTGTTAAGATCATTTTTATTGTATACAAATTTCATGATAAATAAAATTATGCTCTTTTCACTAATTGCAAATTTGTTTGCTTAAATCTTTATCTTAGAAATTTGTGTTTGGTTTAATACAAAAATTGCATTGGTTTAAAATTATTTATAAGTAACTTTTTATTAAAGTAAATTTGTCTAAAAATTATTAAGTAAAAATTATATTTTTAAACGCACCCTTATTCACCCGCCCCCCCCCCCCCCCCCCCCCCCCCCTCTAAGGGCGTCACACGATCCAACAAGTGGTATCAGAGGGAGGTTACTCCAAAACGGTTTTACCACCGGGAGTAATGGCGCACAACGATCATGCGTTCGTTGAGGGGCAAGGCATAAGTAGACCACCTTTATTCACGGGCACAGACTATAATTATTGGAAAACACGTATGCGTTGTTTTCTAATTGCGCTAGATATAGAAGTCTGGAATATGGTAGAATCTAGTTACACTTCTCCAACAGTTGTTGTAGGAGATGTAACTATGTATAAGCCCAAAGACAAGTGGGATGACAATGATAAATTAAGATGTAAGAACAATGCAAAAGCCATGAATGCTTTATTTTGCGCACTAGATTGCACTGAATTTAATAGAGTTTGTGCTTGTAATTCTGCATTTGAAATTTGGAATCTGTTAGAAATCACTCATGAAGGTACTTCGCAGGTCAAGGATTCAAAGCTATTTCAACTGGAGTCTGAATTTGAAAGGTTCAAAATGGAGGTAGATGAAGAGATTGATACGATGTGCACACGATTCACAAAAATCGAGAATGACTCAAAGGTACTAGGAAAGGTGTTCTCAAATGGAGATTTGGTAAGGAAAATATTAAGATCACTTCCCCCGAAGTTCAATCCTAAAGTGACTGCAATTTCCGAGTCAAATGATCTTAAGACCTTACAATTGGAGAGCCTCATTGGGAACTTGAAAACTCATTAAGTTGAATTGAAAATTCAACAACAAGAGTATATGGAGCCAAGGAAGAAGGGATTGGCTCTAAGATCTAAGAAGGAAGAAACTAGTGATTCTGAGGAGGATGAAGAAGATGAGGAAAGTTTATTTGTTAAAAAATTTAGAAAATTTATGAAAAATCCGGAGAGGAGGAACACTTTTAAGAAGTTAGGACACATCCGAAGCAAGTGTCCAAAGTACTTGAAAGAACTTAAAGAAAAGAAGCACAAAGGGTCGAAGAAGGTGTTGAAGGCGGAAACATGGGATGATACTACTTCTGAGGATGCAAGCAGTTCAGACTCAAGTAAAGAAGAGGAGGCCAACATGTGCTTAATGGGAAAGAGCGTCATATCTGATGATGAATGCAGTGTCCAAAGCGACACTGAGGTAACTCCTCCAACCTATGATGAATTATTTTCTGAATTTTTAAAGACTTGCAAATTTTTTGAAAAAAGTTTAAAAGATAATGATCTTCTTAAATCTAAAAATGAAATTTTACTTAAAGAAAACAAAAAATTGTTAAATAAAATTAAGACCATTGGAAAAAGAGATATTTCTTGCCAAGAGTGTGATCACTTTTTGGGAAGAATTAAAGAACTTGAAGAATCTCTTTCTAAATCTCATTCTACAATAAAAATTCTTACTAAAAAGAATGAGATTTTAGAGAGAGATCTGAAATCTTCAATTTCCAAAGTCCATGAGGGAAAGAAATCTTTTGAACGTAGATGTATAAATCTGGTATCCGAAAATACAAAAATGAGAAACCAGATTCATGACTTAACTCTAGCCATGAAAAAATTTGGAATGGGCCGAAGATCACTGGATATGATCTTAGGATACCAACGCCATGGATCTGGAAGGTTTCGGCTCAGATACACATCTAGAAGCTATCGCCCGGCGACAACCACTGTCGCCGGCGACAGTGAAAAGTCCAGAAAATTTACTTTAAAAAATTCTAAAATTAATGAATTGTCAAATATTGCATCCTCATCCAGTAAAAGTCCAGAAAAGTTATACTCCTCTAAATACATTACATGTGCCAAATGCAATAGATTTGGTCACACTACGGACTCTTGCTGGAAAGAAGGAAAAAGTAAAATCAAACAAATCTGGGTGCCTAAGGCTTCTACCTATACTATGGGTGGAACCACTTGGGTAACCAGATCTTTACTCACCTCTTCTTTCTAGGTGTGTTGGCAGGCTAAGGACAAAGAAGACGTGTGGTACTTGGACTCGGGTTGTACACAACACATGACGGGCAATAAAGATAAGTTCCTTAGCCTAGAGATGAAGAAAGGAGGAGTTGTTACTTTCGGAGACAATGGAAAAGGAAAAATCATCGGCATCGGAGTTGTGGGTAACGAAAATTTTTCAATTTCAAATATTTTATTTGTTGAAGGATTAAAGCATAATTTGATTTCTATTAGTCAATTATGTGATAAGGGTTTAAATGTTTTATTTGAATCTTCTACAAATTTGTGCAAAATTATTAATTCCAAGATAAATGAAATTGTTTTTACAGCACTTAGATGTCATAATGTATATATGATTAAATTTCTAGATTTTTCAAATTCTACTTTGAAATGTTTGTTATAAAAAAATGATGAATTAGATTTATGGCATAGGCGACTTGGACATACTAGTGCCAAGTTAATTACAAAACTTTCAAAAGATAAATTAATTAAAGGTTTACCTTTGTTAAATGGAAATTTATCTTCTTCACTATGTGTGCCTTGCCAAAAAGGAAAATTTTCAAAATCATCTTTCAAAAGTAAAAACATTATTTCTACCACAAGGCCACTTCAATTAATACATATGGATTTATTTGGGCCAATTGGAATTTCTAGCTTAGGAGGTAGAAAATACACATTTGTATTGATTGATGATTATTCTCGTTTTTGTTGGACTTTATTTCTAACCTCCAAATCCGATGCATTTTCAGAATTTTCAAAATTATGTTTGCGTATTCAAAATGAATTTGAGTTAAAAATTAAACTCATACGATCGGATCATGGAGGAGAATTTGAAAATGAAAAGTATATTTCTTTTTGTACGGAGTTAGGAATTAAACATGAATTTTCCGCTCCACGCAAACCACAGCAAAATGGTGTAGTGGAGAGGAAAAATAGAACTCTTCAAGAGTTAGCCCGTACAATGTTATCTGAATTCAAACTACCAAAATCTTTTTGGGCTGAAGCGGTTAGCACGGCATGTTATGTAATTAATAGAGTAATGCTTCGCCCTATTTTAAAATTAACTCCTTATGAATTAATTTTTAATAAACAACCAAATGTTTCTTATTTCAAAGTTTTTGGTTGTAAATGTTTTATTTTGAATTCTAAAGATTCCTTAGGAAAATTTGATGAAAAATGTGATGAAGGTATTTTTATTGGCTATTCTTCAACTAGTAAAGCTTATAGAATTTTTAATAAAAGAACAAAAATAGTTGAATAATCTATTCATGTTAGGTTTGATGAGTTTGCTTCATGTGTAGAAAAGAAAATTACAGGAAAAGAAGATGAACTCCTTCCCACGGTGGAGAATGATGATGAAGAACTTGGAGAAAATGAAGAAGAAAAAGAAGAAGAAAGAGAAGGAGAAAGAGGAGAAGAAGATAGAGAAGAAGAAGAAAGAGAAGGATATGTGCCTCCAAGTGAATTGAGATTCTCAAAGGATCATCCAAAGGAGCTTATCATTGGAGATCCGCAAAAAGGGGTTAGTACTCGTTCATCGCTACATGTTTTATTTTCAAACCTTTGTTTTGTTTCTGAAATAGAACCAAAAGATGTTTCCACCGCTTTAAATGATGAATTTTGGTTTTTAGCTATGAATGAAGAACTTAATCAATTTGAACGTAATAAGGTTTGGAATCTTGTAGAACGACCCAAAAATCGTCCTGTAGTTGGTGTTAAGTGGATTTTTAAAAATAAAATGGATAATGAATCTAGAATTGTTAGAAATAAAGCCAGATTAGTTGCAAAAGGTTATGCACAAATTGAAGGGGTAGATTTTGATGAAACTTTTGCACCCGTAGCAAGATTAGAAGGGGTTAGAATATTTCTTACATTTGCTTGTTTTAAAAGATTTAAATTATATCAAATGGATGTCAAAACCGCATTTTTAAACGGGTATATAAAAGAAGAGGTTTATGTAGAACAACCCCCTGGCTTTATAAATGAGAAATATCCAAATTATGTTTATAAATTAGATAAAGCGCTTTATGGATTAAAACAAGCGCCTCGTGCTTGGTATGATCGATTAACTCAATATTTGTTAAAGCACGATTATAAAATAGGAAGTGCTGATTCTACACTCTTCATTAAGCAGATTGATCATGATTTAGTTATTTTACAAATTCATGTTGATGATATTATTTTTGGAGCCACTAATGAAGAGTTGTGTAATGAAGTAGTTCAAATTATGAAAAATGAATTTGAAATGAGTATGGTTGGAGAACTTTCATATTTTCTAGGTTTTCAAATTACACAAAAACATGATGGAATTTTTATATGTCAAACCAAATATATTCATGATATGTTAAAATGATTTGGATTTGAAAATCTTAAGCATGCAAACACTCCTATGAGTACTTCACTAAAATAAGGAAAAGATGAAAGTGGTGTTTCAATTGAACAAACCCTTTATAGAAGTATGATAGGATCTTTATTGTATTTAACCGCATCTAGACCTGATATTATGTTTGCCGTTTGTTTATGTGCTAGATTTCAAGCTAATCCTAAAGAGTCACATTTAAAAGCGGTGAAACGTATTTTTAGATATCTCATAGGAACATCAAAATTAGGTTAATGGTATTCTCATAATGATTCCTTTATTTTGCATGGTTTTTCGGATTCGGATTATGCGGTATGTTTTTTAGATAGGAAAAGCACTAGTGGCACTTGTCACTTTATCGGCCCTTCACTTATTTCATGGTCGAGTAGGAAACAGAATTCTGTTGCCCTCTCTACTACCGAGGCCGAATATATTGCACTAGGTAGTTGTTGTGCCCAAGCTCTTTGGATGTCACAAACATTAGAAGATTTTGGCATGCAACAAAGTAGTGTAGAATTAAAGTGTGACAATAAAAGTGCTATAGACTTAACTAACAATCCCGTATTACATTCTAGATCTAAGCATATAGATGTCCGACATCATTTTATAAGGGATCATATTAAGAAGGGTAATATAAAAATCAACTTTATAGGCACGGAAAATCAACTAGCGGATATATTCACTAAGCCGTTACCGGATTCCCGTTTTTCTATGATTAGGCTAGAATTGGGAATTCTAGACATTTCACAATAAATATATCACTATTTAAAGCCTATAAAATAAATAAAAAAGTTATCACAAAACCTAAACAATTTAAAAAGAAAAAGCCTAAATTTTAAAATCAAACCATAGAATTTCAAAAGACTTAACAAAAAATCAAACATCATTAATATTACATCAATATTGTTCCAATTAAAACAGTAGAAAACAACATAAGGATCAAGTTCATTAAACAGAAATAGAAATCTGAAGAAGTTCACTGTCGCCCAGGCGACAGTGGATGTCGGAAATTTCCGACATCAACCAGCAGCAGCAGCCTGATGAAACTACTCAGAATCTTCAAAACCAGCCCCGCTGCTCTCTAGACAGTCTTCTGGAGGTCCTCGTCTCACGGCTTTACCACGTCGAGTCCGCCTCACCGATTGGCGTGGCGGTTCTTCATCCGGAACTTGCCATTCGGCCTCTTCCTCCGGAGTTGGCTTTAACTTCAGACCTTTGACGAGAAACTTCATAAACTTCTGCATTCGACTACGGTCCTTCTTCACTTCCTTCTTGTGATCCTCTAGTGAATCACGTAAATCATCAATGGACTCTCGTAGTGATCCTGCCCTAGGCATTGGCGGCTCTCGAATCTCAATTCCCGGATGGGCCTTTTTCTGCGTCTTCTTCACTTTCATCGAACCCGTATAATATATCTCCGGATAACAATCATCCAAATAAGAACCTTGCGCTATCCATCCGTACTTCTTATAGATTATACGTTGAATTATCGCCCCCATTGGCAGCGTATGAACCTTCACCCATTTTGGATGCTTTAATCTATACACATACCGAATCTGGGAGAGTATGAAGTCCGCCACATCAAAAAGCTCATCCTCCATAATGTAGTAAGTAATGAGGATCAACTGAGCCGTAATACTTCTTGTATCTCCACTCTTCAACATGACTGAATTCCTTAATATATCTTGAACTAAGAAAGCATCCGGAGTGAGTGACGTAACTTCAGTGGTTAGAGTCTTCTTTTGATTCCCATGTAAACTCATGTTTACAAGGGTCCAATCTCTATCTTTTCTATAACTCTCCACTATATCTGGCATATTTTCACTCATCACTAGTCCGAATTCCTCTCTTAGATCAACATGTGTTATTTCCACATGTTGACCTTGGATTCTTTATCTAACTCCCCCATCCAATTCAGTGTAATTTGGATCTTCCAAATGATTATAGAACTCTCGAATCAAAAAGGAAGAGAACGAATCTGGGCTGATTATTGAGAGTATACCTGCATTCGCAAGCCGATCATAGATATGATCGTGCTTCGGCGAATCAAATTCCACATATTTCGCTACTCCTACTATGGCTTTCTCCACCCCAGGATACACTTGATACGAACTATGCGCATCTTCAGAAGTACTTCTTCGCGCTTTAGAACTGGAAGCCATTCTGCAAATAACATATAAAAAACATGGATTAAAAATGTGTTGTGCACTGGAACACTGTCGCCCAGGCGACAGTGACTGTCGGAAATTTCCGACAGTACTTCAGTAAACTTCTCTTGAAATTTTTTACATAAACTTCCAGATCTACTCAAAATGATGTTCTACTCAAAATGAAATTTTTTAAACATCAAGTCTTTAAAAAATATTTTTTTTTCTTCTTTCTCTCAAATCTACATCTTCTCCATATCCTTACTATTCATCATCTTCAACCTTCTTCCTCAAACAAATCTTGCATTTTAAAAAAAAAATTATACTATGTACAAATGCAACACTTCAACCACAAAAATCACAAAAAACAAAAAAATTTCACCAAGATCCAACAAGATCCCCTTGATTTACACTAGATCTACAGTTTTAAAAACACAAAACTTCCAAGATCTACACCATTCATCAAAGGAAAACTAAAAAACATACATCATTTATCATCTCCCCTTTCTAAAATCAAAAATTCCTAAAAAATTTTAAGTCAAAACACTTAAAAATCAAAAACCATACCTTAGATCTAGGATGTCGCCGAACTCCGACAGCTTCCTCTCGTTTTTAACTCCAGGAAATGATGCACAATAGGGTTTGACTCGGTCCAAAGCCCTATTTATAATTTTGGCTGTCGCCCAGGCGACAGTGACTGTCGGAAATTTCTGACAGCTCCCGTTTTGATAAAACTTCAATTTTGGGTCCCTTTGATGATTTACAATAGTTATATGTCATTATTAATGCTTCACCTCATGACTTGATGACAAACCATGTGCTTTTTATTTTTTAAAAATGACTCTTACATGATTATATGATTTCATTTCCAAGCTATCATCGTATTGACACTCCTACTTAGTTGTTTAGACCATTGGAAATTGTTTTCGCATGCCTCTAAGTATGAGAAATTGTGTATCTATCATAATGAACTATCACGTTCACTTCTTTTGATCAATACGTATGTCTTTTTATTTAATATATACATGGATCATATTTGCTTTAACATAATAAAATAGCACTTCATAAATACAACTTTCAACCTTGATTTGTTAGCACAACAAAATATACACCATCTTTTGCGATTCAAGTGAATTCGGATATCCTTGGTCAATTACAAAAAAATATCAATATCTCAAAATTAAGATATCACAACATCTGTGATCAAAAAAGTTTAAAATAAAGACAAGGATACTCCACCAAGCACTACTTACCCTCCTGATAAGTCTTAATGAGTATTGTGAGGTTAAGCACCTTGGAAATAATTGTAAAGTGTCTTGTGCAAAAGAAAAATGGTTTTCTATTCATCTTGTGCTATATCTTCAAAGTCAAAGTTAACTTTATATGCTTATATTATGTTCTACATTTCAATGATCATGTCAATTAAATAACTTCATATGTTTGATATAAGTATCACATGTACACATCATTATGTTATATAAACATTCATCTCATGAGAATTGGACCGAAAATATTCAATAATTCTATACACTATTGTGTCTTTCTATGATACTTTCAAATGACCTTACTCATGTTTAAGTTATTTTCTTTCATTACTTCATATGGCTATACCGTCACTTCATGAGTTTATTCATACTATGGCATATTCCTATTATTTCATGGACTTCGATCATTTCCAACAAAGTGCTTCCGCTTACTCTTCATTTCTATATCCTATATCTTTTCCCTTATGAACTACTCTTTTATCTAATATTAACTTTTGCTAATACCAAAAGGGGGAGAATTAAAAGTATAAAAAGAAAAATCACAAATCTATTACACCTAAATATTCCACCTACACAATACATCATATATTTAGGGGGAGCATATATTTAGGGGGAGCATTCATTTAGGGGGAGCTTTCAACTAAAGGGAGATTATTTATTTTAAGAGAAATATATCATGTTATTTTTGTGCACACACCAAATGTTAAAATCAACAATCTAAATAGACATAATTTCTTTTTATACGGATTTATTATTATCAAAAGGGGGAGATTGTTGGAGCATGCGTTTCGCACTCCTCCGGTTTGATAATAACAAAGTCTCGTTTGTATTTGATTCTATTTTTATTAATGGTGTGCAGATAACAGGTATGAGATGTTCACATTTCTGCTGGAGCTAAATTTGAATGTGGGAAATTTCACTATCGGAAAATTCCGACAGCTGATGTCGCCCAGGCGACAGCAGAGAAGTTACAACTACTTCCCTCCACGGCAGCACGACGAAAGGCAGTTTTGAGCTGTCGGAAATCCGACAGCGATGTCGCCCAGGCGACAGCTCGGAGGTTACAACAACTGCCCACGACACCACCCACGACCGGCAGTTTTGCGCTGTCTGAAATCCGACATCGATGTCGCCCAGGCGACAGCTCGACGGTTACAGCAACTGCCCGCACGACGCCACTCCAGTGGCAGTTTAACGCTGTTTGAAAATTCCGACAGTTAATGTCGCCCAGGCGACATCGATTTTCTATAAATTGACACCTTGTGTTCGTGCATTCCATGCTTTTGAGAATTCCAAGTCCCTTCCTGAGTGCATACGAACCAGAGAGCTCCAGAACCTCTTCAACTCCCATTTGTGCAAAGAAGGATTGAAGATTGAAGACGAGATCAGGCGCGCTTCTACATCAACGATCATCTCGAGGCTTCAACAATCCATTAAGAGATCTGAATTTCTAGGGAGTTGTCCTTTTCATATTGTATTTTCATTTACACACATTTCATTTTATATTGGTAGAGAAATTGTCGTCTTGCGTGCGACGTCTAAGTCCTTGCGTGGCATAGGGGAAAATCGCTTCCTTGTGCGGAGCGTCCAAGTCCTTGTGTGGCTTGGTGGGAAATCGTGGCCTTGTGTGCTACGTCTAGATCTTGGGAAGATCTAGAGGATAGGCTTGGGCTTGGTCTTGGGAGAGATAAGTGATAGCCTTCCGATCCTTGGGAGAAGGATTGGTAAACCAAAAATTATTGTATTTTTTATTATCATAATTGTGCCTTGATCTTAAGCATTGTTAAGATCATTTTTATTGTATGCAAATTTCATGATAAATAAAATTATGCTCTTTTCACTAATTGTAAATTTGTTTGCTTAAATCTTTATCTTAGAAATTTGTGTTTGGTTTAATACAAAAATTGCATTGGTTTAAAATTATTTATAAGTAACTTTTTATTAAAGTAAATTTGTCTAAAAATTATTAAGTAAAAATTATATTTTTAAACGCACCCTTATTCACCCCCCCCCCTCTAAGGGCGTCACACGATCCAACAACGCACACACGCACACACGCACATACGCACACACGCACAAATGCACACACGCACACACGCACACACGCGTATCTAATATTTCACTTTCCCTCCATTTTTCCTTTTTCCCTCCACTTAAACCTAACAATTAATTTAATTGAAATGAATGAAATAAATGGAGTGAAATTTCCCTCCATAATTTTTTTTGTCAAAAGTAAACTCCAAAATTAAAGCCCCCAAATAAACTCAAATCAATTTCTCAAATCAATTGTTCTTTGACTCCATAAAATTTTCCAAAAACATACCCAAAAATTTAAACGCGCGCATGGTCTCTCGGGAGAGCGTTTTCTCCCGGACACACATTTTTTGACTTCGCACTCATTTGTCACCCGGACGCGGTTTCGCATGCGCACACTTTTTTGTTCAGGAGCACAATTTCGCCCACACACATTTTTCGTTTGGGAACATCTTGTACCAAAGCACATTTTTTCGGGAGCGCATTTTTTTGTCTCTAGTATGCAAATCTACCCAATAATTTTAGCTAATTAGAAGCTAAATATTTGCTTTCCAAATTTCATTTATAATTATTTAAGGCAAAAATATATGTGGGGGGAAAATTTATTTCCCTCCAAAAATTTCATTTCTCTCTGATAAATCATCGAATTTTTTTAATTCTTTTATCCTCCTTCCAAAGCCATAAATATTCATTCATTTCTTGCGATCTGCTCTTGACACTCTACCCACTCTTCCCCTTAGGTCATCGCGATCTCCTCACGCCACCGCTTCAGCAATCCCCTCACGACGTCGCTTCCGCAAACTCTTCAGCGCCTGAAGCCCGCCGCCGCTTCAGCGATCTCCTCATTTGGCTGGAAGAAGCAATGTAAGAAATCGAGGGGCTTAGGGCGAAGGCAATCACCTCGATGCCATCTTCTGCTAAAGCTAATACGTCATCCACCGGTACTATTGTTGCTGGAGTAGAACGCGGTGGTAGCGTCAAGTTCAAATACCCTAAATCAAGAGAGGAAGTAGAGTTATTCTCGAGCGAAGAAGAGGTATAATTTGTGTTGACCGCTGTTTAGGAGAAGGACCTCTGAGAGGTGGTGCTAGGATTCATCATCTGCTCGGTTAAATGCGTTGGATTTCTTTACTGTAGTAGGTTGATTCTCTTCCATTCCGTGAACTAAATTTCCCAACGGTGCAAATGATTCATTTTGATTACGGTTAAATAATGTTGGCCCTGATGCAATTCTTTGCTATTGGCCGGAGGTTTATTAGTTATGTGTTTCTCTTCTTATGCATAGGCAAATGGATGCGTTTTGCAACTTCTTTTTCTTTCAGAAGCATCAAACATGTAACTAGTCATGGGACCAAACATGTAACTCTCTATTTGTATTCAGATATCCATTTTAACCTAATTTTTTTCCAATTGTTGTTCTCGGTATGAACAAAGTTCTGTTCGTATGTGGAATAAAATAGTCAACTGAACTTTTACTTTTATGTGCTTAAGAGTGGAAAAAGCACTTATCTTCAAAAAGTTTGTCTGTTGATCATCCTCGCACAAATTGGTTGTTATGTTCCTGGTCGTTTTACATCACTAAGAGTAGTTGATCGCATATTTACACGAATTGGTTGTGGGGACAATGTTGAATACAACTCGAGCCTGAAAAAACTTACCATTTTCTCTTACATATAGTCAAAATATTTCCATGGAGATTTGTTGGAGTGTAAGACATGTGTCAAGTACTGATTTTTTTTCATCTGATGGAGTATTAGGATATTCTATGGGATTCAATATAGACCCCCAAACTTCTAGCTTCATTTTTTGAAACTAGGCTCACTTTTAATTTTGCATTCATCATATGTGTGCATGTGCAGTACATTGCTTTATAAAAACTATATATATTGATGCATTTTTGTAAGTAACATTTTAATTTTAATGTTTTATGCTATGAAGTTCTGCTTCGGCTTGATCTTTTTTCTCAAGTACTAGCATCTTCATTATTTTCTCTCATTATCTCAATGTTTTTTCAAATCATTTTGAGATACAGGTGCATATGCTCACAGAATCCTAGCTCAAAGCCTCATGAATGCATTGTTGACACCAGCATGGGGCTACTAGCCTTCTTTTGATGGCATTGGTGATGAAGGTTTTATGTCCAAATCTTGCTGGTATTTACTTGATTATTTGGCTTCTGTTGGGTAAAGATTGTGTCTAACTCAACTCCAGAGTTTTCTTTGACAGGTCCAGGACAATATCTTAAGCTGGTTATTATTGCTTGTTGTTTCTTAGGAGTACATATTTCTTTTCTCATATTATTAGCTATACATGAGCTTTTGGGTTACTTTGATGACTTCTCTGGCTCACACTCTTTTGTTTTTTTTCCTTTATATTCTTATGATTGCTTAGTCTTCTAAATGATCTGTTGCAAACCTGATTTTGATTGCTTTAGTCTATAATATCATGTATTTTTGCCTTATTTCCTCACTTTACATTTTTTTCCCTTGTAAATATTGCTAGCTTCTCTTTTTTAAATTTTACAATCATTATCCATCACTTCAAGTGCAATGTCAGCATCAATTTATAATGATTTATACCCGAAGATCTTGTTTATTTGCACAATTTACATCTAATAAATCAAATAAAGCTATTCTTATAATAAGATCTTTTGCATGTCAAGCTTCTCAGTTTAGGTTTTTATGTCGTTGACAGAACAAAATATCAACTTTCTGATGCTTTTTGGGTCTGATTTGTATTGAGATAGTGTTCTTACCTTTGGAAGTTCTACCATAATATTGATTCGTTTTCTTGATGCTAGTAGCATGATCTGGTGAAATCCCTGTTGCGAAGATTGATAACCTCGATCAAAATGCAACATTGGATTACAATCTCATATCGGTTTCTTCATATCTGGTCATGGACTAGCAGTAGGGTGTTACAGGCGACGCTAGGATTTCGTATTCTTGTGCATCCTTTTCTGAGTTCAAAAGTGTTTGGGGTAGTATGCTTGTTGGGCAAGACTCACATTGGCGAAGAGAGTCTCTCTATTTCACATATTAATTATATATATATGGGCTATATTCATGCCTGTTTGTACTTCAATTTGACTGCCAATATATATACTTTATAACAATATAGATATATGTATATATGGATGCATATAAATTATAAACACACATATATATAGCTAGGATCGTGTGCATATATATACTTATTTATACATTATAACTGCGGACAGCTTTGGGGGTAGAGAAATGCATGCCATGTGTACGAATGCGCGCATGCCTGAAAGAAGGTGAGTTATAGTTGAAGGAATTTGCATGTCATATATAGGAGTCAACAGTGTAGTTATAGTTGAAGGAATTTGCTTCGCTAATGTGAGATTGTATGTCCAGAGACTCAAGCGTATCTTCCTAATGTTTTACCATGATCTGCAAATAGAAATTAGCATATTCAGTTACTTGTCACCAATTAAACTGCATTCTTCTCAAAACCAGCTATTTTTAGTTCTGCTGATTTTTTTGATGTTCTGTATTGCTATAGATGCCCCCAAGTTAGAGTTAGAATAGACAACTATTAGCTCAGAACCAAGATATGTGAGCGAGAACTATTAGCTAAGAACCAAGTTAGAGTTAGAATAGACAACTATGCATGGTGGATGGTTTTTATTATTTTTTAAAACGCCGCAACCTTTGGCGGCGTTTATTTTTTAAAAACGCCGCAAACTTTAGCGGCGCTTTTTTACAAAACACCGCTAACTTTTGGCGGCATTTTTTTAAAAAACGCCGCTAACCTTTGGTGGCGTTTTTTTTAAAAACGTCGCTAACTTTTGGCGGCACCTAAAAAAAAACGCCGCTAATGCCTTTGAGTATTCGCGACGGTCTCTACCGCGGCGCTTTTGCGGCGTTTTTTCAAGCGCCGCAAAAGCTTCCGCGGCGCTTGAAAAATGCCGCGAAAGTCATAAAAAACGCCGTGGTAGACCTGTTTTGTTGTAGTGTTAAATTCTCATTGTTAGTAGTATCCAGAGAAAATTCTTTTTTTTCATATCATATTGGCTACATAGGATTTATATGCTCTAATGTTTATTCATATTTTCAGTTTGGTTCACTGTTTCTAAGATTCTAATAACATCATATTGGACATTATTGGATAAGGTCAGAAGAATTTGTCTATCGGTAAATTTATTGATTTGGATTTGTTTCTCCCCAAAGCTGCTTCCAAATCAGTCTGCATTTTTGCGAGGCAATTTGCTCCTTCTATGTTTCTACTATCTTTCTTATAAGTTTTAGTTAAACGAGAATATGCAAAAGGTTGTTTATTTTTCAAAGTGAATTAACTACTGTATGGCTATGTATGATGATGGAAAGGTCGCACTGGTAATTTCTATCTTAGATGTGTTTATTTTTTGTTTCTTCTGCATTATCCATTACATTCTCTTTTGATTAACTTGTTAATAACATGTTTGCAGATCCTAAAAATCATACTCACTCTGAAGTCTCTTTTTATAATATGACATCATTCTATTATTATTGATCTTGATTTGATAAGAATACAACATAAATTAGTTCTTTAATTATATTCTCATCTTAGGCTATCATAACCCTTGTTAGCCTGGTAGGCTTTAAATTTTAACTAAACATGTCGAGCAAGGTATACCTGTGCTTGCTCTCCCATTAAATTCTGTGCATTTAATCTGTATGCTTATGATAACCTCATGTACTTCTTCCTTCTCCCTAGTTAATTATGTGGTATAAATTTATGAGTTGTGTTCGATTATTTCTTTATGCTCTGTCAATCTATAAATTTAGAGTTGTGTATCTTTATTTTTTCATGGAAAATATGAGTATTTTACTTCAAAAAATGCAACTTGATTTTTTTTCTACTATTTATTTTATAGTTTATAGTGTCTTTTCCTCTTTAGTATATGAACTAATGGTTAATGAAACATTTTGCAGCGGTGATAAAGATCAGGCCTAGGAAAGAATAAATAAACAAGCCAAAATTTTGGAAAAGGAAACTGTCAGCTTTGATGTATGTGTGCTTTGGTGAGCAGTTGGATGGTGAGTTTGTGTGTGCATTCTATAGGGTGTGTGTGTGTGGATGCTTGTGTATAGATGGTGTGTGTGCATTTTTTTAATGTATGTTTGTTTTTATGGTGTGTGTATGGACTGTGTATGTATGGATGTGAGTGTGTATGAATGTTTCTGCTCTCATGTTTTTTAAATATTAACAATTGCTCTCTTTTATTTGTAGGGTGTTGGAGCCTTGGTCGAAAAGTGACTGAAGATTCATTGGTCGAAAAGTGATGGAAGATTCATTAGTCCGAATGTGTCGAAGTTGATATCTTATTTAAATCATGTTATGTAATATTGTGTCGGAAGTTTCATTATTGTTGTTATGTAATCTTTCTCTATGTAATATTTTTATTTGTGAATAAATTCATGTTCATATAAATGATTTTTTTAGTAACAAAAGTATATAACAATTGTAACGAAATAATTATTGTTACGTTACAACAACTTATTGTAACGGAACAATGTTTATTATAATTATTTGTAATGATAAATTAATTTTAATATATTTGATATATAAACATAATTTTTTAGTGAGGAAGAAATCAAACATTTGTAACGAAATATTCATATATTTGATATATAAATATAATTTCTTTAGTGGGGAAGAAGTCAAACATTTATAACGAAATATTCTTTACTATAACTCATCTTATTGTGAGGAAGTAATGTTTGTCACGAATAAATTATTTGTAACGACAAACAAAAATTCGTTACGAGAACTATTAGAGTCGAGCTTTAGGTCACGGTTGTCACATAAAGTAAATGTCGTTACAAAAACTGTGTATAAAGGTATTAGTTACCTTTTGTAACGTTTTTAGTCCTTACTATAAGTGTAATTTATTATAGTGTTCCCCGGATATGACCTCGAGCACCCCCAGATCTACACCCTAGACCTAGTCGCCAACAAGAGGCAAATTTCTGCCTTAAGTCCAACCCAGAGCTAGTCGCCAACACGAGGCGAATTTACTACACTAGTACGAAAGAGTAAAGAAATAAAACAACGACAATATAATAACTCACTATGTGGTTATCTTGAAGAAGTAGACAAAGTCCCGTAGAGTATGATCGTAGTCGATGCGGTCATTTGTCATGATGATGATGCGTTTTGAAATCTTCTCCACGGATCTCCTTAAGCATTCATGGATTTGTGGTAGTATCTCTCTAAAACTTCCTCTATATGATGTGGCACGAAACTCTGAAATTTAGGTGTGGGAGAGGATAAAGAAGACGGAGCCAAGGGGTCCTTTTTATAGTCTTAGAGCTAGCGCCTGCACTATCGCTACCGTCGGCGCTATCCCGGTTTAGGAAACATTCTCCGCGTGCGTATCTTCATTCCAAGGAAACCTTGTCGACATTCCTCATGTGTGTCGCACTACCGCCGACTCTAACCCCTTCTATAACTGCCTCTCGAAGTTGCCTAATCAGGGCTAGCGTCGGCGCTAGGGCTAGCGCCTGCGCTAGTGGCTACCGCCGGCGCTAGTGGGCATTCTGGAATTTTGGCTTCAAACTTGGGGGCAACCTTCTCATGTTATCCTTGAGTCATATGACATTGTTTCCCGCACACCTAAACAGACAAGATCAAATACACATAGGATTTGTTATTCCCAACCCTAAGAAATGCGGAAGACCATGTTCCAACAGGAGCCTCCATTCCTCAAAAGTTCCTTTCTTCCCTTAAGCTTTTTGGGGAAAATGATAATTTTCCCCCATGCTCACCTTCTTTCTCCAAATTCCAGGGCTTAGGGTGCCAATAGGCATGTGACTTGCTGGTTGGGCTTGGGTCGGGGCCTTAGTCCACTTGGATTCCATTTGGGCTTTTAATTTCTTCCTTAAAGCTTAATGTTGACCATGGTTGACTTTTGGGTTGACATGGTCAAATTGGTGGGTGGGTTAGCCCCACTTGATGGTCGTGAGTCATATGACCTTACCCAAAGTCCATTGGACCATGTAGTGGCTCCAATTGAGTTAATTGATTCATATGGTGTAAGTTTGACCCAAATTAGCCTAAGTTTGACTTTGGTCAAATTGGATGGATTGGTTGACCACTTGATAGGGCTTTTGGGACCAATGGATCCTTAATGTAGTTAGAAGGTTGGGAGTGAAGTCAATTTGGCCAATTGAAGGTCAATTGATTCTTGATTGGGTTGATTTGGGTTATGTTGACTAAGAGTTGACTTTGGTCAATTCTTTGAAATTGAGTGGAACCAATTAGTGATTATTGGCTTAATGACCTCCCTTAGTGATTAAGAGAACCTAGGTGAAGTCCATTTGAGGTATTGGAGGTCCATTGAGTCTAATTGGGTTAAATAGTGCTATGTTGATCTAGGTTTGACTTTGGTAAATTTGGCATATTTGGTTGACCAATTGATGTGCATTTGGTCAAGTGAGTCTC
Organism: Dactylorhiza incarnata; assembly: GCA_033032865.1. Taxonomy (NCBI): domain Eukaryota; kingdom Viridiplantae; phylum Streptophyta; class Magnoliopsida; order Asparagales; family Orchidaceae; genus Dactylorhiza; species Dactylorhiza incarnata. The sequence goes on along the minus strand of JAWHQI010000132.1, from coordinate 6,175,329 downwards.
TATTAGGGTTAGGAGCATAGTGGTGTGGCCAATTAGTACTTGTGAGTTCAATTTGACTAATTTGACCTAAGTTTTCATGCGCTCACTTGGGAGCATTATGTAAGTTCACCTTAACTTAGGTAGCATTTGGGGCAGCTTATCTGCTCCGGTGCGGCAGGTCAAAAACGCCTTTTACATAATAAGTCGTGTTTGGGAGTAATAAGCTGATAACGACGTTTTTTATTATCAGCCGCTTATGCTTAACCCTGGGACGTGGGTTTTTACTCCATCTGGACCGCGCCGCAGCACGCTCCCGCTTCCCCTCTCCGCCCCCCTTTTTCGCTCGCGATCTCCTACGACGCCACCGCCACGATCTCCGACGCCAGGTAGAGGATCGCTCTCCGACGGCCACGCCACGATCTCCGACGGCCCTGCTTCCGTCGTCGTTTCCCTAACCTTCTCCGACTGGCCCTGCTTCCGCCGTCGTTTCCCCAACCGGATCTCTGACGGGCCACGCCAGGTAATGTGAAATTTCTTCTTCATTTTCGCATGTGCTCTCCGCCTTGAATGCCCATGATAATGGTTGAAGTTTCTTCCTGATTTGCTGCAGCCTGCAGGTGTTCAACAAAGCACGATTGCTGCCGCCTGCGATTTTCCTGAGGTTCCTAGCTACTCATCCTTTCTATAGGTTTGTGTCTGATTTTCTGAAGATCTTCTTAGAACATATTACCAAAAAAATTGCTTATTGACATGCTATACTTCTCATTGTGATTGTTTGTGTTCTATAGGTTTGTGTTCTTCAAAACACTTGTGTTCTATAGGTTTGTGTGTTTGTATATGTTTGTGTGTGTGTGTGAAGGTTTGTGTGTGTGTGTGTATGTGTGTGAAGGTTGTGTTTGTGTGTGAAGTTTTTGTGTGTGTATGTTTGGTTGTGTGTGAAGGCTGTGTATGTGTGTATATGTTTGTGTTTGTGTGAAGGTTGTGTTTGTGTGTATGTTTGTATATGAGTGTGTGTAGTTTGTGTGGGTATGTTTGTGTGTGTGAAGGTTGTGTGTGTATGTGTGTGAAGGTTGTGTTTGTGTGTGTGTATGTTTGTGTGAATGAAGGTTGTGTGTGTGTGTGTAGTTTGTGTGTGTAGTTTGTGTGTGTAGTTTGTGTGTGTGTAGTTTGTTTGTGTATGTATGTGTGTGAAGGTTGTACGTGTGTAGATGTTTGTGTGTGTGTGAAGGTTGTGTTTGTGTGAATGTTTGTATATGAGTGTGTGCAGTTTGTGTGTGTGAAGGTTGTGTGTGTGTGTATGTTTGTGTGTGTATGTGTGTATATGTTTGTGTGTGTGTGTGTGAAGGTTGTGTGTGTGTGAAGGTTGTGTTTGTGTGTGAAGTTCTTGTGTGTGTTTATGTTTTTGTGTGTATGTTGTGTAAAGTTTGGTTGTATTGTGTAAAGTTTGTTTGTTTGTGATCCGTGCGTCGAAAGTTTAAAATATTTTTTTGTTACGTTGTTTTGTAATATCTGAAAAATATTGAAATTTTATTTGGTATGTAGTGTTACGTTGGTTTTAAATGTTGAAAATGATTTCAGGTAATGAACAAAGAAATTAAATTAATTACAAAAAATTAACCTAAAAAAACTCCATTTTTGCAGTTTGTACAAAATAGCTTATCAAAAGCTCTGCAAACTCCATTTCACACAAACAGTTTTGTAACAAAACTCTGTTTTCCAGAAACAGCACTTTTACTATCAGCAACTATTCATCAACAGCTTTTCATCAGCAACAACTCACCCAAACTGGCCCTTAGTGAACTCTAAGGTCATCTCCTTGCCTCCACTCACCCTTCTCTCCTCATGTTATGCCCTAACACCACCATGGGGTCTAGTAGGATTAGGGATGTTACATTATTTAGGGCACGTCGGGAGGAAGACGGCAGGATCCAAGAGGAGGACGCTGCTTTTTCTCCACCAGATTGAAACGACGGGAGCGATTTTGGGAAAGCAAAAGAGGGGAGTCAGCGGCTTTCAGATTATGGGTTAAAACATGGCTCTTAAAAAAATTAATTTTGAAAGAGTTGAGCCATCAAACAGTTACAAAACAGTTCCAGCCGTTGGAAAATAGTTTTTCCATCCGCTGGAGCTGTCCCAAACAGGCCCTATGTCATCGCATGCAGCAGCCGCGAGAACCACACCTTGACGAATATTTCGACACTGATTGGGGGGATGCACCACCACTCACAATCGAATCAATGAATTGGGTGCCTCACATCTTGTGGAGCCTCACTATTTTCTAATAACCACGACGCTCTTCATAATGCATCAAATTCAGTTTTTTGTATGCGTACTAAAGATTGTCTTTCGTTATGAGTTTATTCAATCATAAAGCTTGCTACCCCAATACCTCCCCCACTTGTTACTAACTTGCGGATTTATTCATCAAAGCTCCTGACAAGACAGGTGTCATGATCTTTCATGTGCTCTTTGCTTTTTTCCTTCTATTTAGTTCCATGGTTATGTTGGGCTAGCTGCTGTAATATTGTGATCCACAAATGACCGGAAATAAGTATCTGTAATATGTGATCGACAATGACCGGAAATAATAATCTTTAATATTGTGATCCACAATGACCGGAAATAATTATCTCCGGTTGTTGTTTGTTGGTATTCTTACTGATGTCCACTCCGTCTACCCCTACGGCACTCAAACCGTTCCATCTTTAGCGGCATCCTCCTTTTACAGCGAAATTTTTGTATGTGGGCCCTTACGATTGCACCATGTGTGCTTCGGGTGAATAAAAATTGCGCTCCGGCGAATAAAAATTGTGCTCCGGATGAACAAAAGTGCTCACTGAAGAACAATAGTACACTCCTGACGAACAAAAGTGCTCGTTGGCGAACAAAATTGCACTCCGGGTGAACAAATGTGCTAGCTGACAAACAAAAGTAGGCTCCGGGCGAATAGAGTTATGCTCCCAGCGAACAAAACTATGTTAGGCTGAAGCACACGTGGCACAATCGTAAGAGTTCCATCTCCAGATTTAGAGATGAAGCTCATATACAAAATTTCTCCCCTTTAAACCGATCGTCTGTATATTGAGAAGGTCCCTGTCTATCAATTAAATGGAAGATAAGAATCAATGGACTGAAACAAGCTCAGCCATTCTATTTCACAGTACACAGTACTATCCTTTCTGCCGACGTTCATGCATGTAAACTTATTCCTCTCCTTTCCCGGTACATGCAATGAATATGGCGGCATGGATGGAACCTCCAATGTGAAAGCCTTTCGTTTCCATACATTCTGCATCTATAAATTAAAGGGCGCGTCTTGCCATTTCTGGGAGCCGGAAAGATGTGTTTCTTCGAAATAACTTGAGGCTTCTATCCAGTTTTAGAAGCCTTAGCTGTGATACATATCCTCTGTTCGTTTTTGAGTTGGATGAGGTGGCGTTGAAAATAATTATCCGGCTCCCAGCTGCCATCTTTCGTACGGAAACATGAAAATGAGATGAATTAAATATCCAGTTCCGTTGACTTCTAGTGATTCCCCAGCCTTCCAGCAATTATAGAAGTCTAAGTATATATTTTTTACTGGGCTTATTTAATTTATTTGTGAATGGAAATGAGCAGAATTAAATATTTAACCATTGTTATAAGCTGAAGATGCGTTTGGGAGAACAGTGTGATCCTTCAGGCTGCCTACCGAGCTTGCATTCAGACAGTTTTTTATTTCCCAAGGGCTTCTGTGCTGAAAAAAATCAAGTCTTTAGCAACCAGGCCAATCAATTTATTGTCAAGAGATAGTATTTATTTTTATTTTTGAACTTTTCACGCAATGCTGAAAGACTGCATTTGCATTAGAAAAAGAAAAAAAGGTACGAACTAAATTATATTACCGGATACCATCCAAATCCGATTGGACAAACTCAGAAGGAGCATCAACAAGGCTAGGCAAAAAAAGTTACAACCCACAACAAAACGAGTACAAAAGACTGCAACACAGTTCACCTCGCGAGGAACATGGTGGAATCGAACCTGGGCAAAACCGCAAAGGAATGTAAAATCTTCATCGCCATCATAAGTAGTATTCCACAGCCCAATCCGCAAACTGTTGGAGCAAGCAACAAATAAGTTTGCGCAATCACCTTCCACAAATAGCGCCGCGGGCATCCATCATATCCGGCACAATGAACTTCAATGCAAGGAGCGTCTCCCATCTCGTTGCGGTTAACCAATCGAAGACCCGACCCATAATTGGACCCAACAGAACCATCCGCGTTGAATTTTAGCCATCCAGGGGGGACCAAGAACGGGGTTGCGATAACCGACATGGTTGATTAGTGCCCCAGAGCCCATGGACAGATAAAGCAAGCAACAGTGAAATATTCTCCAGAACAGTGGCCGCCATAATCGTCGAGGTGGCGACCGAAATATTAGATTTTTTGTGCGCGATGGAAGGAGAAGCGATTGCGGCAGGGGCGACATCATTATTAGGATGTAATATGCAGCAAGTTTAGAGTTTACGATGTATTATCATTGGACATTGTTGGAACATGGTCTTCCGCATCTCCTAGGTTTAGGAATAACAAATCCTATGTGTATTAGATATTGTGTGTTTAAGTGTGCAGGAAATAAAATCCATATGACTCAAGGATAACATAAGAAGGTTGCCCCCAAATTTGAGCCAACAAATCCAACATGCCTACTAGCGCCGGCGGTAGCACCTAGCGCCTGGCGCTAGCGATGATTAGCGCAATTCTAGAGCACATATAGAAGGAGCTAGCGCCTGGCGGTAGCGGATAGCGCAGGCGGTAGCGCGGAGCACAGAAGGCAAGAGAGAAATGTTTCCTCGGATTGAAGATTCCCCCGCGCAGAATATGTCCTAATCTGAGATAGCGCCGACGGTAGTGATAGCGCAGGCGCTAGCGCTGAGGCTATAAAAAGGACCCCTTGGATCCGTCTTCTTCATCCTCTCCCACTCCTAAATTCCAGAGCTTCGTGCCACATCATATAGAGGAAGGTTTAGAGAGATACTCCCACAAATCCATGAAGGCTTAAGGAGATCCGTGGAGAAGATTTCAACACGCGTCATCATCATGACGAAAGACCGCGTCCACTACGATCATACTCTGCGGGTATTCGTCTACTTCTCCAAGAGATCCATATAGGGAGTTTTTATATTGTTGTCTTTTTAATTCACGTCTTTTCTGTAATCGATTAGTGAACTCGCCTCGTGTTGGCGACTAGGTCTGGGTAGGACTTAGGGCAGAAACTCGCCTCGTGTTGGCGACTAGATCTAGGTTAGGTCTAGGGGGGTTCGAGGTCATATCCGGGGAAGGATTGGCTAGAGCGGCTTGAGGCCGTATCCAGGGAAGGATTGGCTAAAGCCAACCGGTTCGTGGGGATACGAGTCGGTATTGAAAACAAAAAGAGTTTTACTATTATTCACCACCGATTTCTAGCGTTATAGAAATCAACTTTTGTAAAACCTTATTTAATATTAATAAAACATGTCTCCACTTTATTTTAATTGTTTTGTTTGATTTCTCACTGATGCGATTACGGCAAGTGCACCGGTCGTTCAAGTAATAAAATTGGGAGAGACTCCCCGAATAACGTTCTCAAAGGACGGCAAGTTGGGTTGTATGAATTCTTGTTAGGGAATTACTTATTGAGATTCTTATGTACTTAATAAAGAGGGGGGTTTTGATGTTGGTTTTCCTAGACTAGCAACAGTGAAAGAAAATGCGGGCCTAGATCTCCGCTTCGCTTGTCGGGATGGAATGCAGGCCGTGATGCCGTGCTTCGGTGAGCGGGTGGACGAGAAGGCTAGCGGATGAGGGTCGTAGGCACCTCGTCGCGGAACACGCAACTAGCAATTGCTAGTGCGGTGCACTACAAAGCGGTGGAGTGGATGGCGGACTAGGGCGCTCCTCAAATCTCATAAACCACAAATGATCTCAAAAGCATGAAATCATATGAAATAAAATACAATGTTTATGAACATCATCCATATTAACACACATAAAAGGAAAACTCTGAAGCAAAGCGCAAGGGGAAAGAGAAAACCGAAGCTAGAAGACTATGCTGAAGATTCTCGGACGGATTCGTAGGGTTGTCAAGCCTCGTCCGTGCTCGGTCTTCAGTTGAGTCCGGGGTCCGAAGGAGCTGTCACCTTCCTCTACTTTACCCATCTTCTTCGTGGTCTAGCTCGAGCTAACTCTTGTTGGAACCTTTAATGCAGCGGAGACTTTCCGTCTATGGCGTTCTTGAGCTCATAGATGATGTAGGAGGCCAAGGAGGGAGCATTGGCGGAAGATTTGCAAGACAAGGGTTGTCGGAGCTCCTCCTAGGTCAAACGGTAGTGGAGAGGTGAAATGGGCGGAAATGGCGGGCTCTGAAGCTTTTCCCGCGGGCTCTCCTCTCCTTTAGCGGATTTCCTGCTTTAAATACTAAAAGGTCAGAAATTTAGTCACGCATGACCGTGCGTTTCCCGTGCGTTATTTAATGAATAGAAATGACTTGGGGACGAAGCATCAGCGCCCGTGCATTTTGCTCATGCACGGTCTAAACCGCCCGTGCGTAAAAACGCACGACCAAATCCAGATTGGCTAAAAATCGGTCGAAACAGGCGATCGTGCGTTTCCTTCGCGCAAATGCCCATGCGTAAAAATGCACGAACAAGTCAGATCACCATTTTGCTACCCAGAAGAAGGCACACGACCGCAGCCGCCCGTGCGTCGAGGAAAACGCATGACCGTGCAATATAAACAATCATGATTTCTGGGCAAAATGGGATGATCCAACCACCTGCAAGAATAGCGAACTAGCTGGGAATACACTTCCAGCACCAATCAAACATAGAAAAAGGATTGGGGAGCACCATGTGCTTACCCCCAATAACATGGAGTGCAAACGCACACCAAAATGGGCCTAAATAGAGCACAAAGCACGTAAGTGCGTGTAAATGAGCATAAGAGAAATATAAGCAATAATAGCTCGAAAATGAAGTGCACAAGAGTGAAAACTAGCCCAGATGAGTCCATAAAAGCGTATATAAATGGGACTCATCACTCACCTTCTTATTCACACATTATTTCAAAGATAATCAAAATATAACATAAGTTTTTAAAACCCTTATTCACCCCCCCCCCCTCTAAGGGCACCTACCGATCCAACAAGTGGTATCAGAGCTAGGTTTTATTCCAAACGGCTTAACAACCGGGAATAATGGCGTCACATGATCTCGCTTCTATTAGTGGGGTAAATTTTTATGAAGAAGAAAAATCTCTTAAACCACCTTTATTCGAAGGGAGAAATTATAAAGGGTGGAAATTTTTATTGGAAAAGTTTATTAAAAATTTAGATATCAATGCATAGGATATATCAATAGTTAGACCAGCGGATGAATCAAATAAACAGGAACGTCATCTAAATGCAAAAGCTTTAAATAGTATTTTCTGTGCTTTATCTCACGAAATTTCAAAATTAATATATTGTTTTTCTAGTGCATACAAAGTATGGAAATTTCTTTAAGAAATATATGATTCTCCATCTACGGGTATGAAACAAATGCAAGAAGTGGAGAACATACAAGATTGCACATCAAATGGAAAAGAAGAAATCCCATCTTTGGAAGAGGAATGCCAAACAGATGAAGACAACAAAGAAAATTCGTGCCCAAATCTCACATCATCCAAAAGCACTATAAGGAAATCAAATCTTCTTATTGTTTGCAATTCTATTTCTACTTTACAATTGCTACAAATTACAAAACGCAAAATTATGAAATTGAAAAATGCAAATTGCAAATTGCGCTTAGAAAATAAAAATTTAAAAGCAAAAGTTAAAGTAGAATCAAATGCTAATTCATCTAGTTTTACCCATGTCTCTTTGAATGAAACTATTACACCTTGTTTAGAATTTAATAATTTAAAAGAAAATTAAAAGGGACTTGAAAAGGAACTTTTTATTGTAAAAGAACACAAAGAAAAATTGTCTTTAGAAAATTCAACTTTGAAAATTGAATGTGCTATGTGTACAAGTTATAAAATTGAAATTAAAGAGATGGATAAAACATTTGAAGAATTTAGAAATAACAATCAAAATCATATTGACTCTATTGTTTCCACTCTTAAAAATAGCACAATAGCTTATAATAAAGCTAGGCATAATCTAAAAATCAAGAATGATGAATTAAAATCAAAAATCAACTTGCTTATGAAAATTATAAATACAAATTCACAATGTCAAGCTACATCTAAAGACAAGTTAAATATGAATATCTTAAAAAAGTCTAATAATGGGAGTAAGAAACACAAATTATTTGTAAATCAAAATCACCATTATTTAGAAAATCATGTTTCTCCTAACTTAAAAATAAATTTACACAAATTTCCTATAAACTACTTTCGATCATAATCTTCAAAATAAAAATAATCACAATGGAAATTTGATGTATAAGAATTTCGGACTGGGTCTGCAAATAACCAGATTCTGGTCTACGAGATTACGAAAATACCCCCGGATTTGGCCTGTGAATAACCAAATCCCGTTGTTCGGAGGCGCTAAACGCAGTCCAGGACGCCTTCCCGGGGCCGGGCAAGTGGGGGCTGACCTCCTCCCTTGTTCGCCCCCCTCACTAGGCTGGGCGAGCCCAGAGGTCGCTCCTCCTGGGATTGCCCCCTGCTGGGGCAGGGCGAGATGGGAGGTCGCCCTTCCTGGGCTCACCCCCTACTAGGGCGGGGCGAGCTGGGAGGTCGCCCCTCCTGGGATCGCCCCCTGCTGGGCCGGGGGCGAGACCAGGAGGCCACCCGCCTCGGGTCTCGCCCCCCTTGCAGGGGCGGGGGCGAGAGGGGGTTGGGGCCTCCTCCTCTCGCCCCCCTTACAGGGGCAGGGGCGAAAGGGGGCCTGGGGCCTCCTCCTCTGGCCCCCTTACAGGGGCGGGGGCAAGAGGGGGCCTGGGGCCTCCTCCTCTCGCCCCCCTTACAGGGGCGGAGGCGAGAGGGGGACTGGGGACTTCTCGTCTTGCCCCCCCTTACAGGGGTGGGGGCGAGAGGGGGCCTGGGTCCTCCTCCTCTCACCCCCCGAATAGGGGCGGGGGCGTCCTCTCGCCCCCTTATAGGGGCGGGGGCGAGAGGGGGCCTAGGGCCTCCTCCTCTCGCCCCCCTTATAGGGGCGGGGGGAGAGGGAGCCTGGGGCCTCCTCATATCGCCCCCCTTACAGGGGCGGGGGTGAGAGGGGGCCTGGGGCCTCCTCCTCTCGCCCCCTATAGGCGGGGGCGAGAGGGGGCCTGGGGCCTCCTCCTCTCGCCCTCCTCTCCATGTCGGTGACCATGCTAAGAAATAATGTCCTAAAGGGCCTCTGGGTCCCAGGAGCCCACTCGGCGAATACAGGGTTGTACACAATCCCCGCTCATTTCGAGCAGGGCACACGCTCGAAAAGAAAAGTCCAACCCTGCTTATTCGGTGAGTGCCATCCTGGGAGCCCGGCTAGCGGAGCCACCTCGGGGAAAAATACTTACCCTCCCCGAGAGGCCATCCTACCCCGGCGGCTAATGAGAGCCCGGCTAGCGGAGCCACCTCGGGGGAAAATTATATACCCTCCCCGAGAGGCCATCCTACCCCGCCGGCAAATGAGAGCCCGGCTAGCGGAGCCACCTCGGGGGAAAAATATTTACCCTCCCCGAGAGGCCATCCTACCTTGCCGGCTAGGGAGAGCCCGGATAGCAGAGCCACCTCGGGGGAAAAGTACTTACCCTCCCCGAGAGGCCATCCTACCCTGCGGCTAGCGAGAGCCCGGCTAGCAGAGCCACCTCGGGGAAAAACACTTAGCCACCCCAAGAGGCCATCCTACCCTGCCGGCTAGCGAGAGCCCGGCTAGTAGAGCCACCTCGGGGGAAAAACTCTTAGCCTCCCCGAGAGGCCTTCCGACGTCGCTGGCTAGCGAGAGCCCGGCTAGCGGAGCCACCTTGGGGGAAAAACACTTACCCTCCTCCAGAGGCCTTCTGACCTCGCCGGCTAGCGAGAGCCCGGCTAGCGGAGCCACCTCGGGGGAAAAACACTTACCCTCCCCGAGAGGCCTTCCGACCTCGCTGGCTAGCGAGAGCCCGGCTAGCGAGAGCCACCTCGGGGGAAAAACACTTACCCTCCCCGAGAGGCATTCCGAACTCGCCGGCTAGCGAGAGCCCGGCTAGCAGAGCCACCTCGGGGGAACAACACTTAGCCTCCCCGAGAGGCCTTCCGACCTCGCCGGCTAGTGAGAGCCTGGCTAGCAGAGCCACCTCGGGGGAACAACACTTAGCCTCCCCGAGAGGCCTTCCGACCTCGCCGATTAGCGAGAGCCCGGCTAGCGGAGACACCTCGGGGGAAAATTTACTTTGACAATCTCCGGCCACCGAGCGGTTCCCAGCCCTACCAGCTTGATGGGAGCCTGGTCAGCGGGCCAGCGTCGGGGCTAAGTACCTCGGAAACATCCGGCCACCGAGCGGTTCCCGCGCTTGCCAGCTTGATGGGAGCCTGGTCAGCGAGCAAGCATCGGGGCTAAGTACCTCTGAAACATCTTGCCACCGAGCGGTTCTCGACACTGCCAGCTTGATGGGAGCCTAGTCAGCGAGCCAGCATCGGGGCTAAGTACCTCTGAAACATCTGGCCATTGAGCGGTTCCCGACCCTGCAAGCTTGATGGGAGCCTTGTTAGCGGGCCAGCATCGGGGCTAAGTACCTCTGAAACATCCGGCCACCGAGCGGTTCCCGACCCTGCCAGCTTGATGGGAGTCTGGTCAGCGGGCCAGCATCGGGGATAAGTACCTCCGAAACATCCAACCATCGAGCGGTTCCCCGCCCCGCCAACTTGATGGGAGTCTAGTCAGCGGGCCAGCATCGGGGCTAAGTACTACTGAAACATCCGGCCACCGAGCGGTTCCTGGACCTGCCAGCTTGATGGGAGCCTGGTTAGTGGGCCAGCATCGTGGCTAAGTACTTCTGAAACATCCGGCCACCGAGCGGTTCCTGGCCCTGCCAGCTTGATGGGAGCCTGGTTAGCGGGCCAGCATCAGGGCTAAGTACCTCTGAAACATCTGGCCACCGAGCGGTTTCCGGCCCAGACAGCTTGATGTGAGCCTGGTCAGCGGGCCAGCATCGGGGCTATGTACCTCTGAAACATCCGGCCACCGAGCAGTTCCCGGCCCTGCCAGCTTGATGGAAGCCTGGTCAGCGGGCCAGCATCGAGGCTAAGTACATCTGAAACATCCGACCAGAGCAGTTCTCGGCCCTGCCAGCTTGATGGGAGCCTGGTCAGCGGGCCAGCATCGGGGCTAAGTACCTCTAAAACATCCGGCCACAGAGCGGTTCCTAGCCTTGCCAGCTTGATGGTATCCTGGTCAGCGGGCCAGCATCGGGGCTAAGTACATGGAGAACTTTCATAACTTTGATTATCATATTACATGAAAGAAAAACTAAGTCTGAAAGTAAACCATCATACTACAAGGACTTGAAGAAAAAAACTAAGTATGAAAACCAAAGCTTGGTCTCCTACTCCCAGATCTGATCTTCCTCGACCTCTTCTGGTTGTTGTTGTTGCTGTCTCGGACCCCTCGCCTCCCTTAATTCCAAGAACTCAGGGCAGGAGGACGTCGCGTAACCCTCCTCATCGTGGAAGTCACAGTAAGGTAACTCAACCATATCCCATTTTCTTCCTCTTCTTTCTGCTTTCCTAGCTCTCCTCCTTCTTCCTCCGCCAATTACCATGGCTTGTTGAGGTGGTGGAGAGGGTGTTTTTGATCCCTGCCTCCACCCTGGGGGGGGGGGGGGGGGGGGGGGTCAGGCCTCTCTCCCTCGAAGATGTCGTCTTACCGGTCGACCTTCCTCCTGGGAGCCTCTACCTTCCCCACCTGCTGCCTAGCCTCCGCCTCACTCAGCTTGGACAACCTTCTTGCGAACTCCGGGTTGTCCTCCTCACTCCCAACTTCTTCTGCCACCCTTTCCATCAACTCCTCAAAAGACACAGGAGCTCTCCTCTTGAGATCCATCTTGAAGAATCCCCCTGCAGCCCCACGATGAAAGCAAGTTGGAGGGTGTAGCCTAGCACCTCTTGGATGAGCAGGACCTCTTCCTGGAACCTGTCAACATAGTGAGCCAGTGACTCCCCTGGCTCTTGCTTGATCTTGAAAAGCACTTCGACATCTTTCTTCCTCTTCCTTGATGTCGAGAAGCCCAGTAGGAAACCTTGACGCAAGTCTTCGAAGGCATAGATAGATCCCGCAGGGAGTTGGTGGAACCAATCCCTAGCCTTCTCCTTCGGAGTTGTTGCGAAGAGTCGGCACTTGAAAGCATCCGTCATGGGCCTGATGGAGGCCATGTCCTCAAACCACTGCAGGTACAGGATGGTGAAAGTAGAGGTTATATATTAAATTAACTCTAGAGGGGGGGGGGGTGAATAGAGTTTAAAACTTTTTCCCTTAGTTTTATTGCGGAATTAAAATAGTGATATATATATATATGTGTGTTTATGAGTGAGTAATAAAAACAAAGACTAAGAAGGCACACAACACAACACAGAAAAGTAAATCAATCACAGAAGACACAAGGAGCTATAGTAGTTCCCCACTAAACTTGGGTACGTCTACTCTTCTACCACCCTTGGTAGGAATCCACTAGGATTTTTGATCAGGTGCCCTCACACCAATGAGCTCTTGATAAGGCGCCCAAAAACCAAGCAGGATTTTTTGATAAGGTGTCTTGCCACCAAGGGGTAAACTTTTGAAGGGAGTTTTAACCCTGTACAAGATGGGAGAAAGAGGTGTTTAGATGTTCTTCTCAGTCAAGATGCTGAGAGAAGACTCTAGTGGATGTTGATGTTGAAAAATGCTCCCTGTCTGATATGAAATTGTTGACAGTAGATTTGATGGAGCTTTTTCTTGAAAGAAATGATCTTCCTGTAGTTGATAAATTGAGAGAACAAATTCTCCAATTTGTTGTGGCTCTTGTGAAGATCTGAAAACTTGCAGCAAATGACTGAGAGAAATTGTTGAAGATGTTCTCAGTGTGTAAGAGCTGCTGGAGGAAGAAGATGAAGATCTGTGTGATTTTGTTCTTCTGTTCTTCCTGTCTTTCTCTTTTTCTTTTTCTGTTCCTTTTCACTGTACAAAAAACTGTTGTAATATGTTCTGTATATCTGTTGTCGAGTAAACTGAAGGTGAAAATCTACTGTATATTAATCTGCTATATCCTCTTCCTTATTTACCTTTGAAATCTCTGACAGACATTAATTGCAAATCCCTTATATTAAGGAATAAATATATCTGAAAGGATATTTTGAAAACATAAATCTGTTGTGCCGTTTATCAATTTCCTTTTCCACGAAATGTCCTTTTCCGAGGAATGTCAACGGCTATAATCTTGGAATAATAAAGGAAATATATTTTCCTTACTTGATCTGATAGAAAGAGCCGTTGCTGTAGTCGATCTTAGTTCAGAGAATGATATGATATAATCTTTCTGAAATAAATCTGATGTATAGAGAATTTTCGTCGAACACAAAATTTGGTTCGTCGACCTCAAATGATTCTTGCTGGAATAATTAATTTTGTTGAGATGAGAAGAACTTTCGTCGAACTGAAGGTATTCGTCGAACGCAGATTCATCGACCTCAAGATTTTCATCGATCTCAATTAAACTTTGCTCTGGAAGAGTTGAATTAGTAAAGCTGAGAAGAGCTTTCGTCGATCTGAGCATCTGATAAAGATTCGTCGAACGCAGACTGGAGTTCATTGAATGAAAGGATTCGTCAACCGCTGAGCCTGGATAATTTTGTCGACCACTGAGATTGAGCAAAATCATCGACCGCTGAGTCGGGGTCTGTTCGTCGACCGCTGAACCGCTGAGACGGGATCGTCGACCGCTGAGACGAGCTTGAAGCAAGCCGTTCGTCGAACGCAGAATGTATTTAGTCGAGCACTGCACTTAGACAAATTCTTCGACCGCAGAGATTTGAGCTGGATCGTCGAGCGCAGAATATACTTCGTTTGTTAAACGCAGAATATATTTCATTCGTTGAACGCAGAATGCAAGCCGTTCGTCGAACGCAGAGAGCATGCCGTTCGTCGAACGCAAATAGCTATTCGTCGAACGAAGTAAGGAGTTCATTGAACGCAGAATCTGAATGAATTCTTTAGTTCTACCAGCCTAAACTCTTGACCCATAAACTATACATTGGGGTCAACTTGATCCTAGTCAATCAGATAGTGATCCTAGCCCAAATCAAAAATAGGGTTGTTCCAACAGACGAGGTCATCCTTGCCAGAGTAGTGAGACATCTCCAGCCCTTCGAACCCCTCTGGAACCGGGGCCGAGAGGATCAGCTCACACAAAGGACTTCCTTTGCACGCCCCCCTTTGGGGCTGGGCGAGTGGGTCTGGCCCCCTCCCCACTCGCCCCCATGGGGCTGGGCGAGTGGGGGCCTGGTGCCTCCCCACTCGCCCACTTGGGGCTGGGCGAGTGGGGGCCTGGCGCCTCCCCACTTGCCCCCTCCTAGCACCTCATTCCTAGATTGCTGACCGAGAGTGCTCTCACCCACCTACTGAGGTGAGACATCCGGACCACTTCCTCTCCTTCCTTCGCCTATCGAGGGGAAAGCTACCTGCAAGGTCTGCAGGACCTCCCGCTTAAAATTTTCAAACATCTCCAACGTCACTCCAACCAGCGGGGGGCTGCGAGTGGCCTGGGTCAGATACTCCTCCACCTCCAGACATGGGGCTCATCTTGAGACTTTCTTGTGTTAGTCACTCTACACGCTCACCGCACCATAATGTTGAAACCAATAAATTGGTCTCTCGAGGAGTTCGGGCCCTCAACAAGTTGAGGGGAGACCAACACTTACTCCTCCCAAGGGAGAAATCTAGGCTAAGAGGCTAAGTGACTAGGAACAAGGCCAATGGATTAGCGAGGAGGTCCCACCACACACCCGGAAGATCTTAGAGCGCTTCCCTTCCCAAGCCATTGCTAAGCTTGGGCACCCTTGGAGGCTCTCTCCACCCAACAAAGGAACCTAGGTGGAGAGGAGCTAAAAGAGAAGTCCCTCCAAATGGTGCCCCCTTGGGCTTATTTATAGTTTTTCGGACTGGGTCTACAAATAACCAGATTTTGTCCTACGAGATTACGAAAATACCCCCGGATTTGGCCTACAAATAACCAAATCCCGTTGTTCGGAGGCACTAAACATAGTCCAGAATGCCTTCCCGGGGCCGTGCAAGAGGGGGCTGACCTCCTCCCTTGCTTGCCCCCCTCACTACACTGGGCGAGCCGGGAGGTCGCTCCTCCTGGGCTCGCCCCTGCTGGGGCGGGGCGAGCCGTGAGGTCGCCCCTCCTGGGTTCATCCCCTGCTGGGAAGGGGGCGAGACCAGGAGGCCGCCCGCCTCGGGTCTCTACCCCCTTGCAGGGGCGGGGGCGAGAGGGGGCTGGGGCCTCCTCCTCCCACCCCCCTTACAAGGGCGGGGGAGAGAGGGGGCATGGGGCCTCTTCCTCTCGCCCCCCCCCCCTACATGGGCTGGGGCGAGAAGGGGCCTGGGGCCTCCTCCTCTCACTTCCCTTAATGGGGCGCAGGAGAGAGGGGCCTGGGGCCTCCTCCTCTCGCCCCCCTTATAGGGGCGGGGGCGAGTGGGGGCCTGGGGCCTCCTCCTCTCGCCCCCTTATAGGGGGGCGAGAGGGGGCCTGGGGCCTCCTCCTCTCGCCCCCCTTATAGGGGGGGGGGGGGGGCGAGAGGTGGCCTGGGGCCTCCTCCACTCACCCACCCTTATAGGGGCGGGGGCGAGAGGCAGCCTGGGGCCTCCTCCTCTCGCCCCCCTTACAGGGGCGGGGTCGAGAGGGGGCCTGGGGCCTCCCCCTCTCGCCCCCCTAATAGGGGCGAGGGCGAGAGGGGGCCTGGGGCCTCCTCCTCTCGCCCCCCCCCCCCCCCCCCCCCCCCCCCCCCTTACAGGGGCGGGGGCGAGAGGGGGCCTGGGGCCTCCTCCTCTTGCCCCCCTACAGGCTGGGCGATCGGGAGACCTCCGCCTCCACCGCTCACGCTACTCTCCATGCCGGTGACCATGCTAAGAAATAATGTCCTAAAGGGCCCCTGGGTCCCAGGAGCCCACTCGGCGAATACAAGGTTATACATTATTGAGAAGCTCTTGAGATACATGAGTACTGTCAGATATTCTTTGAAGTACAGTATTTATTTCATCTTCTAGATCTGAAAATGTCACATCTTGATTATGGATTATTGAATGTTGGTTTTCTCTTAAGACATCCATTCTTCCCAGGATTGTATTTAACTGTTGGCCAATCAGCATTATGGCCTCATTTATATGTGCAATCTGTGCACTTGTGTCTGAAACAACATTTGTTGCAGTATTATATTCATTTGCGTTTTGAAATTTCATATGTTGAATCTCTTATTGTAAGCTATCAATCCTGTAAGATAAGTTGTCTTTGCAATCCTTAGTAGATCTATCCACATATGCTTCAAACTTTTCTCTATTCCTTTCAAAAAAACTTCTAATTGAAGAAGAATAGCTTGAGCAGTGGGAGTTGGAGGTATAAGAGAGAGTTCCTCATTTCTAGTTCTTAGTGGTGTAGACTGCAAAATGTCTTGAGCAAATGACTCCTCCTTCATGGGTGCAGTCATGAGAATAAAGTGTTACTCATCTCCATTGTCATGAGCACTGTTATGTTCATTAATATCTATGTGCTTTTCCATAGATCTTTCATAGTTTTTTGGCTCTTCAGGGACCCTTGTCCACTACTAGGACTTTTCTCAAATTCATCTCCGTCAATATTCAGTTCTGCCTCCTTAGCAATGGTCAGGACTTCTTCCATAGTGACATCCACATTAGGGTCTAGACATATTATGTTGGATGTATCTTCATCATTTCTTAAGGTCTCCCCCTCAATAGGTGCAGGGTGTGCCTGAACAGCTAGTGGCACATGCTCAAAATTTCTTGGAGCAGTAGCACCTTGAAGGGAAGATTCACCTACGTCCTTCTTAGAGAATTTCTTCTCACATCTGCCATTAATCTTTATATCTATGCTTTTGAGATACTGGAGAGGAGTTGTTTCAGTGTCTTTCAGATAAGGAGGAATGCAGTGCTTAAGGAATAGTGAAAGAATTCTTCCAAAATTAAGAACTTTGAGATTTTCCTTGATCATATCAAATAATACTTTGCCCCAATCTGTCCTCTTCTCTAGGATAACTCTCACCATTAACTCAAACAACCCTTTGGAAATCCTATCATGAGATTCTATTTTACACTACAACACTTTATCAATGATATATGTGACAAGTTTGCCTTACATATTCATCTTCATCCTTTGTAGACTGCCATAAAGCTTTTCTTCATTGCCACGCCACTTCAAGTCTTCTGATATGTCATCAGTATTTACAGATTCTTCTACTTCATCTTCATTTAGGGCAATTAGTTTTAGGTCCTTAGTCAAACTGGTGGCAGGTATTCTCAAATGTTCTCCAGCAACAGTGGTAAATATGGCCTTGCCAATCTTGCTTAATTGGGCAATTGCATATAGTTCGGTGACGGCGACATTGTAAAGATGGGTTGGCTCTGTTAGAATGAATTCAAGTTCAGGGGAATATAATAAGGCCATTACCATGTCCAAGTCTTCATCTGCATCTTGAAATCCATCTTTCACTAATTCTCCACCAGAGTTCATTTTATCTTCAGACTGCTTTGGTGACATAGATAATCGTCGAGAGGAAGAAGACAAAATTGGAATTCTAGGGTTTTTGTGTGTGATTCTCTATGCTTTCGAAGTGTCTCAAATATAGTAGCATGTATTGGGAAGACAAAAGGGCGCGTACTTGATGAAATCTACTTGTATCATTTTGGAAATCCCAAAAGTGCCGCGTAATCATGACGTTGACTTTTACAGCCATGTCAACATGTCATCTAGATTTATTCATATCATGGAGCATATCGTCGAGAATGCAGTAATGTCTATGTAATCATCAAGATGGTATTTGTCTTTCACAGTGATTTTCTCTAGATGATTTATTTAAACCTTAGCTATATTTCAGTTGTCTTCACAAATGTTCTGATTCAAGCCGACCTCAACTTTACTTTTGCTAATTGACAAGTTGACATGAAATTCTGTCTACAGAGAAAATGTTAGACCTCTTTAGGGTGGATCTTGTGAGAGACCCAGCCCATAAATAACATAATCAAATACTTCAACATGCAGTATATGGAATTCAACAAGAAAACATCATTCCCAATTCAATTTTGAATTGATTGAACTTAGATTTGTCAAGGGGCTTGGTAAAAATATCTGCTATTTGCCTGTCTGTACTGACATACTCAAGGCAGATGTCTTCTCTTTCCACATGCTCCCTGATGAAATGAAATCTAATTTCAATATGTTTAGTTCTACTATATGTCACTGTGTTTTTAGCTATTGATATGGCACTAAAGTAGTCATAAAAGAGAGGGGTTCTCTTAATTTGTAAATTGTAATCCTCCAATTGGTGTTGAATCCATATTATTTAGGTACGACAGCTACCTGCAAAGATATACTCTGATTCAGCTATGGAGATGGCAATGTAATTTTGTTTTTTACTACTCAAGGACACAAGCCTTCTCCCCAAGAACTGACAAGTCCCTAAGGTGCTCTTTTTATCCTCCTGGCAACCAGCAAAGTTAGCATCTGAATATATATAGATCAAAATATTTTGATTTAGGATACCAGAGTCCTAGGCCGGGAGTACCCTTTAGATATCTCAAAATTCTCTTAACTGCTGAGTAGTGATATTCCTTGGGGTTAACATTATACCTAGCACAGACACATGTGACAAACATGATGTCTGGCCTACTAGCAGTAAGATAGAGCATGGATCCAATCATGATTCTATATATGGACTCATTATAGGGTTTTCCCTTTTCATCCTTGTGTATAGAGACATTTGACCCCATAGGAGTTCTCATAAGGTTAGAGTTCTCCATTCCAAATTTCTTTATGATGTCCATGGTAAATTTGGTCTGAGAAAAAAACATTCCTTCCTCAGATTGCTTTACCTAAAGACCTAAGAAATATTTTAGATCTCCCATACAACTCATCTCATATTTACTTTGCATGAGCATGGCAAATTTCTTGCAAAGATTCCCATCAGTTGACCCAAATATGATGTCATCAACAAATATTTTGACCAAAAGGTTCTGTCCCTTTAATTCTCTCAAAAATAAAGTTGTATCTATCTTTTCTCTTGAGAACTTGTTGTTAAGAAGAAAGTATGATAATGTTTCATACCAGGCCCATGGTGCCTGTTTCAAACCATATAAAGCCTTTTTAAGAAAATAAACATATTCAAGATGAGTAGGAGAGATAAACCCTATTAGTTGTTCTACATAAACTTCTTCCTTCAAATTACCATTTAGGAAGGCTTATTTGATATCCATTTCGTAGACTTTAAACCCTTTGAATACTGAATAGGCTAGAAAGAGTCTGAGGGCCTCCAATCTAGCTAAAGGAGCAAAAGTTTGGTCAAAGTCTATCCCTTCTTCCTGTCTATATCCTTGGGTACCAATCTTGCCTTATTCTTTATGATGATCCCTGCTTCATCCCAACTATTTTTATAGACCCATTTTTATCCCAATGACATTGTGCCCTTGAGGTCTTGGAACAAGTTTCCAGACCTTACACCTTTTAAACTGGTTGAGTTCTTCTTGCATGGCCATTGCCCAGGATTGGTCTTAGTTGGCCTCCTCAAACCTCTTGGGTTCCATTTGTGATAGGAAACTGAGGTGCATGCTTTTAGTTAAGGCATTCCTTCTGGTTCTTACTCCTTGATTAGGCTCACCAATAATTTGATTTGTAGCATGATCTCTTTGATGTCTTATAGATGTGGGTAGCACTCTTTGAGGTTCTTCCTCTTCAATTATTTCTTCAGCAGCTACATCAGTATTCAGATTCTGAGAATTTGGTTCTTCAATGAATTCTTCAATGGATTCTTTAATGGATTCTTCAATGCATTCTTCAGTGGATTTTTCTGCACCTTCTGGGACAGAATTCTGAGAAGAGTATTTCTTCTCCTCAACATCCCTAATCTTCAGTGAATCCATTCCAACTTCAATTCCTACACCACATAAACTAAACTGGGGGTTATGCAGCATGCTACTCTCATCAAAAACAACATGTATTTGTTGGATCGTAGGCGCCCTTAGAGGGGGGTGAATAAGGATTTTAAAAACTTATATTATATTTTGAAATACTTGCTTATGATAAAAAAATCAAAATAGTGATTTTGTTTAAAGATCTAAATTGTTTTATAATAAAGGAGAGGATAATAAACAACTTAGAGAAATGAAGAACAAATCAATTTTATTACACAAAGAGAGACGTGATTATTATTAATAAAATTGATTACAAAATTTTGATTTCAATGACGCTAGAAATCAAAGCGAAATATGAAAGACTCGTTTTGTTTTCTATACCGACTCGTATCCCCACGAACCGGTTGGCTTTAGCTGTTCCTTCCCCGGATACGCCTCAAGCCGCTCTAGCCAACCCTTCCCCGGATATGGCCTCGAGCACCCCCTAGACCTACACCCGAGACCTAGTCGCCAACACGAGGCGAATTTCTGCCCAAAGTCCTACCCAGACCTAGTCGCCAACACAAGGCGAATTCTCTAACGATTACAAAAGATATGAAATAAAATAACAACAACAATATTAAAACTCCCTCTAAGAAACTTCTGAAGTCAAAGATGAACGATCGTTGTAGAATAAGCGAGGTTGAAGCGATCCCTCTTTGGATGTAGCGTGATGAAGTCCTCCTTCAGAATCTCTCTAAGAGTTTGGTGGGAGATCAACTCTCGGTCATATAAGGCTTTGGAATTCTGGCACAAGACGTCTCTCGGGAATCAGCACCCAACACGAGAAGAGAAGGGTCCATTATATAGCCTCAGCGCTAGCGCCTGCGCTAGTGGTACCGCCGGCGCTTTCCCATATTAGGACATATTCTGCGCGGCAGAATCATCAATCAGAGGAAACATTTCTCTCTTGCCTTCTGTGCTCCGCGCTACTGCCTGCGCTATCGGATACCGCCAGGCGCTATCTCCTTCTATAAGTACTCCCGAAATTTGCGCTTAAGCATTCTTTTCGTCGATCGCATTTTCGTCGAACGGAGTTCGTCGAGCGAGCTATATCATTCGTCGAACGGAAATTTGTCGAACACGGCTTACAGTTCGTCGAGCAAAATCTATGATGAGCATTTTATCGAGCGCAGCAAACAGTTCGTCGATCGAACGCTAGTGCCAGCGCTAGTACAAGCACGCCGCGGTAGAGTAAGCAGTTCATCGAGCGCCAGTCTGCAGCTTAGCGGTTCCTTAGCGCTAGCGCTAGGTGTTAGTTGCTACCGCCAGCGCTAGAGGGAGTGTTGGATTTTATGGCTCAAATTTAGGGGCAACCTTCTTCTGTAATCCTTGAGTCATGTGGACTTTGTTATCCTGCACACTTAAACACACAAGATCAAATACACATAAGATTTGTTATTCTCAAACCTAGGAGATGCGGAAGACCATGTTCCAACAAACTCCCCGTTTTGATAATAACAAATCCATTAATGATAAATCTGAGCATTAATATATAAGCATGATGAAACTTACTTGTGTGTGTGTGAGAGTGATGACTTAGGATAATTATCGATTTTATCATTTAGAATTGCTCCCCCTAAATACATGCTCCCCCTAAGTGAATGCTCCTCTAATATGTAGGCTATCATCTTAATTACGCATGTTAGTGTTATATTTTGATAGCAGATTATATTTATCATGTTAGTTCGCCCCTTTTTGTTATTAACAAAAGTGGGTAAGGAGGCAAAACACAGAAAAATTTTTGATTAGAAGATAAAGGAATGATCGAGCTTTTAGAGAGAATGAAATGATAAGGAGTTTTAGAATAATTTTTATAGAGATAGATCAGAGTTTTTATCAATATAACATTTTTAAGTAATCATAATATAATGTTTGTTTTCTCCTTTATATAAGAGTTTTAAGCATAAAAAGGTAATGATTTCCAAGTAACCAATCTACCCAGATAATATGTCTACACCCTAGCCCCGTACTAAGTAACGGATGGGCATGAGGAGTTGCATACATGTCGTAGGTTGTGGTGTTAGTCCCATATGCAAACACTAGACAAAACTCACCCTAACACTCTTTCCCCCCAGTGCCTCGCAAGGCCCCACTGGAACCCTCCCCGGTTAAGGACAAGACATGACTAGAGATAAAGGTTATCTAATGTCTACAACCCTACGCCCCCGCTATGGTGAGAAATGTAATCATGGATAATAATTATTGGAACCATTAAGCATTTAAGTTTAGTGATAAGTTCATAGCCTATGAGTTTATATTTTTATTTGAATTTATGAAAACACTCACATAGATATTTTGAAATCCATTAATGAATCAGAGTTTTTAATATAACAATATTTTCATAGAAATAAATCAGAGTTTTTAGCAAAAAAATATTCATGTTTAGAGTAACCAATATAAAGTTTACCAAGCAAGTCTACCGCTTGTTGAAAGAATGGAATTTTAAGATTCAAGTGATGATGCACACAAAATACAAGACTTTAAGTAAGCATGAAAGCGCAAGGTAAAACAATTATATGGTTATGATGCGGAAGACTTATGGAAGTACAAGAAACATCTTATTGTAATCAATGATGATCCATAAAGAGATATATGAGTTAAGTTTCAAAAAGAAGATGTTTTTGTAAATCATTTTTCAATTAAAATCTTTACGTTTGACAATAAAGGAACCAAGCATGAAATAATGTTATCAAAAAGAGATTACTACAATGTTATTTTAATTCACAAATTCAAAACATACAAAACATTGTAGAAAGCATGCTAGGTTATCTAGTGCATTTCATAAATAAAGAGTAGTCTAGAATTAGCATTAGGATCCAATACTCATGAGAAGAAGTGTTATGGAAGATAATGATGTGCACATAAGTGTATTTTGAGTAGAGTAAACAAATGTTTTAATCAAAAATACAAGAAATATGTCAAGTAAAGAGCACAATAAAACACAAATAATTTTACTTCCACATACTTTAATGCACAAACAAAATGTACAACTACCAAGGTGCTTTGCACACGCAATGCTCATTAAGACTTATCAGGGTGCAAAGTAGTGCTTGGGGGATCACATATTTTATTTTATTTTAATATTGAAACTAGTGATCTGGTGTACTTAAGAGTAAGTGGTTTTTATTTTGAAAGAAAGATATGGTTTGCACAAGATACTTTACAATTCTTTCCAAGGTGCTCAACCTCACAACGCTTATTAAGACTTATCAGGAGGTTCAAGTAGTGCTTGGTGGAGTTATCTTTGTCACTTTATTTTATGATTTTTGTTTTGTACAAAGTTCTCTGAATACACTTGTTTTGCAAACCAATAGAATTTATGAAAACATAACCACTTGTCTTAATTTTTTAAAAGTGCAAATAAAGGAGTGTAGGTAAGATACTTGTGCAATTTTAATTCATTGTACTAATACACAACATACACAAGCATTCTTAGATTAAACACATATGTAGACAATGCCAAAATAAGTGAGTGAATAAAGATCATTATCAAACATAAAACATTTACTCATACTTAGAGGCATGCTAAGCTTAGTTCTACACAACATTTTCAATATAATTAATGCACATATTAATAGATATATCAAAGCATGATGAAAACAATGTTCAAAGTTGTTTGAAAAGATAAATTGCAACATTATAGAAGTTCTAAATGATGGGTTAAATCATGCTTGATTTTCAATGAAGTCCATACAGTATTTTTGATATTTTGAAGAATAATTTTGATTTAATGTTTGAACTCATAAGATTGATCTTGGACTTCCCGAGGACTACCCTGTGAGAGGTTTGCCCGGTACTAGGTGATGTGATGGGATGATAGCCCAAATCACCCTTTCGCAAGATACATGTAAATAAAAAAGTTAAGTTCAAAATAATAATTTTTGATATAATTTTTTTTGTTTTATATTTTTGTATTTGATTTTTGCTTTTAGAAATAGAATTTAAACAAATGACAAAAAAAAGGCAAAACATATTTTTTGTAATTTGGCTTTTGTATTTTTGTATTTGATTTTTCAAAAATGAAATAAAAGCAGAAGTGCAAAAATAAATAGTACACATAGATTGATATATTTTTAAGAATTTTTCAAAATTTTAAAAATACAGAAAACCAAATAACTACGCTAGCGCCGACGTTAGCACTAGCACGGGAAATAGTACACGGTTTTTTATGATTTTGAAATTTTTAATTATTGATCTTGATTAAGTGTCCCAATAGTAGTTTCATGCTGAAATTTAAGAATTTTAAGAGATGTCTAGATAGTGCAAATTGCATGAAATATTAGCGATTTTGTATATGACTTTATCAAATAAATTTGCATGAGATATCATTTATTATATCTCAATTTTAATTTTTCTAAGGATTATGTTTATCAATCTAATGTAGTTTGAAAATGATAGGAAATGTAAGCACGAGAAGACACGAATGAACAAATCAAATATGCATGATTTTAGTGATTAAAAATAATGTTCATACATAAGAATATCTTGGATAAGCCCTAGATGAGAATACCCAGCCTGTATATCTTGGTAAACACATAAAGCCTAAAATGGACACAAATATTCTTTGGGTGACAATGTTAGAATGATAAGTTTGAGATTAATGTTATACCAAGGTTTGATTGTGTTTCAACTTAGAGACCTAGAATGAAGTGATGATTTATTTGATTTGATATCAAGATAATTCAAAGGTCTAAGCTAGAAATAAATCACAATACACACATAATACACCAACCATGGTATGTAATTATAATATCAATTATCATCATTTAATATATCAATTATAATTCACATAATTGTGATAGAAATAATTGTTTTTAGAAGACTTTTGATATGACTTATGATATATGATGTTAGAGAATTTTAGCAAAGGACATCAATAGATCATCGTGGTGCTTGTGAATTCAATATTCATTTTGACGAAAAATTCTTTCAATACATTTTAGTGATTTTCTTTTAATTAATTAAGAATTTTGAATATATATGTGATTTTTGATAGGTGAACAATAATGATGGTGTAGATAATGTTTGACATTAAGGAGTGAACACAATATAATTTTTGTTGCGAACAAAGATAACCATATTGAAAGTTGAGCTTTCATTTAGATCTTGAACTTTCTTGTAGATTATGTTATTTCTCTAAACCACTTGTTGATGAAGGCTAAAAAGCATAATAGCCTAATGACTTGATTTAATTTTAAAATATCTTATAGCAAATTTAGAATTTGATTTATATGAATAATAAAAGATACTTATAGATAATGAATATGAGAGAGATAGATATGTCATCAAAATTAGATATGACTTTTGAATTTTGATCAATTTGATTTTATAAACATATTAAGCTTTTAAGAGATAGGATCATATTTTCAATACTATATAGGATGACCATGACATGATAGTTCAAAAAGAAAACAACAAGAAAAATAAAAAGGACATTAAAGCACATCATGAAGTAGAAATTTGTATATCTTATTTTGAAAAGTTTCTACTTCATGCATTTGATGATACCTAATGAATAAATGTTTTAGGTATCCAAAGGGGACCATGTGGGGTGGTTCCTTTGGGTACCCAAATATAGCGAGATGGCTTTTGGGGAGACAAGTACGAATGGACCCTTTCAAGTGGAGTTAATATTTCATCTTTAATTTTGGGTCTCCACTCATACTTAGGTTTAATATTATAATTTTGCATTAAATTTCCATATTCATTAAATTTAGGCTTAAAATAATGATGGCATTTGAAATCATTTTTCATAGGAAATTTTTGCATATTCGAATTTAATTTAGGAGATACATAATTTTATAAATAATGGTGATTTTGATTTTGATTTACAAATCCTTTCTGTTTCTTACTCCCATTATTAGACTTAGTCACGATATTCATATTCATATTCAACTTGCTTATAGATATTTGTTGATAATGTGAATTTTTATTTATAATTTTCATAAGCAAATTGATTTTTGATTTTAATTCATCATTCTTGATCTTTAGATTATGTCTAGCTTTATTATAAGCTATTGTGCTATTTTTAAGAGTAGAAACAATAGAGTCAATATGATTTTGATAGTCATTTCTAAATTCCTCAAATGTTTTGTCCATCTCTTTGATCTCAATTTTATAATTTTGGCATGTAGCACAATAACTTTTCAAAGATGAATTTTCTAAAAATAATTTTTCATTATGTTCTTTTACACAAATAATTTCCTTTTCAAGTTCCTTAAATTTTTCCTTAATATTATTACAATCAAAACAAGGTTTTGTATTTTCAATTGAAGTGACATGGGTAAAGCTAGATAAATCAGAACTCGATTCTACTTTAACTTTTGCTTTTAAATCTTTATTTTCTAAGCGCAATTTGCAATTCACATTTTTTAATTTCTTAATTTTGCGCTTTGTAATTTGTAGCAATTGTAAATTAGAAATAAAGTTACAAACAATAAGGGAATTTGATTTCCTTACATTGCTATTGGTAGAGGCAAAATTTGGACTAATAGTTCCTTTGACATCCTTTTGGCACTCCTCTTCCATTGATGCCATATCATCATCCCTTTCGCTTGATGTACCTTCCATGGATCCATCATGTGTGGAGCTTTCTTGAATACCTGTGCAGGCTTGCATATTCTCTGGTTCTTGTGATTGTTCCATACCTGCAGAAGGAAGATCATACATTTCTTCAAAAAATTTCCAAACTTTATATGCACTAGAAAAACAATATATTAATTTGAAGATATCTTGAGATAAAGCACAAAAAATATAATGCATAGCATTTGCATTTAGGTGACGCTCTTGTTTGTTTGATTCGTCCGCTGGTCTTGTTATTGCTATATCCCATCGTTGATATCTAATGTTTTAATAAACCTTTCCATTAACAATTTCCACCCTTTATAATTTCTTCCTTCGAATAAAGGTGGTGCAAGAGATTTTTCTCCTTCATAAAAATTTTCCCCACCAATAGAAGCGAGATCATGAGACGCCATTATTCCCGGGTGTTATGCCGATTTGGAATAACCTGGCTCTGATACCACTTATTGGATCGGTAGGCGCCCTTAGAGGGGGTGAATAAGGGTTTTAAAAACTTATATTATATTTTGAAATATTTGCTTATGATAAGAAATCAAAATAGTGATTTTGTTTAAATATCTAAATTGTTTTATAATAAAGGAGAGGATAATAAACAATTTAGAGAAATGAAGAACAAATCAATTTTATTATACAAAAAGAGACATGATTATTATTAATAAAATTCATTATAAAATTTTGATTTCAATGACGCTAGAAATCAAAGTGAAATATGAAAGACTCTTTTTATTTTCTATACCGACTTGTATCCCCACGAACCGGTTGGCTGTAGCCGTTCCTTCCCCGGATACGGCCTCAAGCCGCTCTAGCCAACCCTTCCCCGGATATGGCCTCGAGCACCCCCTAGACCTACACTCGAGACCTAGTCACCAACACGAGGCGAATTTCTGCCCTAAGTCCTACTCAGACCTAGTCGCCAACACAAGGCGAATTCTCTAACGATTACAAAAGATATGAAATAAAATAACAACAACAATATTAAAACTCCCTATAAGAAACTTCTGAAGTCAGAGATGAACGATCGTTGTAGAATAAGCGAGGTTGAAGCGATCCCTCTTTGGATGTAGCGTGATGAAGTCCTCCTTCAGAATCTCTCTAAGCGTTTGGTGGGAGATCAACTCTCGGTCATATAAGGCTTTGGAATTCTGGCACAAGACCTCTCTCAGGAATCAGCACCCAACACGAGAAGAGAAGGGTCCATTATATAGCCTCAGCGCTAGTGCCTGCGCTAGTGGTACCGCCGGCGCTATCCCATATTAGGACATATTCTGCGCGGCAGAATCTTCCATCGGAGGAAACTTTTCTCTCTCGCCTTCTGTGCTCCGCGCTACCGCCTGCGCTCTCAGATACCGCCAGGCGCTATCTCCTTCTATAAGTACTCGCGGAATTTGCGCTTAAGCATTCTTTTTGTCGATTGCATTTTCGTCGAACGAGCTTCATCATTCATCGAACGGAAATTCGTCGAACGCCGCTTACAGTTCATCGAGCGAAAGCTATGATGAGCATTTTGTCGAGCGCAGCAAACAGTTCGTCGATCGAACGCTAGCGCCAGCGCTAGTACTAGCGCGCCGCGGTAGAGTAAGCAGTTCGTCGAGTGCCAGTCTACAGCTCAGCGGTTCCTTAGCGCTAGCGCCAGGCGTTAGTTGCTACCGCCGGCGCTAGAGGGAGTGTTGGATTTTATGGCTCAAATTTGGGGGCAACCTTCTTATGTAATCCTTGAGTCATGTGGACTTTGTTATCCTGCACACTTAAACACACAAGATCAAATACACATAGGATTTGTTATTCTCAAACCTAAGAGATGCGGAAGACCATGTTCCAACAGTATTGATAATTCAATTGTAAGCGCATTCTTATAAAAGACTCTGTAAGCTTTACTCCATTTTTTATATCCTACAAAGACACCTTCATAGCTCTTTTCAGAGAATTTGGTAATATAATATTTATTATTTTTCAACGCATAACATTTACTTCCAAATATTATGAAGTAGGCTAGTGTTGGCTTTTTCCCTTTAATCTGCACATAAGGAGTAAGGTTATGTTTTTTGTTGATGAGTGCTCTATTTTGCACATGGCAGGCAGTATTGACTGCCTCAGCTAAGAGATATTATGGAAGTTAGGAGTCACTTAGCATAGTCTAGTCAGCTTCTATGAGTGTTCTATTTTTCCTCTCAGCAACCCCATTTTGCTGTGGAGTTCTAGGAGAAGAGAACTCTTGTAAGATACCTTGCTCTTTATAGAACTTGGTCATTGAACTAGATTGTACTTCGGTTCCATGATCACTTCTGATTTTGACCACTGAACTGTATATTTCATTCTGAATTTGTCTGACAAAGTTCTTGAATATGTCCAGGGTATCAGACTTGTGTTTCAAAAAGAACACCCAGGCAAACCTATAGTGATCATCAACAATAACTAAGGTATATGTCATCCCTCCTAAGCTGTGCACTGCCATAGGCCCAAAAAGGTCCATATGCAGTAGTTATAAACATCTAGTAGATTGTGTATCATGTATACTTTTTAATGATGTCCTAGTTTGCTTGCTCATTTGGCATGCATGGCAGAGACCCGTCTATTGACAATCCATCTTAGGTCCATCTCTTACCAAAAAATTTTAGATTAATTTCTTGGGTTCATTTTTTCTAATGCAAATAAACTTTAAACAATAAATATTACCGATCTTAGTGCCTGTTAGAATTGATTCAGAATTCTTGGAATCCTTGATCAGGCACTTATCCTTGTGGAAGGCAACAATATATCCAAAGTCACACAGTTGACTTATGCTTATGAGCTTATGTTCTAATCCTTCAATATAAGTTGCCCTTATGATAGTGATACTACCATTTGTACTCTTACCATTGCCTTTGATTACACCTCTGTCAAATCCACCAAACATGACTTTGGGTCCATCTTTTACAGGTGCAAACTACTTCAAGAGGCTATTAGTTCCAGTCATATATCTGGAATACTCACTGTCCAAATACCACACAGGAGTCTTGGTGGTCTTTGGACATACTTTTAATACAACTACACTTCCTTAGGAACCCATACCTTCTTGGGTCGTAGGTGCTTGTTAGACATAAATCTGTTAGGAAAATTAATTGTTTATTTTCTGGTTCTTATATTGGTGTCACTTTGAACACTTGGATTAAACCAACAATCCAGGGAAAAATGCCTTATCTTTCCACATCACCAACAGTCAAATCTATTGTATCTATATTTTCTGATTGTATTTGACTTTGCTTGGTTAGGTTGTTGCAAAGCAGTCTTACTTCCCTTCTTGGAACCTGAAAAAACCTGACCCAACATGAGGATTTCTTATGGTTTTCACAGGTATATTCTTCTGGGGTGCAGATAGTGCACTTTTCCCAAGGAAGGGTTGCCTCTTGCTTTTCTAGGTGGAGGGAAACCTAAGGCCACCACCTGTCATCTTGCTCTCTTGGAACCCATAGATGGTATTTTGATCATAAGAATTGGTGGGTATGATCACTTTTCTAAATATTGTCTTTCCTTGAGATGATTTCCCACTAGCTTCACCTTGATTATAGCCTAAGCCTTTCTTATTGGTTTGAGAGAAGTTATCAATCAGTGGAAGAACTATTTGTGGCTTGGAGTAACTATCCACAATCTTTCTTTCTACCAGGAGCTTGTCCTCCAAGTCTTTGATTTGAATTTTTTTATTTTGATTACTTCTGCTAGAATATTAGAGCAGATTGTGTATGTTGATAATTTAGCCTTTTCATGAGTGAGTTCTGTGACTTTCTCAAGTAGTTCATCTCTCTTATCTTCCAGAGAAATGATTTCAGCAGATTGGGACTTACATAGGGCCTTAGCTTTCTTGAGTGCTTCAAGCAAGGCACCTAACTTCTCTACATATTCAGAGTCAAGTTCTCAGATAGTTGAAGAAGAGCAATCATCAGAATCAGTAGTAGATACAGTTAGAGAGGCTTTAGGTATTACATGATCATGATGGGGTTCATCACAACTTTCTTCATCTGAGAGAGCCATTGCTGCCAGATAGATGTCTGATTCTGAGGAGGATTACTCAGTGTCACTATCACTGAGTGTCCTCACTTTCTTGGCCACAAAACTCTTCTCCTTCTTATTGCCTTTTGAGTACTTCCTCTCCTCAATTTTCTCTTTTCTTTTGAATGTACACTTAGCAATGATGTGTCCTGGCTTCTTACAGCTGTAGCAAATAATGTTAGTAGAAATTTGTTTACTAGGTTTTGAGTCATACATGTCAGACTTGTGTCTGCTTCCTGATTTGTCCTCTCTTTTTGAGTTAGAGAATGAATATTCATGCCTCATGCTCCCTCTTCTTCTATTTCTTAACAATTTCTTGAACTGTTTAGTAAAAAGAGAAAGTTCTCCATCTGAGAACTCAGAGCTAGAGTTGTTGATCACCTCATCTTCTGAATCACTAACAAGATCCACTATTTTGTGCCTTCTTAATGATTCAGCTTTGAAAGCTACTGCCTTTTCTTTGCTATGACCCTTGTAATTTTCCTCTTCAATTTTTCTTGTATTGAGTTACAGCTCATATGATAGGAGTCTGCCATATAGTAATTGAGGCTGCATGGTTCCCAGGTTGCCAACTTCTTTAATGGCACATAGCTTCATGTCTCATTCCTTGTTCAGAGATCTCAAAAACTTATCATTCAGTTCATAGTTAGCAAATTCTCCTCCATAGATTTTGAGTCCATACACAATTCTGAAAAACTTTTCATAGCAAGCTACAATGTTGTCCTTCTTTCCTTGCCTAAAAGTTTCATATTCTTGGTTGAGAAGGATTTCCAGTCACCCCTAACTTCTTCAGTTACTTCCATGTATACAACTAATGAGTCTCACATTTCTTTTGGAGTTTTGCAATGAATCAAGTTTTGGAATGTGGAGTCATCAATTGCATTAGCAATTATATTCTTGGCTCTTTTATCCATAGTTACTAGAGTTATTTCATTTTTTGGTAAACTGAGATAATGCCTTAGGGACTGGAGTTTCTTTTGGATTGACTGGAATAGTGAAGGGAATATAGGGTCCCTCTTAAACATCCAAGTAAACTCTGGTGTCAGAGGCTTCCATGAACAATGTAACCCTTTGCTTCTAGATAGGAAAGTTTTCTTTTGTGCAAATAGGTAATTTCATATAGCTTATCTCTTTGTGATGCTCAATAGTCATGGTGTGTATTGACTACCCAATATAGATATGAGATCTTGTTTTAAGATGTTAAGCTTTTTGAACTTAACCTACCTCTGATACCAATTGAAAGAATTGGGTTGTCTATAATAACACCTAAGGGGGTGATTATGTGTTTTCAAAAATGATTAGTATTTTAAAATTTAGGCACACATGCATCATAAACAATCACAGAAAGCACACAGTGATTTATAGTGGTTCCCTCAAGATAATATGTCAAGAGGTAGTCCATTGTCCCTCCCACCTATCTAGTAGTGTGCTAGACTAGGCAACTTCTCCAAAAATCAGATCACTATCCAATCAAGTTGATCTTATAACTCAGATCTGAAAGACTTTAATTAAGGGTAGCTAATCACCTAGAGGGGGGGGGGGGGTGAATAGGTTATTTAAAAACTGTTGCAGTTTTTGATTATAACCAAGTTAAAACTGATCAGAGCTTTCAAGAAATAAAATCACACACAGAAAAAGACACACAGATTTTTATAGTGGTTCCCCTTATCTTGGGTAATCCACTTTCCCCCTTCTCCCCTTCTAGCAGTGTGCTAGATAGGGTTTATAGCTCCTCCAGATCTCAGACCACAAACAGGTCTTACAGCTTAGATCACAACAGATCTTACAGTCTCAGATCTCACAGATCTTACAAACTCAGATCACACAGATCCTACCTCAGCCTTTATAACTAGGCCTACAGCTCAGAGTCACCCCTGAATCCTACAACTCAGATCACACCTGATCTTACAACTCAGATCCTTAACAGATCCTACACTCAAATCTGATAACTCAGATCCTACAGGAATTTACAAAGAGAATAACAAATACTTAGACTCAGATTTGAGATTGTTGAGCCTTCTTGATCTGCCTGAATGATTAGACAGAAATCTTCAATAGAACAGCAGCAGCAAATGATCTTCTTGATTCGACAGGCTGTGATGAATGTTCTTCTTCTTAGGAAGACAGGTTCTTCCTTCTTGATCTTCTTCTTTCAGAAAGAGGTATCAGCACCAGATTGCTGAATGAAATCTTCAATTTGGATTGGTTCTGAAAGGGAAGACGACTTCTCCAGATTCTTCTTCAAACTTTCTCTCAAACTGATGGAGACGATAATGGCTTTTGAGAGATAGGAAAAACTTTTCTAACTTAACTTTTCTTCACATTTCTTAACTTGTTAACTACATAACCCATAGGTCATGCCTTCTATTTATAGCCCGCCATCTGCAATGTCTCTTACGCTCCTCCACGTCAGCATGACGTTACATCTTCAACGGTCTTCAATGGAAACAAAGGCTCAGCTAGCTGTAGAAGATATTCCTCAGTTCAAAGTATTTGTAGAAGAGGCGTTGAGCACTTAACATCTCTGTCGACGCTTTTTCAATTAGGCGTTGAGCGATATATAGACGCTCGACGCATACTCCTTAGACTGAAGCTCTCGACTCCTCCTTCTCAGGCGTAGAGCAATCATCACTTAGTCAACACTTTTTATCTGAAGAAGTTGAGCAACGTACAGGGGCTCGACGCTTCTTAACTATGCCTTCATATCTTGACACTTCTGGTTGACGCTGAGCTGACTGAAGATAAGTCGACACTTCTCCTTCCAAGGCGTCGAGCGATATAACTTGACTCAACGCTTCCAAAATTGGTCTCAGAACTTCAGCGGCGACCTTGTCTATTTGAGTAGTAGACATGAGTCAACGCTTCTGGGTCACAGGCGTCGAGCGATGTATGATGTCTCGACGCTTGTGAACTTGAATGAATTCCATGAACATTTTGTCTGACCTGATCTCCTGCACATTGATTCTAGAGAGTATATCAAATACATTCTGAGATATATCTTTGACTTAGGAATGGACTTCTCCAAATCTAAGACATTGTGGGCAATGATCCCAACAAGATCCACAAAGGATCTTACAACTTAGATCCACAAGGATAATACCTCAGCAATCATAGAGAATGCTTATACTCAGGTACCTTGTACCCAACAATATTAGGCAACAAAGACTCCACAAAGCTCAGGCTACACAAGCCCTACAAACTCAGATCTACTTCAATTTCCTATAGTCTCAGGTTTAATTAAACCCTACATAAATGATGAGGCTGATTATTTTGGAGCAGATGAAAGAAGCTTCAATGTTATAGCATTGAGAGTAGAGTCTTCTTCTTCTAGTGCAAGTGATAACACCAGCAACTTTTTGAATTCATGGAGTCTTCTTAAGAATCTTCCTTTTAAAATATCAGATCAAATTTTCTTGCACATGAAGAAAATTCTTTCTTTTTGTTCTTGACAGAAGGTTGATGAAAAATGATGTCTTTCTCGGAGCTTTTATCTCTTTTTAATAGATGTACTTCTAAATTTGAAATTTCTAAATATTTATACTCATGTCCCCATTCAAAAGAAAGCTCTCAATTATTTAATTTGATAAATTCAAATGGCCCAATAAGGAATTAAATATGAAATGGCACAATAAAGTTCATAAAGAGATTTCCACTTTGGAACTTGCATATTTGGAAGTATTCATCCTTCCTTAATTATTGTTGTACAATGGCTATAATTCCAGAGAATATAGATTAAATATTCCTTAATTAAAGGGCAAGATAAGTGGCGGTGTATATTCCCTAGATATCAATTTCTAAGAAAGTCTGCGCAATAAATGCAATTTTTTGTCGTCAGAATGATTAGCAGTCATTACGATGATTGTCGAGATCGTGTAGACGACAGGTGGTCTTCACATCGATATCGTTGATATACACCAGTCTACAAGACTTAACTTAGTATTTAAGATGAATTGTGCCTTCAAGTCGATATCATCGAGATTGCCTGCACTATATGCTTCCTGTCTGCTTGAATTAATTTAGTCTTCAAAATCAAATAACTTCTTCAAGTCGATATCATCAAGATATGCTTCCTGTCTACACGACTTTTATCTTAGACTTAAAACGATATTTTACTTAGATAATTTTCTGACTTCTTTGCAGTCTTGATTCTAACAATATAGAATTGATTCACCTATCACATCATGAACTAAAGTACAATATCAAAAACAAATTTGATTATCTATATTTGGGATCCTTCTTCAAATCTAGAAATATTGAAGGCATATTTCCCACCAATTTCCACCCCATGGCCCTTTGTAGTTTGGGGCATGGACCTTTTGGGACCTTTCACTATGGAAAGTGGGCAGCGATGCTTTATCATGGTGATGATCGACTATTCCAGTAAATGTATCGAGGATAATGCATTAGTATATACAACAACCTAGATCGTGAAAAACTTTGTTTTTAGGGAAATTGTGTGTCGACAGGGGATTCCGATGGCTATTGTCACCATCAATTGACTGCAGTTCTCCATTGAATATTTAAGTAGTTTTGCCAATAAATTGGGAATGACCTACGCTATTCCTTGAACCATCATCCATGGAATAACGAGCAAGTGGAGGCATCAAACAAATTTATTCTAAACCTTCTGAAGAAAATGGAGGGGAACATTCATAGGAATTGGGTCGAGCAACTACCTTATGAATTAAGGGAACTTCGAATGAATCAACTACCATTGGAGAGACACCGTTCAAATTATCACATGGATATGAGGCTTTTATTCTCTTGTTATTTGATGTAACGAGTCCATGAGTTCTATTGTCTAAACATGGGAATGAAAATTGGATGGAATAAAATGAGGAAGACATGTGTTGCATCCTAAATCTGATTGAAGAAGTCATGGATATGTCTATCACTGAGCAAGAGAAATTTAAAAGGATAATGTTGAAATACTTCGAAAAGAATGTGATAATTAAACAGGACCTTCCCTATAAATTAGGAGTGGTGATTGTTGGATTGGTAGGCGCCCTTAGAGGGGGGGGGGGGTGAATAAGGGTTTTAAAAACTTTTATTATATTTTGTTATATTTGAAATTCCAAGAGAGGAAAATAAGAAATCAAGTAGATTAATTGAAATAAAATCGAGACATCATTTTATTAATATGAAAAAGGAGAGTTTACAAAACTTGATTTCTTATGACGCTAGAAATTGAAGGCGAATAATAAAACTCTTTTTGTTTTCTATCCTGACTCGCATCCCCATGAACTGGCGGCCCTAGCCTATCCTTCCTCTGATATAGACTCAAGCCGCTCTAGACAATCCTTCCCCGGATATGTCCTTGAGCACCCCCTAGACCTAACCTAGATCTAGTCGCCAACATGAGGTGAGTTTCTGCCCTAAGTCCTACCCAGACCTAGTCGCCAACACGAGGCGAGTTCACTAAATGATTACAAAAAAGATGTGAAATAATAAGACAATAATATGAAAATCTCCCTCTTGAAGAACTTCTGAAGTTGGTGACGAAGGACCGCTGTTTTATAAGCATTGATGAAGCGATCTTCCATCGGATCCGGCGTGAAGAAATCCTCCATCAGAAATTCGTGGAACTTTGGTGGGAGATCACTTTTCGGCAGAGTAGGGGTCTGGAATTCTAGCACTTCATCTCTCTTAAACTTGTGTGTTGAAAACGAGAGAAGAGGCCTCCTTTTATAGGAGTGAGCGCTAGTGCCTGCGCTAGCACTACCTCCGGCGCTATCCCATATTATGAAATATTCTCTGCGCGCGTATCTTCATTCCAGGGAAACTCCACCACCTTGCCTCTTGTGCTACATGCTACTTCCTACACTATCTGCTACCACCTGGCGCTAGCGCCTTCTAAATGTGCTCCCAGAATTGCGCTAAACATCGCTAGAGCCGGGCACTAGGTACTACCGTCGGCGCTAGTGGGCATGTTGGAATTATTGGCTCAATTTTAGTGGCAGCCTTCTTATGTTATCCTTGAGTCATATGGACTTTGTTTCCTGCACACTTAAGTACACAAGATCAACTACACATAGGATTTGTTATCGATTTTAGTATTTAGAATTGCTGCCCCTAAATACATGCTCCCCCTAAGTGAATACTCCCCTAATATGTAAGTTATCATCTTAATTAATCATGTTAGTTTTCCATTTTGATAGTGGATTTTATTTATCATGTTAGTTCTCCCCCTTTTGTTATTTAGCGAAAGTGGGTAAGGAAGCAAGATACATAAAATTTTTTGATAATAAGATAAAGGCATGATCGAGCTTTTAAAGAGAAGGAAATGATAAGAAGTTTTAGAAAAAATTTCATAGAAATAAATCAGAGTTTTTAGCATAAGTATGTTTATAGAAATAAATATGAGTTTTTAGCTTTAAGAGGAATAATATAACATTTCAAATGCAAGTCTACCATTTGGTTGAAAGAAAGAATTTGGAGGTGGAAGACTTGAGATAAGCATGAAAAGAACACAAGGTAAACGTAATGTTGCGGAAGACTTATATAAATACAACAAACATCTTTTTGCAAGGCATGATGATTCATAAAAAGAAATATGAGTGAAGGTCCAAAATGAAAAAGATGTTTTTGTGAATCATTTTTCTTTGAAAATCTTTAAAGATTATCATGAAGTAACCAAGCATGAAAGAGATGTATTAAAAAAAGAGACTACTACAATGTTATTCCAATTCACAAATTCAAAACATACGAAATATTGTAGAGAGCATGCTAGGTTATCTAGTGCATTTAGATATAAAAAAGGTATTATAAAATTAGCATTATGATCCAATACTCATGAGAAGAAGTGTTATGGAAGATAATGATGTGCACATAAGTGTATTTTAAAGAGAGTAAACA
This sequence comes from Dactylorhiza incarnata, assembly GCA_033032865.1. Taxonomy (NCBI): domain Eukaryota; kingdom Viridiplantae; phylum Streptophyta; class Magnoliopsida; order Asparagales; family Orchidaceae; genus Dactylorhiza; species Dactylorhiza incarnata. The sequence goes on along the minus strand of JAWHQI010000132.1, from coordinate 6,137,766 downwards.
AATGTTTTAATCAATAATACAAGACATATGTAGAGTAAAGTGCACAATAAAACACAAATAATTTTACTTCCACACTCATTAAAGCACATAGAAAAGAACAAGTGGTGTAAAGAAAAAGTTTTTGGTTTGCACAAGACACTTTACTATTCCTTCCAAGGTGCTCAACCTCACAATGATTGTTAAGACTTATCAGGAGGTTCAAGTAGTGTTTGGTGGAGTTATCTTTGTTATTTTATTTTATTCATTTTTTTGTACAAAGTTCTCTGAATACACTTGTTTTGCAAACCAATGAAATTTTGAAAGTACAACCACTTTTCTTAATTTTAAGAGTGCAAATAAAAGTAGTGTAGGTAAGATACTTGTGCAAATTTAATTTATTGTACAATTACAATACACAAGCAACCATTCTTAGATTAAGAGCATATGTAGACTTTGCCAAAATAAGTGAGTGAATAAAGATCATTATCAAACATAAAACATTTACTCATACTTAGAGGCATGCTAAGCTTAGTTTCACACACCACTTTTTCAATACAATTTATGCACATATGTTTTGATATATCAAAGCATGATAAAAACAATGTTCAAAGTAGTTTGAAAAGATGAATTTCAACATTGAAGAAGCCCTAAATGATAGATTAAATCATGCTTGATTTGCACAATAAAGTCCATACAATTTTTTTTTTTAAAAAAAATTTATGTTTTATATTTTTGTAGTTAATTTTTGTATTTAGAAATAGAAATTAAACAAACAAACAAGGAAAATAGTAAGAGAAATATTTTTGTGTAATTTGGCTTTTGTAAATTTTGTTTTAATTTTGTAAAACTCAATTCAAAACAAAAATGCAAAGAATAAATAGTACATATAATAAAGCATATTTTTAGGGATTTTTTAAAATTTTAAAAATACAGAAAAACAGACAGGTGCGTTAGCGCCGGCTCTAGCGCTAGCGCGGGAAATCGTACACGATTTTTCAGGATTTTGAAAATTTTAATTTTTGATATTGATTAAGTGTCCAAAGTTTAGTTTTTTGCAGAAATTTCAGTGGATTTGAAGATGTTTAGATATGTAAAAATTGCATAAAACTATTGCGTTTTAAGAATGCATTTTAACCTGAAAGATCTAGGACACCTAATTCAAGTCGTAATAATTGAAATCTTGCATCGGGGAGAGGTTTAGTGAATATGTCAGCAAGTTGGGAGTCCGTACCAATGAAACATACTTTTACATGCTCTTTCTTAATATGATCCGTAATGAAATAATGATGAACATCAATGTGTTTGGATCGAGAGTGGTGTACAGGATTATTTGTAAGATCTATGGCACTTTTGTTGTCACATTTGAGATCAATGTTTCTGAGATTAAAACCAAAATCCTCTATTGTTTGGCTCATCTATAAGGCTTGCGCACAACAACTCCCAAGAGTGATGTATTCAGCCTCCGTGGTGGAGAGTGCAACCGAAGATTGTTTCCTACTAGACCATGCAACTAATGAGGGTCCTAAAAAGTGATAAGTACCGCTAGTGCTTTTTCGATATAGTGAACATCCGGCGTAATCCGAATCGGAATAGTCGTGAAGTGTAAATGAATCATTGTGTGGGTACCATAATCCTAATTTAGATGACCCTAATAGATAATGAAAAATACATTTTACCGCTAATAGATAATCCTAATTTAGATGACCCTAATACATAAATATGCGGCAAACATTATATCTAGTCTCGATTCACTTAAGTAAAGAAGAGATCCTATCATTCCTCTATATAATGTTTGATCAATGGTAATTCCAGATTCATCTTTTCCTAGTTTTGAAGAAGCACCCATAGGAGTAGAAGCCTATTTTAGGTTTTCAAATCCAAATCGTTTAAGCATATCGTGATCATATTTTGTTTGGCAAATAAAGATACCATCATTTCATTGTGAAATTTGAAAACCAAAAAAATAAGAGAGTTCCCCTATAAGACTCATTTCAAATTCATTTTTCATTACTAAGACTACTTCATTACACAACTCTTCATTAGTGGCTCCAAAAATGATATCATCGACATAAATTTGTAAGATAATTAAATCATTATTATTATGCTTAATGAAGAGTGTGTTGTCGGCACTTCCCATGACATAACCGTGCTTTAATAAAAATGATGTAAGTCTATTTACCATGCACGGGGCGCTTGCTTTAAACCATAAAGCACTTTTTCTATTTTATATACATGATTTGGAAAATTTTCATTTATAAAACTGTTGGAACATGGTCTTCCGCATCTCCTAGGTTTAAGAATAACAAATCCTATGTGTATATGATCTTGTGTGTTTAAGTGTGCAGGAAATAAAGTCCATATGACTCAAGGATAACATAAGAAGGTTTCCCCCAAAATTGAGCCAATAAATCCAACATGCCCACTAGCGCCGGTGTTAGCACCTAGCGCCCGACGCTAGAGATGTTTAGCGCAAGTCCGGGAGCACATTTCGAAGGCGCTAGCCCCAGGAGGTAGCCGATAGCGCAGGTAGTAGTGCGGAGCATAGAAGGCAAGAGGGAAATGTTTCCTCAGATTGAAGATTCTCCAGCGAAGATTATGTCCTAATATGGGATAGCGTCGGCAGTAGCGATAGGGCAGGCGCTAGCGCTAAAGCTATGAATTGGACCACTCTTCTCTCATTTTGGACAACCATTAGAGAGAGAGGTTGATTGCTAGAATTCCAGAGCCTGATATGGCCGAAAGTTGATCTCCCACCAAAGCTCTGCGAATTTCTGAAGGAGGACTTCTTCACACTGGATCCAAACGACGCCTGCTTCAACAATGCTTATTCTACAGCAATCTTCGTCTCCAACTTCAGAAGTTCTTCAAGAGGGAGTTTTTATTATTATCATTTCATATCTTTTGTAAATCGTTAGAGAATTTGCCTCGGGTTGGAGACTAGGTCTGGGTAGGACTTAGGGCAGATATTTGTCTCGTGTTGGCGACTAGATCTAGGTTAGGTCTAGGGGGTGCTCAAGGCCATATCCGGGGTAGGATTGGCTAGAGCGGCTTGAGGCCAAATCTGGGGAAGGATAGGCTAGGGCCACCAGTTTGTGGGGATGCGAGTCGGGATAGAAAACAAAACAAGTTTATTATTATTCGCCACCGATTTCTAGCGTTATAGAAATATATTTTTGTAAACCCATATTTCATAGTAATAAAACATGTCTCTACTTTATTTTACTTAGTTTGTTTGTTTTCTCACCATCTTAATCTCTTATTATTTCAAGATATTTAAAATATAAGAAAAAGTTTTAAAACCCTCATTCACCCCCCCCCCCCCCGCCCTCTAAGGGCGCCTACCGATCTAACAAGTGGTAGCAGAGCGGTTTTATTCCAGTCGGTCTAACAACCAGGAATAAATGATGTCTCATGATCTCGCTTTTCCGGAGGGTCAGTGTGTTAGTCGTCCACCTCTTTTCTCTGGGTCAGATTTCAACACCTGGAAATTGGATGATGTGTTTTCTTATGACCATGGATGTGGAAGTATGGAACATGGTAGAAGTTTAGTACTCTCCTCCTACAATTGTAGTGGGAGAGGCTACGTTACTAAAATCTAAGGATAAATGGGATGATAATGATAAACTAAGGTGCAAAAATAATGCTAAGGCGATGAACGCTTTATATTGTGCTTTAAATAGAACTGAGTTTAATAGAATTTCTGCATATATGTACAACCCCGTGTTCGCCTGAGGAGGTAAGGCCCGAAGATTAGTAATTTGGGCTGGAAGAGGTCATCTCGCCACTAAGTGGTCGTGAGAGCTAGGGGTACGGGCCGAGGGGAGCTCGCAGGAGGGAAAGCGAGACCTGGCCTCGGTGGTTGTCTCCAGAAGGAGGACAAGCAGAGCCTTCGCAGAGTGCTCTCCTAAGAGGGGTTTCGCGAGCAATACTCCCGAGGAGACTCGCGGGAGCTCTCGCAAGAGGCGTTCTCATTGGCCACTTGCCCATAGGCTAAGGAGGTGAAATTACCCCTCTTCCCCTGGTGGTCTGCAGGTAGCCCCTCCAAACAGCGGAGTTTGGCTGTTAGCAGACCAAATTGGGGTGCGTTTAGTAAAACCAAAAGGCGTAACCCCGCTATTGGCAGACCAGACTTAAAAAACTATAAATAGGCCTTGAAGGGCACCTTTGGAGGGATTCGAATCAGAGCATTCTGAACTTCCTTCTCCCTAGATTTCCTTGGGTTAGCTCTGCAGCTCTCCAAGGTGCCCGGTCTCAGCTTTGGCTTGGGAGGGGAAGCGCTCAAAGATCTTCCGGGTTTGTGGTGGGACCTCCTCGCTATGACTAAGGTCTAAGTCTAGTTCTGAATCTCCAGTCTGCTCCTTCCGAGGGATCAGTAAGGGCTAGCTTCCCCTCAACTTGTCGAGGGCTTGAGCTTCACAAGAGACTAAGAAATTGGTTTCAACATTTTGGTGCGGTGAGCGTGGAGTGTAGCTGGTCCAAGAAAGTTCCAAGGAAGGGACATGGAGGGAGACGAAGAGTGGGGCAAGGAGTTTTGCGGGTCACCTCAGGTGGTGACGCCAAGGATGTTCTCAGACTTCAGGAGGGAAGTCCTCGACACCCTCGGATTTGTCGTCGCAGCGTTGCGAAATGAGTTCGCGACCCCGGCGCCTCATGCGTTCCCCCCTCCAGCAGCGGCTGGCAAGAATGCCCCGGGAGGAAGGGCTGGAAAGGAAGTGGCCGAGGGGTCAGTGCAAGACCTGGAGGGGCGAGTGCTGTTTACCAGCCTGTCGAATGATGTCCTGGCGAGCGCAGTGTCGGCGAGCTCAGTGCCGGCGAGCATGGGGCAGGCGAGCGCGGCACAGGCGAGCATGGTTTTGGCGAGCGCGTCGCCCGTAAGTGCGATTCCGGCGAGTGTGGCTCCCGCGAGAATGATTCCTGCAAGCTCAAGCCTGACGAGGGAGCACGGGGGCGAGTGGAGCAAGAAAAGGTGGCAGGTGGGGGATCCTCTTTTGCGAGTTGGTGCTTTCCGCACCCGTCCCAGAAGGGTTCAGGGAATGGGACAGGGTCTACTACCACGGCTGGGATGACCCTGTCCAGCACCTGAAGTCATTCGAGGACTCTGTTTCTATAAGGCCAATGTCGGATGCCTTTAAGTGTCGGCTCTTTGCCATCACCCTGAAAGAGAAGGCCAAGGAGACTAGGCAGGCCTTGATCGTGCGCCGCTGATCGTGCGCATTCATTTACAGCCCAAAGTTGCTTTCTGAATTTGGTCGTGCGTTGTTACGCACGGTCGTGCGTTCGATCGTGCGCTTTATTATTTTCTGCAGTTTTTTCTTGCAGGTTTTCGGGCACAGTGCGTACGATCACCAACTTCCAGTGCGCACGACCACTGGTCGTGCGCCACTGATCGTGCGCCCTATTTTCTATAAATATACAGCCTGCAAAATTAGGTCGAACGATCCAGTTTTCCCGCTTCCAGATGCCAGTTCCGCGCCCTTTTAACTGCTCCATCGCCGCCCACCTCCAGGAGGTGCTCCGGGCTTATTCTTCATGCCAATCTTGAGCCGGAGTATCCTCTAGGCCTCCTCCATTGTTCGTGCACCTCCAAAGCTCCATTTTGAGGGATTCCTTGTTGCACTTGTGAAGTTCTCCGGTGAGATCGTTGCTAAAGAAGATTGACGGAGAAGACAGGTACAATAGAAGAAGGTGACAGCTCTTCCGGACCCCGGACAGTAGTTGGAGCCCGAGCCCGGACGAGGATTGACAACCCTAGATTCCGGCCGTGAACTTCCGATGAGTCTCCGTGCTTTGGTTGTAATCTCAACCCCCTTTATACTGTAGTATTGTTTTCCTTTATTATTTGGGTGTATGAATAATGTTTGCTAAATCTTGTTATGATATTTAGTATTTCATGTCTTTGTGAAATTGATATGTGTGGTTTATGCAAGTGAGGAGCGCCCCATTCCATCCTCCATCCTGCTGTCACGTTCATGTGCCGCACTAGCAATTGTTAGTGGCGTGCTTGTCAACGAGGTGCTTGTGACCCTCATTCCGTAAGACCACTCATCCATCCACCTAGTGAAGCGTGGCATAGCGGCCCGTGTAATCCATTCGTCTAACGAAGCAGCGCGCTCAAGGCCTGCACAGTTCAATTCCGCCTGCCTACTCGTCCATCCGCCCTTGCGAAGCAGTGCGCTCAAGGCCTGCCTAGTCTCCATCCTGCCAAGCGAAGCATTGCATAGCGGCATTGCATAGGAGTAGTTGTAATATTTTCACTTTATTTCCACAAACCAAATCACCCCCCTTTCGCACCCATCCAACCTAAAGGACTTCGATCTCAAGTCCTTCCTCGAACGTTAACTCCACCTTACTGTGTTCCTTGAGAGATTAGATACTTGGGGATTCACTCCCATATTTTATATTACTTGAACGATCGGTACACTGCCATTTCGTACCGCAGTCTTGCTACCGCCTATAGCGGTGTGCTAAGATTTGCGCATCAAGTTTTTGGCACCGTTGTCGGGGAACACAGACGTGTGAGTTTTCTGGAGAGGGAGAATCAGAGATTAAAGCCCTTCCATTTGTGTATTGCATCCTTTCTTTATTTTATTTCTTGTTATTCCTTTTTCCTGTTTTATATTAGGTTGCTCTAGTAAATTTTTGTTAGGTGTGGTATTTTGCACAATAGTGTTTTTATTTTGAATCATTTTATCTTCACACTATGTGGGCTTCATTTAATATTCGATGCCGTTGGTGTGGAGATATCTCTCACGCTAGTGATAGATGTCCAAAGGGAGATAATAGCCCTAGCACTCAAGGCCCAGCATATGGAGCACCGACTTCGTCTGGTACTCCATATGGTGCGCGTAAGTCCTATGGCTATTCTGCCGAGCCTTTACCATCATACTTCTTTTTGGCTTCAGCACCTGCTGTGCCAAAGAAGCCCGTAAGGCAGTTCTTGTTTTGTCAGAGCACGGATCATGCCTTGAAGGATTGTGCTGCCTATCTTCGCCAATTGGACGAGGATGACGAGCCGGATATCCGGATCGTCCCGACTCCTACTCCTGGCATCACACCTTCAACATCCAGTTATGTGTCTGTGCCACCTTCATATTTTGAAGGGTATGGCGTGGACACAGTCACCAGATGTGTTGCTGATCTAGGTTCTGACATGACAGAGGCCGTCTCCCTTGTACATATATCACCATGCATGGATTCGATTCTTTGTGAGGAATCAGTGCTTGACTTTTATCCAAGCACTATTCCTCCCCCTGTTGTGCATACTACACTCGTCTCTGACGACATTGTTGAGGATGTGTCGCAGGATGACGTTGGCGATCTAAGTATTATGCCTGTTCCTATGGAGGAGGACAACCTTCCAGGTGAAGAGGAGCTTTCCTCAGCACCGGTGGAGGAAGTCCAAATCTTGGGCATGGCTACGGTTGATCCCGCCGAACCTTGTAGCATTGATGACAATGCAAACATTATTTTACTTCCCCAACCTGATGGGAGTGAGACCGGGACCACTCCCCCGATTGATATTTATTTAAGTTTTTCTTCTCTTTTATTCCCTAAACCCCCTTCTTTATCCGAGCCTATGCAGGTTGAGCCTCCACAGGTACTTCAGGAGGACTTGGAGCATTCTGCTCAAGTCAATGATGAGTGCATCCTCTCATGTGAGGAGGTTGATTCCCCCTCCATAGAGGAAGCCTCATTCATTGCCTTCTCCTCCTGCCACCTCCCTAAAGATGACACCTTGCTGGGCAAGGATTTATTTTGTGGTGAGACGAGTGAGGACCAGGCTTCCTCCTCTTCTTACTTCCTATTTCCTCTACCTGTGTTAAGCAGGTATTATTATTTAGGTAGAGGGGTAACTGTTCTATCTCCGTATCGGTATCCGCTACTGACACGCACATTAGAACAGTTACCTGTTCATTTCCTTTTTCATACTCCCATTAGCTAGAACTGTGTTGTTTTTAAATAAGTCGTGCTGGGATGACAATAACCCCAGTAGTTCTTACTTTTCCCGCATTTTTATTTCTTCTAATCATGTTTAGTTAGCTGTAGTTTATTTTAGTATGTCTTTTTCTTTTGTTTTTGCGGAGCTCACCCCTACAGGTCCTTCTTCTGGATGGCTGACGCTGCAGCTTTGTCTTGATTCACACGCCAAACTTCCGGTATGCTCACTTGCTGATCATTGGGTACTCTCTTTCCTTAGCTTTATTCTGAATTTTATAGTCATATTTGGCATTAAATTGTTTAGTTTAAGTCTGGGGGAGAGTAGTTTTGTTTACCCGCTCACGTGCACTACTATACAGCATACTAGAAGCTTCTATTTAAGTTTTTGTTCATTTTCATTGCACTTCACAGCACCCACTTTAGCACGCACTCGCTTATTTGTATGCTCCTATATACTTAATTCTTGGTTGTGATGTAGAAATTGCTGTATTAGCCAAATTAATTGCAAGATGAAGTGGAATGTTGACTCCTACAGTGCTCTAGTTGAGTACGCGTATTTTGCTTAGGACTTTGAGTAGAATTAGTTCTTATTTATGCTCCTAATTTATAATTAGTTGATTTGCGTAGATTTTAGTTTATTTTACTCGAAATAGTGAATGTGGTTAAATCTAGTGGTAGCGTGATATTGTGTGTAAGCGAGCACGTGGTTCGTGTTGCTCGAGTCGGGAGGAAGGATTACCTTTCTCGGGTGCTAAGAACTTGCCCCAAGCGACTCTCGAAGCATGGGTGCGAACGATTTGCAAGTTGAGCATGACGTAGGCCATCTTTTTGGCAAGATTGAGCTTTGTTTTACCTTTCAAATACACTAACCATTGCTAGCCTATTTTGTGCCTACCCGATCTTTTGGTTCAGCTCCACTATACTTCACCAAGGCCTAAAAGCTAATCCTATTATCGCAACCAAAATTTAGCTAAAAGCATTTATGAATTGTAATTTTCCAATGCGGTGCGGTGATGCGAAACTTCTGTGTTGATGTGGAAGTTTTAAAAATGTCTATGTGCTGAAAATTGTGCTATTAGATATGGGGATGAAAAGAAAAGCAAAGTAAAAAAATAGATTTATATCCCCAGCGTTTTAATTGAAACATCTAAATAGTATTGATTGTTGTAGGCCGTGTGCACACCCGGTTTCAATGTCAAGTCTGGGGGTGTATTGCACGTGTTTTATTGGGGGATGCTATGATTTAGCACTTTTGTGAGCTCATTTAGGTTGCGATTAGCCTTCACGTTTATCTTTGCATTCCAAACCGTAACCTAAGCCTCGTGTAAACCCAAAGTCCTATAGATTCATCTTGTGAGTTCACTAGCGCCGTGGAGAGAGTGTGACAGGGCGAGCTTATGGTTCTCGACGTTGATGGATTTCAACGGAGATAATTCCGAGTTCCGGTCTTGGGTAACATTCACCTTCGCGACTTGCTTACTTTCGTACTACGCGTGACCATGAGATTCACTAATATTCCATTTTTGAGTAAAAATAAATTTCTTTTTACGCATTTACACTTTTATAAATTAGCTAGCATATGTTGAAACTTCTTCTAATGAACTTCCATGCACACTTGTATGCAACTTCGCATTTTATTCCATGTTTGCAATTTTTTGGCTAGCTATGCTTTTCCTACTCCGTCGGATTTGTTTGCTCGGGATGCGCAAATAGGTAAGTCTGGGGGTGTGATGAGTCCCAATTATATACACATTTTTGGACTCATCTAGGCCGATCATCTAGTCTATGCACTACACTTTATACATGTTTTCGTTCATATTTAATAACCGTCTATTATTCCACGCTAAGTGCACTTCTAGGCCCGTTCTTGGTGTATTTTCTTGTTTATCTTCTTTACTGTCTTTCATGATGTGTTTTGTGCCACTTTCAGTGGTTTTGATTAGTGTTATGCTGGAACAGGGGTCGTGCAGGTGTTCCCAGTACAAATCTGTATAGGAACACTGCGCACGATCACTGGTTATACTGAGCACGACCACTGATCGTGCGCCGCTGATCGTGCGCATTCATTTGAAGCCCAATGTTGCTTTCTGAATTTGGTCGTGCGTTGTTACGCACGGTCGTGCGTTCGATCGTGCACTTTATTATTTTCTGCAGTTTTGTCTTACAGGTTTTCGGGCACAGTGCGCACGATCACCAACCTCTAGTGCGCACGACCAGTTCGTGCGCCCTGTTTTCTATAAATATACAGCCCGCAAAATTAGGTCGAACGATCCAGTTTTCCTGTTTCCAGACGCCAGTTCCGCGCCCTTTTAGCTGCTCCATCGCCGCCCACCTCCAGGAGGTGCTCTGGGCTTATTCTTCACGCTAATCTTGAGCCGGAGTATCCTCTAGGCCTCCTCCATTGTTCGTGCACCTCCAAAGCTCCATTTTGAGGGATTCCTTGCTGCACTTGTGAAGTTCTCCGGTGAGATCGTTGCTAAAGAAGATTGACGGAGAAGACGGGTACAATAGAAGAAGGTGACAGCTCTTCCAGACCCCGGACGGTAGTTGGAGCCCGGACGAGGATTGACAACCCTAGATTCTGGCCGTGAACCTCCGACGAGTCTCCGTGCTTTGGTTGTAATCTCAACCCCCTTTATAATGTAGTATTGTTTTCCTTTATTATTTTGGGTGTATGAATAATGTTTGTTAAATCTTGTTATGATATTTAGTATTTCATGTCTTTGTGAAATTGATATGTGTGGTTTATGCAAGTGAGGAGCGCCCCATTCCATCCTCCATCCCGCTGTCACGTTCGTGTGCTGCACTAGCAATTGCTAGTGGCGTGCTTGTCGACGAGGTGCTTGCGACCCTTATTCAGTAAGACTACTCGTCTATCCGGCTAGTGAAGCGTGGCATAGCGGCCCGTGTAATCCATTCGCCTAACGAAGCAGCGCGCTCAAGGCCTGCACAGTTCAATTCCGCCTGCCTACTCGTCCATCCGCCCTTGCGAAGCAGTGCGCTCAAGGCCTGCCTAGTCTCCATCCCGCCAAGTGAAGCAATGCATAGCAGCATTGCATAGGAGTAGTTGTAATATTTTCTCTTTATTTCCACAAACCAAATCACCCCCCTTTCGCACCCATCCAACCTAAAGGACTTCGATCTCAAGTCCTTCCTCGAACATTAACTCCACCTTACTGTGTTCCTTGAGAGATTCGATACTTGGGGATTCACTCCCACATTTTATATTACTTGAACGATCGGTACACTGCCATTTAGTGTCGCAGTTTTGCTACCGCCTATAGCGGTGTGCTAAGATTTGCGCATCACCTGCGGGGTCGATCTACGCATTTGAAGACTTGCATCGAAGCTTCTTGTTGCGATTCTCGACTTCGAAGAAGAGGATGAAGGAGGCCGAGTCCCTATTCAAGGTCAAGCAGGAGCCCAGGGAGTCATTGGCTCACTATGCGGATCGATTTCAGGAGGAGGTATTGCTCACCCAGGAGATGCCTGGGTTTGCCCTCCAGCTCGCCTTCACGGTTGGGCTGAGGGAAAGTTTCTTCAAGATGGGATTGAAGAGGAAGGCTCACGTCTCCTACGAGGAGCTAATGGAGAGGGTGGCGGAGGAAATCGAAGGGGAGGAGGCCAATCTGGAGCTCACCAGGTGGCTAGCAAAGCTCAGTGAACCGGAGGTCAGGCAACAGGAGGTACGGAGAAGAGAAGAGCATAGGGCCCCAGAGGGTAGATGGAGGCAGTAGGGCGGAGGAATGCAAGGTCAAGGGAAAGGTTATGCCCTGGGTGGGGGTAATTTCCATGGGGGGTCAGGGAAGACCCCATCACTTGGGATGGAGGCAGGGTCCGAGGTAGAAGCCTACCCCGCCTCAGCATGCAATGGCAATAGGAAGAGGAAGAGGAGGAAGAGCATGGGGTGGAGCAGGGGCAGCAGCCCGAAGGTGGGATAGGGTTGGAAGTCGAGAGGGGGGAGGTGGCATTGCCATATTGTGACTTCCATGATGAGGAAGGCAACGCGATGGCCACTTGCCGGAGTTCTTAGAGACGAAGAGGGCCAGAGCGCCAGCGCAGCGGCAGTAGCAGCAGCAGGTGAGGATTGAGGAGGTCCTGCCTCGAGAGGATGAGGATGAAAGGTGCGAGGATAGGGTCGATTTGGGGACCCGAGGAGGGATCGGAGTGATCCACGGGGGTTTAGGGGTTGAGGCAACCCACAAGGCGAGCCTCCATACCATCTACCGCCGAAATGTGGCTTCGACATCCATGGCCCCACCACCGACAGAAAAAATTACTTTCTCTCAGAGGGACATGCCGGGTCATGAAGACCCTTTCTATGATGCGCTGGTCATCCAGACCGCCATTGAGAACTTCACGGTGTCCCAAATTCTCGTGGACAACAGAAGCTCCGTCAATGTCATCTTCAAGAAGGCATTCATGAGATGAAGGTAAAAACCAGGAGGGTGTTTGCCTCGGATGCCCCGTTATTCAGGTTCTCTGGGGAGAGGAAGGAAGTAGAAGGGGGAGTGGGGCACCACGTTGTCCTAGGGGCAGTCTCGGAATTGCCACTTTGTCATAGTAGACGCCCCCAGCAGCTATAGTGCCATCTTTGTACGACCGCTTATCAGTGCTTTCCGCTACGTCCCCTCCACCTTCCACCAATGTCTCAAGTTCAACTCAGGTGGAGTTCAGGTTTGAGTAAGAGGGGACCCAAAGTTTGCAAGGCAGTGCTACGTGACGGCCGTGAACACCATCTTCTGGATGGCTGAAGGTGAGGAATGGGATTGGGAGATGGGGGAGCCAGCGGATCTCGGAGAGGAAGCAGAGGAGGAAAGAAGGGGAGAAGGAAAGGCCCAGGTGGGAGGGGCAGAGGAGCAGATGGAGGAAGGAGTGGAGGAGAAGGAAGAGGAACGGGGTCAGGCCCAGGAAAGAAGGTTGGAAGAACTGATGGCGATCAGAGAAGAAGGAAGGGAGGAGGAGGCCGAAACGTTCGCCAGCGGTGAGGGGAAGGAAGGCGATTGGGGAGAGAAATTTCAGCTGGAGGTCGTGGAGCTTGAGGTCACCACTCGGGCTGGGGTTTTGGTGAAGGTCCGAGTCAGCGGAGAGCTCGGCCTGGAGGAGCATGAGAAAATCCTAGCCTGCGTGCAGAAGAACTTGGACGTCTTCGCTTGGAGCGCGGAGGAGATGCCCGAGATTGATGCGGACATGGCATGCCACCATCTCAACCTTGATCTCGGCTCTCGACCCATCCGCCAAAAGAAAAGAGCCATCGCCGACAAGCTGGAAGCCTCCATCAGGGAGGAGGTGGGCAAGCTCCTCCGAGCAGGTTTTGTATCAGAGATCCAGTACCCAGGCTGGGTCTCCATTGTAGTTATGGTGAAAAAAGGGGAAGGTATGTGGCACATGTGTGTTGATTTCTCACGACTTAATAAATCATGCCCCAAGGATTGCTACCCCTTGCCTAGAGTCGACGCGCTGGTTGATTCAGCCGTCGGTTTCTCTATAATGCCTTTTTTATATGCTTTTTCAGGTTATCATCAAATCCGCATGCCCCCCCCCCCCCCCCCCCCGACGTCAAGGACCTCTCCTTCATCACGGGGGATGGGTGTTATTGTTATAAGATGATGCCCTTTGGGCTCAAGAATGCAGGGGCCACATACCAACGAATGATGGACAGGGTCTTCCGAGAGTAGAAAGGAAGAAATCTGGAGGTCTATGTTGACGATCTCGTGATAAAGAGCCGAGACCTCGAGTCCCACCTCCAATACCTCAAAGAGAACTTTGGGACCTTGCGGAAGTATAATATGAAGCTCAACCCCCTGAAGTGTGTCTTCGGGGCTAGTCGGGGAAAGTTCCTAGGTCACTTGCTCACCCCAGCAGGGGTAGAGCCTAACCCAGATAAAGTTAAAGCAATCATGGAGTTGGGGTCACCAAGAAATTTGAAGGAGGTTCAGAGTCTCACGGGAAAATTGGTCGGGCTCAGTTGGTTCCTCTCTAAGGTGGGCAAGAAGTGTGCACCTTTCTTCAAGGTGCTAAGGGAAAAAAAAATTTGAATGCACCTCAGAGTGTGAGGAAGCTTTCCAAGCTTTGAAAGAGCAACGCACTCAGACTCCTCTACTCCAAGGGCCATGGCAAGAAGAGGATCTATCCCTATACATGGGGGTAGGATCCGAGGCAGTAAGTTCGGTATTGGTCCGGGAAGAAGGGAGAAGGCAGTTTCCAATCTACTACATCAGCCGAGTGCTGAGGAAGGCGGAGCTCCGATACCCCATTTTAGAAAAGTTGGCCTTCTCATTGGTGGTATCGGCCCGGAAGCTCCAGCCTTATTTCCAAGCGCATTCGATCAAAGTGGTGACCTACCACCCGCTTCACAAAGTCATGGAAGGGGTGGAGCACTTGGGGAAGCTGGCAAAATGGTCCATGGAGCTGAGTGAGTTCGACATCGCGTTTGTGCCTAGGATGTCGATCATGGCACAAGCAGTGGCAGACTTCATGGCAGACTATGGGTCTGTTTGGGACAGCTCCAGCGGATGGAAAAGCTATTTTCCAACCGTGAGAGAGTTTGAAACCGAAGTGGGGGAGCATGAATCACCTCCCCCGGTGGCATGGAAGATGTTTATGGATGGCGCATCAGGGAAACTTCCTATGGAGGAGGAATCATCCTGATAAGCCCCCAAGGGACTAAGATCGAGCAAGCCTTAAGCATCCATTTTCCAAATACCAACAACCAGGCCGAGTACGAGGCAGTTATAACATGCATGCGGCTGTCCCAGGAGCTGGGAATACAAGACGTGGAGGTCTCAACGGACTCCATGGTGGTGGCATGCCAAGTCAGGGGGGAATTCGAGGCAAAGGAGCCGCCCCTCCAGTGCTACCTGCAGAAGGTCAAGGGGGTCATCAGGCAATTTCGCACTGTCTCCATCAAGCATGTGCCAAGAGAGGAGAGTACCCCGGCGGACCTCCTAGCCAAGTTTGTACCTCGAGCAGGGGGGACAGTATCAGAACTCTTCCGACCTTCCATCGAGGAAGGAGAGCTGATGGAGGTAGATCAGTGAGCATCATGGATGGATCCCTTCATCGCCTTCCTGACATCGAGGAAGTTCCCTGAACGGGACGTGGATAAATGAAGCTTCAGGTATAAGTCAGCTTATTATTCCTTGCATGCAGGAGGACTATACAGGAAAACACTCTCGGGGCTCCTGGCCCGTTGTGTATCATAGGAGGAGGTCCCGAGAGTCCTTGAAGAAATCCACTCGAGGGAATGTGGCAGTCACTCCGGGAGCCGAACCTTGGAAGGTAGAGTGTTGAGGCAAGGCTACTTTTGGCCTACCCTCAGCAAGGATGCAGTGGAGTTCACAAGAAAATGTTCAAAGTGTCTACTGTTCGCTCCTCTCCAGCTCTTGCCAACTCAGAGACTCCGAATAATCACAGCTCCCTAGCCCTTTGCTATATGGGGTTTGGACCTGGTAGGCCCATTCCCGCAAGCCAGTGGCCAAAGGAAGTTTCTATTGGTGATGTTTGATTACTTCTCCAAGTGGATAGAACTAAAGGCGATGGCCAAGGTAACATCACAAGTGGTAAGAAATTTTGTGTGGGGTGAGATAATTTGCAGGCACGGTCTCCCACTGGCCATAGTTATGGACAATGGGCCATAATTTGCCAGCGAAGAGTTTGTTAGTTTCTGCACCCAACTCAGCATAGACCTCGGTTCGCGTCGTTCCACCACCCGAGGAGTAATGGTCAGGTGGAGGCAGCGAACATGATAATTGTCAACCTACTCAAGAAGAAAGTGGAGAATCACTGGGGCAACTGGGTAGAGCAGCTTCCCTCGGTCCTTTGGGCCTTGAGGACTACTCCAAATACAGCCACCAGGGATACTTCGTTCAAACTCTCTCACTGGTCTGAGGATATCCTCCCGATAGAGTTCGAGGTGAAAACCCCCAGGGTGGTCACCGCGGGCGAAGGGGATGAAGAATGGCTACTGGAAAACGATGCAGAACAATGGCTGTCCTTGGACCTAGTAGAAGAGCTCCGAGACCTCGCAACGGTTCGGCTGGAGGAAGTCAAGAGGCGGATAGCCAGGTACTTTGATCAATATATTAGAGTAAAATAATTTGAGAGAGGGGACTTGGTCCTGAAGAAGGTAGAGGCGGCAGGGAGAGGAGACGTTGTAGGTAAGCTTGAGCCCAACTTCGAGGGGCCTTACCTTGTAAGCGAGGTGCTCAAGTCTGGAGGGTACTACCTCCAAGATGTGGAAGGGGTACCTCTCAGCCGAGCCAGAAGTGGGGATGATTTTAAGCGATTCTATCCTTATAAATTTTGTAACTAATTTGTTTTATGTTTCATTCTTCGTGCATAGATTTTGAAGTTGTTTTTGGGTGGGAATCATCAAGTTCTTTGGTGCTGGAATGCACCAGATCGATTTCGCTGTCGAGCTCTCATAGACGGTGGGTCAGGTTGATCTCTGGAGAGGCTGGCAAGTGGCAAGTTCTTTGGTGCTGGAATGCCCCAGATCGATTCCACTGCCGGGCTCTCATAGACGGTGGGTCAGTTTGATCTTTGGAGAGGCTAGCAAGTGGCAAGTTCTTTGGTGCTGGAATTCCCCAGATCGATTCCGCTGCCGGACTCTCATAGATGGTGGGTCAGGTTGATCTCTGGAGAGGCTGGCGAGTGGTAAGTTCTTTGGTGTTGGAATGCCCAGATTGATTCCGCTGCCGGGCTCTCATAGACGGTGGGTCAGGTTGATCTATGGAGAGGCTGGCAAGTGCCAAGTTCTTCGGTGCTGGAATGCCCCAGATCGATTCCGCTGCCAGGCTCTCATAGATGGTGGGTCAGGTTGATCTTTGGAGAGGCTGGCAAGTGGCAAGTTCTTCGGTGCTTGAATGCTCAAGATCGATTCCGCTGCCGGGCTCTCATAGACGGTGGGTCAGGTTGATCTCTGGAGAGGCTGGCGAGTGGCAAGTTCTTCGGTGTTGGAATGCCCCCAAATCGATTCCGCTGTCGAGCTCTCAAAGACAGTGGGTCAGGTTGATCTCTGGAGAGGCTAGCAAGTGGCAAGTTCTTTGGTGCTGGAATGCTCCAAATCGATTCCGCTGTCGGGCCCTCATAGACGGTGGGTTAGGTTGATCTCTGAAGAGGCTGGCAAGTGGCAAGTTCTTCGGTGCTGGAATGCCCCAGATCGATTCCGCTGTCGAGCTCTCATAGACGGTGGGTCAGGTTGATCTCTAGAGAGGCTGGCAAGTGGCAAGTTCTTCGGTGTTGGAATGCCCCAGATCGATTCCACTGTCGGGCTTTTATAGACTGTGGGTCAGGTTGATCTTTAGAGAGACTGGCGAGTGGCAAGTTATTCGGTGCTGGAAAGCCCCAGATCGATTCCACTGCCGGGCTCTAATAGATGGTGGGTCAGGTTGATCTCTGGAGAGGCTGGCAAGTGGCAAGTTCTTTGGTGCTGGAATGCCCCAAATCAATTCCGCTGTCAGGCTCTCATAGATGGTGGGTCAGGTTGATCTCTGGAGAGGCTGGCGAGTGGCAAGTTATTTGATGTTGGAATGCCCCAGATCGATTCCGTTGTCGGGCTCTCATAGACGGAGGGTCAGGTTGATCTCTGTAGAGGTTGGCAAGTGGCAAGTTCTTCGGTGCTGGAATGCCCCAGATCGATTCCGCTGCCGGGCTCTCATAGACAGTGGGTCAGGTTGATCTCTGGAGAGACTGGCAAGTGGCAAGCTCTTGAGTGTTGGAATGCCCCAGATCGATTCCGCTGTCGGGCTCTCATAGACGGTGGGTCAGGTTGATCTCTGGAGAGGCTGGCAAGTGGCAAGTTCTTCGGTGCTGGAATGCCCCAGATCGATTCCGCTGTCGGGCTCTCATAGACGGTGGGTCAGGTTGATCTTTGGAGAGGCTGGCAAGTGGCAAGTTCTTTGGTGCTGGAATGCCCCAGATCGATTCTGCTGTCGGGATCTCATAGACGGTGGGTCAGGTTGATCTCTAGAGAGGCTGGCGAGTGGCAAGTTCTTTGGTGCTGGAATGCCCCAGATCGATTCCGCTGCCGGGCTCTCATTGACAGTGGGTCAGGTTGATCTCTGGAGAGGCTAGCAAGTGGCAAGTCCTTTGGTGTTGGAATGCCCCAGATCGATTCCACCGCAGGGCTCTCATAGACAGAGGGTCAGGCAGATCTCGCAAAGAGGCCGACAAGGTTATCAAAGAAGGGTCGTCTCGCTCAGCGAAAAGGAATTACCTCGCGCGCTGAGGAAAGGAAGAGTTCATCCCAAGTACTATGGGTATGAGGAGACATTGCCGGCCCGGGGTCCTCGCAAAAGGTGGAAGGGGAAAACCCCAGACGGGCAGGCCGAGCGCTCCCTAGCATTAAAGGGGCGTAGGTAGGATCACGTGAGTCCCCGAAAGCAGTACGAAGGGCATGGTAGAGGTTCTTGCTCGCCGAGGTCAAAGGGGTGAGGGCTCACCCCAAACCCCAAAACCCTCGACCTTAAGATAGGCAAAAAGGGACGAGAACTAATATGGTGAGCGCGTTCTAAGCCGAAGCTTTGCGATTACGCAGTAGGCGGGGCGCGAGCACGGTGAATGAAATGGCAAAAAAGTAGTAATATAAGTGCGAGGAAACGACATCATAAATAGAAAGCGAGAATACAATAAACAGGGGCAAAAATTGTCATTTCCATTTCATTAAAGTTGGTAACATATGTTGCGGCGACCTCGCCAGCCAAAAATACAAAAAGTAAAAAAAACAAGTTTTTCTAATGTTCGCTGGTGGGCGGCTCGTCCTCGCTGTCCACTGGTGGCGAGGCTGGCATGAAAAACTCTGGGACCACATCCTCGATCGTCAGGTCGACCGCCTCGACAGATAGCAGGCCGGCTCCCTGCATGGCTCGAAAGATGTACCGCGCCGCGATGATGGAGGCCTCGCGGTATTCTTCCTCCCTGGCTCACTGGTCGTTCCTCCGACGGCGAGGAGACAGGGGGACGACGATATGGATCAACTCCTGGTTTTAAGTTTTCAATCCGGTGACCTCATTCTCCAGGCTGGAGATACGAGCGCGGAGATCACGGGCGGTCTCGGCATCCTGTAAAGAAGAGAGTAGGTAAGCCAGGGGATCGTTGTCAGAAGAGGAAGGAAGCAAGAGTTCGAAGACTTACCACTCCATCCTGGTGGCCAGAGAGAGGCTCGTCGGAGGCCAGCAGCCTCTCCTTAAGGCTCATGATCTCGGCGGCAGAATTTTTATAGGCGACAACGAGCTCCTCGTTATGGCGCTCCAGCTGAAGACATCACCGACACGTCATATGGGCGAGCTCCAGGGAACGGAGTTGGGCTCGCCTGCATTCATACACCAAGGTCCTCGCGGTCTCGGCCTTGTAAACCGAGGCATCCTCGTGGCCTTAAAGACCGAAGGAGAGTGAGAATGCCTGTCCGTTCACCGTCGCCTGCTCCACCCAAGAGGGAAGGAGGGTGGAGATGGAGGCCTTGTTGACCTCGGGGTTCCAGTATAGCAGGTACTCGCCTGCCTCCTCCTTGTGCCTTTGGCCGAGTGATGGGGACGACGACCCACACCATGATTAAGATGATGTTGATGATCAACCACCACCATCCAAGGACTTGCGGCGCCACAGCGATCTTGACGGGCAATGTTACAACCTTCGCCCGCGGCACATGAAGAACCGTATTTAAATTACTATTTTTCATTTTGTTATGTTGGACATTTAATTTGGCCTGCGTTTAGCCAATCTTTGATGCATTTACTTATATCGGTCTGCGTTTAGCCGGCCATTGCTGTTTTAGTTTATTTTGGGCTGCATATAGCCATTGTTGTGTGTAAGACCATATAAAAGGCCAAGACTTGATGTAAAACCTAGTTGATGAATGAAAATTGAAAACCTAAGTTCTCTCCCCCCTCTAAATTGTCGCCCCCCCCCCCCCCCCCCCCCCCCTCTCCTTTCCTCTCTAGGGTTCGGTCAAGACCCCTCTTCCACCTCAAGGTCGTCGGCCACCTCCTTTCCACCACCCTTCCCTCTCTTCTCCCTCCTCCTACTCCACCTCATCCTCCCCTCACTTCCAAATCCGTATTCCCCATACCCTTCTCTCGAAAACCAGCCCACTTCTCTCAAGGATTCGGCCAATACAAAGAGGGGGGGGGGGGGGGCGTCCAAGGTGCAACACCGGAATCGGGAAACTCTCTCGGGTGCGGTTCGGCGAAGACGGACGTGTACATCTTCATCGGCTTATCTCCGGTGGGCTAGTGGAAGGAACGATCGATTGTCGTGGATCCAATATCTCGGATTTACAAACTCTGAGTGGGTAACGAAACTTTCTACTAAAGAGTTTTCTTTTCTTAGATTTTCTTGTGGTGGTTGAGTTTTTGGCGTGACTTTGGAATCAACGAATTTTCGTGGCTATTTTCTTGTGGATTTTGCATTATCTTTGATATTTCGGAAACGTACGAAAAAGGATTGGCGATCCTTGCTTTGTTCTTGTTGGGGAAACATCCACCCTTTCGGAATCGACTTATTTTGGTGGATTTTTCATTGGTACAACACCGCGCTCGTCCGGAATCAATATTATTCCATTTAGCTTGTGTGGATATAGACCTATAGCCTATATTCATACTCTAACGGTTGCTACCCGTACGTTGCGTTAAATTAATAATAAGCATATTCGAGGGCTGCGATTATTTTATATTTGGGTAGAGCGGAGCGGCGAGAGTCCTTTGTTCGAAGTCGCGTGCGACCGCCGCAATCTGGCGGCCTACATCAAATTTGGTATCAAAGCGAGGTTGTGTTGAGTTCTATCTCGACACCATCCTTACTCTCAGATCTTTAGGCTATCCGCCCTCTAATCGGTGCGTTCGTTAGCACGGTCTTAATCTGAAATTTTCGGATTGGTTTGCGTGTAGTAAAAACCTCGGAATTTTAAAACTTGTCAAAAAAATCTGAAAATTTTTCTGTAGCTTCCTGCACTTATTTCCAGCAACATTAATACAGAATTTTTTTCGATTCGTCCAATTTAGGTTGGCCTGAAAACAGGAGACGTTATAATTTTGTCTGTGTCAGCACCGTTCCCTGGTCTGCCAATAGCTGGTCATCACCGTACTGTCGCAAGAATTAAATATGCAGAAAATTACAAAAAAAAATTTCTAAAAATTCTCCTTATTTTTTTAAGCACAAAAGTCTGGAAGGGTATTTTCATTTGCCTAGTAGTTAAGCGCGTAAAGCTATTTTTACTAAAGAAAATCGCTTGTTCTTCCGCGTATGCGCACGAGGCGTGGTACGGAGTATTCCCCATCCACATCATACATGGCAGACGACCATGAGGTTGAGCACGCTCCGGCGACGATCGCGGAGCTTCGGGAAGAGTTTAACTAGAGGTTCGATGCCCTCACTCAATTAATACAAGGGCTGACCATAAATCAAGTGGCGCCTCGTAATCCCGTTGCCAACCAGCGAACTGAGAGACGAAACCCTCCCCGTGATCAGGACGATGAGCAAGCGCCTCGAGCTCCATATGAGTTCGACGTCACTAGGGTCGTTAAGATAGATGCACCATCATACGATGGTATGGGCGAGCCCCAAGTATTTTTCGACTGGATCATGGAGATCGAGTGCTATTTTGAGTGGCACAACCTGATCGACGCTGAGAAGGTTCGGGTTGCTAGGATGAAGCTTCTGGGTAGGGCCAAAACATTTTGGCTGAACGAAGAGAGGCGTCTCGGTACCGTAAATGGAATACCCCCAATTGGGTGGGCTGCCATGAAAGCACTTCTGACTGACCAATATGTCTCAGCGTATCACCGAACTCAAATGTTCGAAGAGTTAGCCACTCATCGTCAGGGGAGCAAATCGGTAGCGGAGTACATGGGACTCCTTAAGGACTTGATGGTACGGTGTGATGTCCGTGAAATGCCCGAGGTTACGCTATCCCGTTTTCGCAAGGGACTCAACCCGGACATCCAAGGCAAACTCCTGCGTTATGGTCATACGGACCTTAACACGACCTTCAATGCTGCCTTGGATATAGAAAAGCACAATGCCCACAAGTCCAAGGGACGGGCATTCCAGAAAGGAAAGTCCCTTTTGGGACCACCACCTGCGTCCTCCATGCGGGACAAAGAAAAGTTTCGGTCGACTGATTCGAATTCTGTAGTCATTACCGCTAGGAACGTCCGGAGTCCCACCGGTGAGAGAATTCCGATAGGGCGGATTAGTAAGACTAACGCCACATGTTTCACTTGCGGGATACAAGGGCACTACGCTAGTGAGTACCCCACCAAAACGAAGATCTTAGCACTTATGGGCTCTCCCTCCGAACCCGCTGAAATTGTTTATGAGGCCGCGGATGAGTCTGAATGCGAGCCCAGTGATATGGAAAATGAGTCTTACATGATGGTGATGCGTTGCATCTTAGCTACCCCACGAGCATCGGACGAGTATAATAGTACGAGCATATTTTCTCTGAATTTTAAAAGCGGTGATAAGTGGTGTAAACTGATTATTGATAGCGGGAGTTGTATGAACTTAATTTCTGAAAATGCGGTCACTCGAATGAAATCAAGCACGGAACCGCACCCCCAACCATATAAGATTGCTTGGGTCAACAAAACTTCAATTGGGGTGTCAAAGCGATGTCTAGTGCCGCTAACTATTAAAGGATACGTAGATAAGGTTTGGTGCGACGTTATCCCTATGGATGTTTGTCATGTACTATTGAGGCGTTTGTGGCTCTTTGATTATGATGTGACTCACTTTGGTCGTGCAAATACCTATGAGTTACAGTTTAACGGCAAGACCGTTACCTTGACGCCCACACCCCCTAAGGATCCCTCGATCGCCTCTTCGGACACAATTGTGCCCGCGGAGAAGAAAACGTTAACTATAATTGGTAGGAAAGAGCTCGAGCGTCACTCCTTCGTAGAGGGTATCCTTTATGCGCTAGTTTGTCTACAAGTCAAGGGCGACGAGCCATCGTTCGTGAGTCTACCGCCGGCATTGCGTGATCTTTTAGAAGAATATAAGGACGTGTATCCGGAAGAGTAGCCCGCAACATTACCCCCGTTGCGGGATATTCAGCATGCCATCGATCTCATTCCAGGTTCCTCCCTACCCAACCTACCGCACTATCGATTGAATCCGTCCGCCCACGCGGAGTTGCAAACCCAAATTGCTGAATTATTGCAAAAAGGATTTATTCGTCATAGTAAAAGCCCATGCGCCGTACCCGCCTTGCTAGCACCCAAGAAAGACGGGTCATGGAGAATGTGTGTGGACAGTAGGGCCATTAATAAAATCACTATTAAATACTGTTTCCCCATCCCGCGTTTGGACGATCTGTTGGACATGTTAGCCGGGGCCACAATCTTTTCGAAATTGGATCTTAGGAGTGGCTACCACCAAATATGGATTAGAGAAGGGGATGAGTGGAATACAGCGTTTAAGTCGAAGGAAGGACTTTATGAGTGGCTAGTAATGCCATTCGGGCTCTCCAATGCCCCAAGTACGTTTTCTCGGATGATGACTCACATATTTCAACCGTATATGGGGAAGTTCATCGTTGTCTATTTTGATGATATACTCATTTTTAGCACCACGACTTCCGATCATGAGGGGCACTTGAAGATTATTTTGGAGACGCTCTGAATGGAGAAACTGTTTGTCAATATTAAGAAGTGCACGTTCTATGTATCGTCGGTGGAGTTCCTAGGATACATTGTTAGTTCGGAGGGCATACACGTAGATCCTAAGAAGGTCCAGGCCATAGTGCATTGGCCGGAACCCACCAATATTAGGGAAGTTAGAAGTTTCCACGGTTTAGCCACCTTCTACCGCCGGTTCATACGCGATTTTAGTAGCATCATGGCTCCCATCACGGAGTGCATGAAGAAAGGTGACTTTGTGTGGTCAATCCGCCACCAAAGCGTTCCACACGATTAAGGCCCGGATGTCGGAAGCACCCCTCTTGCTATTACCGAATTTTAATAACGTTTTTCAGTTGTCTTGTGACGCATCCGGGATTGGTATCGGAGGCGTTTTAAGTCAAGAGGGGCATCTGGTTGGCTACTTTAGTGAGAAGCTTGCGGGACCTAAGCTCAACTACTCCAACTACGATCGTGAATTTTATGCCATTATTCGGTGTCTCCAACACTGGCGGCACTACCTCCTTCCTAAGGAGTTTGTTATACTTTCCGATAACGAGGCATTATGGTTCGTCAACTCGCAAGGTAAAATCAGCCCCCACCACGCGAAATGGGTTTCCTTCCTGCAGGAGTACTCCTTTAACATTAAACATCTGAAGGGCAATCTTAACCGGGTAGCGGATGCTCTTAGTCGCGTCTCTCTTTTATTGACCACACTAGAGGTTAAGGTCGTAGGTTTTGAACGTATTAAGGACGAGTATGTTCATTGTCCGGATTTTAAGGAAATCTATTTGTCCACCCAGGGCGAGTCACCCACGACCATTTCTGCGTACTATCTCCGTGACAGATATTTATTTAAGCACGCTAAGCTATGCATCCCTCGTTCTTCCCTTCGCCACTTTATAGTATGGGAATTGCATAGTGGCGGTCTCGGCGGCCACTTTGGTTGTGATAAAACCATTACCTTAGTGGAGGAAAAATTTTATTGGCCCGGTCTCAAGTCTACAGTACACAAGGTGGTTGGAAGTTGTAGAGCGTGTCAATTATGAAAAGGGAATAAGACGAATGCGGGTCTATATACCCCCCTCCTAATTCCTTCCGTTCCTTGGAAAGATGTTAGCATGGACTTTGTCCTAGGCCTTCCCATCACGTTTATACGTCACGACTCCGTTATGGTGGTCGTTGACCGGTTCTCGAAGATGGCCTACTTCATTGCTTGTCACAAAACCGATGATGCGTCTCACGTCGCTAAATTATTTTTAAAGAGGTCGTAGGGTATAGGGGTGTCCCTAAAACTATTGTCACTGATAGGGACATGAAATTCATGAGTTATGTTTGGAAAACTTTATGGAAGATCATGGGCACCAAGCTCTTATTTTCCTCGGCTTACCATCCACAAACGGATGGCCAAACGGAGGTAGTTAATAGGAGTTTGGGTAGTTTACTTCGTTGTATTGTGGGGGATCACAAGGGCACATGGGATCTCATCCTCCCACAAGCAAAATTGGCCTACAATAACTCCAAAAATAGGTCCACCAGACTCTCACCCAATGAAATCGTACACGGCTACAAGGCACCCGTGCCACTTGATTTAGTCCCATTACCGCCATCTTATAAATCTAGTCAATTTGCTCAGGATTTCGCCTCACATGTTCACGCCCTACATAACACATAAATCAAACGTTAACCAAACAATATGCCACTTATCAAGCTAACGCAAACGTACATAGAAGGGAAATCCATTTTAATGTTGGCGATTTTGTTATGGTGCGTCTCTCCCCTGAACGGTTTCCAACGGGAACCATAAAGAAATTGGCAAATCGGAGAGCCGGTCCTTTTCGTATTTTAAAGAAATTAGGAGAGAATGCTTATCTCTTGGATTTACCCATTGATTGGGGTATATCCCCTATTTTCAACGTTTCTGATTTAACGCCATATAGCTCACCACCACCTGAATTATCTGTCTCCCCATTTCTGTCCACTACCAATTCTAATGGGTTTGGGGGTGAAGTCTTATCTGGATCGTTCTCTCCATCAGCTGCTACTGGAGGTATGTCGCCTAATGAATTTGCTACATTTTCTTCTTCTTTGACTAACGCCTTTCCAAGTTTCCCCAAAACTGTTTTTGTGCCTGACAGGATTATACAGGATGAGGTGCTTCCCTCTCAGTATGGTGACACGCGACGATTCTTGATCCGATGGCGTGACCACCCCGCCTCTGATGATGCCTGGCTCTCTGCCTCGGAGGTGGCCCTTCTGGACAAAGCCCTCCTACATCGGTACCTGCACGCTCCCTCATCGGTGATGAGTACTTTGGAGCGGGGGAGGGTTGATGGGGGCGACGACCCACAACATGATGAAGACGCTGTTGATGATCAACCATCACCATCCAAGGACTTGCGGCGCCACGACGATCTTGACGGGCAACGTTACAACCTTCGCCCGCGGCACATGAAGAACCGTATTTAAATTACTATTTTTCATTTTGTTATGTTGGACATTTAATTTGGCCTACGTTTAGCCAATCTTTGCTGCATTTACTTATATCGGTCTGCGTTTAGCCGGCCATTGTTGTCTTAGTTTATTTTGGGCTGCATATAGCCATTATTGTGTGTAAGGCCATATATAAGGCCAAGAATTGATGTAAAACCTAGTTGATGAATGAAAATTGAAAACCTAAGTTCTCTCCCCCTCTAAATTGCCACCCCCTCTCTTCTTTCCTCTCTAGGGTTCGTCCAAGACCCCTCTTCCCCCTCAAGGCCGCCGGCCACCTCCTTTCCTCCACCCTTCCCTCTCTTCTCCCTCCTCCTACTCCACCTCATTCTCCCCTCACTTCCAAATCCGTATTCCCCATACCCTTCTCTCGAAAACCAGCCCACTTCTCTCAAGGATTCGGCCAACACAAAGAGGAGGGTCCAAGGTGCAACACCGAAATCGGGAAACTCTCTCAGGTGCGGTTCGGGGAAGATGGACGTGTACATCTTCATCGGCTCATCTCCGGTGGGCTAGTGGAAGGAACAATCGATTGTTGTGGATCGAATATCTCGGATCTACAAACTCCGAGTGGGTAACGAAACTTTCTACTAAAGAGTTTTCTTTTCTTAGATTTTCTTGTGGTGGTTGAGTTTTTGGCGTGACTTTGGAATCAACGAATTTTCGTGGCTATTTTCTTGTGGATTTTGCATTATCTTTGATATTTCGGAAACGTACGAAAAAGGATTGGCGATCCTTGCTTTGCTCTTGTTGGGGAAACATCCACCCTTTCCGAATCGACTTATTTTGGTGGATTTTTCTTTGGTACAACACCGCGCTCGTCCGGAATCAATGTTATTCCATTTAGCTTGTGTGGATATAGACCTATAGCCTATATTCATACTCTAACGGTTGCTACCCGTACGCTGCGTTAAATTAAGAATAAGCATATTCGAGGGCTGCGTTTATTTTATATTTGGGTAGAGCGGAGCGGCGAGAGTCCTTTGTTCGAAGTCGCCTGCGACCGCCGCAATCCGGTGGCCTACATCACCGAGACCAAAGTTCCAATGGTTGATCGGTACTGACAGGGAGGAGGTCCTGGCGACCTCTTAGATCAGCTCACTGGCCTCCCTTTGCGCAGGAAGGTCAGTCAGGGAGATCTCGCTCGGGGAGGCCTCGGCGTGCCCCTTTCCCTTCTCAGAAGGGAGAGGGTTCTTATTGTCCTTCTTCTTCTTCTTCTTCTGTGGTGGCTGCGAGGAGGGATCCTTGCGGCCCGAAGACTCAGCCCTCTTCCTGGTAGGCGGGGCAGTAGGGCGGGGAGTCTCGCGGCAGGCATCCACTCCCATTTTTGCGAGAGCGAGGCTCGCAGGGGCTGGTCGATTGCTCGCGTAAGGAGGATGGACGGGGATGTCTCGCTCACCTGCAGTGATCTCATGATTAGAAGTTTTCGGCGAAAGCCTTAAGAAAAAATAAGCGAGCGAGCGAGATACATACCCTCCCCAGGGAGCACCGGTGGCAACGAGTCGAGGTTTCGGCGGAGATGGACCACCTCGAAGTTCTTCTTGTTGAAGAACTGAAACAGGGCAGCATCATGGCCGCCGAGAGGCGGGGGGGGGGGGGGGGGGGGGGGGGTAGGTGCTCTCGCCGTGTTGGATTGGCGAGAAGGGAACATTGCCAAAGTTCCCTTTGACGAAGAGGAACTTCGGCGCCCAGTAGTGGCTCTTGTTGACGGTCTCGACGACCTTGAGCCCCGAGCCCACGAAGTAGGCGGTGCCATCCTTATAGGCCCTGAAGGAGAACAGCTTCCGGAAGACCGGTAAGCTGAACTCTATGCATTCTTCTCACATATAGAACACAAACGCAACGATGACTGCCATGGCATTGGGGGTCAGCTGACCCATTATCACGCCGAAGTGTTTGAGCACCTGGCGAGCGAAATGGCGAGATGTTAAAGAAGCGAGCGAGAGTTTAAATTGTGATAAGATTTGAAAGTAAGCGAGACCAGTAAGTACCTTGCAAACCTCCGACCACAGAGGTAAGCGCAGGCCGACCCCAAAGTGGGTGGTAGGGATGGCGAGCTCATCTTGCATAGGGACATTGATCACATCGTCCTCGCTAGGGCAGCGGGCAGAGAACCCCGACGGTACGAAGTTGGCGATGGCAGCGAGGTATTCTGCCTCGGTCAAGTTGTTGAAGAAGGTATGGTCGGTAAAGGCCCAGGCGCACTTCAGTCAGCCCTCCGCCTCGCTAGCATCACCGACCATTGTTGAAATCTGCGAGAAAAAGAGAAGAAAGCGCAAGGAAAGAACACAAAACCTTGCAGGCAAAGGAGGAAGGAGGGCTAGAGTTAAATACGGTAGGTAAGACCAGCGCTAAGACCTATTTATAGGAAATGAAAAGCACGGGAAAGAAGTCGAAATGGCGGGGGGGGGGGGGAGGGGTGCGGTTAGGCAAAACACCGCATGATGTGAGAACGTGATATAACCTCGGATATGTTAGCGAGCGAGACCAACTTACAGAGTTAGTATAAATGAAATTTTCATGCGCGAGCAACAAGAAAGAGCAGAAATAAAAGATAGAGCGAGCATCACTAGAAAATATGTTGCAATAACAAATAAGTTCGCGAGCCCCAGTAGCGGGCGAGAATTGGTCAATAATGAAAGTAAAAATGTTTGCAAGATCGTCCTGCGAGATTAAACAAAGTTTCAAATATTATAGGGGGGCTTGCCGGGCCCAGGAAGAGTGCGAGTGAGGTTTAGTAATGTATCCACTTCCACCTACCACGACCTCGCACTCCTGATCTCGGCGGAATCCTAGGGTGGTGATATGCGTTGACGGCGCGAGCCTCGCGTTGAATTAAGCGAGCGTTGTCATCCACTCGCACGAGATGTGTCCCTGGGGAGGTGGCCTTCTCGCTAATATCTTGCAGCATCTCAGCGCGGAGCCGTGCGCACTCATTCAGCAAGGCGGCGTGCCGCTCCTCGGCAATATATCTATCACTCTTCGCTTGGAGGTGGAGATCCTGCAACATTCATCCTTGTTTCTGAAACAATTTCAAGGTTCGCTTCTTCATGGCCTCGGGATCCCGCGAGTCACACAAGAAATCATCCATCTGCTCCGTCATGGGGAGGGGTGACATCTCTTCCTCCCCAAAGTCAGAGTCGGAAGGGGTCTCGAAATCACATGCGAACAATACTAAGCATCTTTAGCCGTTAGCGAGACTTTCCCTTAATAGCATGGAGAGCGACGTCTCGACAGAGGCAACAAAATCATTACCAGCAGGCGGGCAAGAGGTAGTAGGCCGGCCCTAAAAAAGAGTAGTGAAGGGGAGCAAGAAGGACTTCTCATGACCACCGCGTCACATCACGTCGTCGACAGGGGCAGTCGGGGCCGATTGCGAGCCACCAGAACCCTCCCCCCTCAGGAGACTGAATCTTGGGGTGTTAAGGGTTGTGTTGGGGGGGGCCGGCGTCTGAGGTCGCGAGGTTTGACGGCCCGGAGTCACACGGGGGAGGCTGTAAGAAGTAAAATGGGAACCACCCGGCAGAAAGTTAATCTGGGTATGAGAGAGCGAGACACTTACCAGCAGCTTTTCCTTTAACAAGATCAGTCCTCACCGGAGGATCGGGACGAGGCTCGGTTAAGTCTTCGCCTGCGTCCTTATCGGTAGGGGGCAGGTCCTGCAGTCAGGAGAGGTTTAGAGCCAAATGAATAGTTAAGCGTGAAGGATAGTCCTTTACCTTTTCAGTGGGCCTATCGTCAGGAGAGGAATCCAACAGTACGGCCCCATCCCCCCCCTGTGGGTAGGCGGATCGGTTTCGCCTTTTTCATCATGGGCGCAGGAGTGGTCTGGCGAGTCATCCAGGAGGCAGAGTTGGCCATGGTGGAGAGCTCGACTGCCTTGAACGCTCTCATGTGAGCCTCGAGTTCTTCAGAAAGAGGCATTCTCCGGCAGATACACTGTAAGGAGGTGGAATAAGAGAGAATAATGGCGCGCGTCACCCCGGCTTGGGCAGTATTTATAGCGGTGGGGAGGGACCCACAAAAAAGATTCTTGACAGATCAGCAGTCGCCGACAAACATCCGAGGTTGGATGAGTCTTTGCGAGCTTAGAGTAATCTCGCAAAGAGAGGGGATTGTGTACAACCCCGTGTTCGCCTGAGGAGGTAAGGCCCGAAGATTAGTAATTTGGGTTGGAAGAGGTCATCTCGCCACTATGGGGTCGAGAGAGCTAGGGGTAAGGGTCGAGGGGAGCTCGCAGGAGGGAATGCGAGACCTTGCCTCCACGGTTGTCTCCAGAAGGAGGAAGTGCGTGGCCTTCGTAGAGTGCTCGCCTAAGAGGTGTTTCGCGAGCAATACTCTCGAGGAGACTCGCGGGAGCTCTCGTGAGTGGCGTTCTCATAGGCCACTTGCCCATAGGATAAGGAGGTGAAATTACCCCTCTTCCCCTGGTGGTCTGCAGGTAGCCCCTCCAAACAGTGGAGTTTGGTTGTTAGCAGACCAAATTGGTGTGGGTTTAGTAAAACCAAAAGGCGTAATCCCGATATTGGCAGACCAGACTTAAAAATATACAAATAGGCCTTGAAGGGCACCTTTGGAGGGATTCGAATCAGAGCATTCTGAACTTCCTTATCTCTAGGTTTCCTTGGGTTAGCTCTCGAGCTCTCCAAGGTGCCCGGTCTCAGCTTTGGCTTGGGAGGGGAAGCGCTCAAAGATCTTATGGGTTTGTGGTGGGACCTCCTCGTTGTGACTAAGGTCTAAGTCTAGTTCTGAATCTCCAGCCCTCTCCTTCTGAGGGATCAGTAAGGGCTAGCTGCCCCTCAACTTGTCGAGGGCCCGAGCTTCACAAGAGACCAAGAAATTGGTTTCAACAATATGTATCTGCTTATGATATTTGGAATCAATTGGAAGTTACTCATGAATGTACATCGCAGGTAAAAGAGGCAAAGCTATTCCAACTGGAGTCTGAATATGAAAAATTCAGGATAGATACCGAAGCGGGCATCAACTCGATGTACACATGATGAGTCCCATTTATATACATTTATGGACTCATCTGGGCCATATTTCTAGTCGATGCACCACACTTTAGGCATGTTTATGATCATATTTGTTATTCCCTGCTAGGTGCACTCATAGGCCCATTTCGGTGTGCATTTGCGCTCCTTGTTATTGGGGGTAAGCACATGGTGCTCCCCAATCCTTTTTCTGTGTTTATTTGGTGATAGAGGTGTATTCCCAGCTGGTATGTCTTATGTGCAGGTGGCCGGGTCGTCCTGTTTTCCCCCAAAATCTATGTTTGAGCATATCGCACGGTCATGCGTTTCCTTGACGCAAGGAAGGTTGCGATCGTGCGTCTGTATCTGGGCAGAAAACGGACAATCTGAGTTTAGTCGTGCGTTTTCACCCACGGGCGGATTTGCCCGTGCGTGAGTAAACCGCACGGTCGACCTGTTTCCTCCTGTTTTCAGTCATTCTGAATTTACCCATGCGTTTTTACGCACGGGCAGATTTGCCCGTGCGTGAGTAAAACGCACGGGCGGCGCAGCGTCTCCCTCAAGTCTGAATTTATCATTTAATAACGCACGGTTCACGCACGGTCGTGCGTTCGACCGTGCGTGACCATTTTTCTGCCTGTTTAGTATAAA
Source organism: Dactylorhiza incarnata (assembly GCA_033032865.1). NCBI lineage: Eukaryota > Viridiplantae > Streptophyta > Magnoliopsida > Asparagales > Orchidaceae > Dactylorhiza > Dactylorhiza incarnata. The sequence continues at coordinate 6,106,109 of JAWHQI010000132.1, read as the reverse complement.
AAGCATGATAAGCCACAGTCGATGAGAGAGCTCTCGAGGGGAGCGGGAAATCAAGTCCTTCCCTCCGTTTCTGAGGTCTGAAGGCTTCTCCTTCACCTCCACCACCAAGGAGACCATTTTTCGGCGATTTCCACCACCATTCTTCCATTCGGGAGAGTTAGAAAGCATTCTCCACCAAGTGTTTAAACATTCCTCGTCGTGGGAAGCCATAGAAGTGTTGTAGGTCGTTGGAGCAGTGACAGCCTCCATCGAATCCGCACACCATCTAAGGGCCGAGCCCGGCGAGAGCCCGACAACCTCTCATTCTGGCCGAGAACCCAAGATGCGGTGACATCTTCCTATTGGTCATCTCTAAACTTGATGCTTATGTTTTCTTTGTGTTGTTGTAATGAACTATTGATTAGCTTAATGGCGTAGATCTTTTATGATGTTCATGTGCAATGATGCGGTGGTGTGAGAATAGCATTTTCCTTGTTGTGATTTTCTGAGTTCGTTGTGTGAAGATGCCATCTAGCAATTGCTAGTGGTGATGTTTGGAGAAGAGGTGTGTGCGACCCTCACCCGTCACAGTTACTTTCCATCCACGTGCCTCCCGAAGCACGGCATCGCGGCCGTTGCATCCATCCCGCCTTGCGAAGCGGAGTTTTGACCCGCATCTCTCTTTTCCGCATAAGCTTAGGAACCAAATCACAATGCCCTTGTTTTTACTTTATTCGCTCGTGTAACGATCGATTCACCACGCGTTTCGTTCACCAGAACCTGCATTCCTTGAGAGACGATATTCGGGGAAGCTATTCCCAATTTTATTACTTGGCAGCGACCGGTGCACTTGCCGAATACACTTCAAGTTTTTGGCACCGTTGTCGGGGAATGCAGGCGTGATGAGATTTTGGTTGTGAATTGATTGTTTTCGATTGGGTGTTTTATTCTTTTTAATTTACTCTTTTTCATGCTATTTTCTTCTTCTATATCATGTGGGCACATTTAAATATCCGATGTCGTTGGTGTGGGGACACATCCCACGCTAGTGATAAGTGTCCCAAAGAGTATGTACGGGTCCCATAAATCTTTTGGCTCCTCTACTGCGCCTCCGATGTCGCACTATTAAGCGGCTACCGCACCTTGGGTGCCGGCGAAGCCGGTGAAGCAGTGTTTATTTTGCAAAAGTAGAGAGCATGCCTTGAAAGACTGTGCTGATTACCTTCGCCAACTAGAGGATGACGATGAGCCGGATATCCGGATCATCCCATCTTTGAATTCTGCGAGCACAACCCCTTCCTATGGTTACGTGTCACTTCCACCTTCACTTTTTGAAGTCTCTAGAATCGACATGTGCATCAGTGTCCCTCATGACTCCGTTTTTGATGCGACCCCCCATACCTCTTCGGTTCATGTACCACTTTGCGTGGATTTGTGCCCTTGTGTGGAGAGTGAGCCCGAACTCTTAAGAAGCACGTGTTCTCCCACTACACACGAATCTACATCTATTTCTGATATTGTCATTGAGGTCAATTTGCAGGATGTTGCAGACCTGCGTGGTGTCGTGCCCACTCTCATGAAGGAGGACAGTCTCGATTGTGCTGAAGCAAACGTTTCGGTCCAGTGCGAGGAAGTCCAAGTGATAGAGGAGGCCATTGCGTGCGCTGTTGAGTTTAGTGAAATCTTCGATGATATCATCAGTTTGTCTTTGCCGCACCCTATGGGGGATGAAGCAGGATTATCCCCTCAGATAAGATTTCATTTAGTTTTTCTTCCAATTTATTTCCTGACCCCCTTTCTTTATGTATAAGGATGCAGGATGCCCCTCCTCCGGTTGATCAGAACTTATGCATAGAAGAGCCGAAAGCCTGGCGGGATGAGGAAGGTACAGTGAAGAAACATCTTATTTCCTCATCATCGTTGGTGCTTCACTTTGAGGATTGGTTACAAGTGGCAAGCGATTCTTCTTTGAAGACATAATACTGGAGGAAAAGAAAAGAGCGAAAAAGAGGAGATTTGGGGTTGGAGGCTGAGCATCCTACTTAATTTCCGCCCCTACTACCAGTTCCCGGGACCTTTCTCTTTCATCAGTTGTTACTACTTCAAATCAGCTTATAGCTGATTTATTTTGAGCTTGTAATAATAATTAGGATTTATTAACTTTTGCGTATTCCTAGACTTTATAAACTGCTTAATACAGGTATTTGGTCCACCTTAAGGACGGTAAACAAAAGGGCTTATGGGAGACGACCCAATTTTGTTGTATTACTTTTGTTTTTGCGTGTGTGGATATCTCGTTTTGCAGGCATGGCGACATTTTTGGCGGACCCATTTATGCTAGCTCTCGCTTGGTGGATGCGGAAAGCGAAAAATTTAAAGAAGGAATTACCGCACTTCTGGCATGCTCATTTATGAGCATAGGTCCACTCTACCCCTATTCTCCTTATTCCAGAATTCCCTATTTTATTTAGTTTTGATCAAGTCTGGGGGAGGGATCGAGCTATGCACGTGCACACACTTTGCATAGCATATTAGAATGTGCTGAGTTAGGAATTTTCAATTGTATTGTGCACTCTGCGTGCACTTGCACCTAGTACACGTGCACTTGATCACGCGTGCTTATTGGGTATTGCTGCGAGGTTCCCCGCTCGTGAGAATTGGATTGTTAGTGTAGGAGTGAGGAGTAGAGAAAAATGTCGACTCGAGTAGTGCTCTAGTCGAGTGCTCCCGTCACGCCTAGAAATTCAATTAGAGTAGAATAAAATTCAATGCTGTAATTTAAGTATTTCTATTATAATAGCTGCAATTTATTTTACTTTAGTGGTGAATCCGGTGAATCCAACGGTAGCATAGGGTCGAGTGTAGCTGTACTAGTAGTAGCTTATTACTAGGGTCGGAAGGAAGGACAACCTTTCTCGGTGGCTAGAACTTGCACTAGGCGACTCTTGAAATGATTGCGTTGAAGTACTCGTTATAAAGTGTGATATAGGTCATTTCATGATCCGTTTGTGCTTTTGAAATCCTTACCAATGTAAACACCTTTGCAAGCCCACTTGAGCCTACCTTTCCTCCTTGTTTAGCTCCACCAAAATGTCACCAAAGCCATACGGCCAAGCCCATTTTCGCACCAACAAGTGAGCTGAAAGAAATTTATATATCTATCATGTTTGGTGCCATCTCCGTGTTGTATGCTAGCTTTGAAAAAGCTGAAGGAGAAGTTTTTAGTGTGCCTACAAAAGAAATTCTGTCGAGAAAAGAAAAAAAAGGGAGAAAAAGAAGAAAAATTGTTCAAAACGAACTTTCAATTGCATTCTCTCGACAGAGACAAAGTATGATTGGCTTAGCACACACCTAGTGTTCAGTTGAAGTCTGGGGGTGTTGTGTACTTCTTGAAAATGTTGTATTGGTGATTGTAATTCTCTTGAGTGCTCAGTTATGTTGAATGCGATTCCCATCGTCCTTCTACTTATCTAGCCTAAACTCAACCTAAGCCCAATCCTAACCCATAAGTCCTATTGATTTTAGATACGAGTCGTCTCATGCAGTAGAGAGAGTGCGAACGTGCAAGCCTATGGACACCGACTTTGATGGATTTCTTAGGAGTTTGTCCCGAGCTTTGATTCAAGTAAAACTCTACTCATTAGTCACGCTGTTTTCCCTTTTGCGCGACCGAAAGATTCACCAGGATTCACCATCCAAGTAAATTAGATTTCAAATTACTGTTTTCGAAATAGTTAAATATAATTTTGAGTTAAATTCTATTCTAATGTATTTCTACACCCGTGAGCATGCGAATTCGCATGAGTCTCCACCACTCAATCATACTCTAACATCCAATTGTTCCGATAGGAGAGCGGAGTAGTTTGCCTGAGACGTGCAAATGGTTAAGTCGGGGGGTATGATGAGTGCCATTTATATACACATTTATGGACTCATCTGGGCCTAATTTCTAGTCGATGCACCACACTTTAGGCATGTTTACGATCATATTTGTTATTCCATGCTACGTGCACTCTTAGGCCAGTTTTGGTGTGCATTTGCGCTCCTTGTTATTGTGGGTAAGCACATGGTGCTCCTCAATCCTTTTTCTGTGTTTATTTGGTGTTGGAGGTGTATTCCAGGCTGGTATGTCTTATGTGCAGGTGGCCGGATCGTCCCGTTTTCCTTCAAAATCTATGTCTGTTCATATCGCACGGTCGTGCGTTTCCTTGATGCACGGACGGTTGCGATCGTGCGTTTGTATCTGGGCAGAAAACGGACAATCTGAGTTTAGTCGTGCGTTTTCACGCACGGGCGGATTTGCCCGTGCGTGAGTAAAATGCACGGTCGACCTGTTTCCTCCTATTTTTAGTCATTCTGAATTTACCCGTGCATTTTTACGCACAGACGGATTTGCCCGCGCGTGAGTAAAACGCACGGGCGACGCAACGTCTCCCTCAAGTCAGAATTTATCATTTAATAACGCACGGTTCACGCACGGTCGTGCGTTCGACCGTGCGTGACCATTTTTCTGTCTGTTTAGTATAAAAAGCAGGATAAGCCACAGTCAACGAGAGAGCTCTCGAGGGGAGCGGGAAATCAGGTCCTTCCCACCGTTTCTGAGGTCTGAAGGCTTCTCCTTCACCTCCACCACCAAGGAGACCAATTTCCGGTGATTTCCACTACCATTCTTCCATTCGGGAGCGTTAGCAAGCATTCTCCACCAAGTGTTCACGCATTCCTCGTCGTGGGAAGCCATAGAAGTGTTGTAGGTCGTTGGAGCGGTGACAGCCTCCATCAAATCCGCACACCATCTGAGGGCCGAGCCCGGAGAGAGCCCGACAACCTCTCATTCCGGCTGAGAACCCAAGATGCGGTGACATCTTCCTAGTGGTCCTCTCTAAACTTGATGCTTGTGTTTTCATTGTGTTGTTGTAATGAACTATTGATTAGCTTAATGTCATAGATCTTTTATGATGTTCATGTGCAATGATGCGGTGGTGTGAGAATAGCATTTTCCTTGTTGTGATTTTCTGAGTTCGTTGTGTGAAGAAGCCACCTAGCAATTGCTAGTGGTGATGCTTGGAGAAGAGTTGTGTGCGACCCTCACCCGTCACAGTTACTTTCCATCCACGCACCTCCCGAAGCGCGGCATCGCGGCCGTTGCATCCATCCCGCCTTGCAAAGCGGAGTTTTGACCCGCATCTCTCTTTTTCGCATTAGCTTAGGAACCAAATCACAATGCCCTTGTTTTTACTTTATTCGCTCGTGTAATGATCGATTCACCACGCGTTTCGTTCACCAGAACCTGCATTCCTTGAGAGATGATATTCGGGGAAGCTATTCCCAATTTTATTACTTGACAGTGACCGGTGCACTTGCTGAATACGCATCAACACACACTTTACCAAGATCATCAACGTTTCAAAAGCACTTGGAAAGATATACTCAGACGGGAACTTGGTCAGAAAAATTCTTTGCTCTCTACCTCTAAGGTTCAATCCAAAGGTGACGGCCATCTTGGAGTCGCACAACCTAAGAACGCTCCAGATCGAGAACCTTATTGGGAATCTCAAAACCCATGAGGTAGAACTCCAGATTCAACACGATGTATACAACAATGAGCCAAAGAAAAAGGCGTTGGCACTAAAATCAAAGAAGGAGAGCATCGAAGATGATGATAAAGATGAAGAAGGCCTCCTGGTGAAGAACTTCAGGAAGTTCATTAGAAATCCGGAGAGAAGGAACACCTTTCGGAAATACTTCCAAATGGATGCTCGGCAAAAAGGATCTTCCTCTTCATGAAAGAAAGAAAAAGGAAGTGAAGACGAAGAAGAAAGACCACCACTGGAGTGCTACCACTGTAGAAAGACCGAGCAGATTCGGATCCAGTGCCCAAAGTATCAAAAGGAGCAAAAAGAACGATACAAAGTGAAGGAGAAAAAGAAAATATTGAAAGCCGCAACTTGGGATGATTCTTCCTCTGAATAATCAAGCAGATCTGAGTCAAGCAGCGAGGAGGAAGCAAACTTATGTTTAATGGCAAAAAGCAATGATGACGACACCAACGTTCTTAGCGACACTGAGGTAACTCCTCCCACCTTCAAAGAACTCTATGATGAATTTGTTCAAACTTGCAAATCCTATGATAAAAGTGTAGAAGATAATATTATTTTAAATCATGAAAATGAATCTATCATCAAAGAAAATCATAAGCTTACTAAAAAATTATTTTCCCTTGAAAAGAGAAAGGGTTCGTGTCAAGAGTGAGTGCACTCCTTATGTAAGGCAAAAGAACTTGAAGTTTCTCTTTCTAAGGCCCTCTCACAAATCAAAACTATTGCAAAAGAAAAGCGGAACTTAGAGAGAAAACTAAAAATCTCTCTCTTACAAATTGAAAATAACAAAAAAAAGCTTTGAAAATAAATGTGTTATGATTGTACAAGAAAATATATCTCCTAAAAAACAAAATCATGACCTCAATATGGCCATTAAAAAATTGGAATAGGTCGAAAATCCCTGGATATGATTTTGGGAAACCAATGTTATGGTTCTAGAAAATTTGGGCTCGGATATCAACATAAACCCTACCGCCCGGCGCTAGCCACTAACGTCGGCGATAGCTCAACGGTTAAAAAATCTCCTGTTTTTTCTAAAGTTCAAACATCTTCCAGTAAGAGCAATATAGAAATTCTGAAAAGGGTCTCAACCCCCTTTATTTCATGTACAAATTATCTAAAGTTTGGACACACGTCTAGATCTTGCAGAAATATAAAACAACGATCTTTAAAACAAATCTGGGTACCTAAGAAATCCACTTACTCTATGGGTGGTACCTCTTGGGTATCCGGATCTTTACTCTCATCTTCTTTCTAGATTTGCAGGAAGGCTAAGGAAATCGAGGACGTGTGGTACCTGGACTCCGGCTGCTCCAAGCAAATGATGGGAAACAAAGCAAAGTTCCTTAGCCTAGAAAAGAAGAAAGGAGGGATCGTAACGTTTGGAGATAATGGTAAAGGAAGGATCATGGGAGTAGGTACAGTGGGTAACGAATCCTTTCTCATCTCAAATGTTCCTTATGTAAAAGGATTAAAACATAACTTAATATTTATTAGTCAATTGTGTGATAAAGGATTAGATGTATTATTTGAATCATCCACTAATCTTTGCAAAATATTTAATCCTAACACAAAAGTTGTTTTACTAACTGCACCTAGAATTCACAATGTTTATATAGTTTCGTTTCATGATCTTTCCAAATCATCTATAAAATGTTTTATAACTAAAAATGATGAGTTAGAACTATGTCATAGGCGTTTAGGTCACGCTAGTACAAAGCTCATTTTAAAACTAGCCAAAAAGGAATTGATTAGAGGATTGCCTAAATTGAATGGAAATTTGTCTTCACTATGTTCTCCATGACAAAAAGGAAAATTTACAAAATCATCTTTTAAAAGCAAAAAGGAAATTTCTACTTCAAAACCATTGCAATTAATTCATATGGATCTCTTTGGTCCCGTTAGCACCGCAAGTCTTGGTGGTAGAATATATACTTTCGTTCTAATATATGACTTCTCTAGATATTGTTGGACATTATTTCTCTCTTCCAAATCTAATGTGTTTTGCGAATTCTCAAAATTATGTACTCGTGATCAAAATGAACTAGATTTGAAAATAAAATGCATTCGCTCAGACCATGGAGGAGAATTTGAAAATGAAAAATTTAAATCTTTTTGTAAAATGTTAGGTATTAAGCATGAGTTCTCCGCTCCACGCACACCTCAACAAAATGGTGTTGTAGAAAGAAAGAATAGGACAATCCAAGAACTAGCACGTACTATGCTATCTGAATATAAATTACCTAAGTCCTTTTGGGCCGAAGTCGTAAGCACATCATGTTATGTAATGAATAGAGTCAGGCTTCGTCCATCTTTAAATCTGACACCATATGAACTATATTATCAAAAGAAACCTAACATATCATATTTTAAAGTATTTGGTTATAAATGTTTTATTCTAAATACAAAAGATTCTTTAGGAAAATTTGATGAAAAATGTGATTAAGGAATATTTCTTAGATACTCTTCAACTAGTAAAGCCTATAGAATATTTAACAAAAGAACAAGTAATGTTGAAGAGTCTATTAATGTAAAATTTGATGAATTTATTCCTTGTGTAGAAAGACTTCCTACTGGTACAAATGATGAACCCTTACCATCTTTGGAGCACGATGAAGAGGACCATTCCAAAGAAGAGGAGGAGAAGGCCAAGGAAGATGAATATCTGCCCCCAAGCGTCTTTAACTTCTCAAAAAACCAAACAAAAGAGCAAGTCATTGGGGAACCATTTATTGGGGTAAGAACTCGATCTTCTCTTCATGAAATGTTTTCAAATATTTGCTTTGTTTCCGAAATTGAACCTAAAAATGTTTCTACCGCATTAAATGATGAATTTAGGTTTTTGGCTATGAATGAAGAGTTAGATCAATTTGAAAGAAATAAAGTCTGGAACCTAGTAGAACATCCATCTAATCATCCTTTTGTTGGTGTAAAATAGATCTTTAAAAATAAATTAGTTGGTGAATCTAGGATTACAAGAAATGAAGCTCGCTTAGTCGCTCAAGGCTTTTCTCAAATCGAGGGGGGGTAGATTTTGAATAAATTTTTGCACCCGTTGCTTGCTTAGAATCTATACAAATATTTTTGGCATTTGCGAGTTTTAAAAGGATAAAATTATTTCAAATGGATGTTAAAAGTGCTTTCTTAAACGGATTTATAAAAGAAGAAGTATATGTAGAACAACCCCTGGTTTTATAAACGAAAATTTTCCAAATCATGTTTATAAATTAGAAAAGTGTTTTACAGTTTAAAGCAAGCGCCTTGTGAATGGTATGATAGACTTACATCATTTTTATTAAAGCAAGTTAGGTTGTGGGAAGTGCCGACAACACACTCTTCATTAAGCATAATGATAACGATTTAATTATCTTACAAATATATGTTGATGATATAATTTTTGGAGCCACTAATGAAGAGTTGTGTAATGAAGTAGTCTTAGTAATGAAAAATGAATTTGAAATGAGTCTTGTAGGAGAACTATCGTATTTTCTTCGTTTTCAAATTTCACAATGAAATGATGGAATCTTTATTTGCCAAACAAAATATGTTCACGATATGCTTGAAGGATTTGGATTTGAAAACCTTAAACAAGCTTCTACTTCTATGAGTGCTTATTTAAAACTAGGAAAAGATGAATCTGGAATTTCCATTGATCAAACTTTATATGGAGGAATGCTAGGATCTCTTCTTTACTTAAGTGCGTCTAGACCAGATATAATGTTTGTCATATGTCAATGTGCTCGCTTTCAAGCCAATACAAAAGAATCTCTTTTAAAAGCGGTAAAACATATTTTTTGTTATCTATTAGGGTCATCTAAATTAGGATTATGGTACCCAGACAATGATTCATTTACACTTCACTGCTGTTTTCGATTCAGATTACGCCGGTTGTTCACTAGATTGAAAAAGCACTAGCAGTACTTGTCACTTTTTAGGACCCTCGTTAGTTGCATGGTCTAGTAGGAAACAATCTTCGGTTGCACTCTCCACTACGGAGGAGGAATACGTAACACTTGGTAGTTGTTGTGCACAAGCGTTATGGATGAGCCAAACTCTAGAGGATTTTGGTTTTCAATTCAAAAACATTGATCTTAAATGGGACAACAAAAGTGCCATAGACCTTACAAATAATCCTGTACACCACTCTAGATCCAAACACATAAATGTTCTCCATCATTTCATTAGGGATCATATTAAGAAAGAGCATGTAAAAGTAAGTTTCATTTGTACGGACTCCCAGCTTGCTGTCATATTCACTAAACCTCTCCCCGATGTAGGATTTCGATTATTATGACTTGAATTAGGTGTCCTAGATCTTTCGGATTAAAACGCATTCTTAAAATGCAATAGTTTTATGCAATTTTTCCATATCTAAACATCTTCAAATTCTCTGAAATTTCTGCATAAAACTAAACTTTGAACACAACCAATTTCAAAAATTAAATTTTTTTAAAAATCCTAAAATATCGTGTACTATTTCCCGCGCTAGCGCTAGCGCCAGCGCTAGCGCACCTGTCTATTTAATGTATTTTTAAAATTTTATAAAATACCTAAAAATATGCTTTATTATATGTACTACATATTTTTGCAGTTCTGTTTTAAATTGATTTTTGAAAAATTAAAACAAACAAAAATACAAAAGCCAAATCTCAAAAAATATTTCTTTTACTCATTTTCTCTGTTTATTTGATTAATTTTTATTTCTAAATGCAAAAATCAAATACAAAAATATAAAACATAAAAATTATCAAAAAAACTGTATGGACTTTATTGTGAAAATCAAGCATGTTTTAAACTATCTTTAGAACTTCTACAATGTTACAATTTATCTTGTCAAACTAGTTTGAACATTGTTCTTATCATGCTTTGATATATCTATTAATATGTGCATCAATTATATTGTACAAGTAGTGTAGAACCAAGCTTAGCATGCCTCTAAGTATGAGTAAATGTTTTATGGTTGATAATGATATTTCTTCACTCACTTTTTCGCTAAGTCTACATGTGTTTTTTAATCTAAAGATGCTTGCTAGTGTATCGTAATTGTACATTAAATTAAATTTGCACAAGTATCTTACCTACACTACATTTATTTGCACTATTAAATATAAAGAAAAGTGGTTGTACTTTCAAAATTTAATCGGTTTGCAAAGCAAGTGTAATCGGAGAACTTTGTACAAAACAAAAATCATGAAATAAATTAACAAAGTTAACTCCACCAAGCACTACTTGAACCTCCTGATAAGTCTTAATAAGCGTTGTGAGGTTGAGCACCTTGGAAAGATTAGTAAAGTGTCTTGTGCAAACCTTTCATTTTTTTACACCACTTATTCTTAAGTACACTGGATCAAAAACAAAATTGATATTGAAAAATAAAATTGTGTGATCCCCAAGCACTACTTTGCACCCTGATAAGTCTTAATGAGCATTATGTGTGCAAAGCACCTTGGTAGTTGTATATTTTTTTGTGCATAAATTGTGTGTGGAAGTAAACTTATTTGTGTTTTATTGTGCACTTTACACTACATATATCTTATTTTAACATTTGTTTACTCTCTTCAAAATACACTTATGTGCACATCATTATCTTTCATAACACTTCTTCTCATGAGTATTGGATCCTAATACTAATTATATAATACTAATTGTATAATACTTTTTATATCTAAATGCACTAGATAACCTAGCATGCCTTCCACAATGTTTGGTATATTTTGAATTTATGAATTGGAATAACATTGTAGTAGTCTCATTTTTTAATACATCTCTTTCATGCTTGGCTACTTCATGATAATATTTAAAGATTTTCAAAGAAAAATGATTTACAAAAACATCTTTTTCATTTTTTGTCCTTCACTCATTTTTTATGAATCATCATGTCTTACAAAAAGATGTTTGTTGTATTTTTATAAGTCTTCTGCAACATTACGTTTACCTTATGTTCTTTTCATGCTTATCTCAAGTCTTCCATCTCCAATTTTTTTTTCAACCAAATCGTAGACTTGCATGGTAAATGTTATATTATTCCATTTAATTTAAAAAACTCTGATTTATTTCTATTAACATACTTATGCTAAACACTCTCATTTATTTCTATAAAGATTATTCTAAAACTCCTAATCATTTCCTTCTCTTTAAAAGCTCGATCATACCTTTATCTTATTATCAAAGAATTTATGTGTTTTGCTTCCTTACCCAATTTTGCTAATAACAAAAGGGGAGAACTAACATGATAAATAAAATCCGCTATCAAAATGAAAAACTAACGTGATTAATTAAGATGATAGCTTACATATTAGGGGAGCATTCACTTAGAGGGAACATGTATTTATGGGGAGCAATTCTAAATACTAAAATCAATAATTATCCTAAGTCATCATTCACACACACACACAAGTAGGTTTCATCATGCTTATATATTAATGCTCTAATTTATCATTAATGGATTTGTTATTATCAAAAGGGGGAGTTTGTTGGAACATGGTCTTCCGCATCTCCTAGGTTTGAGAATAACAAATCCTATGTGTATTTGATCTTGTGTGTTTAAGTGTGTAGGAAAATAAGTCCATATGACTCAAGGATAACATAAGAAGGTTTCCCCCAAAATTGAGCCAATAAATCCAACATGCCCACTAGCGTCGGTGGTAGCACCTAGCACCCGGTGCTAGCGATGTTTAGCGCAATTCCGAGAGAACATTTAGAAGGCGCTAGCGCCAGGCGGTAGTGGATAGCGCAGGCAGTAGCGCGGAGCACAGAAGGCAAGACAGAAATGTCTCCTCAGAATGAAGATTCTCCCGCGCAAAATATGTCCTAATATGGGATAGTGTCGGCGATAGCGGTAGCGGTAGCGCAGGCACTAGCGCTAAGGCTATAAACTAGACCCCTCTTCTCTCGTTTTGGACAACCATTAGAGAGAGAGGTTGAGTGCTAGAATTCCAGAGCCTGATTTGGCCAAAAGTTGATCTCCCACCAAAGTTTTGCGAATTTCTGAAGGAGGACTTCTTCACGCCGGATCCAAATGACATCTGCTTCAACAACGCTTATTCTACAGTGGATCTTTGTCTCCAACTTCAGAAGTTCTTCAATAGGGAGTTTTTATTATTATCATTTCATATCTTTTGTAAACTGGTAGAGAATTTGCCTCGTGTGGCGACTAGGTCTGGGTAGGACTTAGGGCAGAAATTTGCCTCGTGTTGGCGACTAGATCTTGATTAGGTCTAGGGTGCTCAAGGCCATGTCCAGGGTAGGATTGGCTAGAGCGGCTTGAGGCCAAATACGAGGAAGGATAGGCTAGGGCCACCGGTTCGTGGGGATGTGAGTCGGGATAGAAAACAAAAGGAGTTTATTATTATTCTCCACCAATTTCTAGCACTATAGAAATCAATTTTTGTAAACCCATATTTAATATTAATAAAATATGTCTCTATTTTATTTTACTTAGTTTGTTTGATTTCTAACCATCTAAATCTCTTATTATTTCAAGATATTCAAAATATAAGAAAAAGTTTTAAAACCCTTTTTCACCCCCCCCCCCCCCCCCCCCCCCCGCCTCTAAGGGCGCCTACCGATCCAACAAAAACTCGGGGGTTGTTCTACGTAAACTTCTTCTTTTATAAACCCGTTTAAGAAAGCATTTTTAACATCCATTTGAAATAATTTTATCCTTTTAAAACTCGCAAATGCCAAAAATATTCTTTTAGATTCTAAATGAGTAAAGGGTGCAAAAGTTTCTTCAAAATCTACCCCCTCAATTTGAGAAAAAGCTTAAGCGACTAAGCGAGCTTTATTTCTTATAATCATAGATTCACCATCTAATTTATTTTTAAAAATCTATTTTACACCAACAACGGGATGATTAGATGGACGTTCTACTAGGTTCCACACTTTATTTATTTCAAATTGATCTAACTCTTCATTCATAGGCAAAAACCAAAATTCATCATTTAAAGTGGTTGAAACATTTTTAAGTTCAATTTTGGAAATAAAGTAAATAATTGAAAATGTTTCATGAAGAGAAGATCGAATTCTTACCCCAATAGATAGTTCCCCAATGACAAGCTCCTTAGGATGATTATTTGAGAAGTTTAATACGCTTGGGGGCACATATTCATCTTCTTTGGCCTTCTCCTCCTCTTCTTGGGTTGGTTCCTCTTCGTCGTGCTCCAAAGATGGCAAAGGTTCATCATTTGTACCCACTCCCATGATCCTTCTGTTACTGTTATCTCCAAACGTTATGATCCCTCCTTTCTTCTTTTCTAGGCTAAGGGACTTTGCTTTGTTGCCTGTGTGCTTGGAGCAGCCTGAGTCCAAGTACCACACATCCTCCATTTCTTTAGACTTCCTGCAAATCTAGAAAGAAGATGAGAGTAAGGATCTAGATACCCAAGAGGTACCACCTGTTTACCCAGAAATCGGCGATCACCTTGAGCTGGCTTTTTTCAGGTAACCGAAGCAATCCACAGGCTATCGCAGTCCTCGGAAAATCTCTCCCAGCGACCCAAGTTTTTCTTGCCAGGATTTCGAGTCTGGGTGGTCTCCCACCTCCTGGGCAGTCCCCCTAGGGAAGTCAGTCCACGCGACCTCGCCCGCAATGTTGCTCCGCACGACCTCGCCCGGGAGGTCGCTCCGCGCGACCTCGCCCGGGAGGTCGCGCCGTGCGGCCTCGCCCTGCAGGTCGCTCTACGCGACCTCACCCTGGAGGTCGCTTCGCATGACCTCGCCTGGGAGGTCGCTCCGCGCGACCGCTCCCAGGAGGTCTCAGTCTGTGGGCGGTTTTTTAGGTGGTCTCTCTATTTTCAGGTGATTTAAGTCTCAGGCGATCTCAGCAAATCCGGGCAGCCCGCTACTTTTAGAGCTGCCCATTTGGGCAGGCTCCCGCGCCTATAAATAGAGGGGTAGTGTAACAGTCCTGGCCCAAGCCCATCCGGATCACTGGCAACCCCAGGAACTGTCGGCACCGACGGCCCAGGCCCATTCTGGGATGGCCTGACCAAGCCCATCCGGGTCACTGGCCCCGCCCTAGGACACTGTACCGCCGGTTCAGCCTGACCACAATTGGTCAACAACAAGCCTGCAGGACGTACACCCCAACCCCTCTCTGGCCTGTTTCTCAGCACAGCGGGTTGTTGGAGGGGGTCTCGAACCCACAACCTCCCTTGATAGGAAACCTTCAACAGTTCCTACCACCAACTGAGCTGCAGCTCAGTGCTTAGTTGGTGATAGGAACTGTTGAAGGTTTCCTATCAAGGGAGGTTATGGGTTCAAGACCCCCCTCCAACAACCCACTGTGCTGAGAAACATGCCAGAGAGGGTTTGGGGTGTACGGCCTGCAGGCTTGTTGTTGACCAGTGTGGTCAGGCTGAACCGGCGGTACAATGTCTAGGGTGGGGCCAGTGACCCGGATGGGCTTGGTCAGGCCGTCCCAGAATGGGCGTGGGCCATCGGTGCCGGCAGTTCCTGGGGTTGCCAGTGACCCGGATGGGCTTGGGCCAGGACTATTACAGGTAGGGGTACCAGTTTTGGGGACTTGGGAGAGTTTTGAACCCTTAGTTTTTTATTCAAGCGATCTCATTTCTAAGACCATCGCTATCTCTTCTCGGCAGCTTCTGCCATCTCATTTCTAAGACCGTTGTAGCTCTTTTCAGCAGCTTCTGCTATCTCATTTCTGAGACCATTGTAGCTCTTTTTGGCAGTTTCTGCCATCTCATTTCTGTGACCGTTGTACCTCTTTTCAGCACTCTTTGTTTTCTCCTTCCAGGAGACCCTCATCATCTCTTTTTCTCCTCCCCCTTTCCTTCACTCGTAGCTTGAAGTAACCAGCCATCTAACAGTTTTCTTCCTCATTCTACTTTCAGCTTGAGCAAGTGTGGACGTGGAACATTTTTTAGTTCGAACATAACATGCGACCATCAGATCGGAATGGTTGATGAACAGCAGCTGCATTGAATATATGGGATTTTACCGAGAATAACAGCCATAACATTTGATCCGCTTGTCCGTTTTCGGCCCATAATAGCTTTTCGGGACCGGCTCGAAGCCATCCATCCAACGGCGAATGGTTTACGCATTCGAGTTCTTTTTGCGCCCTCAAATTTCTCAATTTCAACTCCATTTAGAAGTTGTCGTAGTTTTTCTCTTTTGGCAATTTGCAATCTCAGTTTTTGAGTAGCAATGGAGATGACAAAAGTTCAAAATCATTCAAATGGTGAACTTAATATGGGAGCTTTTGAGTTTCGTATAAAGATTCGTTTGGAGCAATTTTTCAAAGAGCTTGCTCAACAGTTAGAGCAGACTCGTCAGCAATTTGATGAGATTAATCAAGCTATAGCAGCTATCGCTCAGCAGCTTCCTCCTCGAGTCACAGCTCCTCTTCCTCCTACAAAATTTGCACATCCAGTTACTCCTCTATCGTCTCAATATGAGGAATTTACAGCCGCTCGCCGTGATTACCTAAGATCAGTTGTTCAGAAAGATCCAATAGAAGTGCCAAATTTTCAGGTGGATTGTGCTTATTTTCCAATGCCTGCAGATGCAGCTTATCCTTCAGCCCCTCCAGTTATTACTGAAGTAAAGGAGCCTTCTCCTTTTACAGATAGAATTCATTGGGAACCTGCTCCTAAAGGGTTTAAAGAGCCCCTTCTACCAACCTTCTCAAGGGGAGAATATCCAATCTCCCACCTTCAATCCTTTGAGTCAACTGTTGCGTGAGAACTATATCAGATAACATCAGGTGCAAGCTTCTCGTCATGACCTTTGGCGGTCAAGCTCTGGAATGGTTTTACAAGTTGTCGCCTCAATCAATTACTTGCTTTATGGATCTCAGAAGAGAAATTCTCTTAAGGTTTGTTACCTCAAGGAAGCGAAAGAGACTGCCAGCAGCTCTTTTCCAAATCAAGCAAGGAGTCGATGAAGCTCTCGCTCATTTTGTAGATAGATTCTAGATAGAACTTCTCAAGATTATTGATGTTGATCAAGAGATGTATAAATGTGCCTTCATTCATGGACTACAAGAAGGCCCTCTCAGATATAAAGTCACCATAAAAGAACCAAAGTCTTACGAGCAGCTCATCGAACTAGCAAATCAATTTATTGAAGGTGAGGCGATGAATCCCAACTATGTGTGTTCTCAGAACCAGAAGATTCAGCAGCATCAGAGAAATTTCTATCACAGTCACTCATCTTCAACACAAAACCCTCCGCAAGTTGAGTAGTTTGAGTCTTATTCTTTTCCTCAGAATATGTCATCTCCATAATTAGAAGTCTCTCCCATCCAGTCTTATGATCCTACAACACTTAAATATGAAAATTAGCCAGAAGGATGTATCCAGATGAATCTCTTCTTGGAAGAGGTCCTTCCAAATATTCAAAATATGCCATAGTATAAAAGACCTCATCCTATAAAGTCTAAGGTTGAAAATCGCAATCAAGATCTCTTCTGCGCATATCATTCAGATATTGGTCATGATACAGAAGACTGTCGTGCTCTCCAAAAATTAATAGACCAACTGTTGAAGGCAGGAAAGTTACAAGACTATGTTGCTTGGTAATATGAAGATAGTTTTTCCTCTAGAAGAGACAACTTTACAAAGCAGAGAATTTTTTTCTCAATAAAAGAAGTGCATAGAATAGAGAAGAGATGGAATATCACTTTATTCCCTGTTTTGTATGACTCTCATTTGTTTGGAGCTTTTTTCGTATCTTTTCTTTTTTAGTTTCACTTGTAATAAGTATGACAGTGACTGGGGTTCTATCAGTAGCTATCATCGTGAAGATCTTCTCAGCAGTCAGATACATCAACGTCATATCCATATTCACTTTTGTATCCTTCATTGCAAACATTTATCCTTTTTATGTCTTAAGCTTTTTTCGTTACTCTACTTCCTGCTATTTACATTAATACTTATATAAAAAGCGTGGATGCAAAGGGTAGATACTACCTCTGATTTGGGTAAGGGTCGTAAAACCCACTGCGACCACATCTCGCTAGAAGCACTCGCAGATGTGTAGTGGTAGCCCAGCCTCTTTTCCTCTCTATCTCTTTCTCTATAATGATTGTCATTGATTACAATGATGTTTTTGTCGAGTTAATCGACTCGATCTACTTGAGTGTAGATATTTTTATTATTAATGGATTGATTATGATAGATCACTAACAACTGATGTTAGAAGGTGAGATATTATTTGCAAGAGAAATAGACTAATTTTAGTACCAAAATACACTGCCAAATAATTATGCAAATTATTTGTTAGGCACTAATTTTTTAGGTACCATAAAATTTCATATTTTCTTCATGTCTGGATTTTTGGATTTCTGCATTTCTGGACTTCGGGATTCCATATTTAATCTATTTATGACTTCAGATTTCTCAAATAGTATATTGAGACCGGGCATCAGCTGACGTGATATCATTAGCAACATTATTATCGGTAAGACAAAAAGCGTCCAGCTGTACTAATTCACGCTCATATTTCTGGGAGCATGTGAATATAAAGATATCAGAATGTTGGTTTTCTCCCTCCGCATACATGAGTACTATCTCTTCTCTCCACATATAGATATTATTTCATCAACATCAAAGCAAAGTGATTGTGAATAAGCACTCATATACTCTCTATAAATGAGATGATCTCTCTCATACACTTCAAATATGAATAAAACAAGTATCAGCAAGTTGTTTCAGGTACCTGACATATTTTTATTTTTTCATTACCTGTTTCTCATGTCTTTTGCAAAGATAAGCAGGTGCTCTTGAGTTCTTTCTAGGTACTTGCGTATCATTTTTTTCTTTTATCTGCTTTGATCACTCTTTTGCTGATAAGCAGGTTCTCACAAGTTCTTTCCAGGTACTTGCGTATCATTTTTCTTTTTACTAACTTTGGTCACTCTTTTGCAGGCAAATAGGTGCTCGCAAGTCCTCTCCAGGTACTTTCACTTTTTTATATTCTCGAAATTTTTTGTTCTGACAATAGAGGTGGATCTCGATTTGCTTGGGTAAGTTCAATTTTTTCATGTTTCTAAAAAACTTGAAAAAATGCGGGGATTATGTTTACCCAGAAATCGGTGATCACTTCGAGATGGCTTTCTTCAGGTAACCGAAGCAATCCACACGCTATCGCAGTCCACGGACAATCTCTCCCGGTGAACCAGGTTTTTCTCGCTAGGATTTCGAGTCCGAGTGGTCTCCCACCTCCCAGGCAGTCCTCCTAGGGAGGTCGCTTCGCGCGACCTCGCCCCGGAGGTCGCTCCGTGAGACCTCGCCTGGTAGGTCGATCCGCGCGACCTCGCACGGGAGGTCGCTCTGCGCGACCTCGCCCGGGAGATCGCTCCGCGCGACCTTGCCCAGGAGATTGCGGTCTAGGGAGATTCTTTTTAGGTGGTCTCTATGTTTTCAGGTGATTTAGGTCTAAAGTGATATCAACAAATCCGGGCAGCCCGCTACTTTTAGATTTGCCCATTTGGGAAGGCACACGCGCCTATAAATAGAGGGGTAGGGGTAACAGTTTTGGGGACTTGGGAGATTTTCGAACCCTTAGTTTTTGACTCAAGCGGTCTCATTTCTGAGACCGTCGCTATCTCTTCTCGACAGCTTCTGCCATCTCATTTCTGATACCACTGTAGATCTTTTCTGCAGCTTCTGCCATCTCATTTCTGAGAACATTGTAGCTCTATTCGGCAGCTTCTGCCATCTCATTTCTGAGACCGTTGTACCTCTTTTCAGCACTCTTTGTTATCTCCTTCTAGGAGACCCTCATCATCTCTTTTTATCCTCCCCCTTTCCTTCACTCGTAGCTTGACGCGCGAATCTAGCACACTGCTATAGGCGGTAAATCGACTGCGGCACGAAACGGCAGTGTACCGATCATTCAAGTAATATAAAACGAGGAGTAAATCCCCGAATATCGATCTCGGAAGGAACGCAGTAAGGTGGAGTTAACTATTGAGGAAGGACTTGAGATCGAAGTCCTTAAGGTCGGATGGAATGCGGGAGAGTTGGTTTGGCTTTTGGAAAATAAAAGAAAACAACTACAACTACTCCTATGCAATGCCGCTATGCAATGCTTCGCTTAGCGGGATGGAGACTAGGCAGGCCTTGAGCGCGCTGCGTCGCAAGGGCAGATGGACGAGTAGGCAAGCAGAGTCGAACTGTGCAGGCCTTGAGCGCACTTGTTCGTTGGGCGAATGGATTACACGGGCCGCTATGCCACGCTTCACTAGGCGGATGGACGAGAAGGCTAGCGGATGAAATGGTTCGCACCGGCGGAGTCGGAATGGATTACACGGGCCGATATGCCATGCTTCGCTAGGCGGATGGAGGAGTAGGCATACGGATGAGGGTCGCAAGCACCTCGTCGACAAGCACGCCACTAGCAATTGCTAGTGCGGCACACGAATGTGACGGCGGGATGGAGGATGGAATGGGGCGCTCCTCACTTGCATAAACCACTCATATCAATTTTACATTAACATGAAATACAAAAATAACATAATAAGGTTTAAGCAAACATTGTTCATACACCCAAACTATAAAGGAAAACGATACTACAGTATAAAGGGGGTTTAGATTACAACCAAAGCATGGAGACTCATCGGAGGTTCACGGACGGAATCTAGGGTTGTCAATCCTTGTCCGGGCTAGGGCTCCAACTGCCGTCCGGGGTCCGGAAGAGCTGTCACCTTCTTCTATTATACCCGTCTTCTCCGTCAATCTTCTCTGGCCACGATCTCACCGGAGAACTTCATATATGCAGCAGGAAATCCCTTGAAATGGAGCTTTGGAGATGCACGATCAATTGAGGAGGCCTAGAGGATGCTCCGGCTTGAGATTTGCAAGAGAATGGCGGTCGGAGCTCCTCCCGAAGGTGGGCGGTGATGGAGAGGCGAGATGGGCGCTCTGGAGCAGGAAACGACGCTGAAATAGACCTAAAATACGGATTAGGGCGAAAGGATTCGTGAAAATGCGTATTTATAGAAAGCAGAATTTTGAGCGCGCACGGTCAGTGGCGCACGACCAGTGACCGTGCGTGAAGGAATGCCTGTGATAGTGCGCGAAGAACCTGTAGCATAATCCTGAACTGCAAAATAGCGCATGATCAGTGGCGCACGACCAATGGTCGTGCGCACTATATCCAGTGGTCGTGCGCAGTGCCGGACAGGCCCATTTTAAGTGAGAATTAATGCATGATCAGTGGCGCACGACCAGTGGTCGTGCGCACTAATGTCCAGTGCTCGTGCGCAGTGTTCCTATGCAGTTTTTGCACCCCGGAACACTCGCACAACCCTTGTATCAACATGAAAGATCATCGGGCCACGCAAATGGGCATTCCACACATTCTCAAATATAGAAATTAAATTGCAACATAAAGCATAAGTAAGATAAACATAAAAATACACCGAAACGGGCCTAAAAGTGCACATAGCATGGAATATCAAATATGAATGAAAACATGCCTAAAGTGTAGTGCAAAGACTAGATAATCGGCCCGAATGAGTCCAAAAATATGTATATAATTGGGACTCATCATAGCTCGAAATAACCAGCCATCTAACAGTTTTCTTCCTCATTCTCCTTTCAGCTTGAGCAAGTGTGGACGTGGAACATTTTTTGGTTCGAACGCCACCCATAGAGTAAGTGGATTTCTTAGGTACCCAGATTTAATTTAAAGATCGTTGTTTAATATTCCTGCAAGAGCTAGACGTGTGTCCAAACTTAAGCCAATTTGCACATGAAATAAAGGGGTTGAGACCCTTTTCTGAATTTCTACATTGCTCTTGTTGGATGATGTTTGAACTTTAGAAGAAATAGGAGATTTTTTAACTGTTGAGCTACCGCCGGCGTTAGTGGCTAGCATCGGGCGGTAGGGCTCACATTGATATCTGAACCCAAACTTTCCAGAACCATAACATTGATTTCCCAAAATCATATCCAGGGATTTTTGACCTATCCCGAATTTTTTTATGGCCATATTGAGGTCATGATTTTGTTTTCTAAGAGATGTATTTTCTTGTACAATCATAATACATTTATTTTCAAAGCCCTTTTTAATATTTTCAATTTGTAGGAGTCAGTTTTTTAGTTTTCTATCTAAGTCCCCCTTTTCTCTCATAAGAGTTTTGATTTGTGAGAGGGCCTTAGAAAGAGAAACTTCAATGTCTTTTGCCTTACATAAGGAATGATTACATTCTGGGCAAGGGACCTTTCTCTTTTCAAAAGAATTTAATTTTTTTGTAAGCTTATAATTTTCTTTGATGATAGATTCATTTTCACGATTCAAAATAATATTATCTTCTATGCTTTTATTGTAGACTTTGCAAGTTAGAACAAATTCATCATTAAGTTCTTCAAAGGTGGGAGGAGTTACCTCAGTGTCACTAAGAACACTGGAGTCGTCACCGTTGTTTTTTGCCATTAAACATAAGTTTGCTTCCTCCTCGTTGCTTGACTCAGATCCGCTTAATTCTTCAGAGGAAGAATCATCCCAGGTTGCGGCTTTCAATACTTTCTTTTTCTCCTTCATTTTGTATCATTCTTTTTGCTCCTTTTGATACTTTGGGCACTGGCTCTGAATGTGCCCGGTCTTTCTGAAGTGATAGCACTCCGGCGGTGGTCTTTCTTCTTCGTCTTCACTTCCTTTTTCTTTCTTTGATGATGAGGAAGTCCCTTTTCGATGAGCATACTTTTGGAAGTATTTCCGGAAGGTGTTCCTTCTCTCTGGATTTCTAATGAACTTCCTCAAGTTCATCACCAGGAGACCTTCTTCATCTTCATCATCATCTTTGATGCTCTCCTTCTTTTATTTTAGTGCTAGTGCCTTTTTCTTTGGCTCTTTGTTGTATTCATCGTGTTGAATCTGGAGTTATACCTCAAGGGTTTTGAGATTCCCAATAAGGTTCTCGATAAGGAGCGTTCTTAGGTTGTGCGACTCCGAGATGGCTGTCACCTTTGGATTGAACCTTGGAGGTAGAGAGCGAAGAATTTTTCTAACCACGTCCCCGTCTGAGTAGATCTTTCCAAGTGCTTTTGAAGCGTTGATGATCTTGGTGAAGCGTGTGTACATCGAGTTTGTTGGAACAACCCTATTACTAATTTGTGATAGGATCACTATTTGTGGTTAGGACTCAAGTTGACCCCAATGTATAGTCTTAGGGTCAAGGTCTAAGCCTGTCTAAGTTAGCTAAAACTTAGGAAAATTCCAAGTTTTCTGTGTTCGACGAACATCTTCTGTGTTCGACGAACGTCGTGTATCTGTTCGACGAACTTGATCTCCAGCTCGACGAAATCAGTCTTCCAAGCCAGTTCAACAAATTCTATGTCTCAGTTCGACGAACTCCTGATTGAGATCGACGAACTCAGTGTTCTGTTGGACGATGAGTATCTCAGTGTTCAGTTCGAAGAACTCATCTTTCTGCTCGACGAACTCAGCTTTCTATTCGACGAAATTCCTCTTGAGCTTGACGAATCCTGAAGACCAGTTATTACCTTCTCTGAACTCAGATCGACTATTCAACAACGGATCTATTCAAATATTTGGATTTATTCATATTCCAGATAAGTCAAGATTTCATCTTTCCTTTTTATATATCCATTCTATTCTCTTCTTTCGAGAATCTAGCCGTTGACATATATTGTAAAAGGAAACTTTCATAGAAAAGGAATTAAAGTATTTTGCAGAATCAAAAAGTTGTTATTGCAGTCCCAAGGAAGATTTATCTCAGTTTATTCAATTCCTTATCAGAAGATTTGAATTCTTAAATCAGATTATTTTATCTAAGGAAAAAAAGGATGAATCAGTATATAAGATATATACAAGAGGATATACAGAGATAGAAGATATACTTGGGAGATACACAGACAAAAAATGAGATACATAAATCTTCATCTATAGCAACACCTTCATTCTCTGAGAATACTGAAATCTTCTCTCAGAAGCATCTGCTGATTCTTAGTCTTCTATGCCCAAGAGAAAGCTTCACCAACTGTCAACAAACTCTACCAGACAGGGGGAATTTTAAAACAACAGCAATCCACTAGTCTTCTCTCAGATCTTATTGAGAGAGAAGAACTTCATAAACTCTTTTTGTTCATTCTTTTTACCCCACCTTGTACTGGGTTTTAACTCACTTCAGAAGGTAACCTTTAGTGGCAGGGCACCTAATCAAAAACATGTGGTTTGGTTTGAGCACCTGATCATAAGCTCAATGGTGATAGGGCACCTGATCAAAAACCTAAGTGGATTCCTACCAAGGGTGGTAGAAGAGTGGATTACCCATGTTGATTGGGGAACCATTATAGATCCTTGTGTCTTTGCTGTGTTTGTATTATTTTTTGTACTATGCTGTGTTTATTATTTTGTTTTTCTACTCACTCAATTACACATATATATATCATTATTTTAATTCCGCTATAAAATAAGTTAAAACTTTTAATACTCTATTCACCCCCCCCCCCCCCCCCCCTCTAGAGTAAATCTAAGATCTAATACCTCACTTTCAATTGGTATCAGAGGTTGGTTGATTGGTTACACAGGCTAACACCTGAATCCAAAGATCAATTAGATCTTAACTTATTCTAGAGTTTTCTTTTTCTAAAATAAAGAAAAACTCATGGCACAGAACAAAGATTACTCAAGCACAAGACCTCCTATGTGCAATCTTAACAAGTTTGCATTATGGAAGGCAAGGATCAAACTATATATGAACTCTATTGATGAAGATATTTTTAATTCTATTTTGACAGGACCTCCTACTCCAACAGTGCCTCCTACTCCATCAGCAGCAACAAGCAATGAAGCAGAAACCATTACTCATGCTGTTCCACCTCCTGAGTGGACAGATGCTCAGAAGAAACAAAGGAATGATGATGCCAAAGCTATGAACATCTTGGCATAGACCATGTCTGATGACATATTCCAAAAGGTTGTGGACCGCACCTCAGCCAGGGACATCTGGAACTCTCTCAACAACATGGTTGATGGATCTGCAGATGAGAGAAAGGATAAGATGTTGGAACAACCCTATTACTGATTTGGGCTAGGATAACTATGTGTTGACTAGGATCAAGTTGACCTCCATTGTATAGTCTAAGGGTTATAGTTTTAGGCTGATTAGATAGCTAGAACTTAAAATTTCTCTAAGTTTCTGCATTCGACGAACTCTACACTGGGTTCGACGAACTGCTCTCTGCGTTCGACAAACAGCCATCTCTCTGCGTTCGACAAACGACGTGCTCCAGTCTCAGCGTCTCAGTGGTCGACGATTTTCAGATCACAGCGGCTCAGCGTCTCAACGGTCAACGAATTCTTCAGTTTGACGAACTTTATATTGAGATCGACGAACTCCAGCCTGAGTTCGACGAATCTTTATTTGATGCTCAGTTCGACGAACTCTTCCTTCAGGTCGACGAAATCTTACCTCAGATTGACGAATCTTCTCTCAGATTGTTCAGATCAGTGATTATATTTCTCTAAACTCAGTTCATCCATCAGATTCAGTTCTATTTCTCATTTGGAGTTATTCTTCCAGATAAGACAAGTTTTATCCTTCCTTAATTCTATTCTCCTTCCAATTCCTTCTCTCGAGAAAAATAGCCGTTTGGCTTATTGGAAAGGGATATCATTAATTATTAAAGAGGAAAGGAATTAAGATCGGCTGAATCAGTGGAAGTTCCAAGAAAAGATTTATTGCAGATTATTCTATTCCTAATCAAAGAGATTTGAAATTCAAATCAGTCGTCTCCTCTCCAAGAAAATATAGAATACCAAAAAGAAAAAGACACACATAGATTGAAAAAATCAGTGCTTCAGTCTCTAGAAAATATTCAAGAAGGAAAAAGAAAAGAAAGTTTATCTTCCTCAAGCAGCATCTCATTCTCGGAGAACATCTTCAAGATCAATCTCTCAGTCTTTCTGCCGCAAGTTTTCAAATCTTCTATAGAGCAACAATAATCTGAGGAACATCTGTCTCTCAGATTCATCAGCTTATCAAGGAAGATAATTTGATTCAAGAGAAAGCTCCATCCTCAAGCTGTCAAGAATTTCAATCAGACATGGGGAGCTTTACACCACCATCATCCACTAGAGTCTTCTCTCAGATTGTTGACAGAGAAGAACTTCTTAACCTTTTTATTCCATCTTGTACAGGGTTCTTACTCCCTTCAAAAGTAAACCTTTTGGTGGCAGGGCACCTAAACAAAAACCTGTGATTTTGTTAGAGCACCTGATAAAAAGCTCACTTGGTGTGTGGACACCTGATCAAAAAACCCCTTGGTGATAGGGCACCTGATCAAAAACCTAGTGGATCCTACCAAGTGTGGTAGAAGAGTAGACGTACCCAAATTTATTGGGGAACTATAATAAAAATCCTTGTGTCTCTGTGCCTGTGAATTTCTGTGTTGCTTGCGTTGTGCTGATTTCTTTATTCTATTTTTATGAATCACTTAATATACACATATATATATCACTAATTTAATTCCGCTATAAAAATAAGGGAAAAGTTTTTAATACTCTATTCACCCCCCCTCTAGAGTAACATTAAGATCTAACCTCCACTTTCAATTGGTATCAGAGGTAGGTTGATTTTTACAGGCTAACAGCTGAATCATAAAGATCAATTAGATCTTAATTTATTTTAGAAGTTTATTTTTGTCAAAAACTCATGGCACAAAACAAAGAATATTCTAACACAAGACCTCCTATGTGTAATCTCAGTAAGTTTGAACTATGGAAGACAAGGATTAGGTTGTACAGGAACTCTATTGATGAGGAAATCTTCAATGTTATTTTGACAGGACCTCCAACACCAACAACAACAACAAGTGGTGAAGCACCAACAAACAACAATGCTGTTCCACCACCTGAGTGGACTGAAGCCCAGAAAAAGCAAAGAAGTGCAGATGCAAAAGCAATGAACATTCTAGCACAAACAATGTCTGATGACATCTTTCAAAAAGTGGTAGAATGCACATCTGCAAGAGAAATATGGATCGCTCTCAACAATATGGTTGAAGGATCTGCTGATGAAAGAAAGGACAGAATATCCCATCTCATTTCTCAGTGTGAGAATTTCAAAAAGGGAGAATCTGAAAGTGTTGCTGATATGTACAATAGGCTCGGCCTCATAATTAATAAGCTGAAATCTTTGGACAAAGTGATCTCCATCACTGAGATCAATGACAAGATTCTAATGTGCTTCCCCAGCACATGGGACTCTAGGATCTGGCCAATCAAGGAAGCCAAATGCCTTAATGAGATCTCAACTGAGAGCTTATTAGGCAAACTAAAATCCTATGAGCAGCTCATCAAAACCAGAGAAGCTGAACAATCAACTTCATCTCCAGCAACAAAGAAGGAGAGAAGCATAGCTTTCAAAGCAACTGAAGAAGAAGAAAATGCTCCAATGGATGAGGAGTTCATGAGCCTTCTAGCCAAAGGTTCTATAAGATGGCCAAGAAGGACTCCAGATCCAGAGAAAAGGCAAGGTATGATAAATCAAATTCTAAATAAATTACCTGTTTTGGTTGCAGGAAACCTGGACATATTCTGCCAGATTGTCCAGAGAATCAGAAGAAAGAAAAGAGAAAAGAGAAAGAAGACAAGAAGCACTCCAGCAAGTCTTCATCCCACAAGCACAAACACAAGGGAAGAGGATTTATAGCAGAAACTTGGAGTGACACTGAATCAGAATCATCGTCAAGCTCTTCTGATGATGAAGAAGAATCAAAAGAAAAGGATCCGTGCCTGATGGCAATTTATGAATCAAGCAGTGAGTCAGCAAGTGTATCTTCATCCAGCTCCTCTGATGATGAAGATGATGAAGAAGAAAAGAGCTTCTGTATGATGGCTATCAATGCCTCAGCAAACAACTCAGAAGAAGAAGAATTAGAAGCTGAAGCTGACAATGATGCAGATCAGGTAATATCCAATTTTGATTTTACTTCAGTTGAATTCAAAGATGAATTCAAGGTTCTTTGCTTAGACTTAATAAAATCTGAGAAGGAAATAATCACTCTCAGAAATAAGCTAGCTGAAATGAATAAAATAAGTGAAGAAAATGCTAATCTTAAGAAAGATTTGGCTGCCTCTAGAGAACAAATAATTCTCATTGAGAATAAACTTTCTGAGGCCAAGAAATTTGAAGAATCCCTAAATGGGAGAAGCATCAAACTGATGGACATTACAAGCACAGTAAATGCCAGAATAAATGGAAAACTAGGCTTTGGTGCATCATCAAGTGAGCCACCTCTAATTAAGAAGAACATACTCTCTACACCTATAAAATTTATTTCTGCTAAGAGCAAAGAGGTTGTAGATGAAAAAAACATTTCAAGCAAGGATGTAAAGAATAAGGGAATTCAGCTGAATTCGTCGAACGGAGCTCGAAGAAATCAGACGAATTCGTCGAACGGAGATCGACGAACTCTGAAGACAGATTTCCTGTATACTCATTATTCGAACGGCGCTCGATGAAAGCACATCCCATCGTCGAACGACGATCGACGAACTCAGCCCAGTTCGTCGAACAGAAGATATACAGAAAATTTAAAGAATTCTTTTTCTTCACATACTTACAATCCTTTCACTGAATGGATAATACCTCCAAGGAGATATCATCCTAAAGGTTATAAGGATCAACCTGAAATGACTTTTATTTCAGAGTTTTGTGGTAATACAAAAGGACCCAAGGTAGTTTGGGTCAAAAACAACTAGTTTACTTTTCTGTTTACAGGTACACAGCTATCCAAATAAGAATGAACAATGGTACTTGGATAGTGGATGCTTAAAGCATATGACAGGAAACAAGGCCAACCTGAACAATTATAAGGCAAAGCTTGGACCCAAGGTGATATTTGGAGACTCCAACTATGGACAAACCAAAGGCTATGGTCAGATCAAGGTTGGAGCAGTGACATTCAAGTAAGTAGCCTATGTCAAGGGTCTGAAGCACAACCTCATCAGCATAAGCCAGTTATGTGATGAAGGTTATCAGGTAACTTTCAATCATTCCTTATGTCTTATTACCAATAATAAAAATATTACTGTATTATCTGGTATTAGACATGCAAATATTTATTTAGTCAATTTTGACTCTGCCAATTCTGATATTTGCTTATTGAATTCTATAAGTAAAACTAATGAATTATGGCATAAAAGTCTTGGACACATTAACCTTAGAATTATATCTAAGCTTTCTAAAGATAATCTTGTTAGAGGACTCCCATCTGGTTCATACAAGAAGGAAGGACTCTGCAGGGCTTGTCAATTAGTTAAGCAAACTAGAAGTAGTTTTAAGTCTTTATCCAAGAGTGATTCACCTAGGATTTTGTATTTATTGCACTTAGACCTTTTTGGACCTACTGCAATACAAAGCTTAGGAGGGAAGCATTACTCTTTAGTGATTGTAGATAACTTCTCAAGATTCACTTGAGTGATCTTTCTTAGGAACAAGTCTGACACCTTCAGTGGTCTGACAGACTTTCTCAGGTCCATTAAGATTGAGTACTCTACTGTAGTTGTATTGATCAGAAGTGATTATGGCACTGAGTTTGAGTCTCTTCTGATGAGAGAATTCTGTGGAAAAGAAGGGATCAGGCAATGTTTCTCTACTCCTAGAACTCCTCAACAAAATGGGGTAGCATAAAGGAAAAATAAAACCCTTATTGAATCAGCAACTACATTACTTGCTGATGCAAACTTGCCACTCTCTTTTTGGGCAGAGGCAGTGAGCACAGCAAATTATGTATTGAACAGAAGCCTTATACATAAGCTTAAGGGCAAGACTCCCTATGAATTACTTAAAAATAAAAGGCCTAAGGTTAAATATTTTAAGATATTTGGATGTAAATGTTATGTGCATAACAATGACAAGAAGTATCTCAGGAAGTTTGAAGCAAAAGCTGCTGAAGGCATTTTCCTTGGATATTCACTTTCTAGCAAGGCATATAGAGTTTACAACAAATCTACTCTTAAGATAGAAGAGTCCATGCATGTATCCTTTGATGAAACTAACATGTTAATTGAGGAGAGGAACACCGCCTCTACCAAGAACATTTTGCAGGTACCAGCTCTATGTGAAGAGCTCAATGGACTAGATCTACAGAAAGAAGAATCTTTACTTCCATCAACACAAAATCTTGAAGACAATGAAGAAGAAGATCATCAAGATCTTGCTGATAGCTCAAATCAAGTGACAGCTGAACAAATTCCCCAAGTGGATGTCATTGCTGAACCAACTCCAACTGTTGACCACATCACAGTTAGAGATCATCCAATATCACAAGTGATTGGTGATATTTCAGCAGGTGTTCAAACAAGGCATCAATTACATCAAAATCAGATGCACACTTGTTTCCTATCACAAGTTGAACCTCAAACCATAAAAGATGCAGAACAAGATCCAAATTGGATACTTGCAATGCAAGAGGAGCTCAACCAATTTGAAAGGAACAAGGTATGGGATTTGGTTCCAAGACCAAAAGGTCATCCAGTTATTGGCACCAAGTGGGTCTTTAGGAACAAGCTTGATGATCAAGGCAATATAGTGAGAAATAAAGCAAGATTGGTAGCTCAAGGATATTCACAGGAAGAAGGCATAGATTATGATCAGACCTTTGCTCCTGTTGCAAGACTTGAAGCAATTAGGATCTTTCTAGCATTTGCTGCATTTAAGAAATTCAATGTATATCAAATGGATGTAAAGAGTGCATTCTTAAATGGAGACATCAAAGAAGAAGTCTATGTGGAACAACCACCAGGTTTCATCTCTCCAACTCACTCCTCCTATGTATTTAAGCTTAATAAAGCTCTCTATGGTCTCAAATAAGCTCCCAGAGCATGGTATGAGACCTTAGCTAATTTTCTTTTGGAAAAACAAGTTCTATAGAGGCATAGTAGATAAAACCTTATTTTTCAGGATACATAAAAATCAAACTCTACTAGTTCAAATATATGTAGATAATATTATCTTTGGCTCTACTAATTCAAATTTATGCAAAAAATTTTCTAATCTAATGCAATCTAAATTTGAAATTAGTAGTATAGGTGAATTATTATACTTCCTTGGTCTACAAGTGAAGCAAACTCCCAATGGCATATTCATATCACAATCCAAGTATGCTAAGGAATTAGTGAAAAGATTTGATATGTCTGATGCTTGCACCATGAAAACACCCATGCCCTCAAATGTTGTTGTTGATAATGATGAATCAGGGAAACCTGTTGATCAAAAAGTATATAGAGCAATTGTTGGCTCACTACTTTATTTAACAGCAAGTAGGCCTGATATAATGTTTGCTACTTGTATTTGTGCTAGGTTTCAAGTTAACCCCAAAGAATCTCATCTAATTTTATTAAAAAGAATTTTGGGATATATAAAGGGTTGCCTAATCTAGGACTTTGGTATCCAACAACATCTGAATTTGAATTAACTGGATTCTCATATTCAGATTATGCTGGATGCAGAGTAGACAGGAAAAGCACATCAGGAACTTGCCAGTTTCTTGGTGATAGGCTTGTGTCTTGGTTTTGTAAGAAACAAACATCTGTGTCTACATCAACAGCTGAAGCTGAATATATAGCTGCAGGCAGTTGCTGCTCACAGATATTGTGGATACAAAATCAGCTCCTAGACTATGGTGTCAACTTAAATAATTCAATTATATTTCGTGACAATACGAGTGCAATATCTATAGCACAAAATCCAGTTCTCCATAGTAGGACTAAACACATAGAAATTAAGCACCACTTTATCAGAGATAATGTGGATAAAAATAAAATTTGCCTACAATTCATCTCTACTGATTTGCAAAAAGCTGATATTTTCACCAAACCCCTGGATGAAAAGAAACATATTTTCTTTATAAATCAGCTGGGAATGATTGATGGAGATTCAATATGATAAAAAATAAATTTTCTATTTATCCCCTCATTTCGTCGAACGGAGAACGACGAAATGCTATCGTTCGTCGAACGGAGATCGACGATACTTAATAAGTCAGGATCAACAAAGATAAGAGCGATCGTCGAACGGAGATCGACGAAAATTAATTTTTCGTCGAACGCAGTTAGACGAATCCCTAAGTCTTTTTGACTTCTGATTTTATTAGGTTTAGCCGAACCCTGCTCTACGAAAGTGTGTGCCCTTCTCCGATCTCTATATATTCAAAGTTTTTATCTTATTCTACCTTTGCGCCTATAGAATTTGCTCTTTCCCTCCAGTTCCTTTTGCACTTGATCGTTCTCTTTTGCAAGAACAAATGGCGATTTCGCAAGCAGTGCTCTCTTCAATGAAGTTTGACGCGGGTTTCGACATTGATTTCAAATCATTTGATCATTCTGACCAAGTTTTCCAGGATATTCTTCACTTGTTTGAAGAACAACAACTAAAGAAGATGATGACAACTAGAATCAAAATACCAGTGGCTGAAACTAAGGAATGGAATTATACAGTCAAGGCAGAGGATAATAGTCTATCAGGAACAATATTAGGAAATCAGGTTATTCTAACCCCAGAAATATTATCTAAAGTTTTTGGCTTAGTAAATGGAGATGATGATTTGGAAATCACATCTGATGAGTTTAATGCTGCATTGGTTAAGATGGGTTACTCTGGTGGAAACCCTAACCACCTGTTAAATAAAAACTTATCTGTGGAGTATAAGTTTATGGCTGATGTAGTAGGCAAGGTTTTGCTAGGGAAAACTTCTGCCCATGACTACATTACAAGGCACCAATTTCTGGTGATGGTGGCCTTGGTTGAGAAAAAGAAAATCAATTGGGGAATGATCCTCTTTGAGTCAATCAGGAAGAAGTTAAGTAAGGCAAATGTTGGTTATGGTAGAATTCTGGGAATATTTCTTGAGGAAAGGCGGAAAAGGCTTCCCTCAGCCTTGTTTTCATCAATGCCAGTAAAAGGCTGCCCTCAGCCTTGTTTGGAAGATGGGAAAGGGTTATCCCTAAAAGGACTCCTAGAGCAGAACCATCAGAAATAGCTTCAGAAGGCACAAGGACTGTGCAAGTCACTCCCCCAGCCCTTCAAGAAGCTTCTCCTGTTGTTTCTCCTCCTCCTCTCCATTCTCCACCTATCATTTCTTCTGAAGAAATTCCTCCTCCCAACTCTCCCACTATACCATCCTCATTGCCATCTTCTCCTACTCTTCACACTCACCCATCTGAAGAACCTTCATCTTTCAATGATATTCCTTCTCCCATTCACATTGATTCTCAATCACCAACTCATCCTCAATCACCCATTATCCACCAAGATATCTCTCTTCCTCAATCTCCTACACAAATTATCCATCAAGATATCTCTCCACCTCACTCACCTATTCATCCACCTCAATCATTTTTTCAACCTCAATCACCTATCAACCCTCA
Organism: Dactylorhiza incarnata; assembly: GCA_033032865.1. Lineage (NCBI taxonomy): Eukaryota > Viridiplantae > Streptophyta > Magnoliopsida > Asparagales > Orchidaceae > Dactylorhiza > Dactylorhiza incarnata. The sequence continues at coordinate 6,073,164 of JAWHQI010000132.1, read as the reverse complement.
TTGCCCTATCCACTCTCATCCACCCATAGCTTAAGCTACCAACATTGCTTTCCCATACCTCATCCCATCCTCTTCTACATCCAATCCAGATCTTGTATATATTGATTTTAAATCTGTTGCTGATCAGGACTATCATCACATTGCTCCAAGGCTGAATGACCTCCTGGATGCAAAACTTGCTCTAGTTCTTCAAGCTGTTGATCTATCTGCCAAAATAGCTTCCTTCCCTTCATCCTCATTATCTGTCCCTTCTTCTAGGGGCCTAGATTCAGGAATTCCTGAAACTACGCAGGGGGAGATGCCTGATGAAGAAGCTCCAGAGCTCACAGCTTTCAGTGCAGAAGCAGTTTTGTTTGAAGAAATTGCAGTTCAGGCAGATACAATGATGACAGATGCAGTTCTTCCAGAAATGGAAGAAATAAATAATATCTCTATTAATTCATCTATAGATATTACTTATTTGCTTTCCCAGTTCAATACAATTTTCAGTGATTTGCCAGAATATCAAGGCTATTCAAAGGCAATTATTCGATATACTGCCCCTATTGATAAAGCCATCTTGAAAGAAATTATTAAAAGTTTTGAAGTTCCAGTTCAAGTTCCAGTGATTGAAGATAGTCCAGTTCTTCCAGTTCCAGTTATTGAAAGTCCAGCTCATCCAGCTCCAGTTAATCCTGAGAAAGACATTTCTAAAACCATACAGCTTATTGATGCTCTTTATGATAATCCTCCATCATCTGATGATAGTGATGATGATGACAATGATTCTGATGATTCTGATGATAGATCATCTAAGAAGAGAAAAGCCAAGCATGTGTAAAAGGCTGCTCCTAAGCCTCCCAATCCCAACAATGACATTCCATATTATATTTTGCATAACATTACTCTCACCAAGGACTCTCCAGCTTGGATGAGGATCTCAAGGAATGAAGCAAACAGAAGGAAGAAAATGAGGAAAACTAGTTATTACCCTGATAAGCCAGTTAAGTTCAATCATCCTCCTCCTCCTCCTCCAACAGCAGGTGCAGCTGGATCATCTAAGTTCTCCTCTTCCTCCCAAAGATACTCCTCCTAGCAATCTAAGAGACTAGCTAGTTCTAGTGGTTCTCAAAGTTCTAGGTCTTCAAGACCTCCCTCAGGATCTTCAAGATTAGTATCTTCAGAGTACAAGCTTCACATTTCTGATGGCTCTTCTCATAGAATAAAAAATCCTCAAGATCCTTCTTACGCTCAAGATAATATTACAGAGTACAGCCCTTCTTTTCCCAATCCTGAAGAAGAAAGGACATCACAAATGGCAAGATTCCAAGAATCCATTGCAGTTGCCCAAATTGTTTACCCGGGAAACCGCTTCCAAGAGGATTACTCGCAGACCGAGCGGTTTGCGGATCTAAGTCGCCCGGCTCAGATTAAACGAGATCCATCGACACCAGCTAACACAGGTCGGGCGGTCTGGCATAACTCAGACTGCCACCAAGTACTAAAGATAGTCCAGGCCCAAGTCCAGCAGGGCAAGTCGCGGTCTCAAGTCGGAGGTCGCGCGGTTTATGCCATGGGGATAAGCCAAGGTCCAAAGTCAAAGAACAAGCCGCGGTCTCAAGACAAAGATCGAGCGGGTAGTATCTTCGCCTTGGCAGCATCATCTTTAGCCTCTGGTCAGACAATTTGGAGGGGCAAGACGCCAAGCCGCGCGGCTTCTTTCTTTCCTTCTTTGTGTATCCCGTCACCGCCTGCACGTTTCTCTTGTACCTGGGCAGGCGGTTATTTTATCCCTGCCCGTTCGGGCAGGCCCCCAAGCCTATAAATAGAGGGCGGCACTGTTCCCAAGGAACACACACTCGAACCTAGGAGCTCGCTTGTTTGAGCTGCGGACTCGAGTTTCTCGTCTTGCGGACTGTCTGACCAGCCGGCTTCTCTTTTCCTGCACTTGCAGCCCGCTGTAACCACTTCTTTCTAATCAAAGGAAAGTCCGTCGCAGGAGTGGCATTTGCCGCGGCGGGTGAAGTCTGGCCTTGACCGCTGCTAGCGGTCTCATTCTTCTACACAAAAAGTAACCGGCAACCCGCAGCCTCCGGTTTCCCTCGGAGGTGCGATCTCAGACTCAACAGAAACACGCGGCCTTCAGATCGCGGATTGTCGGTAAAATCCTTTTCGCCACGATGTCAGATCGTCAGTTCCCCCTTGGAGACCGCTCCGATCATAGCGAGGACTCTTTATGGGAAGCCCTGGAGCAATCAAGGAGAGAAGCCGAGCGGGCTCAGAGGGCCACTGATCAGCGACTTGAAGCGATCAGTCAGACTTTAGCAATGCTAACCGAGCGACTAGTTCCGCAACAAGTCGCGGCTAATCAGGCGGTGACCCCGGTCCTTCCTCCACCTCCTCCTTACTCGCTACCGCAAGCCGCTAATTTCCAGCTCCATCAAGAAGACCCTGCGGCTAGGAAAAACTTCTATCAGGAAGCCGCGCACAACATGCCAGCTCGAGTCCTCGACTTCCAGGGGGCGACTTCTCACGCTGCCCACCTTTCCTACCCACAGGAGGGCGCGGCCCGTCTCTCCTACCCGCCTGAAGTTCCTATTCATCACTCCTACCCGCCAGAAGATGCTGCCCGGTCTTCTTATCAGGCGGCTTGTCCGCAAATAGCCGCAGCTCCGGCGGCTTATTACCCTGCTCCTCTGTATGAAGACATGGAAGAAACTTCTCCCTTTGTGGACGAAGTCAGAGGGGAGCCTGCCCCTAATAATTTCAGGGAGCCTCGCCTGCCAGCTTTCAATGGGGAGACTGATCCCACGGTTCATTTACAAGCTTTTGAGTCAGCCATTGCTCTCAGAACCTTAACCGATGCAACCAAGTGCAAGCTTCTTGTAAACTCCTTTGAAGGACAAGCGAGGGAATGGTTTTACGGTTTGCACCCCAGGTCGATCCGTTGTTTCGCGGAGCTGCGAAGAAAATTCCTGCTGAGATTCTCCACCTCAAGGAAGAGAAAGAGCGGTCCGGCGGCCCTTTTCGATATAAAACAACGGGAAGGCGAGACATGGGCTCGTTTTGTGGATCGATTCCAGAAAGAGATTATGGAAGTCTAAAATGTGGACCCGGAGCTGTATAGGGTTGCCCTCATCCATGGCCTAAGAGAGGGCCCCCTAAAGTTCGAAGCAAATATAAGGGAGCCTAAGACTTATCAGGAAATGATAAGTTTGGCAAATATGTTTATCAGAGGAGAGAAGAGCAATCCAGACTACGTCGCGAAGCTGGTAAGCGACAAGGAGCCATCAAATCCGTCCTTCCATCATCCACCATCGAATCAGTCCCACTTTGAACCCCGTTCCCAAAGGGGAAGGAACTACAAAAATAAGCAACCATTTATGGGCCATCAGCGGTTTCAAGATCAGAAACCACCGTTGGCCGTCGCCCCCGCTCCATCTGCTCCCTTTCCGCAAATCATGCCGGTATATTTGCAACAGTATGCCGCGCAGCCACCTCCAGTCATTCCATCAACTCAATACGATGATTCGCAAGAGTCATTCACTCCCCTAAACGTCACCATGGACGAAGTAGTCCAGATTCTGCAAAAGAGGCCAGATTTCAAAAGGCCTGCTCCTCTGAAGTCGGATATTCGCAATCGAAATCCGAACCTTTATTGTGAATATCATAAAGAGGGGGGACATCTAACTGATGACTGTCGAGCTCTTTGTCTGCTTATATAAAGACTCCTGGGACAAGGAAAGCTCCGGGGTCTAGTTCGGAAAGATAAAACTGCTGAGCCAACTACCGAGAAGAAAAAGGAGAAGGAAACAGTAGAAGTGACCTGGGAATGCGCCGACGTCGAGGACGACGGCTGCTATGGTGACATCCATCCTTCTACCGAATGCGTCGAAGTCAATGATGTGGGCCCCTTAGGGGACATCTATTGTATCCATGGGGGAGCTGGAGCGGAATCATCTCGCAAATCCAGCATTGCGAGAGTTCTAAAGCAGGAAGTGGCAGCCACTACAAGTTCTCCTCCCGAAAGCACTATTGTCACGTTTGGTCAGGAAGACCTTCCCCCCAATGCTAACCCTTTCGATGATGCGGTGGTTATCAAGGCCATCATCGAAAACTATACAGTCCACAAGATTCTGATTGATACCGGCAGCTCCGTCAATCTCCTTTTCCGCCCGACTTTCGAGGCCCTGAAGGCCCTGAAGAAGGAAGTAGAGGGTTTAGTGAAGCTCCTGGTCTCTCTTGGAGGGGTGATAAAGTTGATCAATTTTGTGGTAGTAGATGCCCCAAGCAACTACTGTGCTATCTTCGGGAGGCCGATTCTCAATGCGTATAGAGCAATAGTGTCCACTTTTCACCTTTCCCTCAAGTTCGCTGCTGAAGGAAAACAGTATCGGGTCAGAAGCAACCCAAAGGTAGCTCGGGAGTGCTACATCCGAACTGTCAACATGGTCACCGACGCTCCACTTCCCAAGATCATGGATAAGGTTTTGGAGGTTGCTGAGTCTCCAGAGGCCGCCGAGGAAGGAAAAGATCGAGAAGGGGCTCACTTGGAACCTGCCCAAGCGACCCAAGAAGTTCCTATTGCTGAGGGGGCAGAAAAGAAGCTGGTCATCAACGCTGAGTTGTCAGAAGAGGAGAAAGTGGAGCTAATCTCCTGTCTGTTGGGGAATCTGGATATCTTCGCTTGGTCAGCGGAGGATATGCCAGGAGTGGATCCAGACGTGGCTTGTCATCATCTAAACGTATCTCCTGAGTTCAAGCCCGTCCAGCAAAAGAAGAGAGAAGTGGCGACCAAGCTGGCGTTGCCCATCAGAGAGGAGGTCTCCAAACTCCTAAAAGCGGGTTTCATTTCTGAGATTCAATATCCCACGTGGATGTCGAATGTTGTAATGGTTAAGAAATCTTGTGGGAAGTGGCGCATGTGTGTGGACTTCACCAAACTTAATAAAGCGTGCCCTAAATATTGTTACCCTTTGCCTCGGATAGATGTCTTAGTTGATTCCGCGGTTGGGTATGGTTTTATGAGTTTCCTCGATGCCTTCTCCGGGTACCATCAAAGTAAAATGCACAAACCTGACATCCCGCATACCTCATTTATCACAAACGATGGGTGTTACTGCTATCTCGTAATGCCCTTCGGTCTTAAAAACGCGGGTGCAACATACCAAAGAATGATGGATACCGTCTTTAAACATCAAAAGGGCGGGAATCTCGAAGTTTACGTTGATGATCTTCTTCTCAAAAGTAAAACATTCTCATTGCACTTGAAAGACCTCGTAGAGACGTTCGCTACTCTACGGAGGTTCAAGTTAAAATTAAACCCATTGAAATGTGTGTTCGGGGCAAGAAAAGGAAAATTTCTTGGGCATCTCTTAACTCCTGATGGCCTTGCACCAAATCCAGATAAGGTGAAGGCCATCCTTGATATGACCCCTCCTCGAAATACTAAAGAAGTTCAACAACTTGGGGGGAGATTGGCAGGATTGAGCAGGTTTATCTCCAAATCCGGAGATAAAAGTGCCCCATTCTTTAAAACATTGCGAGGGGGATCAAAGTTTGAATGGAGCGAGAAGTGTAACAAGGCTTTCGAGCAGCTGAAGGGACAGTTAACTTCGACTCCACTACTCCAAAGTCCCCGTGAGGGAGAAAAGCTATTCTTATATCTGGGAGTCGGACCAGAAGTGGTGAGTTCCGTCCTCATTCGGGAAGAAAAGAGGAGGCAGTTTCCAATATACTATGTCAGCCACATCCTTAAGGATGCAGAAACCAGATATTCGATCCTGGAGAAACTGGCCTTGGCTTTGGTTATGTCTGCGCGAAGGCTTCGCCCTTATTTTCAGGCTCATTCCATCCAAGTTATTACAGATCATCCTTTAAAAAATATTCTTGAAAAGCCAGATCATTCAGGGAGGTTGGCAAAATGGGCTATTGAACTAAGTGAATTTGAGATATCGTACATCCCCGGAATAGCAATCAAAGCGCAAATCTTGGCAGACTTCCTGGTAGATACAACAGAGCTTAGTCCTGAACAGGTGGTACGATCTCCTCTGGCTTGGATCATTTATGTGGATGGGGCTTCTGGCAAAAACTCCGTGGGAGCCGGAGTAGTGTTGATCAGCCCAAATGGCATCAGGCTGGAGCAAGCTATCAAGTTCTTCTTTCCAGTTACAAATAACTAGGCAGAATGCGAAGCACTTCTGGCTGGGCTAAGGCTTGCGAAGGAGTTGGGCATAGAATATGTACATGTTAGAACCGATTCACTGGTGATGGCCTCCCAGGTCTTGGGAAATTATGAGACAAGGGAGCCGATTCTGCGAAAATATCTGCTATTAGCCAAAAAGGAAATCGGAAGATTCAAGTCATTTATTATCGAGCACATCCCAAGAATGCAAAATGAGGAGGCAGATGAATTGTCGAAGTTCGGTCTTCCATCAGAGGGAGTGACATTTGAACTCTTTCATCCGGCAATAGATGAGGCAGAACTCATGCAAATTGATCATAATCCTTCATGGAAGGATCCTTGCGAGTTATTCCTATCAAAGGGGGAGTTCCACCATTCCATCAAAGATCGGAGAAGATTCAAAAGGAAGGCGGCATATTATTATCTAATAGAAGGAGTTCTCTACAGAAAAACTTTGATTTCCCCCTCAGCACGATGTGTTTCAGAAGAAGAGATCCCTATCGTACTTCAGGAAGTTCATTCTGGGGAATGTGGTAGCCATTCAGGGGCAAAAACCTTAGAAAAAAGGATCCTGCGGCAAGGATATTTTTGGCAGACTATGAGAAAGGATGCTGAAGCATTTGGCAAGCGGTGTGTGCAGTCCCAAAAGTTCGCTCCTCTTCAGCATCTGCCCGCTCAGTCGCTTAGGTCAATAACTGCACCCTGGCCCTTCGCAGTTTGGGGGATGGATCTCATCGGACCCTTTCCAATGGCTAGCGGTCAGCGCCGCTTTATCATAGTGATGATTGGCTACTTCAGTAAGTGGATCGAGGCTAAGGCACTGGCAAGAACTACTACCCAAATCATCAGAAACTTCATCTGGGGAGAAATAGTCTGCCGACACAGAATTCCGCTGGCAATTGTCACTGATAATGGTCCACAATTCAATAATCCCGAGATGATAAAATTTTGCGATCAGGTTGGAATTGACCTGCGGTTTTCCTCAGTACATCATCCAAGGACCAATGGTCAGGTAGAAGCAGCCAACAGGCGAATCCAGCAGCTCCTGATGAAAAGAGTTTGGAATCAGAAAGGAAATTGGCAGATCAACTTCCCTCCATCCTTTGGACTCTTCGTACTACTCCATCTTCAGCTACATGGGAGACACCATTCAAACTATCTCATGGCTCGGAGGCTGTTGTTCCTGTGGAGTTTGAGGTGGTCACTCCAAGAGTTGTGTACGGAAAAGAAGGAGGAGAAGCGTGGGTAGAATACAATGACGAGGCTGTCAAGTATAGTTTGGATCTAATCGAAGAACTTCAGGATGAGGCAACAATAAGGCAAGAAGAAATTAAAAGGAGGATGGCAAAGTACTTTGACAAAAATGTTAGGGTAAAGCATTTTGCTGTCGGCGACGTCGTATTAAAAAAGGTTGATGCAGCAGCCCGAACAGGTAATGTCGAGAACCTAAATCCTAATTGGGCTGGACCTTTCATCGTCAAGGAGGCACTAAAAAGTGGGGCTTATCGCCTCCAAACAAGCGAAGGAGAAGACATCCCGCGCACCTGGAGTGGCGACGATCTCAAACGGTTCTATCCTTGAAATGTCTTCTTTACTTTCCTGCAGTTTTTTGAGATATTTTAATAAGAAGCTCAATACTGACACTTCTCCATGTCTGATGTTTCCTTTCTGCATTTTCTCATATATCAAACTCACTGAACCATGGAGACATCGCCAAGTTCTGCTCGAACCCCCTCGGATTGTAGTCATTAGCGTAAAACCATGAAGATCATGTGTAGCGGGGAGTTTTCGCACACGTGTAGTGGTAGCTTGCCAATTCCCGTGCGGTGGTCTTCAGAACCTTGGATCCCGGCTGATATCCGACACACCCCTGCATCAAGGGAGGTCTAGGTGAATGTTGGCTCTATCATGCCCCGAGGGGGATATAATTACAGCTTTGATGATCCTTCTGAGGAAAGCAATGTCGGTATAGCCCCCGCGGCATAACCACACCTGCCCAACTGATCATCTTAGTCTGTGACTATCGAATACTCCAAGATACTCTCGAGCGATGCCTAAGCGGGACCCACAACTGAGTTTATCTCTCTGAGGAAAGCAATGTTCGCCGCCTAGGCCCACCTGCCCAATTGATCAACTCGGCTTGTAGCCCTAGGCAAGAGAGCAGTCGAGTCGCTTACAGCCCTTATGACCACTTGAGGAAAGCAATGTTCGCCGCCTAGGCCCACCTGCCCACTTGGTCATCTGGGTCTGTACTTGTTTCTCTTTATTTCTACAGCTCTTATGACCACTTGAGGAAAGCAATGTTCGCCGCCTAGGCCCACCTGCCCACTTGGTCATCTGAGTCTGTAATCATCTTTATTGCATTACCAGGGATTATCTCGTCCCATATGGTCATTATAGACCATTTGGAGGAAAAAGCAGGATTTCTATGTGCAGCATAAACCGGACGACTTAATACTCAAACCGGGCGGTTTGAAATAAGCAGGTACCAGGGCTTTCAGACGGTCTAGTTATTAAACCTGGCGGTCTGGTTATTAAACCTGGCGGTCTGGTTATTAAACCAGGCGGTCTAAAATCAGCAGGTTCCAAAGATGTCATATGGTTTGGTTTTTAGACCGGGCGGTTTGAAATAAGCAGGTACCAGGGCTTTCAGGCGGTCTGGTTATTAAACCAGGCGATCTAAAATCAGCAGGTTCCAATGACGTCATGCGGTTCGGTTTTTAGACCGGACGGTTTGAAGTGAACAGGGTATCATAAAGGTATCAAGGTAAATATCAGGGACGCAAGCATAATCATGACCGGCCGACCTTATTATCCGGATTATGAATTTATCATCCTTATGGGTTTCCATTCAATCCAATCGGATAATCACAGGATCTTTTCAATCAGGCGGTTATGATTCTCGTTGCAAGTATTAAACCTGCTAAATGCACGAATTCTATATACAGCTCGTACGGCTTGTCAGGTTATGATTCTCGTTGCAAGTATTAAACCTGCTAATCGCACGAATTCTATATACAGCTCGTACGGCTTGTCAGCCAATGTTATATATAACTGTCATATAGATTGATCAGATTAAATGTTAATCGCATGGTTTATAAACTGATCTTCTTGAGACTGGATATTCTGCTTACGGTCGCACGGCTTGATTATTTCAAATTCCAGATCAGTTATCTGATTGCATTCACGGAGGTGGGATTTACAGCAATGTTAACTGCAAGTCGCCTGAGTTAAGACGCTGACCGCTCGGTCTGAAAATTGTTCTCATGACTTGTCCTTCTTTATCCTGGAAAGCAAGTATGCCGGGTCTAGTAGTAACCGCGTGGCTCAATTGTGTCCGGTCTCCGGGATGTCGTAATACATTCGTAATAAGTTAGCACTTTCTCAGAATAAATCGGATAAATTCGATTCGGATTAAAAGAAGCAAGCTATGCGAGTGGGTTTTTAGATACTTTACCGGAATCTTATTAAGATCGCTATCCTAACAGGATAAGTTGACATTAAGTCGCACGGCTTGGTTAGATTTAACACAGAAAGAGATCGCAAACAATCGCAAGTAAGTCGCAGAAGGTAGACGGATAGACAGGTAAAAGCTTTTCATTTCATTATCAAAACATTGTTTACATTATGTTTTAAGCCGTCCGGCTAACAACATCAAGCCGATGGCTAATCAAAATAAAAAGCAAAATACAGCTACTGATTGTGCGACTTGAGTTTCTTAGACGCATGAGCACTTGAATGTTCGCTGCTATCAATCGAAACGTCAGGAGAATAACCCTCGCTACCCGACGAGGATGAGCTGCTCAATTCGCCCGATTTGCGACCAGCATCTTCTTCAGAATCGCTGGATTCGGACTCCGAGCCACTCTCACCACTCTTAGCCGCTCCGGGTTCTTCAACCTCGTCATCTACATCATCGCTCTCCTCCGAACTGGATCCGTCGGCTTTATTCTTTCCTTTGGCTTTCCGCCTGATCTTTTCTAACTTCTTTTGCAAGATCGGATAGGCGTCCGAGAAGGTGAAATGCTCGAAACCGGGCGCGAACCCGTTGAGCTCCCGCAAGCGGTTAAAAGCATTATCAATTCCCTCGGCGACATGAGGGAAGAGTTCCTGCTGATAGACCGGGTCGGTCTCATCATACTTAGCCTGCAAAAGAAAAGAGTAAGGTAAGACCGTGCGGTCTGAGAACATTGGTGTTGATGCTGGCCAGGTGATGACTTACCGACTCGGCTTCCTTTAGCCGCGCATTTTCTTTCTTCAATTCGGCAATTTCCTTCTCTTGAAGAGCATTTTCTTTAATCAACCTCTTAAGGGTCATCCCCATGAAGGCGTTGGTGATGAAGCTCTCGGCACTAACCCGCGCGGCCTCCTTGGCGAGCTCTTCATCGGGAATTTTCCTCAACCTCCTGAAGTTCCGTCGGCCGAACATAGCGATGCTAGCGGCCTCAGCATGTCGGCCCGACTTCTCGTTCGCCCAGTGGGGAAGCGCAGTAGAGATCTGGACACTATCGCTGTCCGGGTGCCAGGTCAAGACCGGGTGGCCTTTTAGATCCTTCACCTTGCTGAAGGAGCGAAGGGCGGCGAAGTTGCCCGAGGAACCCGAATCCTCCCCATCAGACGAAAGCGGCTTGTTCCTGGCTTGCCTCTTCCTCTTCTCCGTCTGAGTCAAGACTAAACCGTCCGGACTGATCGGCTTGTTAGCAGGAACAACGGCTTGGGCTATAAAAGAAGAAGAGTCAGCACAAGAGACCGAGCGGTTAACATTAAAGTCGGAAGCAAAGGGAAGCTTACTATCTTCAAGCCGAACGTTCTCTAGCTCGGCAAGTAGAGGGATATAGTAGCTTATGTTAAGCAGCTCATCCTTGAGAAGCTTGCAGATTCCCTTCTCCACTTCGCTTATTGGGACCGGTTGAAAGGCCTCCTCAGGCCGCACTTGCGGATTCGGGTTCAACAGACCAAGTCGGCCTTCGAAGATCAAGTATCTCTCAGGCCAGGCCGTGACCTTGTTCGCCAGATTGACCATCTTCAACCCGCGGCAGCCAAAGTAGAGGTGGCCTTTGAAGACATCCGATTCAGAGTTCGGGATGGCTCGCACCGAGAATATCTTCCTGAAGAGGTCCATAGAGAAGCGGACTCTCTCAGATCGCAGGTAGGAGATGAAGCTACATATCCCGGCCATCGAGTTGGGAGAAATCTGGCCGGAAACAACTCCATAATGGTCAAAGACCATGGCGAGCTCAATCGAAATCGGGAATTTGAATCCGCAATCGAAATGGTCGATTGGGATCGCGATATGGTTTGGGCCAGACGAATTCATCCGCTCATCACGGAGCGGAAGCCGCGCGAGCAGCGGACTGTCAGTCACGTGCTTCTCGATGAATTCGTCCAGCTCGGCCTTTGTCAAACGACACTCCTCGAGGTCTGCAGAGTGAAAGGCCACGGCGGCTTCGGAGCGGGTAGCAGAGGTCTTCGCAGGTTGCTTCGACTGGCGCTTTACTCCCATCTTGAAATTTTGGTAAAAGGAATTTCGGAAGGGCGCTACTTATAAGAACGGATGATCTGCATTTAGCAAAGGTCAAATCACGGCTAGACCGGTCAACCCGTGCGGGTACATCATCACAAAACTCAACCACAAAGACCGTGTAATTCAAACAAGCGAATTAAAGAATCACGAAAACAAGCAGATCGGTTTATGTAAAATAACTCACAGGCATCAATCAACACAACAAGAAGGCAAAAAAGTAAATTCAAATATTTAAGCCGCACGGCCTGAATGGCAGATCGAATATTATAGAGTCAGATTCAAGCAAATTGTCCAAGAGACCGAATAGAAATATTATTACAAAGTTCATATCTCAGAGCCACTCGTTACGGACGGGTATCGCTCGGTTCATCCTCCCTGTGAAGCCGCGCGACATGATCGCCGATTTGAAGTACAGTTCCCTGCATTTGGTTCATATTATGATTAAGGCGGTTGATCATGCTATGAATCCGCGCGGCATCTCTCTCTACTCGCGTCACGGGGATCATGCGAGTAGGCAAGGTCGCTGCGGACTCATGAACACTAACAACTGGGCGGGTCGTCCCGGCTACAGGAAGAGACGAGCTCGTCCCTGCGTCCGGGCGGCTTGACCCTCGCCGGCCTTCGTCAACTACGTTAATAGGGTGCCGACTTCCGCCGGCTTCCTTGGCCAAATGAAGGTATCTGTCCCTATAATAGGCACAGTCCTCTTCGAGCTTGCGGACTTCCTTCTTTCCACGATCAATCCGGACGGTCAGCGCAGCCACTTGGTCTTGCTGCGCCTTTGATTTCTCTCGACGCTCTCTCCGCTCGGCCTCTAGCGCTGCTCGGCTTTCCCTCCGTTCGGTTTCCAATTCTACCCGAAGAGCAGCTTTCGCATATTGGGCGACCTTCTCTCTCTCCTCCACAGCCCTCAGCTGCTTAGCAAGGGTTTCCAGATTCTTTTGAAGCCGGGACATCTCGTCCTCCATCCGAGTATCCGGCCGAGAAGAACTCAGCAAGGGTGGATCAAGAGGGGGAAGATAGGTCACCAGTTCGCCCGGCTTCGGGATAGAGTCACGGTCATCTGCAATAAGAGAAAATAGTCAAGGAGTATTCAAAAGGAAACCGCTTTCATCGAATTTTCCTCGCTTACAAGCCGCGGCAGTTTGAATTGAATTCGGGCGGACGGGTCGCCTTATTAGCTCGGTATCGAACTATCAGCGTTGTTCTCTCCAAGATCTCTCACTTTGCCTCCGCTTAGCAGCAGAAAGTTGAGCAGCGGAGGGAAAGAAGCTGGGCGACGGGTTCAACAACGAAGCGCGCGACTTGTTTTGAGGCCTCGGCATGAAAAAACGAATGGAGTGGTAATCCGCTCCCCTTTTACCTTGCAGCAAAAGATTGGGTTGCGGCGGGGGCGGCCTGGCAAGCTGATCTCTTACTCGCTCCGCCTTCACCTGCATAAACCGCAGACCGGCCGTCACGGTATCTTCAGGTACCGGTATGGTTCTTTCAGTCGCGACCTCAGGAAGGATGGCCTCCTTAAGGCTGGTGGCATCCTCAGACAGGGCGGATCCTTTCTCTCCTGGCGGGTTAGCAGCCTGCAGTTCGGAAGAAGTTCTCAGCTGATCATCTTGCTTCTGAAAAGAATCAAAATCCTTAAGGAGGTCGCTTACGGAAATGCTATGAGCATCAATTGGAACCTGGTCGCTCGGCTGGGGAGGAGTACTCAAGCCTTCTGAAACTTCATTCTCGCGCGACTTGCCTTGCAGGCTGTCCGCTTTGGGTTTCCCAGATGCTGCCTTATTCTTGGCCTTCAGCTTCTTCATCTTCTTGAGAAGTCTGTCCGCAACGGACTCCTCCTTCTTTCTCTTTTTTGACTTCAGGATGGTTGGTTTGTCCGGGCTGTCCTCGACGTTAATAACTGGAGCTTCCAGATCGGCCGGCTTGGGGGAGTCAACTGCCTCTCCCCCTTCATCTCTAATTTTTAGATGAAAATCCCCGGACGGGGTGACCTCCATCTTGAAAGACTCATCCCCATCGCCTTTTTGGGAAGCAGTCTCCAAGTCTGTCTTACCCGGCGGATAAGGCGGGCTGTTCCCTTTGTCAGAGAAGGTTGGGGGATCAGCTGGGGGCGGGTTCAGACAGCTCGCCTCATCTTTAGTCGATAGGACGACTGTCTGCTCATGAAGCAGTTCAGTCGGCTTGTTCTCCTCCTATTTAGATGACAAGTCAATTGTCAGCTCTGCAGGCAGGTCGGTCGGTTTACTCATAGAAGCAATTGTTACGGTCTTATCAGGCCGCTTCGACTTTTTCTTCTTCTTCTCTTTCGAGCGGTCTCTCCTCGCGGTTCTTTCCGGACTTCTCAAGAACTTCGAGCTCAGCCATCAGGTTCACCATCTTTTTCGGGTTGTTCAATCCGAAAGCCCTAACCGCAATAGGCGAGTAGTGACTCGTGGTAACAATGGAGTTATGCCAGAATCTAAGCTTCTGGAACATTTATAACCAACGGGGTGAAGACGGCGCGGTCTCCGGCTAGCACTGATATTTTCGAAATCTTCACGGAAATTTAAAAATATGCGGGGATTATGTTTACCCGGGAAACCGCTTCCAAGAGGATTACTCGCAGACCGAGCGGTTTGCTGATCTAAGTCGCCCGGCTCAGATTAAACGAGATCCATCGACACCAGCTAACACAGGTCGGGCGGTCTGGCATAACTCAGACCGCCGCCAAGTACTAAAGATAGTCCAGGCCCAAGTCCAGCAGGGCAAGTCGCGGTCTCAAGTTGGAGGTCGCGCGGTTTATGCCATGGGGATAAGCCAAGGTCCAAAGTCAAAGAACAAGCCGCGGTCTCAAGACAAAGATCGAGCGGGTAGTATCTTCGCCTTGGCCGCATCATCTTTAGCCTCTGGTCAGACAATTCGGAGGGGCAAGCCGCCAAGCCGCGCGGCTTCTTTCTTTCCTTCTTTGTGTATCCCGTCACCGCCTGCCCGTTTCTCCTGTACCCGGGCAGGCGGTTATTTTATCCCTGCCCGTTCGGGCAGGCCCCCAAGCCTATAAATAGGGGGCGGCACTGTTCCCAAGGAACGCACACTCGAACCTAGGAGCTCGCTTGTTTGAGCTGCGGACTCGAGTTTCTCGTCTTGCGGACTGTCTGACCGGCCGGCTTCTCTTTTCCTGCACTTGCAGCCCGCTGTAACCACTTCTTTCTAATCAAAGGAAAGCCCGTCGCAGGAGTGGCATTTGCCGCGGCGGGCGAAGTCTGGCCTTGACCGTTGCTAGCGGTCTCATTCTTCTACACAAAAAGTAACCGGTAACCCGCAGCCTCCGGTTTCCCTCGGAGGTGCGATCTCGGACTCAACACACATCAATAAAGCTAAAGCATAAGGTAAAGATTACTCAAAATTTTCAACCATGTCAGATTTCAGAACGAAAGAATTTGAAAAATACAAATCCAGAAAAGTGTTCAATGCTGAAGAATACTTAGAAAAGCACCCAGAAGCAGCGGTTCCTCATGTCAAATCTCAAACCATTATGGGAGCTCAGGATATGCATATGAGCAAGAAAGAATCTGAAAACCCAAACAGACAAATCATCTTCAAGCCTCCCTCAACAAAGAAGTAAAAGGTTTTGATCTATTTGTTTTTGGTTGACATTTCTATTTTATTGTAATATTATCAAACTCAGAGCTCTCCTTATTTTATCTGCTGATATGGTTTTACATTCTGTCAGATATATTTTTGCTCTGCTATTTTTCTGTTATTTATTTGAAATTTGTCAAATAGTATCCTAACCCAAATAGGGGGAGATTGTTGGAACAACCCTATTACTGATTTGGGATAGGATTACTATGTGTTGACTAGGATCAAGTTGACCCCCATTGTATAGTCTAAGGGTCATAGTTTTAGGCTGATTAGATAGCTAGAACTTAGAATTTCTCTAAGTTTCTGCGTTCGACGAACTCTACACTGGGTTCGACGAACTGCTCTCTGTGTTCGACGAACGGCCATCTCTCTGCGTTTGATGAATGGCGTGCTCCATTCTCAGCGTCTCAGTGGTCGACGATTTTCAGTTCACAGCGGCTCAGCGTCTCAGCGGTCGACGAATTCTTCAGTTCGACGAACTTTATATTGAGATCGACGAACTCCAGCCTGAGTTCAACGAATCTTTATTAGATGCTCGGTTCGACGAACTCTTGCTTCAGGTCGATGAAATCTTACCTCAGATCGACAAATCTTCTCTCAGATTGTTCAGATCAGTCATTCAATTTCTCTGAACTCGGTTCATCCATCAGATTCAGTTTTATTTCTCATTTGGAGTTATTCTTCCAGATAAGACAAGTTTTATCCTTCCTTTAATTCTATTCTCCTTCCAATTCCTTCTCTCGAGAAAAATAACTGTTTGGCTTATTGGAAAAGGAAATCATTAATTATTAAAGAGGAAAGGAATTAAGATCGGCTGAATTAGTGGAAGTTCTAAGAAAAGATTTATTGCAGATTATTCTATTCCTAATCAGAGAGATTTGAAATTCAAATCAGTCGTCTCCTCTCCAAGAAAATATAGAATACCAGAAAGAAAAAGACACACACAGATAGAAAAGATCAGTGCTTCAGTCTCTAGAAAATATTCAAGAAGGAAAAAAGAAAAGAAAGTTTATCTTCCTCAAGCAGCATCTCATTTTCTGAGAACATCTTCAAGATCAATCTCTCGGTCTTTCTGATGCAAGTTTTCAAATCTTCTATAGAGCAATAATAATCTGAGGATGTACAACCCTGATATTCGCCAGGTGAGGAAATCGAGCGAGACGGGAGTGGCGAGGTCCAGACCTCGCCGAGATCGGCCCCCAGCCGATGAGACCTTGGCAGACCACCAAAATAGGCAGCGAGGTCCTCGCGAGGCGACCCTCTAAAAGAGACGCCGCGGGCAGTATTCGCGAGAGGACCCGCGAGAAATCCTTCAGCAAGGTTCTCGCAAGGCGATCCCCCGGAAGAGATATCACGGACAGGACCCGCGAGAAGGCCTGCGAGAGCTCCGACAGTAAGGTCATCGCAACCCCTTATCCACAAATCATTAGGGTCGACTTACCATTTTATCCTTGGTGGTCTGCCCTTAGCCTCTCCAAACGGCGGAGCTTGGCTGTTAGCAGACCCATTTGGGGTGCAGATAGTAAAATCTAAAGGCGGAATCCTGTTATTTACAGACCAGATCAGAAAATCTATAAATAGGACCTTAAGGGCACCTTTGGAGAGGATCTCACTTCATCTTCCCTCTCCTTAGGCTTTCTTTGGTTAGCATTTCCAGAGCTCTCCAAGGTGCCCAAGTCTCAGCTTTGGCTTGGGAGGGGAAGCGCTCAACGATCTTCCGGGTTAATGGAGGGACCTCCTCGCTATGACTAAGGTCTTAGTCAATTTCCTAATCTTCCGTCTACCCTCCTCGAGGGATCAGTAAGGGCTAGCCATCCCTCATCTCGGTGAGGGCCCCGAGCTCTACGAGAGACCGAGAAATCGGTTTCAACATTTTGGTGCGGTGAGCGTGGAGCGTGGCTGGTTCAAGAAAGTTCCAGAGAAGGGTTATGGCAGGAGATGAGGAGCAGGGCGAGGAGTTCGGCGAGACTCCTCAGGAGGCGATGGCCAGGATGCTCGCGGATTTCAGAAAGGAGGTGCTCGACACCTTGGGTTTCACGGTCACAGCTCTGCGAAGTGAGTTTGCGACCCCAGCACCTCAGGCGACCAATCCCCCAACAGCAGTCGGCGAGAAGGCACCAGGGGGAAGGGCTGGAAAGGAAGTCGACGTTGGTTTAGGTCAGAGCCAGGAAGGGCGAGTGTTGTTCGCCAGTCCGGCGAGCTCCGTGCCTGCAAGCTCAGTGCTGGCGAGCTCCGTGCCAGCGAGCGCGACGCAGGCGAGTGTGCGCCAAGAGGAAGCGGCGACGGTCGGGGTGGTTCAGGCGAGCACCGCCCTCGCGAGCACAGTCCCGGCGAGCTCAAGTTTGGCGAGCGAGCTCGGGGGACGAGTGGAGCCAGGAAGAGTGACAGGAGGGGGAAGCCCCTTTTGCGAGTTGGTGCTTTCCGCACCCGTCCCGAGGGGATTTGGAGAATGGGACCGGGTGTACTACAACGGTAGAGATGACCCTGTCCAGCACCTGCAGAGTTTCGAAGACTCGGTCTCCATCAGGCCGATGTCAGATGCCTTCAAGTGTCGGCTCTTTGCCGTCACCCTCAAGGAGAAGGCCAGGGACTGGTTCCATCATCTACCTGCAGGGTCAATCTACTCGTTCGAGGATTTGCGCCGAAGTTTTTTACTGAGGTTCTCGACCTCAAAAAAGGGAAAGAAGGACGCTGATTCCCTCTTCGCAGTGAAGCAGGGACCCAGGGAGTCGCTGGCTCAGTATGCTGATCGGTTCCAGGAGGAAGTACGACTCACTCAGGAGATGCCTGGGTTTGCACTCCAACTCGCCTTCACGGTCGGGTTGAAAGAGAGTTTTTTCAAGATGGCGTTGAAGAGAAAAGCCCCCGTCTCCTTTGAAGAGCTGATGAAGAGGGTGTCGGAGGAAGTCGCGAGTGAGGAAGTCAATCAAGAGCTCACCAAGAGGCTAGCAAAGCTCAGTGAGCCGGAGGTGAGGCAGCAGGAGGTCAGGAGAAGGGAAGAGCCCCAGGCCCCGGAGGGGGAATGGAGGCCGCAAGGTGGAGGAATGCAAGGGCAGGGAAGGGGTTACGGCCCAGGAAGGGGTAACCATGTCGGAGGTCAGTGGAGGCCCCCCCCCAGTTAGGGTGGAGGCAAGGTCCGATGCAAATGCCTCCCCCTCCCCAACAGGCCATGGCAATTGGAAGAGGAAGAGGAAGAGGAAGAGGAAGGGGAGGAGAGGTGGAAACGACAGCCGCTAGGAGGAGAAGGAATAGGGTGGCAGAGGCCGATGCAGGGGAAGTGACATTGCCATATTGTATCTTTCATGATGTGGAAGGTCACTCGGCAGACACCTGTCCGGAGTTCCTGGAAGTAAAGAGGGGCAGAGCGCCCGCGCCACCGCAGCAGCAGCCAGTAAGGATCGTGGAGGTCGAACCTCGAGAGGAGGATGAGGAAAGGTGTGAGGATAGAGCCGATATGGGAAGTAGAGGAGGGATCGGGGTAATCCATTGGGGGGTAGGGGTAGAGGCGACCCGCAAGGCTAGCCTCCATACCATCTACCGCCGGAGCGTGGCTTCGACCTCCACCACTCCACCCCCGGCCGAAAAAATCATTTTCACCCAGAAAGACATGCCGGGCTACGAGGACCCGTTCTGCGATGCGCTGGTCATCCAGACGGCGATCGAGAACTTCACTGTCTCCCGGATCCTAGTGGACAACGAAAGTTCGGTCAACGTCA
Source organism: Dactylorhiza incarnata (assembly GCA_033032865.1). NCBI lineage: Eukaryota > Viridiplantae > Streptophyta > Magnoliopsida > Asparagales > Orchidaceae > Dactylorhiza > Dactylorhiza incarnata. Next base: position 6,054,140 of record JAWHQI010000132.1, on the reverse strand, counting down.
TCTTCAAGAAGGCGTTTGACAAGATGGAGGTGGAGCCCAGAAGGGTGTTGGCCTCAGATGGCCCTCTGTTCAGATTATCGGGGGAGAGGAAGGAAGTAGAAGGGGGAGTGGGGCTTCATGTGACCCTGGGTGGGCAGTCCCGGAACTATCGTTTTGTCATAGTGGATGCCCCAAGCAGTTACAGCGCCATCTTCGGACGGCCATTCATCAGCGCGTTCCGCTGTGTCCCCTCCACCTTTCATCAATGCCTTAAGTTCAACGACGGAGGGGTTCAGGTGCGGATCAGGGGGGATCCCAAGGTGGCAAGACAGTGCTACGTAACGGCTGTCAACACCATCTCTTGGATGGGAGAAGCTGAGGAGTGGGATAGGAAGATGGAGGAGGAGGCCGAAGCCGGAAGTATGGAGGTAGCCGAGGAGAGGATGGAGGGAGATGAAGTCCATGCCCAAGAAGGGGTAGCTGAGGGACCCCGGGTGGAAGGAGAGGAAGAAGAAGAGAAGGCCCAGGAGGGAAGGGTGGAAGAGCTGATGGTGGTAGAGAAGGAAGTCGAGGAGGAAACCCAGGCTCCCACTTGTGCCGAAGAGGAGAGGGCTTGGGGAGAGCAGTCCCGGTTGGAGGCTGTGGACGAGGTCGTAGAGCTCGAGGTCACCACCCAGCTGGGGGTGGTGGAAAAAGTCCGGGTCAGCGGAGGACTCAACCCGGAAGATTAAGTGGAGATTTTGGCTTGCGTACAGAAGAACGTAGACGTCTTCGCTTGGAGCGCCGCGGAAATGCCCGGAATCGACGCGGATGTGGCTTGCCATCGCCTCAACCTCAACCCCGGCGCCCGCCCCATCCGCTAGAAGAGGAGGGCCGTCGCAGACAAGCTGGAAGGGCCCATCCACGAGGAGGTGGGCAAGCTCCTGCAGGCAGGCTTTGTATCGGAGATCCAGTATCCAGGCTGGGTCTCCACCGTCGTTATGGTGAAAAAAGGCGGAGGTAAGTGGAGGATGTGTATCGACTTTTCCTTGCTTAATAAATCATGCCCTAAGGATTGTTACCCCTGCCTAGAATCGACGCGATGGTTGACTCAGCCGTCGGTTTTCCTGTAATGTCTTTCTTAGATGCTTTTTCAGGTTACCATCAAATCCGCATGCATCCCCCAGACATCAAAGATGTCTCCTTCATCATGGGGGATGGATGCTACTGTTATAAAATGATGTCGTTCGGGCTCAAGAATGCAGGTGCCACATACCAAAGGATGATGGACAGGGTCTTCCGCGAGCAGAAGGGAAGAAACTTAGAGGTTTATGTAGATGACCTCATGGTAAAGAGCCGGGACCTCGGGTCTCACCTTCGAGACCTTGAAGAGACGTTCCGGACCCTGCGGCGGTACAAGATGAAACTCAATCCCTTGAAGTGTGTCTTCGGGGCGAGCCGAGGAAAGTTCCTGGGCCACTTGCTCACCCCCGCGGGAGTGGAACCTAACCCAGACAAGGTTAAAGCGGTGATGGAGTTAGGGTCGCCGAGAAATCCGAAGGAGGTTCAGAGCCTTACGGGGAAGTTGGCTGGGCTCAGCAGGTTCCTCTCGAAGGCGGGAGAAAAGTGTGCACCTTTTTTCAAGGTGCTGCGGGGAAACAAGAAGTTTGAATGGACCCCGGAGTGCGAGAAGGCCTTCCAGGCTCTGAAAGAACGGCTCACCCAAACCCCTCTGCTCCAGGGACCGAGGCCAGGAGAAGACCTATCGCTTTACCTGGGGGTAGGGTCCGAAGCAGTAAGTTCCGTGTTGATCCGGGAGGAGGGGAAGAAACAGTTCCCTATCTACTACGTCAGCCGAGTGCCGAAGAAGGCAGAGCTCCGATACCCGATCTTGGAAAAGTTGGCCTTCGCATTGGTGGTGTCAGCCAGGAGGCTCCGACCTTACTTTCAAGCCCATTCAATCAAAGTAGTGACGGACCACCCGCTCCGTAAAATCATGGAAGGGGTGGAGCACTCAGGAAGGTTGGCAAAGTGGTCCATGGAGTTAAGTGAATTCAATATCATGTTCGTGCCCAGGACGTCCATCAGGGCTCAGGCGGTGGCAGACTTCATGGCCGACTATGCGGCCGAAGTGGGGGAGCACGAGCCACCTCCCCCAGAGGCATGGAAGATGTTGGTGGACGGAGCGTCGGGAAAATACTCCTATGGAGGGGGAATGGTCCTGGTAAGTCCTCAGGGGACTCGGATTGAGCAAGCCTTAAACATCCATTTCCCACTTACCAACAACCAGGCTGAGTACGAAGCGGTGATAGCGGGCCTTCGGCTGGCCCAGGAACTGGGAGTGCAGGACGTGGAGGTCTCCACGGACTCCATGGTGGTAGCATGCCAGATCAAGGGAGAGTTTGAAGCAAAGGACCCGACCCTCCTGCTATACCTGGAGAAGGTTAAGGGGGTCATCGGGCAGGTCCGCACCTTCTCCATCAAGCACGTGCCGAGGGAGGAGAGCATCCAGGCGGACCTCTTAGCCAAGATCGGTCCCCGAGCGGGAGGGACGACTTCGGAACTCTTCCGGCCCTCCATCGAGGAAGGACATTTGATGGAGGTGGATCAACAAGCCTCGTGGATGGACCCGTTCATCACCTTCCTATCCTCCGGGCAGTTCCCTGGAGAGGACGTGGACAAGAGGCGCTTCAGGTATAAGTCCGCTTATTACTCCTTGCATGCAGGAGGGCTAAATAGAAAGACCCTCTCAGGACTCCTGGCCCGTTGTGTCTCCGAGGAGGAGGTTCCGAGAGTGCTGGAAGAAATCCACTCCGGGGAGTGCGGCAGTCACTCCGGGAGTCGGACCATGGAAGGGAGGGTGTTGAGGCAAGGCTACTTCTGGCCCACTCTCAGCAAAGATGCGGCGGAGTTTGCGAGGAAGTGTCCGAAGTGCCATCTCTATGCTCCGCTCCAACTCCTCCCAGCTCAAAGGCTCCGGACCATCACGGCCCCCTGGCCCTTCGGCATATGGGGGCTGGACCTGGTCGGTCCCTTTCCCCAAGCCAGCGGCCAAAGGAAGTTCCTTCTGGTCATGATCGACTACTTCTCCAAGTGGGTAGAAGTGAAAGCACTCGCTAAGGTAACCTCTCAGGTTGTAAGGAATTTTGTGTGGGGGGAGATAATTTGCAGGCACGGACTCCCTCTAGCTATAGTGACGGACAATGGGCCGCAGTTTGCTAGTGAAGAGTTTGTTGGCTTCTGCGCTCAGCTCGGCATTGACCTCAGGTTCGCATCGGTCCATCACCCGAGGAGCAATGGGCAGGTGGAGGCGGCGAACAAAATAATCGTTAACCTATTAAAAAAGAAAGTGGAGAACCTTCGGGGAAACTGGGTGGAACAGCTACCCTCCGTCCTCTGGGCCATGATGACTACTCCGAATACCGCCACCGGGGAGACTCCATTCAAGCTCTCTCACGGGTCCGAGGCCGTTCTCCCCATAGAGTTTGAGGTAAAGACCCCCCGGGTGATCGCTGCGAGCGAGGGGAATGAAGAGTGGCTAGAAGGTAACAATGCAGAGCAGAGGCTATCTTTGGACCTGGTGTAAGAACTCCGGGACTTGGCCACCATCAGGCAGGAAGAGGTCAAGCGGCGGATGGCTCGATATTTTGACAAACATATCCGGATAAAACACTTTCAGAAAGGAGACTTGGTCCTGAAGAAGGTCGATGCGGCCGGCAGAGGGGCCACGGTCGGTAAGCTTAACCCCAACTGGGAGGGTCCATATATTGTAAGCGAGGCGCTCAATTCGGGGGGATATCACCTCCAGGATGTGGAAGGGGTACCCCTCGACCGAGCCCGGAGTGTGGATGACTTGAAACGGTTTTACCCTTAAAAGACTTTATTATGTTGTTTAATGAATGTCTTGCTTTCTTTTGTGATGCTTTTAACTGCTGCCGTGCCAAGGTAACAAGTGTTGGTGCTGGAATGCCCCATATCGATTCCGCTCCCGGGCTTTCACTAGACAGGGGGTTTAGGTTGATCTCTGGAGAGGCTGGCAAGGTAACAAGTGTTGGTGCTGGAATGCCCCAGATTGATTCTGCTCCCGGGCTCTCACTAGACGGGGGGTTCAGGTTGATCTCTGGAGAGGCTGGCAAGGTAACAAGTGTTGGTGCTGGAGTGCCCCAGATCGATTCCGCTCCCGGGCTCTCACTAGATGGGGGGTTCAGGTTGATCTCTGGAGAGGCTGGCAAGGTAACAAGTGTTGGTGCTGGAGTGCCCCAGATCGATTCTGCTCCCGGGCTCTCACTAGACGGGGGGTTTCAGCTTGATCTCTGGAGAGGCTGGCAAGGTAACAAGTGTTGGTGCTGGAATGCCCCAGATCGATTCCGCTCCCGGGCTCTCACTAGACGGGGGGTTCAGGTTGATCTCTGGAGAGGCTGGCAAGATAACAAGTGTTGGTGCTGGAATGCCCCAGATCTATTCCGCTCTCGGGCTCTCACTAGACGGGGGGTTCAGGTTGATCTCTGAAGAGGCTGGCAAGATAATAAGTGTTGGTACTGGAATGCCCCAGATCGATTCCGCTCCCGCGCTCTCACTAGACGGGGGGTTCAGGTTGATCTCTGGAGAGGCTGGCAAGGTAACAAGTGTTGGTGCTGGAATGCCCCAGATCGATTCCGCTCCCGGGCTCTCACTAGACGGGGGGTTCAGGTTGATTTCTGGAGAGGCTGGCAAGGATGGGGTCTTTATGCTAGAATACTCTGTCTCGCTCGGCGGACCTGTCCGTTCGGCAAAGAGAAATTTCGCACGACGACAGGCGAGTGGCGAGAATCAATCTTACACGATCCCGGACAACTGGTCCTCGGCAGAAAGGTTGCCGACACCGGGTAAGAGGCAAGCCCTCGCCAAGAAGAAAAACGCCTTGCGAAGCCTAGGAAGAAATACGCATAACCCGAAGGGTAGTAATCCTAAGAAACGACGAAAGGGCCGAGCAACCAAAGTATTTTATACCTATCTATTCAACAAAGCATGACACGAGAACAACCAACGCGAGAATAGCCTCCGCGAAGGCGAATATCCGAGTCGCAAAGCGTGGCGAGACCATTCAAAGACGACGATGATTATTACAGACAATATAACGTCTAGCGAGAATCGTGGGGGAGCCATTTCCACTGGCCGCCACCCCGCGACCCTGACCTCGGCGGTACCCTAGAATTATAGTAGTCCTCTGCCGAACAACCCTCCCGGTCCATGAGGTAAGCGTCGTCTCTCATTCTCGCTATATGCACCTCTGGCGTCGTGGCACTCTCGTCCTGATCGCGCTGTCTCGCTTACCGGAGCCTTGCGCACTCCTCCATCAGGACCGCGTGCCTATCCTCTGCGGCTTCCCAATCCCGTCTCGCCTGCATGTTGAGATCCATCAGCATTCGCCCATGCTTCCTCAAGAGCTCCGCGGCTCGCTGCTTCATCGTCTCCGGATCTCGCGGATCCCCTAAGAATTCCTCCACCTGGTCAGGAAGGGGAGACATCTCGTCATCGCCCAGTTCAGAATTGGTATGCGGATTTTCGGCATTGTCTGCAAGATTTTACAAGGTTAGATGACAAGCGCGAGATCACGCAGGGTTTCGGCGAGGCCATAACGCTTACCGAGAGGGGGGCGAGAAGCCGAAGGACGGCCCTGGAACACATTGCCATAGTGGGGGTAGAGAGATTTGCCCAGGCCGGTGGGGTAAGCTGTGCTGTTGGTCGGGGTAATCTTTGGCGGTGCAGAGCCACCGGTCTCCTCGCTCGTCAGGAGCTGGAACCCGGGCTTATCTATGATTTTACCTGGAGGAGGCGGAGACGGCGGCCGCGACGACGGGCGGGCCGGGGACTTCAGGGGCGAGATTGTAAGAAAAGAGTAACGGAGGTCATATACGGTTGACAGAAGTATTACGGTATGCGAGATTAAGATCATACCGGTGACATCTTTCCCAGCAAGGTTCAGATCCGCCTGTGGACTCTTGCGAGACCTCTCATCGGGTTCTCCAATGTTCTCGCTCAGCAAAGCATCCTGCGAGTAGAAATTAGTGAGGAGCGATTTATTGACGTGAATTCGAGTAGCTCATACCTCCTCGGGGCGGCGATCATCCCGGGAGGAGTCCAGCAACACAGAGTCGTCGCCGGAGCGACGAGCCGCCTTCGCCTTGTTGACTTTCGGCGATCGAACGGGGGGCGGCCGGTTCATCCAGGCGGGAACCTTGGTCGTGGAAGGTAGCCCGCCGGCTCTCATCGCCCTCAGGCGAGCCTCTGCTTCTTCGGAGATCGGCATCTCCAGGCAGCTAAAATAAGAAAGGGAAGAAAAGAAGCGGCGCGCGCCAATAGGGGTTCGGGACGATATTTATAGCCTACGGGGTGGGTCCCACCAAATATTCCTGACAGGTCATCCGGGAGCGGTCGAATATCAGGGGTTGGACGATTCTTTGCGAGGACATTAGTCCTCGCGAAGAGCGGGGATTGTGTACAACCCCGATATTCGCCAGGTGAGGAAATCGAGCGAGACGGGAATGGCGAGGTCCTGACCTCGCCGAGATCGGCCCCCAGCCGATGAGACCTCGGCAGACCACCAAAATAGGCAGCGAGGTCCTCGCGAAGCGACCCTCTAAAAGAGACGCCGCGGGCAGTATTCGCGAGAGGACCCGCGAGAACTCCTTCAGCAAGGTTCTCGCAAGGCGATCCCCCGGAAGAGATATCGCGGACAGGACCCGCGAGAAGGCCTGCGAGAGCTCCGACAGTAAGGTCATCGCAACCCCTTATCCACAAATCATTAGGGTCGACTTACCATTTTATCCTTGGTGGTCTGCCCTTAGCCTCTCCAAACAGCGGAGCTTGGCTGTTAGCAGACCCATTTGGGGTGCAGATAGTAAAATATAAAGGCGGAATCCTGTTATTTGCAGACCAGATCAGAAAATCTATAAATAGGACCTTAAGGGCACCTTTGGAGAGGATCTCACTTCAGCTTCCCTCTCCTTAGGCTTTCTTTGGTTAGCATTTCCAGAGCTCTCCAAGGTGCCCAAGTCTCAGCTTTGGCTTGGGAGAGTAAGCGCTCAACGATCTTCCGGGTTAGTGGAGGGACCTCCTCACTGTGACTAAGGTCTTAGTCAATTTCCTAATCTTCCATCTACCCTCCTCGAGGGATCAGTAAGGGCTAGCCTCCCCTCATCTCGGTGAGGGCCCCGAGCTCTACGAGAGACCGAGAAATCGGTTTCAACAGAGGAACATCTGTCTCTCAGATTCATCAGCTTATTAAGGAAGATAATTTGATTCAAGAGAAAGCTTCATCCTCAAGCTGTCAAGAATTTCAATCAGACAGGGGGAGCTTTACACCACCATCATCCACTAGAGTCTTCTCTCAGATTGTTGACAGAGAAGAACTTCTTAACCTTTTTATTCCATCTTGTACATGGTTCTTACTCCCTTCAAAAGTAAACCTTTTGGTGGCAGGGAACCTGAACAAAAACCTGTGATTTGGTTAGAGCACCTGATCAAAAGCTCACTTGGTGTGTGGACACCTGATCAAAAACCCCTTGGTGATAGGGCACCTGATCAAAAACCTAGTGGATCCTACCAAGTGTGGTAGAAGAGTAGACGTACCCAAATTTATTGAGGAACTACTATAAAAATCCTTGTGTCTCTGTGCCTGTGAATTCCTGTGTTGCTTTTGCTGTGCTGATTTCTTTATAAATCACTCAATATACACATATATATCACTAATTTAATTCTGCTATAACATTAAGGGAAATGTTTTTAATACTCTATTCACCCCCCCCCCCCCCTCTAGAGTAACATTAAGATCTAACCTCCACTTTTATAGGAGATCCCACCCCATCTCCCAATATGAGAACTTCAAGAAGGGAGATACCGAAATGGTTGCAGATATGTATAACAGACTCAGTCTCACCATCATTGAGCTGAAGTCTTTGGAAAAAGTGATCACAATCACTGAAATAAATGATAAGATCCTAATGTTCTTCCCTAGCACATGGGACTTAAGGATCTAGCCAATCAAGGAAGCCAGAAGCCTAAATGAGATCTCTACTGAGACCTTATTAGGCAAACTAAAATCCTATGTGCAGCTTATCACGTCAAGAGAAGCTGAACAGTCTACCTCCTCACCAGCCACCAAAAAAGAAAGAAGCATTACTTTTTAGGAAACAGAAGAGGAAGACAAAGCTCCAGTAGAAATGGAGTTCATGAGCCTCCTAGCCAAAAGATTCTGCAAAAGGGCTAGAAAGGACCTCAGAAAGAAGGACTTCAGATCCAAGGAGAAACCAAGGTATCACAAAACACATTCTAAAGAAATTATTTGTTTTGGTTGCAGGAAGCCTGAACACATCCTACCTGAGTGTCCAGAAAATCAAAAGAAGGACAGAAGAAAAGAAAAGGTTGAAAAGAAACACTCCAGCAAGCCATCCTCCCACAAACATAAACATAAGGGAAATGGCTTTGTGGCTGAGACATGGAGTGAGACTGAATCAGAGTCATCATCCAGCTCCTCTGAAGATGAAGATGATTCAAATGAAAAGGATCTATGCATGATGGCTATCCATGACTCAAGCAGTGATTCATAACATGCATCATCATCCAGCTCAAGTGATGATGAAGATGATGCAGATGAAAGAAGTTTTTGCATGATGGTTATCAATGTCTTAGCAAATAATTCTGATGAATCAAAATCTGACACTGATGGTGATCAGGTAATTTCTACTTTTCATTTTACTTCAAATGATTTAAAAAATGAATTTAAGACTCTTTGTTTAGATTTGATTAAATCTGAGAAAAAGATAATTTTCCTCAGAAGTAAGTTGGTTGAAATGAACCAGCTGACTGTAGATAATGCCAATCTTAAGAAAGAACTGGCTGCCTCCAAAGAATATATTGTTCTCATTAAGAACAAATTATCTAAGGCCAAAAAGTTTGAAGAATCCCTCAATGGGAGAAGCATCAAACTGATGGACATCACAAGCACTGTAAATGTCAGACTCAATGGCAACTGGTCTTGGGTGCATCATCAAGTCAGCCATACCTTCTTAAGAAAGACATGTTGGAGCTTGCTTTCCGCATCTCTTGGTTTGATAATAACAAATACCATGATGTATTTGATCTACTCTTTTGTGTGTTTATAGTGTACAGGTGATACATGTTAAATAAAGTAAAACGTCATCATTCATGGATCAAAAAGACAAAATGACGAGTTTTGTATGTTAAACTTCAAACGACAATAACTTTCAATCCAGGAAGAGTTACGGAACGTGCCACCCCATTTCGGAGATGAGAACGACTCCATCTACAGTCTGAAAAAGTTTCGGACGGCAAATATGAAGAGAAGCTATCGGATTTCCAACAGCAGTACCGGATTTCTGATAGCTAGCTAACGGATTTCCGACATCTAGCTAACGGAAATCCGACAGTGCACGATCTTCCCGTAACTCTACGACGTGCAGCAGTTACGCAAGCTAACGGATATCCGATAGTGCTATCGGATATCCAACAGCCCACGTCTCAACCACGACCTCCACTTCGCGTAGAAACTTTGAATTAGTGGGACACGTGGAAGCCTCTGGAGATAACGGATTTCTGATAGCTAGCTAACGGAAATCCGACAGCTCTCTTTTATTAAAAGGGTTCAGAACTTCGTGGATTTCAAGCTTTGAAGATTCTAAGTTCCTTCCTGAGTGCATACGAACCAGAGAGCTCCAGAACCTCAAGAACTCCCATTTGTGCTGAGAAGGTTTGAAATTGAAGATGAGATCGGACGCGCTTCTACATCAACGATCATCACGAGTCTTCAACCTTCCTTTCAGAGATTTGAATTTCTAGGGAGTTCTTATTTTATCTTGTATTTTCATTTATATACATTTTACTTTGTATTGGTAGGGAAAATCGCTTCCTTGTGCGGAGCGTCTAAGTCCTTGCGTGGCTTAAGGGAAAATCGCTTCCTTGTGCGGAGCGTCCAAGTCCTTGCGTGGCTTGGTGGAAAATCATGGCCTTGTGTGCTACGTCTAGATCTTGGGAAGATCTAGAGGATAGGCTTGGGCTTGGTCTAGGGAAAGATAAGTCATAGCCTTCCGATCCTTAGTAGAAGGACCGGTAAAATTGTAAAAGTTTTATTTTACCATTGTTGCCTTGATCTTAAGCTTTATTAAGATCGTTATGTTCATGTATGTCTTTGTCATATTTAATAAAATTATGAATGTTACTTTATTGAAAATTAATTGAGTATTTATTAATATAAAATTTGTGTTTGGAAAATTTCAATTAATTATTTTTAAGAAAAGTGAAAGTTGGTGAAAAATTCTTAAGTAAAAATCATAATTTAAATAGGCCCTTATTCACCCCCCCCCCCTCTAAGGGCACCGCAAGATCCAACAAGACACTCTATTTACTCTAGTGAAATTCATTTCTGCCAAAGGCAAAGTGGCAGTAGAAGTAGGTAAGTACATCTCAAGCAAGGTTGTTAAGAACAAAGGAATTCAAAAGCATTCGTCGAATGGCGCTCGACGAAATCACATGAATTCGTCGAACGGTGGCCGGCGAACGCTGAATACAGATTTTCAGTATAGTTATCCTTCGAGCGACGCTCAACGAAATTACTTTAATTCGTCGAACAACGATCGACGAACTCAGCCAAGTTCCTCGAACAAAAAATGTACTACATTTCTAAAGATTCTCATTCTCAATATACTAAGAATCACTTTACTGAGTGGACTATTCCTCCTAGGAGATATCATCCACAAGACTATAAGGATCAGCCTGAGATCTCTTACATTTCAAAATTTTATGGTAAGACAAAATGACCCAAGATAGTCTGGGTCAAGAATAACTAGTCTATTTTCTGTTTAGCAGGTACAAAGCTATCCAAACATAGAGGAACATTGGTATTTGGATAGTGACTGCTCTAAGCACATGATAGGAAACAAGGCCAATCTAAGTAATTACAAGGCAAAGCATGGACCCAAAGTAATTTTTGGAGACTCCAACTATGGACAGACTAAATGATATGGAAAAATCAGAGTTGGAGCAGTTACCTTCAACGAGGTAGCATATGTCAAGGGTCTCGAGCATAACCTAATCAACATAAGCCAGCTATGTGATGAAGGTTATCAGGTAACTTTTGATCATTCCTTATGTCTTATTACCAATAATAAGAACATAATGTGTTATCTGGTATTAGACAAGGAAATATATATTTAGTCAATTTTGATTCTGCCAATTCAAACATTTGTTTATTTAATTCAATAAGTAGAACAAATGAGTTATGGCATAAAAGGCTAGGACATATTAACCTTAGAACTATCTCTAAGCTCTCCAAGGACAATCTGGTAAGAGGACTGCCTTCTGGTTCATACAAGAAGGGAGGACTCTGCAGGGCTTGTCAACTAGGAAAGCAGACCAAGAGTAGTTTCAAATCTTTATCTACGAGTGATTCACCTAGGATTCTATACTTGCTGCATTTGGATCTTTTTGGACCCACTGCAACACAGAGTTTAGGAGGGAAACATTACACTTCAGTTATTGTAGATGACTTTTCTAGATTCACTTGGGTGTTCTTTCTCAGGAACAAGTCTGACACCTTCAGTGTTCTGACAGACTTTCTCAGGTCCATCAAGATTGAGTACTCTACTCTAGTTGCATTGATCAGAAGTGATCATGGCACTGATTTTGAATATCTTCTGATGAGAGAATTTTGTGGAAAAGAAGGGATCAGGCAATGTTTCTCTGCTCCTAGAACTCCTCAACAAAATGGGGTAGCTGAAAGGAAAAATATAACATTACTTGAATCAGCAACTACATTGCTTGTTGATGCTCACTTGCCACTCTCTTTTTGGGCAGAGGCAGTGAACATAGCAAATTATGTGTTAAACAGGAGTCTGATACACAAACTTAAGGGTAAAACACCCTATGAATTGCTTAAGAATAAGAAGCCTAAGGTTAACTATTTAAGATTTTTGGTTGTAAATGCTATGCCCATAATAATGATAAGAAATATCTAAGAAAATTTGAAGCAAAGGTTGCTGAAGGTATATTTCTTGGATACTCTCTTTCTAGTAAAGCATATAGAATTTATAACAAATCAACTCTTAAGATAGAAGAGTCCATGCATGTTTCTTTTGATGAAACTAACATGTTAAATGAGGAGAGGAGTACCACCTCTACCAAAGATATTTTGCAGGCACCAGCTCTATGTGAAGAGCTTAATGGATTGGATCTACAGAATAAAGACTCTCTACTCCCATCAACTCAAATTATTGAAGACAGTGAAGAAGAAGATAATCCAGAAGTTCTTGTTGATAATGCTAATCAAATGACAGCTGATCAAATCCCTCAAGAGGATACTCTTGCTGAACCCATTCCAACTGTTGATCACATCACAGTTAGAGATCATCCAATATCTCAAGTTATTGGAGACATCTCAGCCGGTGTTCAAACAAGGCATCAACTCAAACAAAATAAGATGCATACTTGTTTCCTATCACAAATTGAACCTCAATCCATAAAAGATGCAGAACAAGATCCAAACTGGATTCTTGCAATGCAAGTGGAACTCAATCAATTTGAAAGGAACAAAGTCTGGGATTTGGTTCCAAGACCAAAGGGCCATCCAGTTATTGGCACCAAATGCGTCTTTAGGAACAAGCTAGATGATCAAGGATTGATAATCAGAAATAAAGCTAGATTGGTAGCTCAAGGATATTCTTAGGAAGAAGGGTTTGATTATGATCAAACCTTTGCTCCTGTTGCAATACTTGAAGCTATCAGATGGATGTGAAGAGTGCATTTCTAAATGGAGATATCAAAGAAGAAGTATATGTGGAACAACCACCAGGTTTTATCTCTCGAACTCACTCTTCCTATGTTTTTAAGCTTAATAAAGCTCTCTATGGTCTCAAGCAAGCTCCCAGAGCATGGTATGAGACCCTAGCTAATTTTTTTTAGAGAACAAATTTTGTAGAGACAATGTTGATAAAACTTTATTTTTCAGGATACATAAAAACTTTATGTAGATGATATTATATTTGGCTCTACTGATTCAAATTTATGCAAAAGGTTTTTTGACCTAATGCAATCCAAATTTGAAATGAGTAGTATGGGTGAGTTATCTTACTTCCTTGGCCTTCAAGTGAAGCAAACTCCTAATGGCATATTCATATCACAATCCAAGTATGCTAAGGAATTAGTGAAAAGGTTTGGTATGTCTGATGCCTCTTCTATGAAAACACCCATGCCCTCCAATGCTGTTGTAGACAATGATGAATCAGGGAAACCTGTTGATCAAAAAGTGTATAGAGCAATTGTTGGCTCTTTACTTAACAGCTAGTAGACCAGACATAATGTTTGCTACATGCATTTGTGCTAGGTTCCAAGTTAACCCCAAAGAATCTCACCTTATTTTATTAAAAAGAATTTTGAGATATATAAAGGGTTGTCCAAATCTACGACTTTGGTATCCAACTGCATCAGAATTTGAATTAACTGGATTCTCAGATTCTGATTATGCTGGAGTATACAGGAAAAGCACATCAGGAACTTTCCAGTTCCTTGGTGATAAGCTTGTGTCTTGGTTTTGTAAGAAACAGACATCTGTGTCTACATCAACAGCTGAAGTAGAATATATTGTTGCTGGCAGTTGCTGCTCACAGATTTTGTGGATACAAAATCAACTCTTAGATTATGGTATCAACTTAAATAAATCAATTATATTTTGTGACAATACTAGTGCAATATCTATAGCACAAAATCCAGTACTCCATAGTAGGACTAAACACATAGAAATTAGGCACCACTTTATCAGAGATAATGTGGATAAAAACAACATTTGCCTACAATTTATTCCTACAAACTTACAAAGGGCTGATATTTTCACCAAACCTTTGAATGAAAAGAAGCACATCTTCTTTATAAATCAGCTAGGAATGATAGATGGAGATTCAGTAATTTAAAAAAATTTACTTATCCCCTCTTTTCGTCGAACGGAGATCGAAGAAAATTAGTCATTCGTCGAACGGTGATCGACGAAACCTATTATCCAGAGATCGACGAAGCCAACTCATTAGTCGAACAGAGATCGTCGAAAATTTATCTTTCATCGAACGCAGTTTGACGAAGCCCAAGACTCTTCAACTTCTGTTTTTATTAGGTTTAGCCGAACCTCATTCAACGAAAGCTTGAGCCTTCTCCGAACTCCTTCCTTATAATCAAATTTTGATTCCATTTTGTTTTTACTCCTACAGAAGTTTCTCTTGCCTCCCTCCAGTTCCTTTGCACTTGATCATTTTTCTCTTGCAGGTACTCATAGCAATCTCTCAGTCAGTGCTTTCCTCAATGAAGTTCGATGCCGGATTCGACATCGATATGGAATCATGTGCTCATTCAGATCAGATTTTCCAGGATATTCTTCAACTCTTTGAAGAACAACAGTTGAAAAAGTTTATGACAACAAGGATAAAGCTTCCAGTTGCTGAGATTAAGGAATGGGTACACACTCTTCAGACACTGAATGCAACATCTATCTCAGGAACTATTTCAGGCAATCAGGTTCCTTTTTCCCCTGAAATTTTATTAGAGATTTTTGGATTGATAAATTGTGAAGATGATCTGGACATCACCTCTGATGAATTCAATATTCAATTGGATAAAATGGGTCACTCCAATGGAAACCCTAACCATCTTCTGAAGAAGAATTTTTCTGTTGAATACAAATTCTTAGCTGATGTTGTTGGCAAGGTTTTGCTAGGAAAAACCTCTGCACATGATTACATTACAAGGCACCAATTTCTGTTGATGGTGGCCTCAATAGAAAAGAAGCAGGTTAACTGGGGAATGATTCTTTTTGAATCCATCAAGAAGAAGCAAAGCAAAATTAGTGTTTGCTATGACAGAGTTTCAGGAATTGTTCTTCAAGAGAAATGCCCAGAGCTGCTAGTGTCACCAACAGTTTTTATCAATGCAAGCAAGAGGCTAACTTCAGCACTCTTCGACAAATGGGAGAGAGTAATACCCAAAAGGACTCCAAGGGCAGAAACATTTAGGCAAGCTTCTGAGAGCACAAGGACTGACGCAGTCACTCCCTCAACCCTACAGGAAGTCCCCCCCATTGTATCTTCAACTCCTATCCCTTCTCAACCTCTTCAGACCACTACTACTGAAGAAGTTCTTCCTTCCAGCACTCCCATAGACACATCTTCCCCAATGCCTTCTTCTCCTCCTCTACAGGCTAATCAGTCTGCAGAGTTTCCATCCTTATCTATTCCAGATGATGATTCTCTTCCCTCATTTAACTCTCTTCCCCCATTCATCCCACCTCCTTCATTTGACATTTTGTCTCCTCAACAAAACTCTCCACCTCAATCACCCATCCATGAGGATAATCATCCACCCATCTCAGATGCTACAAACATCTTCCTACCCTCCTCTGTGTGTACCAACCAGGCTCACACCTTTATTCCCTCTTCTTCCATTCCAGCATCCACATCCTCTCAGCATACATCTGACTATGTGTATGTTGATTTTTCCTCCATTGCTGATCAAATCTTCAATCATATCTCTCCCAAACTGACAGCTCTTCTGGATGAGAAGCTAGCTCCAGTTCTTCAAGCCATCTCAGAACTCACTTCCAAACTTGGCTCCTTCCCTACCTCCTCATCACTTATCCCTTCTTCTAGGGGCCTAGATTCAGGTCTCCCTGAACCTAGGCAGGGGTAGATGCTCAATGAAGAATCTCCAGTTGATACAGATTCAGTATGGTTATCAGATATGGTTATTGATACAGTTAATATAGATTCGGTTGCAGCTTCAGAAATAACTATTCCAGTTATAGATTCAGTAAATAATATCTCAATTAATCCTTCAATAGATATTCTCTCTTTATTATCAAAATTCAATTTGGTTTTCAGTTGTCTGCCTAAGCCTCAATATATTTCAAAGGCTTTAGTTCCTTATTCAGCTCCTATAGATACAGTTTTATTAGAACAAATCATCAAAAGTATTTCAGTTCCAGTTGCAGTTGCAGAGGAAGTTGGCTTGGTGAATTCACCTCCAACATTTGTTTATGATGATTCCCCTCTATCACCTCCAACATTTGTTTATGATGATTCCCCTATATCAGAGCATGATGAGCAAGATGTTGATAATGCTCTTAAAGATCTTGATGACTTGTATGGTAAACCTGCACAGCCTTCTGATAATGATGATAATGATGATGATGATTCATCTTCAAAGAAAAGGAAATCCAGAAGCAAAGCTAAGGCTGCTCCCAATCCTCCTTCTTCTACCAATGACATTCCCTACTACATTTTGAAAAACATCACTCTCACCAAAGACTCTCCAGCCTGGATGAGATTCTCAAGGAATGAGAATAATAGGAGAAAGAAAATGAAGAAAACATGATTCTATTCTGACAAGCCAGTCAAGTTTAATCCTCCTCCAGCAGCTGGATCTGCAGGCATGTCCTCTTCATCTCAGAAACCTTCCCCTCAGTACTCAAGAAGATCAGGGGAGAGTCATGGAAGTTCCAGTGGCTCTTACAGTTCAACATCAGGCAGAGCTCCACCCTCAGGATCTCCCAGAGCTCCATCTTCAGTTTACAAATATCATATCTCTAATGGATCTATGCACAGGAAAAGAAATTCTCAAGATCAACAATCTTCCTATCAGTCTAGTGAACTTGATGAAAGACCTTCATCTCCCATTAATCCATATTTAGAAAAGAATGCTCACATGGCCAGATATAGAGAAACAATTGCTACTGCTCAAATTAATAAAGCCAAAGCTGAAGGAAAAGATTATTCACAGTTTACAACTATATCAGAATTCAGAAGACAAGAGCTTGAAAGATACAGTTCAAGGCATCTCTTCAATGCTGAAGACTATCTGAAGTTGCACCCAGCTGCAGTTGTTCCTCATGCTTCATCTCAAACCCTGCTGGGAGCAAATGACCTTTATATGAGCAAGAGAGAATCTGAAAATCCCAACAGAGAAATCATATTCAAACCTTCTTTAAAGAAAGAGAAAGACACCTGATTTTTGATTTTACTAAATTCTGATTACAGTGTACAACATTCTAAACTCAGAGTACTATATTTTTTATCTGCTGAAATGAATTTTAAATTCTGTCAGATATACATGCTCTGTGTTTATTGTTGTTTGTTTTATTATTTTTGTCAAGTAGTATCCTAACCCAAATAGGGAGAGATTGTTGGAACAACCCAATTACTAATTTGGGCTAGGATCACTATATGTGGTTAGGACTCAAGTTGACCCCAATGTATAGTCTTAGGGTCAAGGTCTAAGCCTGTCTAAGTTAGCTAAAACTTAGGAAAATTCCAAGTTTTCTGTGTTCGAAGAACGTCTTCCTGTGTTCGACGAACGTCGTGTATCAGTTCGACGAACTTGATCTCCAACTTGATGAAATCAGTCTTCCAAGCCAGTTCAACAGATCTTATGTCTCAGTTCGATGAACTCATGATTGAGATCAACGAACTCAGGGTTCTGTTCGACGAATGAGTAACTCAGTGTTCAGTTCGACGAACTCAGCTTTCTGCTCGACGAACTCAGCTTTCTGTTCCACGAAATTCCTCTTGAGCTTGATGAATCCTGAGACTAGTTATTTCCTTCTCTGAACTCAGATCGACTATTCAGCAATGGATCTATTCAAATATTTGGATTTATTCATATTCAGATAAGTCAAGATTTCATCTTTCCTTTTTATATATCCATTCTATTCTCTTCTTTCGAGAATCTAGCCGTTGACATATATTGGAAAAGGAAACTTTCATAGAAAAGAAATGAAAGTATTTTGCAGAATCAGAAAGTTGTTATTGCAGTCCCAAGAATGATTTATCTTAGTTTATTCTATTCCTTATCAGAAGATTTGAATTTTTAAATCAAATTATTTTATCTAAGGAAAATGATGAATCAGTATATAAGATATATACAAGAGGATATACAGAGATAGAAGATATACTTGTGAGACACACAGACAAAAAAATGAGATACATAAATCTTCATCTATAGCAGCATCATCATTCTCTGAGAATAACTGAAATCTTCTCTCAGAAGCATCTGCTGATTCTTAGTCTTCTACACCCAAGAGAAAGCTTCACCAACTGTCAACAAAATCTATCAGACAGGGGGAGCGTTACAACAACAGCAATCCACTAGTCTTCTCTCAGATCTTATTGAGAGAGAAGAACTTCATAAACTCTTTTTTTTTCATTCTTTTTACCCCACCTTGTACAGGGTTTTAACTCCCTTCAAAAGTTAACCTTTGGTGGCAGGGCACCTGATCAAAAACCTGTGGTTTGGTTTGAGCACCTGATCAAAATCTCAGTAGTGATAGGGCACCTGATCAAAAACCTAAGTGGATTCCTACCATGGGTGGTAGAAGAGTGGATTACCTAGGTTGATTGGGGAACCACTATAGATCCTTGTGTCTTTGTTGTGTTTGTATTATTTTCGGTACTATGCTGTGTTTATCTACTCACTCAATTACACATATATATATATATATATCATTATTTTAATTCCGCTATAAAATAAGTTAAAACTTTTAATACTCTATTCACCACCCCCCCCCCCCTCTAGAGTAAATCTAAGATCTAATACCTCACTTTCAGAGTTGATGTCCTCTTCGGTATCCATCCTGAATTTTTCATATTCCGACTCCAGTTGGAATAGCTTTGCATCTTTTACCTGCGATGTACCTTCATGAGTAACTTCCAATTGATTCCAAATATCATAACCAGTTACACATGCAGAAATTCTATTAAACTCAGTTCTATTTAAAGCGCAATATAAAGCGTTCATTGCCTCTTGTGCTCTACGCTACCGCCTGTGCTATCCGCTTCTGCTTGGCTTTAGTGCCTTCTAAATGTGCTCCCGGAATTGCGCTAAACATCGCTAGCGCTTGGTGCTACCGCCGACGCTAGTGGGCATGTTGGAATTATTGGTTCAATTTTGGGGGCAACCTTCTTATGTTATCCTTGAGTCATATGGACTTTGTTTCCTGCACACTTAAGTACACAAGATCAAATACACATAGGATTTATTATTCTCAAACCTAGGATATGCGGAAGACCATGTTCCAACAGTGATGACTTAAAGAGAGAAAAAAATCTGATTGAAGAAGTCATGGAGTACAAAAAAATCTCTCAAGAATGGAAGTTACCGGTTATAAACTTACGATGACAGTGACATCTCAAACAACTGGAGTGGTGATGACTTAAAGAGATGCTTCTCTTAAGTCTTTTGTATCATTCATATGTCTTTTACTTTCTTATATCTTTTACAAATCAATGCTTGAAGAGTTTTCCAAAGCGCTTGTTTGCAGCTCACTAGAATTTTTATCTCAAGGTCTTATCCTGCATCAGGATTCAAGCATCAATGTTCTATAAAAGAATTACACTTCTGCCCCCCATAAATTGAGTTGTATGGATCTAATCTTGCGGAGGGCTTTGAATGACCATATTGTGATCCAAAATGCTTACGTGTACCCCCTTGAATTGAGATTTCCGGATCCAATCATGCGGAGGATTTAATCAAGGCTAATCGACAAAGGTTACTTGACCCCTTTGAATGGAGATCGCTAGAGTAACACCCACTTTGATCACAATATACTCAAAATACTCGTGGTTATGAAGTGGTGTCTTGATCGGATCTCTTGCGGAGGTCTTTAAGTTTTCGGATCTCTCTATTGGCATATGCCACACTCTTTAATCATTGTTGTAATATCCACTACCATTGGTCCCACTGGAATCGTTCACGACTTGCATATGTGGTATGTTGATTAGAGTAACAGGGTAGACCTATCGCGCATCAACAGAGATATCACCGCTACTAGGTGTCTTTCTAAGGACAAGCTTCCGGTGACATATGTCATATGCCTAACTGGTCCACCTTAGCAGATAGCTTACGAGATCCCCTAGAACTTTTGTGCACAATACTCAGAAGTGGGAATTCACATGAAGGCATCCATAATATCATCTTTGAAGGTATTCACTAGCCATTTTATTGATATTTGTTGGTCATATAATTGGTATTCGTGGAATGTATATTCATAATCAACTGGAATTATTTATTCTCATGCTGAATATAAGCATTGTTACCGGACATATTTTGTGATTCAATACTTGGTGCGGACACCTATATTAAGTTCGCATGGCCTCCTTCCATCTATGGATTTTGCTGGTTTTCACGGTGGGAGTATCAGAATGAATATATGAAATTATTGAATCCATATAAGGATTATCTCTGGCCTTCACATACGTTATACTCGATATATCACACTTAGTGAAGACATCTATTGTGTGTTTGCACATGATCTCATTCTATCAATATACATATTTACTATTTTGATGTATCATATATGGTGCTGACACATGTTGTGTGTTTGCACAGACTCCTTCTATATATCATCGAGGTCATCATACTCATGATATTATGCAAAGTGTGTCTAGACATTATAAGTTCGCGCTGTCATTATATCTTTGATCCTTAGTTTTTTAGAAGAAATGTCAAAGTATGCACATAAAATGAGGATACCTTTTATTTGTCTGCTCGGACTTATATTGCATTTGGACTTCACTTTGATTTCATAAGGGAAAAATTAGAATACATACTAATAAACATTGTGGCATCCTCGGACACTCATCCTTATGGCCGCGTTGTCTTGGCCTCACATAAAATCTCTCTAATTAGCAGTATCTGTGGGCATCCGTATTGAGATTCCACTGACCACGTCTATGAGTTTCTAGCAGGGAAAATTATTAACTGTTGTTGATCATGTTGCGGACTATAAAGAGGCGTTCGCTTAGACCGTTCAAAAATAATTATACATGATCGTTGAAACACATCAACAGGTATATGCGCTCATCAAAAGTAAGTTCACAGAGAAGAGACAAGGTAATGTATAAAAAACTATATTCATTTTAAGGTAATTTCTTGCATAAATAATGTGTTCGCCCTTACAAAAATGATTGTGCAAACACTCATCAAAAAATAAAAATTACATGAAAAAAGAATCATTCTTCTATTTTCTTGGACTTGCCCTTGTATCTCTCTTGTTTTATTCTTTTCATGTCAAGGTGAACTCTCAGATGAGCTCATATATGAACCTGAAGACCTCTCGGAGCGGGGGCCGCTTGAACTGATGTATGTTTATTTCATTTCTCGATTATCCACTTCCTCCGCATCAATTCTCGTAGTGGAGTCACCACCTTGAGTATTAGGGCTATCCATGGCAACCTCAGGCTCTCCAAAGCTCTCGTGATCCAATATTGAAAGCTCAGTATCTACAAAGTCTGAGTACAGAGAAGCATAGTAAATTTTCTCGAACTCATCTTTGATTACACCTTGTTCCTTCATCAGTTTAATCGTGTCCTCCACTAACTCCTTGTTGAAGCCAAACATCACTTTTTGGAACCACAAATTATCTATATTATACACATTCTGCGTAGCAAAAAAATCAAACATGAGCTCGTGCGAACAGGTATGTTGTAACCACTATAACAACTTCAAATTATAATCACCTTCAATAGTTTCTGCAGCTCATCAATCTCCATTAGCGTCGCATTGAGTTCACAACCCATGTTGTGATTGAGAACAATGCTCCTAAGTGATGTCTGGGCAGCAATCATTGGGAAGTCCTTTAAGGGAAATTTTTCAACCTCGTGCATCCCTTCCTTCTATACAAAGTAGTGGAGAGCATGGAAGCGTACGAGGTCACCTTATTACTTTTCCTTCAAGAAATAAGGGAAGTGCTCATAAAGACCCCCTTGCCTTTGTCATCCCACTTCATCAAGGATCTCTTTGTGGTGTCCATCAATTCCCACACCGGCACCTACAAAAGGAAAAATCTTCCCAAGGGAAGCCTACGAGGACTTCCCCTACCTTGAAGAAGAGCATGCACCGACTTGTGCATATCTGGCCTTCCTCTCTTCCTCTCATTTACTTATCTTCTCACTGTCTGTCAACATACCGCCCTCTGGTTCTTGTGGCCTACTTATAGGAACCGCTAGGACCGCTGCAAAATAAAAATATAAGTAAGTTAACAGAAGCATCATCCTGGTCGCATGGTAAACATTTAGGTGTATGCAATCTCTTACATTCATTCACACCAATATTGAGTACTAAGAGTGTCTGCGGTACATAGTACTCAATGTGCAAGGCCACACCATAAAGGAACTGGACAATCCTCTCCTCAAGCCATTCACTCTGGTGACCATGAACATCTTATCATCGCTAGTCTCTGGCCACATTGGGAGTCCGTTGAAGTTTCCCTGGAAGAAGGTGAACCTATTTGTCCTCTTTTGAACTTTGTTTGGAAGATTCAGCATCTGCAACTCTCTAGAGCCATAATATAGCAAGCCCCCAAAGTGTGGTTTGTCACTCGTCTCTGCTAGTGCCGCAAAAAAAGAGATTTTTGAAGACATTCAAGTTGAAGCAGACTCCCTCTGTTTGCAGATACTTGATGATTGAATATATGGAAGCAATCGAGTTCGTAGAGAGCTAGGCTGGCACCACTCCAAAGTAGTTGAAAATTTCAACTATCTTTGGAAAAAATGAAAACTACCATCTGTAATCAAAGTGGTTGAAGTGGATGGCTAGTTCAATGTCACTAACGCAATTAAGCAGCTCATCCTCTTTTAGAAGTCACACGACGTATTGAGATCCAGGAGAATGGGGGGGTCAAAAAAATCTTGAACTCAAACTTGGTTCATTGCGGTGATGGATGATTCGCGTCCATGAAAGTTTTTGCGGAAAAAGAGCGTACGTACACCATTTTCAGAGTTCGCCAAGAATTTTATTTCGGACGCATTCGATGAAAATGAATTCTGAACTAAGGACCAACTCATATTTATAATTTTCTTTAGTATAAGTCCAAAAGAGGATATTTAAGCATATACACTGGCTTTTTAAGAGCCTGCACTGGCTCACTTCTTTTCCTGCAGTTTTAAAAAGTTGAATAACATCAGTTTGTGTGGATACTAAACATATATCCAACAAAGCATACAGAACGTATCTATGCAAACACAAGAAAGGTAAAAACAAACGTTTCAGCATTCCACGGGTATTATGTAAAATAAGTGTCCGCACAGAGTACCACTATAAAAAATCACCATGTTTTACATATGATGCAAATTGAAACACAAAAAAGAAAAGTCATTTCGGTGGTTGGCCTATCTCCTTGCCAATATGTGTGACCACTGATGATTGCAGACAATGCTTGAGATAAGTCATAGTTGATCTAAAATATTGCCTGATACAACCGCACAATGTCACTATGTACGTCTTGTAACACCCCAAAAATCGTAGTTCAGCGAGGTAGGCGGAGTGGTAGCACTGCGCTCGGGATAGGCTAAAAAATTTCATAGCAGTTCTCTACGCACGACCATTTCTCCTCTTCGCGCACGACCAGTGATCGTGCGTTAATTCGCAAGGAATCGGAGTTCTGTCTCGGGTAGTGCGCACGACCATTTCTCCTCTTCACGCACGACCAGTGATCGTGCGCCTGTGATCGTGCGCCCCGTTAATTCTGCTCCGCGAATTTGAGCGGAGAGGGAGATCGGTCCGTCCAAATCTTGTGGAATCCGATCCAATGGCTAGGATTAGATGCTGGAGGTCTTTAGGGCTGATGAGAGGAGGTTAATCCTCATAATTTCTAAGCCTTTCTCTCTCCAAACCTAGAGAAAGAAGAAGGAGGCAAGGAAGAAGAAGGAGAGATCCCGCCATTGACGGAGCTCCGGAGCTCCGTTTCGCGAGCAGTTTCCAGATCTGGAGAGTGCAGCCCGGTGCGGTCCTATCCCTCCGTGTAAAATCTCAGATCCATGGCTAAGAAGAACGCTCCTAGGGTAACGATTCTTCCTCCCGAACTTTGGACTTGTATTTGTCCTTTCATTTCTCCTTCTATTCTTGCATGAGGAATCCCTTTCACCAAATGCGTGAAGTGTAGGATTTCCTCAAGTTTTTCGGAACTCCGGGTAGATTGTGTCCGTCCCCGGCATATTGCATGTAGAAAATCCGGTAGTCGTGCGGATTTAGGCATTGTGTGTGAAGCCTATTCGTGGCCGTGAGCCCGAATCGGTGATGCTTGATTTGCGACGTTGCATTTAGGTTAAGCCTAGAATGCGTGCCGGAGAATGACTCCGTGTTATATGCGATAGTATTGTGGGATTTAAGCGTAGGCGTCTTGTGAAGATCCTAGCGAAAGCCCCATGCTTTGCGAGTGGTTGAATGCAAACCTTCACCACTAGAATTGTTGAGGAGTGGTCTTGTACCTCCTTTTTGGTTACGTGTAAAGCCTAAGTCCTCGTGAAGGCTTGGGTGTTATAACTTATGTTTTGTGTAGCGTTAACGAGTGATAAACCCTTACGGGCCGAGGTGATGACATACCCGCATCGTGTGTTCAATCGATGACAAGAGCACGGGAATTGGCTGAACTGAACCCGTTTCCAGGCGCGGCGGTAGGGGGATTTATCTCTTGTAAACCCGAACGACCTTGGGAGAGGTTGGGAAGGGCGTCTTGCCTAGACCGACCAAAAGCTCTTTTTCATCTAGAGTTTCCGGACTCATGATGGTATTGGTGCTCGAGAAGAAGTACCTTTGGTGCATGCCTTGTGAGCATGAAGCGTGCGGCTGTGTGTACCCACGTTTGTGATGAATTGATGTTATTAGCCTCAAGCGGTTGTTTAGGCGGTTGTGGGGAACTTTCGGGTGAACCCAACCAACATCATGTGCATACCTAGGTTCCCTTCTCTTTGATGCTCAACCTAGAAGATTGATTGTGCTTGAACCCTCACCTTGTGTAGTTGCACTTTCTTTATATTAGTACTTGTGCTAGTATGGCTTGCTTGCAGGGTAGAAGCTCCGCCACCCCGGGAAAGGGTTGGGCGTTATAATTTGGTCAGCTTTGCTGACCGTTACCTTGTTTGACACCGCTTGGTGGAATGTTCTTATGCAGGTGCAGGTGAGCCTAGCGGAAAATAGCGGGCGGTGGCCCTTATGCTGAGTTGGCCATCGAAGGCCAGCCTCTTTTCTGTTTTCCTTGTATTGTCGGCCTGCGTGCCGATGTATGTTTGGAGTTTTTATCACATTTGGTAATTGTAAGGCCTTAAGGCCGTAACTCTATATTATGGTTTCATTCCTATGATAGTGGACAGTTCTAATTGAAATGTTTTAATCAAATGCTTCCGCTTACGTTTTGTACTCTCATGTAGTTGTATTCTTTTCTGTTTATCACCTTTTAACTCCTAGCTAGTGTGGTTTGTATGGCGTGGGGTCCCGGCCGGACCCGCTGTTATACTTTTCGTACTGGAAGGGTGTTACAATTTGGTATCGGACTTAAGGCGTCGATCCGTAGTTTAGCGAATTTGGGACGAATTCCTTTTAAGGGGTGGTGTGCACGGGATGTGCATTCACCTAAAACGACAAAAACTAATAAGAATGTCCACTTAGGAATGGAAAAAAACATACTTGTTTGCGGAACCTGAGCGTTCCATGATTGTTGTTTGCTATGTTTTCAGTCACTAAATTGTGTCTTGCACGATTATAGGTGACTAGGAGTGGTGCGGGGCCGTCTCAACCCTGTAACGCTGCTGAAAGTAGTGGGTCGGCTGAAGTGTCAGCGACCACTCCTCCTGCTGAGATGATCAGGTTAATCGCAGAAGCTGTCTTCGCGATGATCAATGCTCAACCGCAAAGGCTTGCACAACCTGCTACGCCTAATACAGATGCGGCCCCGGTGATCGAACCTGCAGTGGAACCTGCGGTGGATCCGAGGGTTGAGACCCCTGTGCCAGTGGCTATAGTGGAACCTGCGGTGGTGCAAAGGGTGGAGCATCATGTAGAGCGTGTAGACATTGCGCGAGCGCGTGATCAGCAACTGCAACACTTTCTAAGCTTCCACCCTCCAACTTTCTCGGGGACCGGATCCCCAACGGAGGCGGAGGACTGGCTGTCAACGGTTAGAAAAACTCTAAAGGCGACAGCAACAGAAGAAGCTATGATGGTCACTTTAGCCACCATCCTCCTTAACAGAGAGGCAGAGCGTTGGTGGGCCGAACAGGAAGTGCACAAGTTTGGAGGCAAGGAGATTACCGAGATCACGATAGCGGAGTTCTCAAAGTCATTTCTTCAAAGGTATATTCCTTCTGCCCAACGCATCGCATTGCAGAACCAGTTTCTGAATTTAACTCAAGGCGATAGCTCGGTGGATGAGTACTTGCACGAGTTCACTAAACTGGGTCGATATGCGGGGCCTATGATGGAAGATGAAGAGACAAAGACGAACAAGTTCTATGAAGGTCTTCGGGACGAGTTGAGGCTGCTCCTTGCAGGCCCAATGACGTTAGGTTTCCATGTGATGGTCCAAACTGCCAGATCTCTAGAGTTGGACATGAAGAGGGTACAAGCAAAAGCCGTGGCAAAGAAACCTGAGTTTCATGTGCCGGCCTCTCAGTCCAAGTCAGAGTTCAGAAAGAACAAAAGGAAGTTCAAATCGGCGGAGCAAACTCGCTCAAATGTTTCGGGAGCAACGACTGTGCAGGGTCCTATCACATGTTTCACCTGCGGGAAGGTGGGACACGAGGCCGCGGTGTGTCGAAGTGGTCCCCTGAAGGCAGAGAACCGAGCGTTGGACTATGCTCGTGCTGCGGAAAAGGGTAAAGCTGCGGAATCTTCGGCTTCCCAGCACATTATTCCGACTCAGCCGAGAGTCTATTCGCTTGGCCAGCAAGAAGCTATACGACAAACTGATGTCGTCACAGGTATGAATTAAAAGTTAGCTTTTACATAGCTATTTGTGATTATACTGTTGTGCAACTGTATGTTTTATTCGTGTGCAATTAGGCTTTGTCCTAATTTTCAACTATCCGGCGAGAGCTCTATTTGATACGGGTGCATCGCACTCTTTTCTGTCTGAGGACTTCGAGGTGCGAATCGGAGTGCCATCTACCTTCGTAGAGGATAGATTGGAAGTAGTTCTACCCAATGGATCTCGCATGAGTGCGGATAGGAAGAGTCGTGTGAAGGTGCGGATCGGAAGTCAGGATTTCGACTTGGAAGCGTCGTTATTACCGTTAGCTGAATTCGATGTGATCTTCGGCATGGACTGGTTCTCGGAGCAGCGAGCATGCATAGATTGCAATTCAAAGGAGATCACTCTGGGAAGGAACACCGATGGAGAAACCACATTTGCCGGTATGCGAGGAGCGAGCAAGACGCTGATGTCTGCTCTCCAAGTGGTTAAGGCGGTGAGAAAAGGCGTCGAGTTGTTCTTCACCTTGTTGGAGGCTTCGGAGCCAAAGCCCAGGTTGTGTGATGTCCCAGTTGTAGCGGAGTACGCCGACGTGTTTCCTAACGAACTCCCTGGGGCTCCGCCTCATCGGGAGATTAATTTCTGTATCGAGTTGGTGCCAGGTGCCAAACCTGTGGCCCGCTCACCGTACCGGATAGCGCCAAAGGAATTGGCAGAGTTGAAGGTTCAATTGCAAGAGCTGCTAGAGCAAGGCTACGTACGTCCAAGTTCATCGTCTTGGAGTGCACCGGTCCTTTATGTGAAAAAGAAGGACGGGAGCTTGCGTCTATGTATTGATTATCGAGAGCTAAACAAGTTGACCGAGAAGAACCGATATCCGATTCCAAGAATCGATGATTTATTCGACCAACTGGTTGGGTCGACGGTATACTCCAAATTGGACCTAAGGTCCGGCTATTACCAACTGCGGATAAGGGAATGTGACATTCCAAAGACAGCGTTCAGTACCCGCTTTGGGCACTATGAGTTCACGGTGATGCCGTTCGGTCTGTCTAATGCACCGTCGGTATTCATGGACTTAATGAACAGAACGTTACGGGAGTATTTGGATCAATTTGTGATCGTCTTCATCGACGACATTTTGGTATACTCTCAGTCGAAAGAGGAGCATGTAGGGCATCTGCACGCAGTTCTG
The DNA here is from genome assembly GCA_033032865.1 of Dactylorhiza incarnata. Classification (NCBI taxonomy): domain Eukaryota; kingdom Viridiplantae; phylum Streptophyta; class Magnoliopsida; order Asparagales; family Orchidaceae; genus Dactylorhiza; species Dactylorhiza incarnata. Next base: position 6,026,220 of record JAWHQI010000132.1, on the reverse strand, counting down.
AGCACCTTGAGCAGGAGTCAACTATATGCCAAGTTCTCCAAGTGTGAGTTTTGGCTACCGTCTGTAGAATTCCTTGGTCATGTTGTTAGTGGAGAAGGAATTGCAGTTGATCCGTCGAAGATAGAAGCGATCCGAGCGTGGCCTTTGTTGAAAAACGTAGCGGAAGTCCGAAGTTTCTTAGGACTTGCCGACTATTATAGGCGCTTTGTGGAAAACGACTCGAGGATTGCACATCCTCTCACTAAACTGACTAGGAAAGATCATAAGTTCGTTTGGTCGCCCGAGTGCGCACGAACTTTTGAAGAGCTGAAGAGCCGTCTGACCACGGCGCCCATTCTATGCTCGCCATGTGGTACGGAAGGCTACGAAATTTATAGCGACGCCTCAGGGAGTGGCTTGGGTTGTGTCCTAGTGCAGTTCGGAAAGGTAATTGCCTACGGCTCCCGACAACGGAAGGTTCATGAGAGGAATTACCTGGTCCATGATTTGGAGCTAGCGGCCGTGGTATTTGCTCTTAAGCTTTGGAGGCATTATTTGTATGGCGTGAAGATCGACATCTTTACCGACCACAAGAGCCTCAAGTACCTGCTGGATCAAAGGGAGTTGAATATGCGTCAGAGGAGGTGGATGGAGTTCCTGGGGGACTACACCTTCGACATCAAATATACTCCTGGAAAGGGAAATGTAGTTGCGGAGCGTTGAGTCGTCGGGCTCCCGCTCAAGCAAATTGGATTTTGATGCACGATGAGCGTCTAATCCGCGAACTGGAAGAAATGGAGATCATTTGCGTTGATAGGAGAGCGTCTACTTCAGCATGCTTGAACTGGACGGAGGTTCAATACGACCTTGCTGACCGAGTTCGACAGGCATTGGAGCTGGATGAGAGCATGAAATGCTATAAAGCGGAAACCGTTGATGGGTTAAACGCTGATTTCTCCTTCGAAGATGGCCTTATGCGGAAAGAGGGCAGATTATGCGTCCCAAACATTGTCACTCTACGGGCGGAGTTGATGTATGAGGCGCATCATACCAAGTACTCGATCCACCCGGGGAGCATTAAAATGTATATGGACATGAAGAAACTTTTCTGGTGGCCGGGTCTGAAGAAAGACATTGCCCTCTACGTGGCCAAGTGTAATACTTGCGCGTTGGTGAAGGCGGAATGTCAACGTCCCAGTGGATTTTTGAAGTCTTTGTCGATTCCGGAGTGGAAGTTTGAT